>JASWHV010000019.1:29025297-29625297 GCA_030760725.1 Neostapfia colusana | reverse complement strand
AGTGAAATATTTGAGTATACTATATACTCAAGTTCTTTTTCTAGAGACCATGTTTGTGTCGTATTGAAGATAAAGGGTAGTATACGTGATGACAATGCAATATTAACGTCTCGTAGTGACCAAATCTAGTTGACATGAACTTCCAAAGAGGAAGTCCATCAATTTGGATTTCATTGGTTGGTATTTGTCTGGTAATGGTGTAGCTTGAGCAAAGTTATTACATTATCCATGTACAAGATGTATCGCATGTTTACCGTCATTATGTTTTACTCCTATTATATGGTTTGCATGACGTATGCTGCGGGACTGATTTTATTTTCATATGGATGCAGATGGTTCGTACCCGGACCACGCATGGGGTCGGGGGCTCTAGTCAGCAGGGGGGTGATGACTCCCAGCCACCTGCCTATGACAACATCCCGCAGCAACAACCACCACCGCCGCCTCCGCTTACTCAAGCGGACGTGATTTCGGCGCTGGTGGGCTCTCGTGAGGAGCAGACCAACCTGCTCCGCATGATCGTGCAGAATACGTCCCAGGTGGGGGGAGGGGGGTGTCAACAGAGGGGCCCACATGAGCCCCACATCACGATGTACTCAGATTTCATGAGTATGCATCCTCCAGTGTTCACCAAAGCGGCAGAACCACTGGAGGCAGATAACTGGCTGTGGACGATCGAGTCCATGTTCAGGCTGCTCCAGTGCACGGAGCGGCAGAAGACTCTCTTTGCGGCGCAGCAGCTTCACAGTGCCGCCGGTGCGTGGTGGATGAATTATGTCAACTCACTACCTGCTGGCCACGCCGTCGAATAGCACGAATTCTGGGAGGCGTTCCGCGCCTATCATATCCCTCCCGGGATGATGAAGAGGAAGTTCCAAGAGTTCTTGGAACTGAAGGTGGGAGGAGTGCCCACGACTACTTCCGTGTGTTCAACCATCTGGCGCAGTATGCATCGGATTACATCTCCACCGAGGAGAGGAAGCGAGAGCAGTTCTATCGGGGGTTAAATCCCGAGATGAAGACGCATCTCGCGCAATGCAATCGCGGCACTTTCAATGAACTCGTCAACGCTGCGATTATGCAAGAGGATGCTCAGCGGGAATTGGCGACTGAGCAGCGGAAGCGAAGCGCTCCACCAAGCAGTGGGGGTGGAGCTCCTCAAAAGTACAGCATGCTGTATCGGACACCATCCGGTCAGCAGTGTCATCCACCGGCGCGACCTCAACAGTTTGGGGGTCATTCTTTTCAGCCACCCCCATTCCGACCGCCGATGCCACCACCCCGCGCGCAACAGCAGCAGCAGAAGATGGTACCCCGGCTGTTTCCACCGCCACAACACACCCCGGGATTCCGTCCACCGGTCAGCGGAGGACCGCCTCGCTACACATGCTACACGTGTGGCCAGGCGGGTCATTTTTTGAAGGACTGTCCACAAGGGCTGCAAAGCAGCGGGCAAGCCCAATATTAGGGCGGTGCTCGAGGCCGACCACCAGTCAAGAAGGAAGGTCAGCGACCCGGAGGCATTCATTACCTCAACAATGAGGACTCCCTTGAAGGAGAGAACGTGCTAGCGGGTACGTTCACTCTCAACGACCGTGCAATCATCATCTTGTTTGATTCGGGTGCAACCCACAGTTTCATAAGTGCATCCTATGTGGCTAAGCATCAGCTGCAAGTCTTCCCAACCGATTATTCATATATGATTTGTTCACCCGGAGGGAAGATTTCAGCGAATACGATGATCCCAAAAGCACCACTGTGCTTAGGTCGGAAGATATATCCCACTACTTTGATTTTTCTTACGGGACAAAAGATTGATGCAATCTTAGGGATGTCATGGTTACTCTATCACGGCGCTGTCCTGGAAACTCTATCATGGAGGGTTCATTTGAATTCTCCATTCCACCGTCCGCATTCAATCGTATTAGACAATCCCGTCCCGGAAGTTTGAGCTGCCTATAATCCTGAAGCTCTCAAGTTAGAAGACATCCCCGTAGTCCGAGAGTACCCCGACAGGTTCCGGATGATCTTCCGTGCATGTCACCTGAACGGGATGTGGATTTCATGATTGAACTTGCACCCGGAACTACACCAATATCACGGAGACTGTACAAGATGGCTCCGAATGAGCTGGCTGAGTTGAAGAAACAGCTCAATTAATTGTTGAGCAAGGGTTTCATTAGACCGAGTTCCTCACCATGGGGATCCTCGGCGCTGTCCGTCTAGAAGAAAGATAAAACCTTGAGGTTGTGTGTGGATTACCGACTGCTCAATGCTGTCACCATCAAGAACAAATATCCACTGCCCTGCATTGACATCCTGTTTGATCAACTTGTGGGTGCAAGTGTGTTCTCCAAGATGGACCTTCACTCCAATTATCATCAAATAAAGATCCGGGCGGAGGATATCCCGAAGACGGCATTAACAATGAGATATGGACTATATGAATATCTCGTCATGTCTTTTGGTCTCACCAACGCCCCGGCACATTTCATGTACCTCATGAACTCGGTGTTCATGCCAGAGCTGGACAAGTTCGTGGTGGTGTTCATTGATGATATCTTGGTTTACTCCAAGTAAGAAGCAGAAAACGTCGAACACCTGTGAATTGTCCTTCAATGATTGTGAGACCATAAACTCTATGCCAAGTTCAGCAAATGTGAGTTTTGGATCAGCCAAGTGCAATTTTTGGGACATATGAACCCAAGCAAAATTGAACAAGTGCTGAAATGGAAAGCCCCCACTTATGTCCATGAAGTCAGAAGCTTCCTCGGTTTAGCTGGATATTACCGGAGGTTCATCCCGGGCTTCTCCAAGCTTGCTAAGCCGATGACTGAATTATTGAGAAAGGGCACGGAATATGTTTGAAACTCAGCATGTGAAGGAGTGTTCCAAGCATTGGTGAAGCATCTTACAACAGCCCCAGTCTTAGCTCAACCGGATACAACCAAGCCTTTCTATGTATATTGTGATGCGTCCGTTATCGGTCTTGGCTGCGTGTTGATGCAAGAGGAACGTGTGGTCGCGTATGGCTCATGCCAGCTTCAAAACCACGAGCAGCACTATCCGACTCAAGATCTTGAGCCCGCTGCTGTGGAATTGGCGCTGAAAATGTGGAGGCACTATCTCCTGGGGAATTTAATGCATCTCTACACTGACCACAAGAGTTTAAAATATATTTTCACCCAGAAGGATCTGAATATGAGGCAAAGGAGGTTGTTAGAACTAATCTGTGAGACCTATGTGTGCTGAATACATTGGCAATTAGGATAAAAGTTAGCATTAACATTCAAAGTTTTGAATATTGCCAAAACATTCTTCTGTGGCAAGGTCCGACAAGTTCTTTGTTAGGTCCGCCAAGTGTTGGCAAGGTCCGACGCAAGGTCCGGAGAGCTCCTTCAAGGTCCGAAGAGCTTCTGTGAGGTCCGGAGCTTTTTTTTAGGGAGCTCCCGTGAAGTTCAACTCGTAGAACTGCAGCGTCTTGTTTTTGCTTTTAACTCGTAATGTTTCAAACTTGCTTTATGGGAAGGTTTGCATAGTATTAATTTGCTAAGTTTTTGGTGTGTTTTGGTGGTTATGTCTGTTATCATTTGATATGGTTTGCAACATGCTTATGTGACGTGCTCATGTAAGGTGTTGTGGTTTTCGAACTAACGTGAGTCAAGTCGAGGACTTGTGCTCGTAAGAATTGGTTGTTTATTCATGTGCAGGTGTTGCTTGAGTTCAAGACATGGCTGGTGACGGGATCCTTGGACTAGACTCAGGGAGGAGATGAGGTTCCAACAACCAAGTTCGGGAGGAGCTGTGGTTGAGTTGATCGGGAGGTCGCACAGCATGTTTGGATCAAGGGCAGTGCATATGAAGGTTGCATGTACGTCGTTGGAAGGTGTTTGTACATGTGCAAGGAGTGCATGGATGTGGCAACATTGTTCCAAGACGTGATGAAGAGAAGTGGATGTAAAGAATTGGTCGGAAAGGTCCAACCGGCTGGATTGCGTACTCAGGCTGAGGCTGAGTCGGATATGGCTCAAATATGGAAGATTTGAGTTGGTTATGATAGGGTTTCGTGCTAGGCACGAAGTTGAGTTGTTTTAGGAATGTTTAGGACGTTACTAAGGTGTTTGGAAGTCTCATGATTGCTTCTATCTGCGAATAGGGGAGTCCTGAGCAGTTATGGTAAGTTAGGATACGAGTCCAATTAGGAGTAGGAGTCCTAGATTGGATTGTTTAGCCTGAGGGCTGGCTATAAAAGCAAGGGAGGCCAGAGCTCTCGTGGGTAGAGAACTTTGGGCAGTTCCTCTTGTGTTTCTATTGAATAAAGTTCATAGTTTCGAGGAGCTTTTGTGCCTTGTTCGTCCGACTTGTTTTTCGTCAAGTCTTTCTCGCCGAGTTTCTGGACAGACCGACGTTGCTTCGGTGTTTCATTCATAACTCGAGTTTTACAGATCCGATTGACGTGATTCTTTTTGGGTTGTCTTCACAACTCAATTATCTATCAGCTGGGAAATTTTCACGAGCTTCGGATCTGTAGTTTTTGAGATACACGAGTTTCTTTGCAGTGTTGCAGATCTGTTTTATATCGGGTAGAACAGATTGATCTTCGTTTAATGTTTTGATCGTATCTCAAGTTTTACTTCGTGTTTTCAAGTGATTCTTGTTGCATTAGATCCGTGACTTGATTCTCTACCTCTCTACTTGATTTCTCACGGTTGAACACGTTTGAAAACACTTGCACACATGGTTTCTTTAACCGATTGATATTTTTGCTGAGGGGTTTTTGTTGTTTCCGCTGCGAAAAGTTTTAATCTATCATTCACCCCCCCTCTGGTAGCTTTTCACGTGCTCTTCGATCCTACAATTGGTATCAGAGCCAAGGTGCTCTAATCTTTGTGATTTGCACGTGTTTTGACTAACCATCATGGAGAAGTACTCCGCAAAACCTTGTGTGTCCAATGGCATCGATTTTCAAGTTTGGAAGGCGCGGATGGAGGCCTACATACAGGCGCAAGGCTTCGCCATATGGGAAAAGGTCTACCGGAACTTCGATGTACCACCCAACGATCAAGTTACGGCTACGAACATGAGAGATGTTGACAACAACAACAAGGCTCGCAACTTGATCATCCAAGGATTGACTCAAAGCGACTTCGACCGTGTTGCACACCTCCGATCTGCATATGATGTTTGGAAAGCTCTTTGTGACTACCATGAAGGATCCAATACGATGAAGGAGGTAACGCAAGATATGTTCAAGAAAGAGTACATGCGTTTTGAGATGCAACCCGGTGAGTCAATTGATGACCTTTTTGCTCGCTTTAATAAAATTCTCAGCAACTTGCGTAGTGTCAATGTTAACTTTTCAGATGCTGAAAATGCTAGACAATTGTTAGGAGCATTAGATATGTCAATTTGGGAGATGAAAGTTACATCTATTTGTGAATCTACTGTCATGAGTTCTCTTACTTTAGACGTGCTTTATTCTAAATTGAAAACTCATGAAATTGACATCATCTCACGTTAAAACCCCGACAAGTCTATTGCATTTGTTTCGCAACGTGACATGCCTAGTTCTAGTCAATCATCATCTAGTGGTGCACTCTCTTTGCTGTCCTCTATAACCCTTGAACAGATTGAAGAGTTTCTAGAGGAGGAGCTTGCACTCATCTCTACACGGTTCTCAAAAGCATTGCAAAATGTGAGAACTAGAAGGAGAGGAAGCTCCGGACCTCAACGATGTTTTGAATGTGGTAAGACAGGACATTTTCGTACGGAGTGCCCTAACCTTTCAGGTCCGACTTCACGTGAAGAAAAGCAAACAAGGCCGAAGAAATCGTTTGCAAAGAATAAGAAGAAGAAAGATTTATCAATGCGCAACATAGTGCATAGTATGATCTCTGCACTTCAAGATTTCGGCTCAAGTGATGTGGACACCGGTAGTGATGAAGATGAAGAAGCTATGGCAAATATGTGCTGCATGGCGAGCAAGTCAAGTTCAAGCTCCGAGGAGGCAGAACACAACAGCGACGATGAAGAGGTATGTCCCACTTGCGAAGAAATGTGTGATGCTATTTCTCGTGCCACTGTTATATTAAAGAAAAAGTATAAAAAACTTAGGAACAATGCTGTTAAAATTGAATCACTATAATCTGAAATTAATTGTTTAAAAACTTTGATTCCTAGTGATGATTCTTGTTCCTCATGTGATTTGATTTATGAACAATTATCCTCTTTAAGAAGTGCACACGCATCTACACTTGATAAACTTGAACTTGAAATTGAAAAGAACAAAGAGCTTGCTGCACTTAATGATAAAAATTTGAAAGATGCTTGTTGTTCTACAATTGATTTGCATTGTTCTTCATGTGATGATCTTGATAAGAAACTAAATGATGCTATGAACGAGATTTCTATTTTGAACAATGCTTTACGTGTGCATGAAGTTAAATATTGTTCAAATTGCAAACTAAAAGGAAAAACTTCATGTGAAAACTGCTTTGATCTGTCCAATAAACTTGATGACATGCATAGGACACTAGATCGGTTTTCTAATGCAAATAAGAACCTGAACTTGCTGCTGAATTCTTCCAAGTCTTGTAATGATAAAACTGGTTTAGGTTTTAATTCTCATGCTAAGGCACACCCACCTAAAGTTTTAAAGTCATTAGGAAGCGGTTTGATTCAAACAGCTCCTAGACAAAAAGAGGTGATTTTCAAATCTGCAGGAGTACTGTCCCATTCGGGTTCTAATAAACGTGTTGCTTGCTCATCTAGACATGATAATAAGGTTATTTTTCATTTTACCTACTGTGGTAGAGATGGTCATGTCATGGATTTTTGTTATAGACTAGCTAAACACGATAAGAAACAAAGAATACTTGCTAGATCACATAACAACCAAGCAAAATCTGCTAGACCGAATGTTCGGAGCTTGCAACCTGCTGTAATGAGTCAAAAACTTGCTCCCGGGCCAACTGTTTTTTGTGCTACATATAACACATCTTCTAAGTCAGTAGTTGGGAACAAAAATTTTCGATGTTTGGCTCATAAACCTGCTGTACCTTCTCAGCTTTCGCGTGTTATTCCTGCTGGACGTCGTGTGACTCAGTACTGGATTCCTAAAAGTCTTTTAACTAACCCCAGTATTGAGTCATCGACGTATTGTGCTGCTGTGTAGGTTTCATGTTTGAGGAAGGAGAACATTTGGATTGTGGATTCAGGTTGCTCACGCCACATGACCGGTAACAAAGAATGGTTCTCCTCTCTCTCTTTTGTGTCACGTGTAGAAAATGTTACTTTCGCCGATAACTCTTCTACTCTCATAATTGCTAAAGGTTCGGTTAGAGTAAACAATCTCTACATTTTGAAAGATGTGGCACTTGTTAAAAATTTGAAATACAACTTGCTTTCGGTTTCACAATTGCTAGATGAAAATTTAGAGGTTAGCTTTGCTAAAAATTGCTGCAAGGTTGTAGATTCAAAAGGTGAGCTTTTGTTTAACATGTCTAGGTTTGGAAGAGTTTTTAAAGCTGATTTTGATTTGTCAACTTCTAAGCATCGGTGTCTAGTTGCTAATGATACAAAGGATCTATGTTTTTGGCATCGTAGACTTGGTCACATAGGCTTTGATCATCTCACTCGTGTTAGTGCTCTCGATCGCATACATGGGCTGCCGAAGCTTAAAAAGGACAATGATATTGTGTGCTCTTCTTGTAGGCATGCTAAGTTTGTTGCGGGTTCACATGCTCCTCTCACAATGACCATGACAGCTGAACGGGACAACTTTTACATCTTGACACAGTAGGTCCGGCACGTGTTCAATCGTTCGGAGGTAAATGGTATGTGCTTGTGATTGTTGATGATTATTCCAGATATTCTTGGGTTTATTTTATGGCATCTAAGAATAAAGCTTTTAGTCATTTTAGAACTTTATTTCTTAGATTATCTATTGATCACCCAGGATCATTAAAAGCAATTAGAAGTGATAACGGAACTGAATTTAAAAACCAATCCTTTGATCACTTTTGTGCTGAAAATGGAATAGATCATCGATACTCTTCACCCTATGTACCACAACAAAATGGTGTCGTAGAAAGAAAGAGCAGGACCTTAGTTGAGATGGCTAGGACTATGCTTGATGAATATAAAACTCCTAGGAAATTTTGGGCTGATGCAATTGCAACCGCTTGTTATGTCTCAAATCGTGTTTTCTTGCGTGCTAAGCTTGGGAAAACCCCATATGAGCTCCGGTTTTGTAACACCCCAAATTTTGATTCAAAACCCTAAACCATGTTCAGAGGGGAATTTAAAAATTTTTGGACGTGTTGCATGTTTTGTAAAAATTCAAATACAAACTGGAATTCAGATTATACTCAAAACAGAAAAGAAATGGAAAAAGAAAAACGGGAAAAAACCGGCCAGTGGGCCGAAACCCGCCAGCCGGCCCAGCTTCCCCGCGCCAGCCCGCCCCCGCGCGCGCCGCGCTGCCTCTCACCGACGGGTGGGACCCGCCTGTCATCCCTAACCCTGAGCCCCCGCGACCCCGGACTTTTCCCCCGAGCGCGCGAAATCGTAACCGACCGGAAACCGCGACCCGTCGCCCGAATTCTGGTCCCAGAGGACTCCAACTCGATCACAACAGACCCACCGCCCTCCCCCGGCTATAAAAACCCCCGATCCGATCAGTTTTTCCCACGCGATCGCCGATTTTCACTCCGGTGAGCACCGAGACTTCGCCGGTGAATTCTGGCCGATCTAAGCTCGGAAACTCTGATCTAACTCGCTGGTCTTGATCCACCGCCTCCGGGGAACTTTGCAGGTGCTGAAAACCCGAAGAGTTACGGTGTAAACGCAGCGCCGACGAGCTTCGCCGTGGTTTTGCCTCGGACCTCGCCGCCGATCACTTTCCAGGACCCCCGAGCTCGAGAAAACCCCCGAGGTGAGATCCCTGACCTCCCCTCTATCGATCTAGGCCATAAGATCACAGTTTTAGGCAGAATTCTCGAGGATCCGAAACTTTCCGGCGAGATCGCCGCTTCCCGCCGCCGTGCGCCGCCGGCAGCGCCGCCCGCGTTCGATCAGAGCGACGTGGCCGCTTGTGCGCCGTTTATTTTAAATCGCACGGTAGACTTTAAAACCCCGCGTACCGGTTCGATGTTATAATCTCAGCCGTCGGTTTAAAATCGGACGGTCCACGTCAGCCCCGCATTATAAAGACTGGAATTCTTACGTGCTACTCCCTGGGGTTCTCTGGAATTGAGAGCTAGCGCCGGAAACTTCAGATCTAGCCCCTGGAACTCCAGAAAATCATGTAAATTCATTTAAAAATGAGTTTTAGCCCCTGGACTTAATAGAAATTAGGAAAAACACCTCTGATAAGTGTAGCTAGACCCCTGGAAATTATGAAAATAATATTGTAGACCCTGTAATGGGGTGAATTCATTATTTTAGCCTTGTTTAGTATGTAATTTAGGAAATTGAATATGTAACTACTGTTTAAAAATTAAAAAGGAGGACAGACATAATTGTCAAAATTAATTAAAAACTTTCTCAGTACTTAGAAAACTTTGGAGTAAGATAAAAATATATTTTTGGGTTGAAATAAATCTGTTTCATCTATTATTCACATTTATTAGTATAGGGACACATTTTTAAGTAAAGAATAGTTATAGAAAAATAAGGAAAATAATTATGAAATGGTCTACATCAGAAGCCAAGGTAAAATATGATTTTAAATTATTTAGGACCAGAACCTATTCTGTTTAGGTGATGTGTATTACTAATTTAATAATAAAATACACAATTAGGCATAGGAATATAAATCTGAAAATATAGCAACTAGTAAATGATAAATGGAGTTTCTAAAATCCAAAGAGTTCAGTTTAGGGTTGATAGAAGTTGTAAAGGCACATATGGAGAAGAAAAATACTTTCCATACATACTTGGTAGTTTAATGTAAGGAATTTATTTAAAACTGAAACACAACACATATAATGGTGAATGAATTTCATAAATATGAATGTGTGGTTTGTATGAAGTGTAAGTGTGAACTATGTCTTATGGATTGTTGTTTTTCTTTTGCTATGTGTGATGGTATGAAGTAGAACCTGTTCAAGAACAAGTTATTCATTTCCAAGACCAGGAATACCCATTTCAAGAGCAGCAAGAAGGAGGCAAGTGTCCTTGACCACTTTGATCCCATGCTAGGATGTGTAGATAGAATTATTTGCATTGTCAAGTTAAATATGAAACCCATGCTAGGAAGTTTCCCTAGAATTGCATTACCTTGTTTCCTTGAAGCTTGGGTTGGGATTTATTTTGTCATGTCATTTATATACATGCATATGCTTAGCCATGCTTAGAATGGGATATTTGGGATATGAGATCATCAGTTTATTTTACCATACTCTTGAATGAGATATTGTGAGTTATGTAGAGGTAGGGATCGAGGCAAGTTGGATGTTTTGGTTGTGTGCTGGGTGCACGAGACTTGGGTTTATGTTTAGTACTTGCCTGGATCCTAAGGACCGGTTCATGGAGCATGTAACCCGGCTTTACAGTGCCAACCACATGCTGAGATGGGGCAGCTTGGCCAATTAATTAGGTGTATCCCCGGCGTAGTATGGGTGTGTTGGATGGTGCGGGGAGTAGGTGTCAGCTGGACTACCATATGAACCGCAAGGCTCAAGAGGGGGCCACTGCAGCAGGGTTGGAGCCTCTTGTATGCTGTTAGGGGTGAAACCTCAGTGGGCCCACGCTCGTCGGGAATCCCTTTGTAAAGGCTTCGTAGTGATCTCTTGGCCACACACCTGGGAAGTGTGAATGTGGATCGTAGCCACTGGCATAATGGAGGTTCTTTTAGTCCACCCGGCAACGGGGGATGAAATCACTACTTGTGGGTACAGTGGTACAAACTCTGCAGAGTCAAAACTGTCTTGACAGCCGTGCTCACGGTTAAGAGCGGCCTGGACTTATTCATGATTAGAGGAGTGAAGGTTTTTGGAAGTTGTGGATGTTAAGCGGGGAGCTTAACATTGGAAATGATGTTATGGTTATTTGGTTATGATGATGGGATGGGAGATTGGGACCATTACACCTGTGTAGTAATGAAGGTGCTTAATAAGCTAAGGTGATAGGTATTAATTGCGTAGTGCTTTAACCATGAGTTCAACCTCTCCTTGTTCTAGCCATGCATGATATAATTTTCCCACACTTGCTGAGTACCATTGGTACTCAACCTTGCATATTTGTTGGTTTATATTGCTGCTCAGGTCAAGATAATGAGGTGGTGTATAATGATCAAGATTTTGGACCCGAGGAAGGTTTTTAGGTTCATGAAGACCCCGGGCAACTTTCATTCAAAATAGGATTTTTGTTTGAGAATTTATCTAACCTAATTTTAAATTCTTTTGTTTTTAGATGGTTCGCATGATTCGCACCGCTCGTAAGTCCACAGGAGGGAAAGTTCCCATAGTTGCCCTTGCCGAAAGAGAGGAGAGTCGCCCCGTGACGTACCTTTCCTACGGATTGGCAGTAGGAGACTTGTTGCGCCGTCTTCGACGTATGCTCGAAGCCGCCGGCAATACGGGCAAGCTAATCATCCACTACAACTCCACCAGAACCATCCGTGAGAAGAGGGAAGAATGGAGTTCGGAGATGAGGATTATACACGAGAATCAGCTGCTGAAGATCCACCATTCTCCAGCTTCTCGAGCAACACAAGTTGACGCAGTGAGAGATGTCACCTGGGAGGCCATCACCTGCCAGAGTCACATCTATCGTCGCCACTTGGACAAAACTGAGTACATGTATGTCCTCCAACGTGAGAGTGGTACCACGGAATACAAGTACCCACCGGTGCAGCAAGGGACTTCCCATGAGCACATGGACTTGTGCTTGGAGGATGCTGCTATGCTCAGCACTCGACTGCAGGAGTGTCAACAAGAGCTTCAGGATGTCCGAGACACCCTGAAGGAAACGGAGGTGTTGCTGCGAGCTTGCTTAAAGGCGAGAGAAAGAGGAGATGGGAATGAACTGTGTGTCACCGTGAGTGATCCATGGACTCCTGACTCCCCGGATCGCCGAGCGATCAGGCGTCGTCACACTTCTCCACCAGCAGCCTCTCCACCCAAAGCAGAGTCAGAAGGTAGCCGAAATGAGGAGGAAGATCCCGAGGAGCCAGCTCAAGAGGACGAGTAGTGTAGAATCTTTCCCCTAGCTAGCAAGAGGTCGAGTAGTCGAGTCGTTACGTAGTTAATGGTGTGATGATGCTTGGTGTGTGACGTGAGTTGTGGAAGCCATGAGCAATTGTCCACAGCCTCGTCTTCAGATTGTTTTGCTTTGGTGTGTGAACCCACAGGAAATAATAGTACATTTATTTGGTGTGAGATATAAACCCTCGTAAAATTTTAACAAAGCCTCAACACCTCGAAGTACCAACAAATGAAAGTAGTAGGATGATACTAAATGGTATCAAATTGACATTTGTTGATTCTGCCAGATGGCCGGAAGAGGAAAAGGACGTGCTGCCAACCCCGCCAACAACAACGATGAGGCATGCAACCCTCATCTTTCTGGAGGCCAGGACCGGGGTGGTCGCCGTGAAGAAGTTGATCCTCTCCACCAAATGCTGGAGAATCAAAATCAGCTCATTCAGAACTTGACTCAAGTGGTGGCCAACTTGCATCAAGTTCCACCTCCACAAGCGGCACCACGCCAACCAAGGTTGAGTGAGTTTCTAGGAACTCAACCTCCAAAGTTTGCAAGTGCTGCTGAACCTCTGGAGGCAGATGATTGGCTGAAGACTATTGAAAGCAAGATGAGGATCATACAATGCCAAGGGTATGAGAGGGTGCTGTTTGCCTCTCATCAATTGCAGGGACCTGCTGCTGATTGGTGGACCGCCTACGTGGCCGCCCATCATGACCCTGAGAACATCACTTGGGAAGAGTTCAAGCGTAGCTTCCGCAACCACTATATCCCAAGAGGTGAGCTCAAAAACAAGAGGAAAGAGTTTTTGGGACTGCAGCAGGGAAACATGACGGTGAGGGAATACCTCACTAAATTTACTCAACTATCCCGTTATGCTCCACGAGACATAGAGACTGATGAGCAGAAACAAGATTGTTTCATGGAAGGACTTACCGCAGAGATGCAATGTGCCATGTCCTCCAATGAGTATGAAAGCTTTCAAAAGATGGTGGACAGAGCGTTTGTGGTAGAAAGGAAGCTAAAGGCCCTAGAAAATGAGAATAAGAGGAAGGCCGGGTGGTCACATCAAGCCTCAGGGAGCAACACCCGCCCATGTATGATGCAGCAACCCACGGGGCAGATGAGTCGTGCTGTGGTACCCTATTCAGCACCAAGAGGGTACAACCCAAACTACAGGACACCCGCAGCACCAGCACAGCCGCCACGTCAGTTTGTGCAGCAGCCTCGCCCCGCATATCCACCTCGACCAGCAGTGCAAGGACCCCCGAACCAAACCCAAGACAACATAGGCCAAGCACCTAAGATTGGGGTGCAATGTTTCAGCTGTGGTGAAGTGGGGCACTACGCCCATAAATGCCCAAAGAAGAAGCCTGCGCCGCCACAACAGCAGAATGTAGTGAGAGGACGGGTGAACCACGTCACTATGGAGGAAGCACAAGAGGCACCCGACGTGGTAGTTGGTAAGTTTCCTGCCAATTTACACCTTGCAACTCTGCTGTTTGATTCTGGTGCTACCCACTCGTTCATTGCTCAAGGGTTTGTTAAGAAGCATGACCTAGCAACCACACAAATGAACCATATGCTAGCCGTAAACTCTCCAGGTGGAGAAATAAGGACAAGACAAGTATGTCCCAAAGTGAGCCTAGACATTAATGGGGTAGTATTTACTGCTAATCTCATAGTGATAGATTCACAAGGGATAGATATTATTTTGGGTATGGATTGGTTGACCAAACATAAAGGAATCATCCATTGTTCGACCAGAACGGTGGAACTAACTCACCCCAATGGCACAAGAGTAAAGTTCATAACGATACACGAGCCTAGGAGGGACATTAAATTAAATCAAGTGGAGGTGAAAGTTGAGGAAATCAGGACCATCAAGGAATATCCAGATGTTTTTCCGGAGGAATTGCCAGGTATGCCTCCCGACCGTGACGTGGAATTCGCAATTGAGCTAGTACCGGGAACAGCCCCGATATACAAAAGACCATATCGAATGGACTCCAAGCAGCTAGAATAGCTCAAGGATCATTTGAGAGAATTGACGGAGAAGGGGTATATTCGCCCTAGTTCCTCACCATGGGGAGCTCCGGTGATATTTGTGCCTAAGAAAGACGGAACCCAAAGGTTATGCGTGGATTATCGTGCCTTGAATGAGGTAACCATCAAAAACAAGTACCCATTACCCCGCATTGAAGACTTGTTTGATCAGTTGAGGGGAGCTTGTGTGTTCTCGAAAATTGATCTCAGGACGGGGTACCACCAACTCAAGATAAGGCAATCTGATATTCCCAAGACAGCTTTCGTATCTCGGTACGGACTGTATGAATACACTGTCATGCCTTTCAGGCTAACCAATGCCCCGGCATATTTCATGTACCTCATGAACAAGGTATTCATGGAATATCTGGACAAATTTGTGGTGGTTTTCATAGATGATATTCTCGTCTTCTCCAAAGATGAAGAAGAACATGAGAAACATCTAAGGTTGGTGTTACAGAGGCTGAGAGAACACCAACTATATGCCAAGTTGAGCAAGTGTGAGTTTTGGCTGAAGAGAGTTCCCTTTTTAGGACATATAATCTCGGAGGGAGGAATCTCCGTAGATCCCGCCAAAATCGAAGATATCCAGAAGTGGAAAACCCCTGAAAATGTCGGGGAAGTTCGAAGCTTTTTGGGATTGGCTGGATACTATCGACGGTTTATTGAGGGATTCTCCAAGATCTCGAGACCTCTCACCAAACTGTTGGAGAAGGGAATCACATTCACCTGGACGCCACAGTGCGAGACAAGCTTTCAGGAGCTAAAGAAGATATTGACAACAGCCCCAGTGCTGGTTATGCCAGATATGCATAAGAATTTCACAGTGTACTGCGATGCCTCTGGAAATGGGTTGGAATGTGTTCTCATGCAAGAAGGACATGTCGTGGCATATGCATCCCGGCAGCTTCGGAAGCACGAGAAGAACTATCCTACACATGACCTAGAACTAGCTGCGGTGGTACACGCGTTGAAAATTTGGCGGCACTATTTGATGGGGAAGAGGACAGAAATATATACGTATCATAAGAGTTTGAAGTACATATTCACACAGCCAGATCTCAACCTCAGACAAAGGAGATGGCTACAGCTAATCAATGACTTTGATGTGGGCATCAACTATCATCCTGGGAAAGCAAACGTCGTGGCCGATGCTCTGAGTCGGAAAGTGCAGGTCAATAAGTTGAGCTTGAAGGACATGCCCGCAGAATTGAAGGACGAGGTTATAAGGCTCAATCTATGTCTAGTAAATAGTGGTGAAGCCATCGCCATGGAAGTGGACTCCACACTCGAGCAAGACATACGCGAGGGCCAAAAGAATGATGAGAAGATACAAGAGATCAGACGGCTCATTAAGGAAAATAAAGCTCCTGGTTTTAGAGAGGATGAACAGGGAACGGTGTGGCACGGGAAAAGGATCTGTGTGCCAGAAGTAAAGGAGATCCGTGAATTAATTTTGAAGGAGGCTCACGATTCTGACTATTCCATTCATCCTGGGAGTACGAAGATGTACCAGGACCTCAAGAGCAGGTATTGGTGGTATGGCATGAAGCGAGATGTCGCGGAACATGTTGCCCTATGTAACACATGTCAGTTGGTGAAAGCAGAACATCAACGACCCGCGGGATTATTGCAACCACTCAAAGTGCCTGAATGGAAGTGGGAAGAAATCAGCATGGATTTTGTCGTGGGATTGCCTAGGACCCAATCCGGGTATGATTCAATATGGGTCATTATTGATCGGCTAACCAAGGTAGCTCATTTCATTCCTGTGAAAGAAAGCTACAGCGGATCCAAATTGGCAGAATTGTACATGTCAAGGATCGTGTGTTACCATGGAGTGCCAAAGAAGATAGTGTCGGACCGAGGGACACAGTTCACCTCGAGGTTTTGACAGAAGTTGCATGAAACCATGGGAACCCATCTGAATTTCAGCTCTGCCTATCATCCCCAAACTGACGGGCAGACGGAAAGAACCAATCAGATCCTTGAAGATATGTTAAGGGCATGTGCACTCAAAAACAATAGGAGTTGGGACAAGAACTTACCGTATGCGGAGTTCTCCTATAACAACAGCTATCAAGCTAGTATGAAGATGTCACCGTTTGAAGCTTTGTATGGAAGAAAGTGCAGAACTCCTCTATTTTGGAACCAAACAGGAGAAAGCAAAGTGTTTGGTCCAGAAGTGCTGCAAGAAGCCGAGGCGAAGGTGAGGGAGATTCGCAACAACTTGAGGATAGCACAAACACGCCAGAAGAGTTATGCTGATGTACGAAGAAGAGAACTCGTTTTCAACGTGGGAGACTATGTTTATCTCAAGGTGTCCCCTATCAGAGGACTTCGTCGGTTCAAGGTGAAAGGGAAGTTGTCACCTCGATACATCGGACCCTTTCAAGTTTTGGAAAGAAAAGGCGAAGTGGCGTACCAACTAGAGTTACCGGTTCATCTATCGGACGTGCACGATGTATTCCATGTGTCACAACTCAAGAAATGTCTGAGGACGCCTGAAGAGGTGTTACCCATGAATGAAGTGGATGTAGCTGAAGATTTGTCTTATGCCGAGCAACCATACAAGATTTTGGAGACAATGGAACGCCTCACCAGAAATAAAAGAATCCGGATGTGCAAGGTGCAGTGGAAGCATCACTCAGAAGAGGAAGCTACCTGGGAAAGGGAATATGAGCTCAAAGCCCAATTTCCGGAATTGTTTTCTTAGAAACACCAATCTCGAGGACGAGATTTCTTTTAAGGGGGGTAGAGCTGTAACACCCCAAATTTTGATTCAAAACCCTAAACCATGTTCAGAGGGGAATTTAAAAATTTTTGGACGTGTTGCATGTTTTGTAAAAATTCAAATACAAACTGGAATTCAAATTATACTCAAAACAGAAAAGAAATGGAAAAAGAAAAAGAAAAACGGAAAAAAAACCGGACAGTGGGCCGAAACCCGCCAGCCGGCCCAGCTTCCCCGCGCCAGCCCGCCCCCGCGCGCGCCGCGCTGCCTCTCACCGACGGGTGGGACCCGCCTGTCATCCCTAACCCTGAGCCCCCGCGACCCCGGACTTTTCCCCCGAGCGCGCGAAATCGCAACCGACCAGAAACCGCGACCCGTCACCCGAATTCTGGTCCCAGAGGACTCCAACTCGATCACAACAGACCCACCGCCCTCCCCCGGCTATAAAAACCCCCGATCCGATCAGTTTTTCCCACGCGATCGCCGATTTTCACTCCGGTGAGCACCGAGACTTCGCCGGTGAATTCTGGCCGATCTAAGCTCGGAAACTCTGATCTAACTCGCTGGTCTTGATCCACCGCCTCCGGGGAACTTTGCAGGTGCAGAAAACCCGAAGAGTTACGGTGTAAACGCAGCGCCGACGAGCTTCGCCGTGGTTTTGCCTCGGACCTCGCCGCCGATCACTTTCCAGGACCCCCGAGCTCGAGAAAACCCCCGAGGTGAGATCCCTGACCTCCCCTCTATCGATCTAGGCCATAAGATCACAGTTTTAGGCAGAATTCTCGAGGATCCCAAACTTTCCGGCGAGATCGCCGCTTCCCGCCGCCGTGCGCCGCCGGCAGCGCCGCCCGCGTTCGATCAGAGCGACGTGGCCGCTTGTGCGCCGTTTATTTTAAATCGCACGGTAGACTTTAAAACCCCGCGTACCGGTTCGATGTTATAATCTCAGCCGTCGGTTTAAAATCGGACGGTCCACGTCAGCCCCGCATTATAAAGACTGGAATTCTTACGTGCTACTCCCTGGGGTTCTCTGGAATTGAGAGCTAGCCCTGGAAACTTCAGATCTAGCCCCTGGAACTCCAGAAAATCATGTAAATTCATTTAAAAATCAGTTTTAGCCCCTGGACTTAATAGAAATTAGGAAAAACACCTCTGATAAGTGTAGCTAGACCCCTGGAAATTATGAAAACAATATTATAGACCCTGTAATGGGGTGAATTCATTATTTTAGCCTTGTTTAGTATGTAATTTAGGAAATTGAATATGTAACTAGTGTTTAAAAATTAAAAAGGAGGACAAACATAATTGTCAAAATTAATTAAAAACTTTCTCAGTACTTAGAAAACTTTGGAGTAAGATAAAAATATATTTTTGGGTTGAAATAAATCTGTTTCATCTATTATTCACATTTATTAGTATAGGGACACATTTTTAAGTAAAGAATAGTTATAGAAAAATAAGGAAAATAATTATGAAATGGTCTACATCAGAAGCCAAGGTCAAAATATGATTTTAAATTATTTAGGACCAGAACCTATTCTGTTTAGGTGATGTGTATTACTAATTTAATAATAAAATACACAATTAGGCATAGGAATATAAATCTGAAAATATAGCAACTAGTAAATGATAAATGGAGTTTCTAAAATCCAAAGAGTTCAGTTTAGGGTTGATAGAAGTTGTAAAGGCACATATGGAGAAGAAAAATACTTTCCATACATACTTGGTAGTTTAATGTAAGGAATTTATTTAAAACTGAAACACAACACATATAATGGTGAATGAATTTCATAAATATGAATGTGTGGTTTGTATGAAGTGTAAGTGTGAACTATGTCTTATGGATTGTTGTTTTTCTTTTGCTATGTGTGATGGTATGAAGTAGAACCTGTTCAAGAACAAGTTATTCATTTCCAAGACCAGGAATACCCATTTCAAGAGCAGCAAGAAGGAGGCAAGTGTCCTTGACCACTTTGATCCCATGCTAGGATATGTAGATAGAATTATTTGCATTGTCAAGTTAAATATGAAACCCATGCTAGGAAGTTTCCCTAGAATTGCATTACCTTGTTTCCTTGAAGCTTGGGTTGGGATTTATTTTGTCATGTCATTTATATACATGCATATGCTTAGCCATGCTTAGAATGGGATATTTGGGATATGAGATCATCAGTTTATTTTACCATACTCTTGAATGAGATATTGTGAGTTATGTAGAGGTAGGGATCGAGGCAAGTTGGATGTTTTGGTTGTGTGCTGGGTGCACGAGACTTGGGTTTGTGTTTAATACTTGCCTGGATCCTAAGGACCGGTTCATGGAGCATGTAACCCGGCTTTACAGTGCCAACCACATGCTGAGATGGGGCAGCTTGGCCAATTAATTAGGTGTATCCCCGGCGTAGTATGGGTGTGTTGGATGGTGCGGGGAGTAGGTGTCAGCTGGACTACCATATGAACCGCAAGGCTCAAGAGGGGGCCACTGCAGCGGGGTTGGAGCCTCTTGTATGCTGTTAGGGGTGAAACCTCAGTGGTCCCACGCTCTTCGGGAATCCCTTTGTAAAGGCTTCGTAGTGATCTCTTGGCCACACACCTGGGAAGTGTGAATGTGGATCGTAGCCACTGGCATAATGGAGGTTCTTTTAGTCCACCCGGCAACGGGGGATGAAATCACTACTTGTGGGTACAGTGGTACAAACTCTGCAGAGTCAAAACTGTCTTGACAGCCGTGCTCACGGTTAAGAGCGGCCCGGACTTATTCATGATTAGAGGAGTGAAGGTTTTTGGAAGTTGTGGATGTTAAGCGAGGAGCTTAACATTGGAAATGATGTTATGGTTATTTGGTTATGATGATGGGATGGGAGATTGGGACCATTACACCTGTGTAGTAATGAAGGTGCTTAATAAGCTAAGGTGATAGGTATTAATTGCGTAGTGCTTTAACCATGAGTTCAACCTCTCCTTGTTCTAGCCATGCATGATATAATTTTCCCACACTTGCTGAGTACCATTGGTACTCAACCTTGCATATTTGTTGGTTTATATTGCTGCTCAGGTCAAGATAATGAGGTGGTGTATAATGATCAAGATTTTGGACCCGAGGAAGGTTTTTAGGTTCATGAAGACCCCGGGCAACGCCTGTGATGGAGCCCCAAAGAATAATATTCCGCTGCTAGTTTATTTCCTTGTGATGAACTTATTATTGTCCATCGAGACATTTACTATGTAAGACTTACTTATATTCGACACCTGGCTTGTAATAAATGATGCTTCACTATTTGTCATCACATGTATGAGAAAATGATCCTGGCATACATGTGATATTCACTTGGTTGTTTCTTCGGAAAAACCGGGTGTGACAGGTTTGGACATAGGCCTAGTGTTACACACTTTAGGGTTTTTGGTTGCAAATGCTTTGTTAAGAAACATGGTAATCTTGATAAATTTGAAGCTAGATCTGTTGATGGCATGTTTCTTGGTTATCCATCTCATACTAGAGGCTACCGTATGCTTTTACTTGACACTAACAAAATTGTGGAGACTTGCGAGGTTTCTTTTGATGAAGCTAGCCCAAGTACTAGCTCCGATATTGCAGGTCCGGATCCATATCCGCAGGGGGAGAGTATTTTTATTGAAGAAGATGAAGAAGTGGTGCTGCTGCCCGAAAACTCGGAAGTAAATAACGATCAAGCTGCTGATTTTGCACCACAAGCAGCACCAACAGTCACTACTGCTGGTTCGGACCTTCCTCAATCAACAAGCTCTCCTAATCAAAGGTCCGGACATGAAGAAGAAGGTGCTTGTGAAGTGTCTACTCCCCTCCGAGTACTCAAAAGTCATCCTCCACAACAAATCATTGGAAGCTTGCATGAACGAGACACTCGGTACAGGTTTTGCGATCCAAACTCTCATGCTCATTGTGCTTTTGTTGCTTCTTTTGAACCCAAGGATATATCACACGCACTCACTAATGAATCTTGGATTAATGCCATGCAAGAAGAGTTAGAAAATTTTGAAAGAAATAATGTTTGGAAACTTGTACATCCACCTCAAGGTCACACATTAATTGGAACTAAATGGGTATTTAAAAATAAGCAAAGTGAGGATGGGGTTGTGGTTAGGAATAAAGCTAGGTTGGTTGCTCAAGGTTTCACTCAAATTAAAGTTCTAGATTTTGATGAAACATTTGCTCCTGGTGCTAGATTAGAAGCTATAAGAATTTTATTAGCATTTGATGCATCTAAAGGTTTCAAGTTATATCAAATGGATGTTAAAAGTGCTTTTCTTAATGGCTACATAGAGGAGGAGGTTTATGTTAAGCAGCCACCGGGTTTTGAAAATCCAAATTTTCCTAATCATGTTTACAAACTGTCCAAAGCCTTGTACGGTCTAAAACAAGCCCCTAGAGCATGGTATGATAGGTTAAAAAGATTCTTACTTGAAAAGGGGTTTACCATGGGCAAGGTTGATAAAACTCTTTCTGTACTTAAGCATGGCAATGACTCATTATTCGTTCAAGTGTATGTGGATGATATTATCTTGGTTGTGCTTCTCATGATCTCGTGTCCAAGTTTGCAGCTATGATGAGTTCAGAATTTGAGATGAGTATGATGGGAGAACTCACATACTTTTTGGGGCTGCAAATCAAACAAACAAAAGAAGGAACTTTTGTGCATCAAACTAAGTATACAAAGGACCTTCTTAAGCGCTTCAACATGGACAAATGCAAGCCTCTTCGGACACCAATGGGAACAGCAACAACACTTGAACTTGACGAAGATGGTGACCCGGTCGATAAAAAAGAATACAGAAGTATGATTGGATCACTTTTGTATCTCACGGCGTCATGACCGGACATACAATTCAGCGTATGTCTTTGTGCACGTTTTCAAGCTTCTCCACGTGCTTCACATTGCCAAGCCATCAAATGGATTCTCAGGTACCTACATGGAACTCAAGAATCAAGCATTTTTCTTCCTTCTTCCTCGACCGTTTCTTTGAAAGCTTTTTCGGATGCTGATTTTGAGAGTTGTAGGATTGATAGGAAAAGTACTTCGGGTGCTTGTCATTTTCTTGGTAATTCACTTGTTGCTTGGTCTTCTAGAAAACAAAGTTCAGTTACACAATCCACGGCTGAATCTGAATATGTAGCTGCGGCTAGCGCTTGCTCACAAATTCTTTGGATTGTTCAAACACTTAAGGACTATGGGGTTGATTTAGATAGTGTTCCACTGTTTTGTGATAACACTAGTGCAATTTGTATTGCTAAAAACCCCGTGAAACACTCTAGAACTAAGCACATTGACATTAGGTATCACTTTCTTCGTGATAATGTTGAAAAAGGAAACATTGTGTTTCACCATGTCGATACCGAACAACAATTGGCTGATATTTTTACAAAACCTTTGGATTTCACTCGTTTTTGTTTCATTCGTAGTGAAATAGGGGTTATGCATCCTCATGGCGTAAATTGAGGGGAAGTTTTTGAAACTTTGAAAGTCTATGTGTGAATCTGAAACTAAAATAATATGAGCATAGTATTTCATAAATATATGACTTTGTGATTCCTTTTACAGGCTGAAAGTTCTTACTACATTACTCATGTTATACATTTTGTAGTTTTTGCCATGACTAGTAATTGGAATAATTACTTACACTAAATCTGGTCATGATCGAACTTTCTTGCTGTTTTGAACTTGTTGCGTGCTCACAAGTGCTTTTAATCATAAAAAATTAATCAAGTGATCAGCTCACATGTTGAGTTTTCAAATAAAAAATTGAGAAAAGATCAAGAGAATATGCATGCATCACACTTCTTCTTTTGAGATTGCTTATCATTGCACTAAGATATGAACTTGGAAGGAATTGTGTATGACTAAAACCATGTCCTTAAGCTTCTGATTGTCAAATGACATAGGCTTGGCTTGGTTGGTTAGAATAAGTCTGATGTGGCATATAATCGCTTGCAAATATCATATGATCAACTTTGTGCCATAAATGATTATGAATAATAAAAATGCAGCAACAAGTTTCATGTTTTCAGGTTTTGAAATAGTTGAGTAAGGGAGATCATGACTTGCTTAAACTGAATAATACATTTGATCTGTAGCATGGCTTACACTACTTTATGTATCTCATTGATGTGATAGTGTAAGTAACCTGATAGTATGACTTGGATGAGCTTTGTTTTGTATGTATATGTTATAATATGCTCATAACATTTAAAAATTTCTCTTTTGAACCTTGCTGAATACATTGTCAAAGGGGGAGAAATATCTATAAGGAGAGATTTTTTTTACACTTTGCATATGTTATACACTTTCTTCCTTCTCTGATTTTAAAAAATGGGGAGAAATTAATAAAGGGGGAGAAATGAGTTTTCAAAGCTTTTCAAAACTTTTCATAAGCCAATGTTTGGATTTTAATTGGTGTTGCCAATGCATTCATCAAGGGGGAAATTGTGAGACCTATGTGTGCTGAATACATTGGCAATTAGGATAAAGGTTAGCATTAACATTCAAAGTTTTGAATATTGCCAAAACATTCTTTTGTGGCAAGGTCCGACAAGATCTTTGTTAGATCCGCCAAGTGTTGGCAAGGTCCGACGCAAGGTCCGGAGAGCTCCTGCAAGGTCCGGAGAGCTTCTGTGAGGTCCGGAGCTTGTTTTTAGGGAGCCCCCGTGAAGTTCAACTCGTAGAACTGCAGCGTCTTGTTTTCGCTTTTAACTCGCAATGTTCCAAACTTGCTTTATGGGAAGGTTTGCTTTGTATTAATTTGCTAAGTTTTTGGTGTGTTTTGGTGGTTATGGCTGTTATCATTTGATATGGTTTGCAACATCCTTATGTGACGTGCTCATGTAAGGTGTTGTGGTTTTTGAACTAACGTGAGTCAAGTCGAGGACTTGTGCTCGGAAGAATTGGTTGTTTATTCATGTGCAGGTGTTGCTTGAGTTTAAGACATGGCTGGTGACGGGATCCTTGGACTAGTCTCGGGGAGGAGATGAGGTTCCAACAACCAAGTTCGGGAGGAGCTGTGGTTGAGTTGATCGGGAGGTCGCGCAGCATGTTTGGATCAAGGGCAGTGCATATGAAGGTTGTGTGTACGTCGTTGGAAGGTGTTTGCACGTGTGCAAGGAGTGCATGGACGTGGTAACATTTTTCCAAGGCGTGATGAAGAGAAGTGGACGTAAAGAATTGGTCGGAAAGGTCCAACCGGCTGGATTGCGTACTCAGGCCGAGGCTGAGTCGGATATGGCTCAAATATGGAAGATTTGAGTCGGTTATGATAGGATTTCGTGCTAGGCACGAAGTTGAGTTGTTTTAGGAATGTTTAGGACGTTCCTAAGGTGTTTGGAAGTGTCATGATTGCTTCTATCTGCGAATAGGAGAGTCCTGAGCAGTTATGGTAAGTTAGGATACGAGTCCAATTAGGAGTAGGAGTCTTAGATGGATTGTTTAGCCTGAGGGCTGGCTATAAAAGCAAGGAAGGCCAGAGCTCTCATGGGTAGAGAACTTTGGGCTGTTCCTCTTGTGTTTCTATTGAATAAAGTTCATAGTTTTGAGGAGCTTTTGTGCCTTGTTCGTCCGACTTGTTTTTCGTCAAGTCTTTCTCGCCGAGTTTCTGGACAGATCGACGTTGCTTCGGTGTTTTGTTCATAACTCGAGTTTTACAGATCCGATTGACGTGATTCTTTTTGGGTGTCTTCACAACTCAATTATCTATCATATGTGAAATTTTCACGAGCTTCGGATCTGTAGTTTTTGAGATACACGAGTTTCTTTGCAGCGTTGCAGATCTGTTTTATATCGGGTAGAACAGATTGATCTTCGTTTAATGTTTTGATCGTATCTCAAGTTTTACTTCGTGTTTTCAAGTGATTCTTGTTGCATTAGATCTGTGACTTGATTCCATACCGCTCTACTTGATTTGTCACGGTTGAACACGTTTGAAAACACTTGCACACACGGTTTCTTTAACCGATTGATTTTTTTGCTGAGGGGTTTTTGTTGTTTCCGCTGCGAAAAGTTTTAATCTACCATTCACCCCCCTCTGGTAGCTTTTCACGTGCTCTGAAACTCAGCATGTGAAGGAGCGTTCCAAGCATTGGTGAAGCATCTTACAACAGCCCCAGTCTTAGCTCAACCGGATACAACCAAGCCTTTCTACGTATATTGTGATGCGTCCGTTATCGGTCTTGGCTGCGTGTTGATGCAAGAGGAACGTGTGGTCGCGTATGGATCATGCCAGCTTCAAAACCACGAGCAGCACTATCCGACTCATGATCTTGAGCCCGCTGCTGTGGAATTGGCGCTGAAAATGTGGAGGCACTATCTCCTGGGTTATTTAATGCATCTCTACACCGACCACAAGAGCTTAAAATATATTTTCACCCAGAAGGATCTGAATATGAAGCAAAGGAGGTTGTTAGAACTAATCAAATACTATGAAATTGGGATTCATTACCACGCCGGCAAGGCGAATGTGGTTTCCGACGCGCTGTCGGAAATCACATGTCCATAACATTACCATTACACCGATGGAAGAGGAAGGACTGAGTTTATACTTGGTTCCATATGGATCATTCTACAACCTTCCTCTCATCCCTACCATTAGGGAGGATATTATTGCAGCTCAGAAGGTTGACAAGGGCATGGTACATATCCTAAGACGGATAGACAGCAGGTATATCAAATATTTCTAGAAGGATGATGAGGGGACACTATGGTTCAATGACCGCATAGTCGTACCCCAGAATATGGAGCTGAGAAAGAAGATCCTTGATGAAGCTCACTTGTCTAAGTTCTCCATTCATCCGGGCAGCAACAAAATGTACCAAGATTTGAAGAGTAAATTGATGGACACGGATGAAGCGGGAAGTTGCAAAGTACGTATCCAAATGTGATACGTGTAGACGGGTGAATGAGGATCATATGAGGAAATCATGGCTGTTGCAACCCCTGAAAATTCCAGCATAGAAGTGGGAAGATGTCATCATGGATTTCATTGTGGGATTACCCATGACGTTAAACAAGCATGATTCCATTTGGGTAATCGTTGACCGGTTAACCAAGTCAGCTCACTTCATTCCAGTGCATACCAACTACAATGCTAGCAAGTATGCGGAGTTGTACGTTGCAAGAATCTTATGCTTGCATGGGGTACCCAAGACCATAATCTCAGATCGAGGGGCACTGTTCGTCGCTCGTTTCTGAGAGCAGTCGCACGCTGCATTGGGTACTAAGGTGATTAGAAGCTCTGCCTATCACCCTCCGACAGATCGGCAAACTGAGAGGGTGAATCAAGTATTAGAAGACATGTTGAGAGCGTTTGCCATCCACACGGTAGAAATTGGGATGATCATCTAGCGTTGGCAGAATTCTCGTACAACAATGGCTATCAAGCGAGTATCAAGATGGCACCATATGAGGTTCTCTACGGTCGCAAATGCTGCACCCCATTGAACTTGTGCGAGTCCGATGAAAGGGTCACTTTTGGTATTGACATAGTGAACGATGCTGAAGAGTGTGTTCGGGTGATTCAAGCAAACTTGAAGCCCGCCCAATCCAGACAGAAGAGTTATGCTGATAAGCGGCGTAGGAAGCTGCACTTCAACGTCGGGGAACACGTGTACCTCCGTGTGTCTCTGATGAAAGATGTGCACCGATTCGCCATGAAGGGGTAACTCGCTCCCTGATTTATTGGACCCTATGTTGAGTACTTCTGGAGGTTTAATCAGTGTTAGTTTCCTTGTGTTTCAAGGGAAATAAAGCACACATGACAAGAACCAGGGGTGTGTCCTGAGTCACATGTGTTGCACCGAGTCCTAGTGTGTGTGTGAGGGTGTTTTTGTTATGTTTCAAACAACCAGGGGGTTTGGGCCATACGTGCATGGCACATGCATGTGTTGCATGTTTTCAAATTTGTATGGTGTAAAACCAGGGCTGAGGTTGTTGAAAACCTGTGGCTTCCGGCTAATAAAAAGAGGGGAAAGCGCTGGTGTTTGTTGAGCGCCGCCACAACTCATCCAAGCCACTTTTCATTCGGTTCTCCACTTGTTTTTGGATCTACACCACATCTCTAGACTTCCAACACGATTTGCATCACAAATCAGTGAGAGTTCTGTGATTTGGTGCGCGCCACACGCCATAGCTTGTGTGTATACAGCTTATTAGCTCATGAACCAAAAATGGCAGTAGCGCGAGATCTTGAGGTGCATGCATCGATGCTTCTGTGGTTGTTGATGCCTGCCTGCCTTCCTGCCTGTGACTCTTTGATTATGGGTTTTGTTCTCTATCCAGTGAAGAAAAGAAAAAAAAAGGCTGGGTTGCTAAAAAAAAAATCTCCCCCTACTTCTGAGGTTTGATCTCCTGAACTCCAATCTTCTCACGAAGTTCCTGAAATTGTGTACGTCCCAGTGGCTTTGTGAGGATATCAGCAAGCTCATATTTTGTGCCAACATGCTCCAAGATGACTTCTCCTCTATCAACACATTATCTGACAAAGTAAAACTTGATGTCAATGTGTTTACTTCTATCATGCAAAACTGGATTCTTTGCCAAAGCAATTGCTGCTGTGTTATCCATCTTAATCACTAGTGGAGGTACTTGAAAACTTGTTACTTCTTCTAACACATGCCTGAGCCAAACAGCCTGACTTGCTGCTGCTGCTCCAGCCACATACTCAGCTTCACATGTGGACTTTGCCACAGCCTTTTGCTTATGAGACATCCAGCTGATAGGATTTTCACCCAGGAAGAATATAACTCCTGTTGTGCTTCTCCTGTCATCCACATCTCCCCCAAAATCACTATCACTCTAGCCTCTTAACTCAAGACTCCCTTCACCTCGGTTGTAGGACAAGCCATACCTCATTGTAGATGCCACATACCGAAGTAAATGTTTCAAAGCCACCATGTGTTCTTCTTGAGGTTCTGACATGAACCTACTTAAGTACCCCACACCAAAACTGAGATCAGGCCGAGTATGTAAAATATACCTGAGTCCACCAATTATTCTGCGATAAGTGGTTGGATCAGTGAGTGGAGCTGTACTTCTTGGTAAGCTTCAACCGGGATTCCATGGGAGTGGCACACCCATTACAATTTATCATCCCACTTCTTCCAAGCAATTTTGCAGCATAGGCTCCTTGACACAAGTCAATACCATGTCTTCCTTGCTTTACTTCAATACCAAGATAGTAAGACAAGCTTCCTAAGTCACTCATGCAAAACATTTCCTTCATTTTCTCCTTGAGCCGACTGATTTCCTCCATGTTTTCTACCACAATCAGTAAGTCATCAAAATACACACCCACAATGAGCCTTGCCTCACCTCCAAACTTAGTGTACAAGCCATGTTCTGATTTGCACCGTATGAAACCGAGGTGCTTGAGACTTTCATCAAGTTTGCAGTTCCATGCTCGAGGAGCTTGTCTCAAGCCATACAATGCCTTGTGAAGTCTTAAAACCCACTTTTCCTTGCCTTCAGCTGTGAAACCTGGAGGTTGAGTGACATAGATCTCCTCTTCTAGACTCCCATTCAAGAAGGCTGACTTCACATCCATGTGATGAACATGCCACCCAAAATGAGCTGCAATAGCTAACACAATCCTCACAGACTCCATCCTGGCAACTGGTGCAAAAACTTCTTCAAAATCAACTCCTTGCTTCTGCACATACCCCTTTGCAACTAGCCTTGCTTTGTGACGTATGACATTCCCATGTTCATCTTTCTTCAACTTGAAAACCCATTTCAAGCCAATGGCACGATAACCCTCCGGAAGTTGTACCAATGACCATGATTTGTTCTCTTCAATGGATGTGAGCTCCTCAATCATGGCAATGCGCCACTCCTTGACCCTCAAGGCCTCATCTGCTGTGCATGGCTCTTCACCTATGACAACAAGAAGTTCATCTACTCCTCCCTCTTCTGGTTCATAATTTGGCACCTCCCCAAGAATATTTCTCATGGAACGATAACGAAGTGGTGCTTCTTTTAGCTCACTATCCATTTCTGGTGACATAGAAGGAGGTGACACAAACTCCACATCCTTGGATGCTTGTTGCTTTAGTTGTGTCATAGAAGACACTCCCTGAGCTGGGGTTTTGTCACCTTGACCTGTGTCACAAGAGGAAGAACTCACTCCACCAGGGTTCTCGTCACGAAAGATGTATTCTACCCGAAAGATGTCTTCATCATTCACCATTTCACTTGACTCAGCTGCATCCCACTTCCATGGGCGGTTTTCTTCAAACACAGCATCACGTGACACATGAACACTCTCCGTGTTTGGATTGTAAAACCTCCATGCCTTGCTTCCTTGCTCATATCCAATGAAAACCATTGGTGTACTTCGATCTTCCAGTTTGCTAAGGCGTTTGCTTCCCTGTTTCACGTGTTCCACACAACCGAAAGTGCGCAAATGATGTACACTAGGTTTCTTGTCATGCCATACCTCATATGGAGTCATTTTCTCAACACTCCGAGTAGGAGAACGGTTCAAAACATACACTGCAGTGGTTACTGCCTCCCCCAGAACCAACGGGCATATTCAATGCCTTCAACATGCTTCTTGCCATTCCCATAACAGTTTGGTTTCTTCTCTCAACCACACCATTCTGCTCAGGAGAATATGGAGCTGTCAAGTGACGTTGAACACCCTCCTTGGTGCAATACTCAACAAAAGCCCGAGCTGTGAACTCTCCACCACGATCTGTGTGAAAAGTTCCAATCTTCCTCCCTGCCTCAGCTTCAACAATTGATTGAAAACCCATGAAAGTACTCATAGCTTGATCTTTGTGCTAATCAAAAACACCCACATGTATCTACTGAGATCATCCACAAGAAGAAAGAAAAACCTGCTGCCTCTTGGAGTTGCTGGCTTCACTGGTCCACAGAGGTCTCCATGCACAAGTTCAAGTTTCTTCTCAGCTCGGTATTTTGCCATGCATGGGAATGGTTGACGTCTTTGTTTCCCAGCCAAACAGCTATCACACTTCTCCTCAGTTTGAGTGATGGTTGGCAATCCATACACAAGTTGCTCTTCGGCAAGTCTTCTGAGACTCCGAAAGTTTAAGTGCCCCATACTTGCATGCCACATCCATGTTGCATTGCACCCTTGTGCCATGAGACACCTTGGTTGCACTACCTTAAGATCAATAGTGTACAACCGGTTCACTCCCCGTTTCACCATTCCCACAGGGGTTCCATCTTTATCCCAAATCTTGACATAACCATTCACCATCAAGATTCGGTGTCCCTCCTCCTCAAGCTGTCCAAGGCTGATAATGTTTGCCTTGAGCTGAGGAATAAGGTAGACCCCAGCCAACTCCTTTCGTCCACCTCTCTTACCTTGGAACACCACAGTTCCTTGGCCATCAATCTCTGTCAATGAGCCATCTCCCAAACGTACAGTACCATGCACCGTGTTATCAAGTTTTGTGATCACATCCCGTTTACCAGTCATGTGATTTGTTGCACCGGAGTCCAGGATCCACCGGGTACTGCCTCCTCCCTCCAAGTCTCCAACTTGAACGTGTAACATATCATTGTTGAGGCATACCTCTTCCTGGGACATGTCTTGATCAGCCTTGGTGTTGGCACACGCCACCAAGAGGCTGGATTCAAACTCATGATCAACTTGAGCTGTGTTTACCTCTTCATCCTTCCTTTTCTTCCTGCACTCTCTAGCCCAATGACCTTTCTTACCACAGTAGCGACACTCATCTTTGGCCACTCCACGGCCTGAGTTTCCACCACCACGGTTACCTCGACCACGGCCACGTCCTCGACCATGATCTTTCCTTGGTGCAAATGAGTCTTTGTGTCGTTCCTGTCCAATTCCCCCGGACATCTTGAGATGTGTCGACAACCTTGCAAGCAACTCTTCTTCACTCAGATGCAACTTCTCATGTGTGTTGCCCTCCCAAGTGCTTGCACCAAGCCTTTCTTCTGCAGCCTTGAGTCTACCAATCAACTCATCAACGGACATATCACTTAAGTCAAGCAATGTCTCGATGGAGGCCGCAATCTGCTCAAACTTTTGTGGTACAGCCTGAAGGAACTTTCGGACAATCTCCTCCTCCGAACGTTCACTCCCAAGTGCCGCAAGTTGAGATGTGATCCGGCTCATAAGCACACCAAACTCATCAACCGTTTCACCATCGTGGAATTTGAGTGCATCAAACTCCCGACCCAATGTGCTTGCCCTGGCCTTGCGCACACGTTCGGCTCCAACGTTGCGCAACTTGATCGCATCCCATGCAATCTTGGCTGACTCCTTCCCGGCAATGATCCCTATCATTTCTGGTGGAACAGCCTTGGTGAGAGCCTCCAAAGCCATCTGATCTTCAATGTAATCATCGGTGCCAAGACTCACAGCAGTCCACAAGCCTCTTGCTTGCAACATCACCCGCATAAGTGCCAACCAATCATGATAGTTTGTCTTTGTGAGCATCGGATACGTACCACCACTGCTGACTTCCTTCGTGATGCGATGAATCACCAATGCCCCTGATCCTCCTCCTGCCCTGCTGGTGCCTCCCGGCGGTGTGACGTCCCTCCATGAACGTCAGGCTGGCGATGAAGATCTCCTCCGCGACATCAACGCCCACTCAATGGCCGTGTCACGGTTCCAGGCAACGTAATCGGCTCTGATGCCAATTGTTGGGTGTTTTCCTCACAGAACTCTCACTGATTTGTGATGCAAATCGTGTTGGAAGTCTAGAGATGTGGTGTAGATCCAAAAACAAGTGGAGAACCGAATGAAAAGTGGCTTGGATGAGTTGTGGCGGCGCTCAACAAACACCAGCGCTTTCCCCTCTTTTTATTAGCCGGAAGCCACAGGTTTTCAACAACCTCAGCCCGGGTTTTACACCATACAAATTTGAAAACATGCAACACATGCATGTGCCATGCACGTATGGCCCAAACCCCCTGGTTGTTTGAAACATAACAAAAACACCCTCACACACACACTAGGACTCGGTGCAACACATGTGACTCAGGACACGCCCTTGGTTCTTGTCATGTGTGCTTTATTTCCCTTGAAACACAAGGAAACTAACACTGATTAAACCTCCAGAAGTACTCAACACCCTATGCCATCACCGAGAAGTGCAGACCAGTGGCGTATCGACTGGAACTACCGGCATCTCTCGCTGTGTTCACGACATTTTCCATATCTCCCAACTCTGGAAATGTCTGAAGTATATGGCTACTGTTCCCACCAAAGACATTGGCGAGCTACAACCAGATTTGACTTATGCTGAATATCCAGTGGAGATTATTGATGAGAAGGCTCAGACCATGCATAACCGAACACTGTGGTTCCACAAGATATTGTTGAGCAACCACACTGCTGATGAAGCTACGTGGGAGAGCGATGAGTTCCTTCGCTCAAACTACCCGGACTTCATGGCATCTTATCACGGGGTAATTCCCTCTTACATCTTCATCTCTTCTTTTGTAATCTCAGGAAGAGATTCTCTTAAGGGTGGAGGGATGGAAAAGCCCAAGAATTTTACTTGCTAGAGTGTTCATCACATCACCACATCACAGCTCATGTTGTGGAAGTCTCATGAACATTTGTAAGGAGCAAGTAAACACCATCAAGAGGTTGATTAGAGGAAGAACTCACAAATCCAAAAGTAGGAGATAACACCCATAAACATGAGAGGATGAGCTCACCATTTGGCCCTAAATATTCTTGGGAGTGCTCAGGCCAAGTTTCATGCAAATCCAAACTCTTTTGAGCCACTTTTGTAAACATTTGTAAAAAGGGCTAATTTGAATGCAAATTCAAATTTCAGCTACTTTCATCACTTGGATTCAAAAGATGACTTCACATTCAAACTCACCACATTTTTCTGAGTTATTCCCCCAATTTTCATCCTGATTGGTGTTCATCTTGTCGGGAGCTAAATTTGCATTAATTCAAAACTGAATTTGAATTTCAAATTCAAATGTGAATCAAATTTACACAAACGAACTTTAATTAGCAGAAATCAAATTCAACTCATGACTTGGTGATGAAGTCTACACTTCAATGTTGAGTAGCTGAGATATTTGCTGCAGTGATTAGAGGGGAGGAGTGGGCCCACATGTCAGTTAAACCCACTGAGTGAAGCAAGTCACACGCGCTCTGTTTCTTCGGGTTCCTTCACCGAGCGCCACTGAGCTGTTCTCGGCTGCCACCTCCTCAGTCTTCACCATGTGCTGGCGACCAGAGCCGTGGCCTTCTTGCCCCCGAAGCCTCTACTCGTTGCTCACACCGAGTCTTTGCCCTGCCTTCGCACTCGCTCGATAGCAAACACAGCCACTACCGGCCACCCTCTCGGTTCCCCGGTGCGCTACCGTTATAAGAACTGTCATGGCTGACGATCAACAGCAAATAGATGCGCCAGAGGCTACTCTAACTCACGGTGAAAACCCTACACCCTTTCATGCACTGTCGAGGGAGAATTTCCCTGTTTACTTTTCGGTGTTCAAAGAACCGAGCCGGCTAGAAATCCAAAATTATTGGTGGTCAGTCCATACTAGCTCGTTTTATATTAGTCATACGTCCTAGGCCTTCCAACGAACCGCTAGGATCAACAACCGGCAAAAACCATCGACCATGGCTGCTGTTCTTCTAGTTTTTCCAATCGCCGCTGTTTTTAGCTCTAGGTCGACGGTGAGGTTCTAGCCCCGACCATTTCCATGACAAACCGAGTTCAAGTTCGTTCTCAGCATGTCAACACGGAGTTGTAGGAGGAAACTGTTCCAAAAATAGGGCCCTATGTTGCTCGGGTGACATCACCGGAGTTGGAGTCGCCGCTGTCATCGTCGCAACCATGGTTCCGGCCATCGCCGAGCTTCCGTGAGTGCACCAACGTGTTCCTTGAGCGAAGTTGGGCACAGGCGGCAAGCTTCGTCGAAGTTCGTGCGGTAGAACGACCGGCCGCGAGCTGTCTGGCGAGGCGCCGCCGCGGGGGAGCGCGGGTGTCACGAGGAAGACGAAGGAGGGGCCGGGTCCACCAGTCAGCCTCTGTTTCCCCGCGGGGATTCGGTTGCGGCTGGGATTTGGTATTGCAGCGCGGGTAAAACCCCGTGGGCTGCGTCGTGGCCGCAATCTCAGTGGGCCGGTTTAAATAGTGGGGCCCACAACAAGAGTTTAAACATTTCCAACAATTTCAGATTTCAGTTAAATTTCAAATGCCCATAACTTTTGCTAGGATGGTCCAAATTGAGTGAACCAAATTTTGTTGGATTCAGCTCTTCGAGTAATATCCATCGAAACAAGTTTCAGCTCATGAAACTTATTCTTTTTTCTAGAATTAATTCCCTAAATTTTAAACTGTTAGGAATTTTATCTGCAGAATTCTTTTATGGAAATTTCTAAAATTTGGCCGGGAGGTTCATTTGAAAATCATTGAGTAACAGGAAAAAGTTCAGATCCATCCAAGTTCATTTAGTCCCCCTAAGGGTGTGATTAAGTGAACTTCCCTGAGAAAATAGAAAAATGTACAGAAACATTTTTCAGATTCTCTCAAATCTTGATTAGGGCATAACTTTCTATAGGATTCCTCAAATTACATGAAACAAACTCCATTAGAGCCATCACAAACTCTAGTTTCCAGAAAGTAATGGTTTGATCCATTTAAATATCTTGAAATCTTTAGAAGCTCTAGTAATGACCATTTAAACTTCTATTTGGGCGAAGCTCAATTAGGCTTTGATTCGAATAAAATTTGGTCAAGTCTCTGGTTAGGTTTTGACCAAGCCGCCATATAAATTTCATAGCCAAATGGGATGTCTAGCTAGAGTTATAGTCTTTATATACAAGAGTTAACACTTTTGCATCTAAACTGACATGTCGTTAAATGGCTTACGTGTAGTCGCTGAACGCGAGGAGACCCCGGAGATCCTTGACTTCATACCTCCGGAAGAGACCTTAACACCTGAACAGCAGCCACAAGGCAAGCCCCAGTTTGCATTTAACAAGTTCTATAAAGTTTTGTTTTATATACATTTAGCTTGAGGTATGTATGTGCATTAGGTGTAGGATGGACGAAACCCCAAAGGCATAACCAGATTATTCGAACAAGAGTGAGGGTAGTGTCTAACTCCTTGAGTAGTTTATGCTGTGCTTAATGTTTATAGACTTCGGTACAAGTCGAGTAGTTGGAATCCACTCGTGAGTATAGGGTTTGGGACACACGGGATTGTTCGAGTTGCGAGAAAATTATAGTAAGAATAAATTGAGACTAGGCAGGGGCTAGGATGCAGCAAGAGGAAGTCTTCGTGTAACCCTGTCCATGTCGATTGAGGACCAATCTGTGTGCGGCCCCACTAGACAAGTTTGAATGTACCAAAGGCATATCGGATATATGGGCTCCGATAAACTGATGTAATCTAAACCTACGGGTGTCGAGGCATAGCACACCGATTTATAGGTGTACGTTGAGGGCAGCCTGGTGGAAATCTGCTAACGGGCATAAAGAGATGCTCCGTGTATGGGAACCTCCTGCTCGTTTCGGTGCGACCGGTTCGACGTTTGGGCTGTTGGGTGAAAGGTTGTCCCGTACGACATCGAGTGAGCGTGCTGTGCGGCTCCACGGGTGGGCGTACGTGACGTGCTATTCGGGTGTCCCTGAAGGTGTACAATGAGTTGATTCACCGTCCCTCACGGTTATGATTACCGCTTGTTCACTGTGTCGTGATGTAGGTTAATATATGGAATGTTATGATTCAATATTGCTGATATGAATAATTTGTATTGTTACATGTGCGCCACCAAATATTGCTCACTAAATTTCAGATTCGTGAACCGTTAACTTGTGGCTAAAAGATGAATTAAGGATGAACGTGTAGGCGTGTCCTTTGCTGCAATTTACCATCCTATGTTAGTTATGACCTGCATGTAGAGTTTCCTGTGTAGGTGAGTCAGTTAAGACTTGCTGAGCCATCGTGCTCATGGTTGCTGCTATTAGTGTTTACAGGTGAGGAGTACCCCATGGACTCGAAGTACGAGTCCACCGGCGAGGGCTACCCTCCGTCGGGGACTACGGCTGAGTGGGAGCCGTACACGCCGCGCTGAGGTTGAGTGTAGCTAGTGTGGGCTGTCCGTAGGGTCAGACAACTAACTTTTGCTAGTTAGGTGTTGGCGTGAGCTGTATAATTATCTTCAGCTGTAGTAGACTCTGTAAATAGGTGTAAACTGAAGGTTTGTACTACTTTGTACATATTCAGTTTGTTTTCAATGTAATACTAGGGTTGCCTTATGATGTGTGCTGTCTGGTGTCTCATCGTGCGACACCACCCTCTGAGATCCTGGAATGTGCGGATTTTGGTCCGTCATAATGTTTACGAGTGATCGTCTTAGTGCCACCTAAGGATACATATATGCCGGTGTAAGCAGGTTAGGATTTTTTGTGAGGCAGCGTAGCACCGTCATGTCTTACGGTGCATCGCCACTGTACTACACATTATAACTTCTTTCCTATCACGAAATCATTCATGACTAAAAAAATAAAAATGGAAGTTGGAAAACACATAATAGTTACTGAGCTCTTCATTTGAACTAAACTTCAAAGGGGAGAATTGATAGGCTTCTATGGTTTTCAAAAATAGAGTACTCTGTTCTTGCATGAATTTTTGCTGGAGTTTGACAGAGTCTAACTCTGAGTAGCTTTACAGTACTGGAAAGATTCTTAAGTGCTCTACAACTTCTCTGTAGACCTCCAGAGCAAAATCACAAGCCAAATTGGTGGAAAGTCCAGTTGAAGGTAAACTGTCCAGAACCACGACAGGAGCAAAACCTATCTGGATATTTCTGAATTTTAGCCATAACTCTCTGTAGAAAAATCCCGAAGGGTCATATGATACACCGTTGTAAAGGTTACGAAATGTGCAACAATTTTTGAATTCGATGTTGGTTCAGATTTCTATTGTATATTCAGATACAACTGTGATAAAAACAGCAACATACAAGAGAGATGCTGGAAAATTTTATCCAGAATTCTGTCAACTTTGGAAAATCATCACTTTTGATCTAGAAATGATCTGGAGGCATATGAATACTCGTTGAAAAGATGTTGAAGTTAAATTTATCTTTGGTATGAAACTTGAGTTAAGAAAATGCTTTTAACTGGATTAAAATCTGGATTTAGTGCATCAAGGTCTGTTTTGTACAGAGAAGAGGCAAATGAGTGATATCGTGCAGGCCAGCACAAGTTATGTGCCCCAAAAGTACCGGTTGGTGTTCCAAATGCCATTTGGTGAAATATGGAGGCCACTGAATGATTAACTCCTCAGAGGTTGATTGCTGGTCAAGTACCACAACTTGCACCACCTCCACGACAGCAGCATCAGACGGTGGTTTGTGCTCCATCGCGGCAGCCATATGTACCTAGCTTCCAACCACAAGTCAGCGAACAACCGGAGAGACATCCGTGCTTCACTTGTGGTCAGAGAAGACATTATGCTAGGTACTGTCCGGAGGGATTTCAAGGGTGCGGGTCATCATATTTTCAATATTCAGACCCGTACCTGTATCTGCAGAAAAGGGGTTAGACAAGGGGCAACATTCACTACACAGTAAGTGATGATGTTCCGGAAGGAGAAGCCGCATTATTATGGATGTTTTCTCTGAATCAGCTACCGGTATTAATTCTCTTCGACTCCGGTGCCACACATAACTTTATTAGCCAATCTTTTGTGGCTCAACATTAGCTCCAAACCACTTTTACAAAGATTCAATGCCTCATATCTTCGCCCGGGGCAGCATTACAGCAAGTAATGTTGTCTTCCGAGCACCTCTTTGTTTGGGGGTTAGACTATAACCCACGACCCTCATTATTTTAGGGGGCCTGAAGATTGACATTATTTGGGGATGTCGTAGTTGAATTACCACAGTGCGGTTCTCAGCATCAGTTCTCAAACCGTTAAGCTCAACTCCCCACAGAACGGTCTTCATACATTAGTTCTGGGCGCCAGTAGGCACCAGATTGCAATATTGAACCACTCAGAAACTGTTAAGATAGAGGACATTCCGGTGGGACGTGAATATCTGGATGTGTTTCTCGATGATTTACCGGGCATGCCGCCAAAACGGGACGTAGAGTGCAAGATGGAACTTGCACCGGGAACACCACCGAGTTCGCGAAGGCCGTACAAAATGGCACCCAATGAATAGGCAGAGTGGAATACACCACTGAATGACCTTATGAGCAAAGGTTTTATACGACTGAGTTCATCACTTTGGGGATGTTCAGCATTGTTGGTAAAGAAGAAGGACGAAACACTACGGCTTTGTGTTGATTATCATCAGCTTAACGCTGTGACAATCAAGAACAAGTACCCGTTGCCATGGATCGACATGTTGTTTGATCAGTTGGTCAAAGCAAAGATCTTTTCCAAGATAGACTTAAGATCAGGGTACCATCAGATTAAGATACGGGCTGAGGATATTCCGAAGACAGCTTTTCGATGAGGTACGGGCTTTATGAGTACCTTGTCATGTTCCTTGGCCTCACCAATGCTCCATCTCAGTTCATATACTTGATGAACTCGGTATTCATTGTGGAGCTGGACAAGTTTGTCGTGGTCTACATCGACGACATACTAATTTATTCCAAGTTGGAGGAAAAACACGAGAAGCATCTCCGTATAGTGTTGAAACGGCTGCGGGATCACAAGCTATACGTGAAATTCAGCAAGTGTGAATTTTGAATATCGCAAGTAACTTTCTTCAGGCATATTATCTCAGCGGAGGGCATCGTTGTAGACCCGAGCAAGATTACACAAGTGGTTAATAGGAAGTCCCTAAGGTCTGTTCACGATGTACGAAATTTCGTCGGACTCGCGGGATATTATCGGAGGTTCATTCTGAACTTATAGAAGATTGACAAGCCTATGACTGAGCTGCTGAAGAAGGCTACCAAATATGTTTGGAGTCCAGCATATGAAGCAGCATTCAAGGTTTTAGTGAAGCACCTAACATCAGCACCGTTTTTGGCGCAGCCAGACACAACAAAACCGTTCGATGTGTACTGCGATGCAGCCGTCATTGGGCTCGGATGCGTGCTGATGCAAGACCGAAGGGTGGTCACGTATGGATCACGGAAGCTCAGGAATCATGAGCAAAACTATCCAACTCATGACTTAGAACTCGCTGCCGTGGTACATGCACTCAAAATGTGTAGGCACTACCTACTCGGTAACCTCGTACAACCACAAGAGCCTCAAGTACATATTCACTCAGAAGGAGTTGAACATGAGGTATAGGAGATGGTTAGAACTGATAAAAGATTATGCAATAGAAATCCATTATCACCCCGGCAAGGCAAATGTGGTGGCGGATGCGCTGATTCGCATGTCACACGTTCATAATCTGACCATCACCCTGTTGGAAGAGAGCGAGCCACCATTACATGTGGTTCCCCATGGAGCTCTAAACAACTTAGCTCTTATCCCCACCATTCGTGAAGAGACAGCGGCAGCGTATGTCGCATTTGCGGAGATGTGTAGACAGTGGGGAACTGAAATGTTTCCGGAAAGACAGATGGTGTGTTGTGGTTCAATGAGGAAGAAAATCTTTGATGAGGATCACTTGTCAAAGTTTTCTATTCACCCCGGCAGCAACAAGATGTATCAAGAACTTAGAAGCAAGTTTTCGTGGACACAGATGAAATAGGAGATCGTGAAATACGTGTCAGTGTGATACATGCCGAAAGGTGATGGCTGACCATATGAGGAAACCGGGACTGTTACAACCGCATGGAATTCCTGCCTGGAAGTGGGAGGATGTGACCATGGACTTCATCGTCGGTTTACCCACTACATTTCAGAAATTTGATTCAGTGTGGGTGACAGTCGACCGACTCACAAAAGCTGCCCATTTTATCCCGGTCAACACAAACTACAATGCCAAGAAGTATGTTGAATTGTACATCTCACGGATTCTGTGCTTATACGGCGTACCCCGTACTATCATCTCGGATCAGGTCACTTTATTTGTGTCTCATTTTTGGGGGCAGTTACATGCTGCTTTGGAGACGAAGCTGATCCGTAGTTCAGTGTACCACCCGTAGACGGATGGGCAAACCGAGCGGGTGAATCAAATCTTAAAAGACAAGTTACGACCTTGTGCTATCAACCACGGTAATAATTGGGATGATCACTTACCGTTAGCTGAGTTTTCGTACAATAATGGGCACCAAGCCAGCATCAAGATGGCGCCTTACGAGGCGCTATACGGGAGAAAATGCCGCACACCACTGAATTGGTGTGAGTCTGGCGAAAGGGTCACCTTCGGGATCGATATTGTCAACAACGCGGAAGAAAAAGTTCGGGATCGATCTTGTCAACAACCCGATTCATCGGTCGATTCCAGATTCTGGAAAGATGTGGATCAGTTGCATACCGGCTGGAGTTATCAGCGACACTCTCCGGTGTGTACCACATCTTCCACATTTCTCAGCTGAGGAAGTGCCTCAAGCTTTCAACCACCATTCAGCTTGGAGATATCGAAGAACTAAAACCGGATCTCACCTATCGGGAGGAAACGGTTCAGATTATTGATGAGAAGGACCAACCACACGCAACCATACGTTGTGGTTCTAAAAAGTTTTATGGAGTATGCACTCCAAGGTTGAAGCGACATGGGAGAGCGAAGGATTTCTTCGCGCCAATTATCTGGACTTTTGGCGTTGCACATTCGATAATTTTTCACCATCCTCTCTCTCTCATTTTTACCTTATAATCTCGGGACAAGATTCTTTTAAGGGGGGGGGAATGTAAAGGTCCCAAAATATTAAATACAAATGGACTGAAGTTTGAACACCATTTGGTTTCAAGTTTATAAAAATTTGGACTTGTTTAAATTTTTTCACATGTGATGACACAAATGAGTGTCCCACCACTCTAGCCTAGGATCATTTGAGTGTTTAGGGGACAAAGTTAATTTAAAACCCAAGTGTAAGCTATCATGTGCAAGGGAGAGTAAAAATTCACATTTTGAACTCAATTGGTTCAACTCAAATTTCACATGGGGAAAACACAATGGAAATGCAAACTGTTGTGTTCAAACTGTCATTTGCTGCTGCTGAATTGAAAATCAGATTTCATATTTGAATTCCTTAGGTTGAAATTAGTGGGTATCCAAAGATTCATGGAGATATTTTGCTACCCATTTTCCAAATGGACTTAAATTTGCAATGAATTGAAATACACATTTGAGTTTGGATGAAATTTTGCCGAATTACCCAAATACAGTACAGGTTGTAGCCCCGCACAACTGAATTTGGTCATTTGCCAAATTTGAGAGCTTTTGAGAGTGGATAAGGGGTACAGTGGAGTCCATTTGTCAGTACACCCTAAATATCAACTGCAGTCGGTCTATGTTTTGCTACTCGAGTCCACCGAGGCTTCACCGGGCGACACCGAGGGCTGTGTCGAGGACATCTCCCCAGCAGGTTGAGCACCTCTGTGGCTCGGTTCAACGCCTCATCACATCTCTGCGAGACCATTTCGGCCACAAACTGGCACCCCAAGACACTGCTATCCTCTCTCGCACAGAACAGAGCAAACACACCGCCGCCACTTTGGTGATTGTCGGAAACCGTCTAAAACGTTTGCACACCTCCCCTCCGAGCTGAAAAACGGCGCCGGGGGACCTTCTTCTACCTCCTTGGTGTGGAAACGGAATGATCTTCGGACTCTTCTTCCCATGCGCGCTGTTTCTTTGTGATGGCCAAACGCTACCAATAATCGGCCGCACATTGACAGGCCAACCCGGCGGTTTTCACAACAAAGCGTTGACGCTCAGAGTTGCGCTGGACTACCATGATGCTTCTCCCTGATACTCAGATCAAGCGGTGAACCCTAGCAGACGAATTCAGCGTTTTTCCTCCGGTGCACCACCACGGACCGTCTGGTACAAAATCTCCAAATTCGCTTTCAATCATCATTCTTAGGCCACGAAATTAGGTAAGAAGGATCTAGTCTAGCTGGCGGTAGTTTTTCCTTTTCAAACCTAGCTTGAAACCGAAGAGAGGCGGCGTATTTCGATGTTTCCCGACTGTCTCCATGGCATCACACCACGGGCGCACGGTGAAACAACATTAACCGCCATTTCCAAGCCATTTGGTGCACTTGTCGGTCTTCCCTTAGTTCAAAGGGTTCTGTAGTCCCGGTCAGTAGATCGTTTGGTGGGCTAGGATGGTCGGCCGACGGCGCCGAAGGTGTACCGAGCCGCCGCACCGTCGCTAGCCATGGTAGGATCATCGTGGGCGTGGGGCGACCTCCCCAACATGTTCCTCGCGTCGAATAAGGGCCTGGCGGCGAGTGTGAGCACTGGAGGTGGTCGGTATAGCATGATCCGGCGAGCTCCGGTGAGGGGGCGGCGCGGGAGGAAGAAGACGACCCACCTGGCCCCACACGTCAGCCGAACATTTAAACAGAACTGGATTCTCTGTGTCCCCGGATCATTCTGTGGCTGTGCGGATTCACTCTGTAACTCCATGTGTCTTCGTCTGAGAACACGCCACGTGGCCCAGCCCCGGCAGCAGGCATTTGAACTTTTCCTCGAATTAATTCAAATGAAAGATTTGGTTCAAACTTTAGATGAACATATCTTTTGCTAGGGAGCTCCAAATTTAGTGATTCAAATTGGTTTAGATTAAGATTAAAAAACTCTATCAAAATATGCAACCCAATTTGTCTGAAAGTCAATAATTAATTCTGGAAAATTCTTTGAAAAATTTCAGTAAAAGAATTGTAGAGGGAGTTTAGTTCATGCAAAAATACTCACATTTGCCAGAATAATCCCCAGTATGTTATTGAACTCCTGTAAAAATTTCAGATCATTTGGAGTTGATATGTGTGCGAGAATTAAAATTTCCATTTGCTGTGTTCAAATGAATACAGAAACTTTTCAGAAAAAGTCCCAGAGTTGGAAAATCCAGTTCTTGGCAATTCGTAGCTCCAAAAATCCTGGAAAAATTCATGCGTGCTCTATGAACTATAACTTAAATTGTAGTTCACTAAGTTTGGCATGAACATGTGAGTTACTTTAGAATTAATTACTTGTTGCTTAATTGCTTAAGGAATTGTTCTGAATAAAATACCAGTGAAAAATGCTAAATTTTTGTCCAGAATATTTTCATGTAACCAGGAATTCACATGCAAATTTTCAGCTCATTTTGAGCCTTGGATCTTTCTGTCCTTGTTCTCCAATCTTATGTATGTGAGAAAAACATAGGGATTAGTGTGGGAATTATGGGAGACACAATTTCCTTCAACTTTAGCTGCAATTTGGCAAGCTAAGTCCCAGTGTACAATAGGACTTCCTGTAAAAATTTCGAAGTCATTGGAGATCAGGATCTTTAGTTACTTCCAAATCAGTTCAGCCAAGCTTTTATGCTCATTAGGAAACTTAGACAGCTTTATAACTAAACTTCTAGGGCTGAGGGAGTTAACCTTTAAGTTTCTTTGCACAACAGAGACCACAACATCATTCCTAGCACTTCCACACAATCCTCTGTTCTTCACAAGTTCAAGTCTCTAATTCTTTACATTGCATTATAAAAACTTATGCATATACATGTCGATAGCTCACGACGACGGACTTCGACGGAGTCATCCCTTAACGTGTGGATCAGTTGAGCAAATTCAGAAGGATTAAGGGATAGAAGATCACTAACTGCGGTTATATACTACTACCCTGCAAAACAAGCAAGCTCCGGTTTGCATTAGCCATTTTACAAAGTCTTTTGTTTTGCTCACTTACTTCATGTATTTATAACAATTGTGCATTAGAGTCTTGTTTGAAAACCCAAATGCATAGCCAAGAGAACCAGGGTTTTGGGCTTAGGTTGTAAACCTCGAGAAGCCACTGCAATGCTAAATTGGTGTGGAATTCAGTACAAATCAAGTAGTTGGAACTACTCGCGAGAATAGGCTAGAGGCACACTACTCGGTTAGAGATAGAAAATGAATCACATGGAAAGAAAAATGAAACTGAGCGGAGAGTAAGGGCAGCAGGACATTGGGGCCTGGGTGCCATAGCTCCGCTTGTGTCGATTGTGGACCGAGCCGTATGCAGGCCTGTTGAACAAGATAGAACAGTACCGAAGACCTACCGGATATATGGGAATCGGGAAACCGATGTAATTCGGGTAGCGATCTGTTGTGAAATTGCTTGTCGTCCAGAGGGTAGGTTGAGAGCAGTGAGGTGTAAATCGGCTGGCGGGCACTGCAGATGCTCCATGCAGAGAGCTCCAGCTCGGGACGATAGGAACTTGGCTGACAGATGAAAGGTGGTTGCATACGACGTCCGTTGTGGTTGCTGTAGGCAACATCGAGTACGGGCATACATGACGGGTTAGTCGAGTAACCCTGCAGGTGTAAATCGATTAGAATCACCATCCCTCACGGTCAGTGAGTACCACTTGTTCACTGCACAGTGACATAGAAAGAATAGGCTAGTGTCATGATAAAAGTGGCTGGTTAAAAGCTTTACGTTGGTTGCTAATGAAATGCTTTAGTTTAGAGCAAATTAAAGTTCCTTTCAACCTTAGGCAAAGCACATAAGAGGAATGTGTTTCTTGTTTTATTGTGAACTTCTTATGTGTCTTAGCACGAGATTTTCCAACAACATGCTGTTAAAACTTGAAAGTAAGAGTAAACTAATTAGGCGAGTCTTATGCAAAGTAATTTCCTATTATACACTGCAATTCTAGTATGTAGAGTTACATGTTTAGGTGAGACGGGTCAGTCTTGCTGAGCCTATGTGCTCACGCTTGCCATATGAGTGGTTTTGCAGGTTAACATCGTTGCTTATGAGGAGGTTGTCCGGTGAGACTCGGAGACTTTTTAGTCATTTTACACATGGAGAACCCGGCCGCTGCCGTATGATTTCGTGTTGCAAGCGAGAAGAGTCCACGGGCTGGACATCTTCTTGAGTACTTAGTAGATATTAAACGTGAGATAAACTAGTCTTCTGATGTAGTTATTTGATGTAAATTGTATACAAAGAATACTTGTAAGCTCCTGCATTTGATTTATGTGATAGATGTTCCTTAAATGTGTGCTGTTGGGTGGCGCATCGCACGGCACCACCCAATGCAATTCCCGGGCAAGCGGCACGACCCCATCGATGGCCGGCCCTCACAATAACCTGCAGTGAGGAGCAATTGTCATGTATGCTTTGTACAAGACAATTAAGAGCGACACTTGGAGAACTCCAACTGGTTTCAGGTGATGGAGCTCCAGCCCGTACTCGTGCAGCAAGCCCCAAAAGAAATGCTGCGCCGGCAAACGCAGCCCGCGCAGGTGAAACGCACTCTGCGCCACAACCTCGTCGGACCACAGAATGGGAAATTGCTGCTCTATGGGGATGCGAATGCAGCCTGCATCATGCTCCGACAACAGCCCCATCTTCCGAAGAGCACCGATGCGGCCCTTCTGGAATTCTGACTTCGACCATGAAGGCATTGGTAGGCAGGATGCGAGAGTGTATCGCGCAAGATGAAGTGGATTTTTCCTTTTCCCCTATGGCGGAGACACCAAGAGGAAGGAGTGATGGCGGGGCAGAGACAAAAGAGGCAGGAAGAAGACAGAGTGCTACGCAAGACAGAAGGCAAGGAGGAAAAGTTGGCAAACGTGAAGTAGGTGAGTGCGAAAAGAAATCCAGGGGGACAAAATATATTAAGTGGGCAGAACAACGTCCGTGGGTTGACAGCCGTAAGGCAGCAAGAGGCCCCTCATGACCGCCACATCCTCGAGGGAACCGTCACCGTAACATCAATCAACACCTGGACTAAAACTGTTTGGTTCGCTAGGCAACTTAGTTGAGAAGCACATCCTCGGTTTCCACGTGGTGAAACCGGCCAAAAAGGCACAAGGGGCCCACCGGGCAGTGACCGTTTGGCTCCATGACGTGAAATTGGGAACACAGCACGAAATTAGAGTCGATCAGCGCCTCCTCAACCCTGGCAAAATCGGAGGGCACGAAGGGCGACACTGCCGTGGAAGGAAGGTAAGTCTCCAGCACGCATTAATGGGCTCAAAAGTCCTGGGTTCAAAGTCTGGCCTGTGGATGGCTCAGAAGCCGCCCAGGACAGCCCCGAGCGTGGGGCAAGCGACACGAAGAAGTCCGCGATAGAGACAACTCGGGCAGGGTGAGCGCCGAGGTAATCCCTTGAAGGGTTGCCAGCGAGCCGCCCGAGCCAACGACGAGCTCAAGAACCACGCGCACGCCTCAAGCATGTATTCAATGAAACGCGGGCACAGAAGCCTCGACCAGAAAGCCCCTTGGTGCGGAGCAGGGCCAATGGTTCTGGTCGTCCAAAATGAACAGGATGAATGGGTTTCACTCGTCTCCACCGGTTATGCAGCTCACTGGGCGCGGGGGATCGGCCATCGAGGCAAGACCCTGATCGACACAACCCCTCTGAGCCACGAACGGCTCACGGATGGGGGGGGGGCCAGGCGAACTTGCCATGAATGACAACCCAGCCCCTCGAAAGAGGAACACGGGAGCTCGCCGCATTACCCTAGCGGGGATGACAACCGGTCGTGACCGACCGCTAGAGGTGCACACATTGTGGCTATCTAAATTAGGCATGTACTAATGACCCTTTTTGTTTGTTGTATTGTTTTTTATTGTGCTGGAGTAATACCAACTGAGGTTAACCCCCTGGCCGAACACCGAGGTCGGTCAGGGGGTCGGGGGCTACTGACAGGGTTCTGCACTTAGACTTCGGGGAAGAAGCACGAGGGCATCCCGTAAGGGACGACGAAGCAGGCCTGATCCCGAGCTCGGGAGGAAGCAGGACGAGGAGCCCGGGGCCGACCCCTGGGCAGGAATTAGGACCCATCCTCAAGAAAGCTCGGGAAGAAGTCCGAACCTCGAAGGGAGGACCCGAACCTTACCTCAGGTAGGATAGAAGAAGATGGCCTTCAATACGGAGCAGGCGCCACCTCAGCTTAGTGGAAGGGTATCGAGTACCTTTCTGGCCCCAGCATTGAATGCCTGTCACCTCCGACGGAACCAAAGAGGAGCGGAACGCGGAGTGCGTGTGCGCCTCGGTATGGACTAGTCCTTGACGACGGGACGGGAGCAGGTGCAGCAGCAGGCTACGGATAAGGCGACTCAATCGAGTACCCTATCGAGCGTATGATAGCACAAGCCACTCCTGCGCCCATGACTTATCTCCCCACTATGACACACACACACACACACACAGAGAGAGAGAGAGAGAGAGCGAGCGAGAGAGAGAGAGAGAGAGAGAGAGAGAGAGAGAGAGAGAGAGAGAGAGAGAGAGAGAGAGAGAGAGTGTGTGTAAATAGAGGGACCTGTCGATCCGAAGAGGTAGACTCTCGCACTTGTAAGAACAACCCCCATTCTTGAGTAAGAATGTAACACCCTCATATTCATCACCTTGCATTGCATCCATTTTCATGTAGAGAAGAATTTAAAAAGAAGAAGAAAAGGAAGGAAGGAATATAGAAACAAATAAATAAATAAATGGAAATAAAAATAGGAAATAATAAAAAAGGAAATAAATAAATAAATAAAAATAAAAAATAATAAAAACTGGCCGCCCAAAAGCCCCCCCCCCAATTTCCCCAAACGCCCCCCCTAATATTCCCGCCCCCCTAATTTCCCCCTAAAATCCCCCTCCCTAGGGAATTTTTCCCCACATTTCGGGGGTAGTTTCTGCAAATTTGGTCGCACCAAATCCCTAGGGAGTTTTCCCACGTCGTGGATTTTATTTCCCCCTTGGCCGCACCCCCTATGGGGGAGAAACCCATTGTGGAAAATATTTGATTAAATCTCAGCCCCTAGCTCCCACCGTTTCACAAATTAAATCTCAGCCCTTGATTAAAATAGTTGCTGAAATCCTAGCTCCCTTGGCTATTTCCCCCCTTATAAATAAAAGCCTCCCCTTTCCTAGCCACCACCTTTGCCCCAAAAACCCTGGCACCGCCCTCTACCTGCTGCCAAGCCCTTGTTGCGCCCCTGCTGGAGTTTGGCCACCGTCGAAGCTCTGCCCCGCACCGTATTCGCTGGAGAAGAAGACCCTGACGTCCTTCCCTAGCCGCAGCTCTATTCTTTCCCAAGGAAAAACTCCAGCTGCTTCCACGGCAAGGGAAAAAGGTCAGCCGCTGTTGCTACAAACCCGTTTTTCTCCACCACTTTGGAGCGGGAGCCACTGCACGTAGGTAGATCACGTTCCGGTTAAGTTTTGACGGTGGAATTGATCTACTACTGGAGTTAGGATAATAACCACGTCCACACTTAATTCCAACAGCACCATTCATCTTAAAACTCCATGAAAGCTTACAAAAACTTGCAAGAACACATACAAACTGATCACTATAGGCTGCACTATAGGATTTGCATGCATCCACATCATTGCATCTTGAGTAAAGTTTGTCTGTAACAATGATTTCTGTATTATTTGTATGTACATGGTCATGAGTAGAAGAACAGGCTCAAGAGGCCGTCTACGAGGACATTCAGCACCAAGACATCGAGACGCTTGAGCAACACGAACCGCAGGGGCAAGGCCAGTGCCCCTGACCATGTTGAACCCATGCTTTTGAACAGTTTTGCTTCTGTCAACTTAATGGGAAACCCTCTAGTAGGAGTTTACTAGCTTTGTGAGCCACCCATGTTGCCGGGAAAATTGTTGAATCGGGTATGGTTGTTTTTCTTTTGATTCGCTTAACGTACAGGATACAGGGAAACTGAAATAGAACTTGCTTAGCTACTGCACTCATAGAGATTAAAGATGATGAGAACATCATGATGTTAAGGGGCATGGAATTGGGGAGATCTAGCCAAGGTTGGTTCGTGGATTTTGCTGAATGAGATGGTGGTTTGCTTGCCGTATATCTAAGGACCGGTTCATGTGAGAACATTGCAGGAAAACAGTGCCACCACAAAGCCAAATATGGGTGCGGCTTAGCTGACTAATTAGGTGTGTTGCTAGATTGTAATGGACCATTGGATGTCGCGGGGAACGGGAGTCGAGGAGGACTGCCCTGTGAACTGCATGGCTGTGACACCCGGTTCTGAAAATGAACCAAGTGAATGCATATGTGTGCCCAGGATGTTCATCGCACATGCACATGTATTCCACAAAATGAATTCAAAATATAACCACGTACGAATAGTGTTTAAGTACTTTATTACGTTGACTCAATGTATCACTCATGGTTATCTAACTTATTCTCGCAGCGGAAGACTCTAAACGACAGCGGAAAATGACTAAAACTGCAGGCTCCAATCATCAACTCCACAGGCATGTTGACGGTAGTTCGCACGCCTAGTACTCCACTTGTTCTTCAGAGTATTCTTCTCCTGCAGCTGATGTATATGTGGGAATGCAAGGGTGAGTACATGTCGTACTCAGCAAGTGCAGAAAAAGTATGACATGTAGCTTAGAACAAGGAAGGGAATAAAAAGGTTCACTGCAGCAAGCAAAATTTATGTCACAAACATGGTAAAAATAGCAGCTATTTCTAGGTGAGTTTAATCCCATCATAACAATGTAATTCATCAACATTCCTTCATCTCATACACATAAATATTCATGGCCCTCCAATTTTCATATAACTGAAACCAAACTCATTGTCACGACCCAAAACCGTTCCAAAACCAATCCCAATGACCATACCCAAATAACCACCCCATGTTTTGCCACTACTCATAGAAGTTGGTCAGGTGCTTGTGACTGGAACCACGGCTATCATGATAGTTTTACACTCTGCAGAGGTGGCACCACTTTACCCACAAGTTCGTGAATTCATCGCCCGTCGACGACTAGAAAGAACCTCCATTATACCAGTACACAACCGTCGGTGTATGGCCAAGAGATCACAAAATAGCCTTTACAAAAGGGCTACTAGGATGTACGGACCCACGTAGGTTTCACCGGCAGGCTCGAATCTCCATTCTCCCACCCAGGAGCCCCCTCTTGTGGCATGCAGTTCCGAGGGTAGTCCCTCTCGACTCCCATTCCCCGCACCATCCAACGGTCCATAACAATCTAGCAACACACCTAATTAGTCAGCTAAGCCGCACACATAATTGGCCTTGTGGTGGCACTGTTTTTCGGGCATGTGCTCGCATGAACCGGTCCTTAGATCTACGGCATGTAAACCACCATCTCATTCAGCAACATCCACAAACCAAGCTTGCCTAGATCTCCCTGACTCCATGCTCATCAACATCATCAAGTCCTCATCATCTTTAATATCATGAGTGCAGTAGCTAACAAGTTTTATTTAAGTTTCCCGTATCCCGTAAGTTATGTGAAGCAAAAAGGAAAAATGACCATACACGACTCATCAACTTTCCCGGTGACAAGGATGGTTAACAAATCTAGAAAACTCCTACAAAACGGTGTCCCATCAAGTTGACTCAAGAATACGGGTTTTCGCAAACAAGACAGTTTTGATAACATAGGATCAATGTGGTCAAGGGGCACTTGCCTTGCTACCGTGGCTCGTTTTGCTCAACCATCTCGTAGTCTTGGTGCTGTAGTTCCTCGTAGACGGCCTCTTGAGCTTGTCCTTCTACTCATGACTTTGCACATACAAAATTTACAGCAATCAATTATCATGCGCAAACTTTACTCAAGATGCAATGAGGTGAATGAATGCAATTCCTATGGTGCAGTTTTATAAAACAAGTTTGTACGTGTTCTTGCATGTTTTAGTAGGCTTCCATGGGGTTTTATGATGAACAAGTTTTCTGGGATCAAGTGTGGACGTGGTGATGATCTTGACCCACTTCGTAGATCAATCCCACCGTCAAAAATCGACCGAAACATGGTCTGTCCACACGCAAAAGTTTCTGCTCGAAGGGGGCGAAGAAAACAGGTGCGTAGAAACAGCGGCGACGTTGTAAGAGGGCTAGCGAAGACCTGCCTCACTTCTTCCTTGCGGCAGGACCTCCCTCCTAGCAATGGCAGCAGTGGAGGATTTTCTGTGGAGAATTATGGGTTGTGGTTAGGGCAGAACGTCGAGGGCTTCTTCTCCGGTGACAGCGAGGCGTGATGGGACATGACGGCGGCCAAACTCCGGCAAGGGGGGGGCCCTCGGTGACTTGGCAGCAAGGGGGAGAACATGGCGACTTGGAGCAGGGGGGCGGCGGCCAAGAGGGGGAGGGGTGCGGCTAGGGGGCGGAGTTGTATTTATAAGGGGAAGAAGAATGCTAGGGGTGGGGAACAAAGTTTCCTAGAGGTCAGGGACTTAACCAAAGAGTCCTAGAGGTTGGGGACAAACCCAAGAGTCCTAGAGGTGGGGGACTAACCCAAGAGTCCTAGAGGTGGGGGACTAACCTAAGAGTCCTAGAGGTGGGGGACTAACCCAAGAGTCCAAGAGGTGAGGGACTAGGGTTCCCCCTCTAATGTGCTGCGGCCAAGGGGAGGTGGGCCCATTAGGATCCCCCCCTAATTTTGTGCGATTGGGCAAAATTCCCCCCAAATGTGGGGGGAAATCCCCCTACGGGAATTTTGGGGGGAAATTGGGAAAAATTTTGGAAGAATTGGGGAAGGGGAAAATTTGGGGAAAAATTGGGGTGGCCCAATTTGGCTATTTTATTTTAATTATTCTCCATTTCTATTTCCTTTTATCATTTTATTAGCTTGTATATTCATGTCTTCCTTTCTTCTTCTTTTTATATGCTTATCTACATGAAAAATGTATTACATGGTAGTGAAATTGAGGGTGTTACAATGGCACACGAGGGGGCCCGTGGGTGGGAGAATGGAGATTTGAGCCTACCGGTGAAACCTCAGTGGGCCCGTACATTCTAGTAGCCCCTTTGTTAATGCTATTTTTTAATCTCTGGTCCATACACCAACGGTTGTGTAGTGGCAGAATGGAGGTTTTCTCTTGTAGCCGACGGGTGACGGAATCACGAACTTGTGAGTAAAGTGGTGCCACCTCTGCAGAGTGTAAAACTATCATGATAGCCGTGCTTCCGGTTACAAGCACCTGGCCAACTTCCAAGATTAGAGGCGAAACTTGGGATGGTTATTCGGGTATGGTTACAGTATTTTCATTGGGACTGGTTTTGGTCATGATTATGAGATTGCATTTGGTTAAATTAATATGTGTTGAACATAAGCATTTGTGAATATGAGATGAACTCAAGAATGAGAATTGGCTGGTTGAGACTTGTTACATGATGAATTATGAGGGTATGGAACATGAGGGATGATGAAATATTTGGTTATGTAAACCAAAGCATCGCTCACCAATTGGTTATACACCGAAGTATGACATCACCAAGAGATAAGAGAGAATTACGTCTTCAAGTAATCAAAGTTGAAGTACAAGATCCGTCATCATCTAGAAAGATGTAGTTTCAACATCTTCACCACGCACACAAAAATGCTCGTCAGAATCGCAAGACTTATGAGAAGATTATTTAGAAAATCACTATTAGTGACAACTCTAGTAACCTCAACCTTAATATGGTGATGTCCTAACTAGGAGCTAGATCTAGTAGCTGGTTTTTCACGCTAAACGGGTATTATGAAGCCTTAGGAGAATGGAGAAAGTGAAGTCAACATAAAATAGATATTGCCTAGGATAAATTTTTATGGAGTATTTCCCAACAATCTTGTCAAACATTTGACATATTTCCCTTAAATGTGGTCAAAACATGAATGTGGCTTTCCTTTATTAGCACCTTTTCTGACCAAGTTATCTGTACTTGGCAAAGTTTGAGATGCTTCTTATTCATGTTTGAATTATCATACTAATTCTTGCTCAGACTATAAAAAGATGATGCACCATACATATGCACCATTTTGCACCTTACATGTGTACCATTTGCACCATATCTTGTGGACCTCTCTTCAAACCATTAAGAGGTGTCTAATGACCTTGGTCTTTTCACATCCTTGTATTATTGATCAAGTCGCTTGATTCTACCTCATTGGACAATACAAGAGAAACCAATTACTCAACATCCCTTGTACCTAAGAAAATTTGGAACTTTTATTCATGACTTGTTGAGATCCAAGTGCTGTAATTGTCAGAACTAAACTAATTTCTCATCGCGGGGCTTACGGATTGATTGCTCAACCACACGACAATCCTTGAACACAATCTGAATTCTTGAGGGGTCATATGGTGACTTTGACACCCTTGTGGTTACCATAGGTAGTGGGTCTTTGCTATGTTGATAACATAAGTGAAATTGACTTGTACCTGCTCTTATGTCCAATCAAAGCATTTGGGTTTTGACTAAATGGTTGCGATGCCGATTTGAGGCGAGATTACCGATTCATTGTTCAATCTCACCAAACATCTCAATTCATGTTTGGAGAAGTATTACACTAAGCTTCTAAGGACCCAGTTAATCTAGACAAGTATTAGTTATCCAAGTCAAGATTAGGACAGTAAAGATTCCAGCCAATCGACCTGGTTGATATGGTTCTACTCAGTTTTATGGTCTCACCATACCGTCAAAGGAGGCACTATGTAAAAACAAGAAGATCGTGATATCCGTTTGGTTTGTTATTGTCATATCACCAATAATATACCCTACCTTCCCTTCCTCATTGGAATATCGAGACAATATTATTTTAAGGAGGAGGAATGTAAAAGTCCCCACAATGTAAAGGCAATAAACAGAGGGTTGAATACTGTTGTGTTTGGAACACATGAAAATGGGACTTACAAAAACTTTATACATGTGACGATGCACATGGGTGTCCAACCAAACGAGCTCCCAGGTTCATTTGAATCGTGTTAAGCCATGGTTGAATTAAACACCATGTGAAAAGTTCTTATGTGTAAGAGGAAGTTTAAATTCGGATGTTGAACTCAATTTGTTCACTTAAATTCAAAGGTGGTCATTTCAAATTAGGAATATGAAGTGTGGTTCAAAAATTCCTATTTGCTGTGGCAAACTTAAAAATAATATTTCACATTTGAATTCGCCAGGTCTAGTTTAGTGGGAATGCAAAATTTGAAGGAATTTGGAGATGCTTTGCTATTCATTTCAAAGAGGACCTTGAACTGCATGGGAATTCAAATTTGGATTTGAATTTGTATGAAGCGTGATCAATTGTCCAAACGGATCCAAAAATTGAATTATACACATTTGAATTGATTACCTGCCTAAGTGGAGAGAATTTTGGGAGGATAAGGAGAGGGAAAGTTAGTGGACCCACTTGTCATTGGGACACTTAGACTTACACCCGAAGGCTTCTTCCTCTGTTTCTACTTGACCCCCCTCCCCCGAGGCTGCAAACCAAATACTCAACTTCGGTCTCCTCGACGTTTTCCCGAGAGAAGCAAGCACGAGCTGGGATTCTCTTGCTGCTCGACTGAGTTTCTGACCCGATCGTCGGCTGGTGCAGCTCACCGATTTTGTAGCCACCATTGATCAGAGAAGTGTGCGCAAGGATTCACCCCCCCTCCTTGTGCTCCCCCACTGACTGGGAGATGACCGGGGCACCAGGGACCAAAGGGGGCGCCGCGGTCCGGCGAGGTAGCGCTCGCGCGCGGGAAATAGAAGCCTGAGGTTGAAGAAGGTGCTGGCCCCACACGTCAGCCACTGATAGTTTAAACTGAGATCCTCTGTGGCTGCTGATCTTTTGTGGCTACACGATTAGAACCCTGCGGCCCTGTGTGTCCTCGCATTTCATAGGTTGCAGTTTAAACCGTGGTCCCAGTTCGATTTTCAGCCGTCAGCCAAACGTTGAGCCGGTCCAATCGTTCCGAGCAAGAGGTCTCTGTGCGCGCATCCGCAGTGCCGCCAGCCAATTTACACCTCAAGCTCTCAACCTATCCTCTGAACGACCAGCAATGCCTTAACGCCCAGCTACCCGAATTACATCGGTTTCCATGTTCCTATATATCCGGTAGGTCTTCAGTACTGTTCTAGCTTGTTCAACAGGACCGCACACGGCTCGGTCCTCAATCGACACAAGCGGAGCTATGGCACCCAGGCCCCAATGTCCTGCTGCCTTTACTCTCTGCTCGGTCTCATTTTTATTGCCATGTATTTCATTTGGTAACTTTACCCGAGTAGTGTGCCTCTAGCCTATTCAACCGAGCAGTTCCAACTACTCGACTTGTACCGAATCCTACACTAACTTAGCATTGCAGTAGCTAATCGAGGTTTAAAAACCCAAGCCCAAACCATGGTTTTCTTGGCTATGCATTTGGGTTTTCAAACAAGACTCTAATGCAAAATTGAAGTGAGTGCTCAAAGTAAGTTCTCAAAACAGTAAAATTGATAAAAGGCTAATGCAAACCGGAGCTTGCCTTGCTGCTGTTGGTCGTAGGCTAGCTGTTCCTCTAGATTGGTGAAGTCTAAGACTTCAGGCTCCTCCTCAACCTTAACGACTACATGAGATAAATACATATATGTATCAATTTGAATGCATTTGAATTTGAAGTTGAAATTGTGAAGACTATAAGTCTTGCAAGACAGGCCCAATGACTCTGAAATTTTTACTGTGGTTTGGATACAACCTAACCAGAGACTTGATCAAGTTTCATTTGCAGCAAAGTTTAATTGAGCCCCCCCACCAATATTTCTGTACTTGGCTTTAATTGGAGCTCTTAGGGTGTTATAGGTTTTTTCATGGAGAAAGCCATGACTTTCTGAAAACTAGATTTTCAGAGGGTTCTAATGGAGTTGGTTTCACTTAATTTTAAGATTCCTAGCAAAAAATATGAGCTAAACAATTTCAGGGAAATTCTGGAAATGTTTCTGGACATTTTTCCATTTTCTCTGGAACAGTTTTATTAATCACACAATTAGGAGGATCAAATGATCCCAAATGGATCTGAATTTTTTATGATAGCTCAGGGATATTATGATGAACATCCTAGCCAAATTTCAGAATTTTCCTCCAATGGGTTCTCCAGTTAAAATTCTAAACATTTTAAAATTTGAAGAATTAATTATGTAGAAATAAGGATTTTCATGAAGTGAAACTTGATTTGTTGGAAAGTACTCAGAGAGCTGAATCCAACAAAATTTGGTTCACTCGAGTTGGAGTTTCGTAGCCAAAGTTATGTGGGTTTGAAGTTTGAACTAAATCTGAAAATCGGGGAAAAGTTTAAATCGCTGCGCGTGGGACTGGGGCTACGTGTCAGTTTCTCAGCGGCTGACACACTGGGCTACGGAGTATTTCACGTGCAGCCACATCAGATACGGTGCCACAGCTGATCCCCGGTTTAAATATGTGGCCGCTGACATGTGGGACCGGGGGGCTTCGTCAACCTCCCGACATCCCGCGCTCGACCGCCGCCCCCCTCGCCGGAGTGCTCGCCGGAGGGGCTTTGCCGTGCGCCAAACTCCGAGATTTTTGCCGCCTCTGCTTAATCCCCCATGGAGAACATGGTGCTGGACTTAGCTCGGATGACAACCACCGGAACAGGGCCGGCGACGAGCGGCGACTTCGGAAGAACTTCGGCCGTGTCGGCCGGGCTTCCTAGCACCTCAAAAGATCGATCTGACGGTCATAGAGCATCGGTGCACGCTAGGGAAGATTTTCATGCACTCAAGGAAGCTCGGAAAAGGTTCTAGGTGAGCTCTCATCGTGCGCCCGATGGCTTCCGCCATCAGCACGAGTAGCAAAAGTACAAATGGGTGGTCTACCAAGGTTTTCTTGCTAAGACTGCGAAGGAAAGTTGTTCGCTACCAAGTCTAGCTCGTGTAGGTGCAGTTTGAGGACCTCTAAATGACTATGGAACGAGATTTCAGTGAATCCGCACCCGAAGGTCGGTTTGCACCGAATGGAAGGAAAAGACGAAATTCGTCGCCGGTGATCGCCCACTCGGGCTATGGTTCGGGGGTGAGCAACACCAAGTCCTAACACATCCCAGGATGCTTTAGCTGGGGCGTGGCACCTTCCCGTTCAGGCTGTCCACGGAGGCCAGAGGTGCGGAAGAGCTTAGGTCACCAGAAAAACTTTCAGTCTGGGACGAGAGCAACCGAACTCGGCTGGTTCCTATGATGTAGAAGCAGCTCGGAAGGAGTGGGGGAGCGGTGACTGCTGGTTCTCCGATCAAACCCGAGAGAGCGGTGATGAAGGCAGAGTTTTCTTGTGCGAAGGAGCAGAGAACTGAGTGTATATGCCTCTCGCCGGCTCGGCCTCAGGGATAAGAGGGAGAAGACATCGGCTGAGTGCGGCGCAGGCCGAGCAGGAGCTGGCAGCGGCGTCCAGCTCAGTGGCGACCGCAGCAGTGACTCGAGAAACTGAGCCCCAGCAGTCTTCAGTCGCTTGATCACTTGTTTGGCTGACAGGAGGGCCCCACACACTGTTTAACCTCTGAAAGTAAATTTTCCCCACTGCTCTAAATAGTAGAGACAATAGTACCCTTGGTGAATTAATCAAACTTCAAAATGGCCAGTTGAATTTGAATAATTCAAAGTGGAATTTGACTGGATAAAATTTGCAGCAAAGGTTTGGTTGAAATTCAAACTGGATTTGAATTTAGCCAAAATATCTCATGTCAAGATTAACCCCAAATGGAGTGAAAATTGGTGTATGAGCTCACAAAATATGGATCCCACTTTTCAATGCATGGGATGAATGGAGTTTGAATTTGAATTTGAGTTCAAACTAGCCTCTTTATAATTATACCAAAAAAATACCTCAAAAAGGTTTTGGATTTGGGTGAAATTTGGCATCAGCATTCCTAGCAAGGTGTAGGAGTTTTTCATATGCTCAGCCCCTATATGATGCATGTGGGAAATACCATTTTTACATTTTGTAAGTTCATCCTCTAATGATCATATTTATTGTGGTTACTTGCTCTTCAAATATGTTCATAAGTTTTCCTCAAATGAGGTGTGTGTGGTGTGATGAACACTTTGGATGTGTGGAAAAACTTAGGCCCTTACAGGCACACAGTGACAACCCATGTAGAGGTTTTCGCGAGCTAATTGGCATCATGCCGGTCTTCTCCATGATCCATGGATGCTCTAGGGCCAAGAAACACCTAGTTTGGAAGGGTAGAGAGGTCGGCCGATGGTGCCAAAGATTCCCCGGAGCGGCCGCATGTCGCCCGACCATTTCCAAACCTCTAGCACCCCCACCGAGCCCAAAAACGGATTTCCCGCCCTAAAACCCCCAGGCGCCAAAATTATGACCGGGAGATGACCGGGGGATGAGAGGCCGAAGGGGGGCGACGCGGTCTGGCGAGGTAGCGCTCACGCGCGGAAAAGAGAAGCCGGAGGTTGAAGAAGGTGCCAGCCCCACACGTCAGCCACTGATAGTTTAAACTGAGATCCCCTGTGGCTGCTGATCTTTTGTGGTTACACTGATAGAACCCAGCGGCACCGTGTTTTTCCTCGCATTTTATTGGATGCAGTTTAAACCATGGGCCCACTCTGATTTTCAGTAGCAAATAAATTCCAGACTTTACTACAATTTTGAAAATTCGTAACTTTGTGTAGGAAATCGAAATTGAATGATTGAAATTGGGATAGATTCATTTGCAAAGGTTTATCCAAATATGAACCCCCATTTGTACGAAAGTCAATAATAAATTCTGGATAATTCTTCTAAAATTTTCTTTAAAAGAATTATTGAGGGAGGTTGGTTTATAAAAAATTTCCCAAATATTGCCAAAATATTCTTTAGGGTATTATTGGAATTATAGCAAATTTTCAACTCATTTGGAGTTGATTTGAGTAGGAATTTTCTGAGTGCAATCTGCTATACTCCAATTTGTTCAGAAACTGTTTCAGAAAATGTTTCCACTTTGTAAAATCTATTCTAGGAATGCCTTAGCTCCAAAAATCCTAGAAAAATTCAGGCATGCTCTATGACCTCTAATTGAAATTTTAGTTTACTTGATTTGGCATGAAAATGCACATTACTTCAGAATTAATTCTTTTTGGGCATAACTGCTTAGAGAATTATTCTGGAGGAATTACTCAATGGAAGGTTCTGAATTTTGGATCAAAATACTTTCCTGTGACCAGGAACTCACATGCGAAGTTTCAGCCCGATTTGAGCCTTAGATCTTCCTGTCCTTGTTCTCCATGCTTATGTATGTGAGAAAAGCATAGGGATTATTGTGGGAATTATGGGAGACACAATTTCCATTCACATGAGCTGCGATTTGGCAAGCTAAGCCCCCTGTGTAGTGTATGACTTCCTGTAAAAATTTCAATGTCATTGAGGATTAGTATCTTTAGTTCTCTTAAAATCATTTCAGCTCATCTCACATGTCCATTAGGAACCATAGAACATGTTAATGGAACTTCTGATGGATAGGTGGTTCCCCATTTAATTTCTCTGCACAACAGGGACAAGAACTTCACTCTTAGAGCTCCAACACATTCCCCTGTTAGTAACAGGTTCATGTCTTTAATTATTTGAATTACATTCATATGCATATACATGTCGATAGTGCTCACGACGACTGAGTCTGACGGAGTTCATCCCTTGAAGTGAGATCAATTGATCAAGCTCAGGAGCCCAAGGGATAGGAGTTCACTAACTGATTGTGTATATTACTCCCCTGCAAAACAGGCAAGCCCCAGTTTGCATTTAATTACTTTTGCAAAGTTTTGCTTTGTATCACTTATGTCTAGGATGAAATGTTTGCATTAGAGTAAAGGTGATTGAAATCCCACTTGCATGACCTCTAAATCCTATGGAGGGTTGGGGTAGTTTACAGCTCGATGAGTACAGAATGCCGTGCTATTGTTCTTAGGATCTCGGTAGAAGTTGAGTAGTTGGAATCTACATGCGAGATAGGAGTTCATCACACGGGATAGAAAGAAACAAAGAATGGCTTAAGAATGTGAAATTGAGACCCAGCAGGTGCGATAGGATGCAGTGAGCGGGTGTCTCACGTGCATAGCCCTGTTGGTGTCGGTTGAGGACCGAGCCGTGTGCGGCCCTACTGGACAAGTTTGAACAGTACCGGATGCATACTGACTATTTGTGAACCTGGAAACCGATGGAATTGGTTAACCTGGGTGCCGGGGCTTACCCAACCGTTTTATAGGAGTGGGTTGAGGGTAACAAGGTGTAAATCTGCCAGTGGGCACAGACACGCTCCGCGCGGAAACCTCCTGCCGGTTACGGATGGACAAGTCTGGCATTTGGGTTTCCTTTGAAAGGTTTCTGCATACAACAGAGTAGGAAGTTGTGAAGCACCACACTTCCGGGTGTCTATTGATTGCAATCACCGTGGCTCGCGGTTATTTGAGTACCGCTTGTTCACTGTGCTGTGACGTAGTAAGAATTGAATGAGGCCAGAAGAATATGATGTATTGAATTTTTTGTAAGGGCCTCAGTTTTTGACACACATTGGCAGTGTTCATCACCACACCACACACCTCATTTGAGGAAGGATGATGAACACAAATGAAGAGCAAGTAACAATTATCAACATGCTCATTTGAGAACAAACTCACGCATTGCAAAAGTGGTATTTCCCACATGTGATATAGATGGGCTGGACATATGAAAACTCCTACACTTTACTAAGGATGTCCATGCCAAGTTTCACCCAAATTCAAAACCTTTTTGAGGTCATTTTGGGTATAGTTATGAAGAGGGCAGTTTGAAACCATATTCAAATTCAAACTGTTTTTATCCCATGAATTTAAAAGTGGGAGGCATATTCTTACTCAGCACATTTTTGTGAGCTCACACACCAATTTTCACTCCATTTGGAGTTGATCTTGACATGAGCTAAGCGGGAGAAATTCAAACTTTATTTGAATTTCAAACTGAACTTGTGCTGAAATTCATTCAAACCAAACCTCATTTGAACTTTGATCAATTCAAATGGCTCATGGGTGAATAATTTGAATTGCCAAGGGTAGTATAGGGTTCACTGTTTACAACAGTGATTAGGAGTAAATTTCAGAGGTTAAAATGGGGAGTGGGACCCACATGTCAGCCTCTACTTCAACACAAACCGACTGAAACGCAGCTCCATCGGTTCCCGGGTGCAGTGTGCGCGCGCCACCGGGGGGGGGGGGGGGGCAGCTGGCGCCAGCTCCTGCTGCGCGCCCCAAGCCGGAGACCGGTCGCCGGGCTACTTATCCCCTCCCCGACGTGCTTCGATCACCCATTCCCCGAGCTGCCGACGTGCGCGACCTGTTCTTCCACTGCCATCGCCGTCGCCCGAGCTCACGTTTGATCAAGCCCGATCACTCGCGAGCACAGCCTCCTCCACAGCAAAACGGCACCGGGAGATCGTAAGCAACCTCCTTGCACCGTGTTGGCCAATGAGCAAGCGTCCTCGAGCTGTACCGAGCCGTTTCTCCGGCGAGCCGAGCATCGCCACCGATCGGGCTCTCGTGGACAGCACAACACAGCCGCTGTCACGTCCTCTTCTCTACACAAGAAAGGTGCGTGATTGTATGTAGATGGAGTAGCCGAAAGCCGTTTGGCGATTGATCAAACCTCGGCCGAGAATTTCCAAGTTTACTCGTGATCAGTTCATAAGGACCGAGCTCACCTTCGGGTGAAATTCATGCTCGATACACGAGGGTTGGACGAGCTCATTACCTAGTAGCTTCTACGCACGATAGCGCCCACGCCTGAACTGGAATTAGAGAAAACCATCGAGAATCGGCCATGTTATGGCTGTTTTCCCCGTCGCCATGGCTGAACACCTCGGCTCACCGTCGAGAGCATAGTTGCCGGTATTCCTAGCTTCCACCCAGCCCGGGTTCGTGTTTCCCACGCTCTACTGATGCTCTCCGACTGACTCCCGGTCGATTTGGTGCACGGGAGAGCGGGACCGACCTCACCGGAACCGTAGCAAGTGCTGCCACCGGTGCGCACGGGTTTCCGGTCATCGCCAGCGGCCGGCGACCCCATCATCGAGTCCAGAGGGTCGGTAAAGGGGCAGGCGGCGAGTTTCGGACCGGGGGGTGGCCGAGAACTCAGTTCCGGTGAGGGTCGCCGGAGATCACCGCCACCGCGCAGTTGGCGCGAGGAGGGACACGACGCACTGTGTGCGGGGCCCACAAGCCAGAGTTTAAACTTTTTCCCAAATTTCAGTTTCAGTTCAAACTTCAAATCCTCATAACTTTGGCTAGAAAGCTCCAAATTGAGTGAACCAAATTTTGCTGGATTCAGCTCTCTGAGTACTTTCTAGAAAATCAAGTTTCACTTCATGAAATTCCTTATTTCTACAGAATTAATTCCTGAAAGTTTAAACTGTTAGGAATTTTTATTGGAGAATCCTTTGGAGGAAAATCTTGAAATTTTGCTGGGATATTCATCCAAATATCCCTGAACTACCATAAAAAATTTCAGATTCATTTGAGCTCATCTGATCCACCTAATGGTGTGATTAGTGAAACTATTCCAGAGAAAATAGAAAATGTTCAGGAACATTTTCAGAATTTTCTCTGAAATTGTTTAGCTCATAACTTTAGCTAGGAACCTTCAAATTAAGTGAGACCAACTCCATTAGAACCCTCTAAAAATCTAGTTTTCAGAAAGTCATAGTTTGTTTCATGAAGATCCTTAGAACACCCTAAGAGTTCCAATTAAGGTCAAGGACATAATTAATTGTGGGGGGCTCAAATGAGCTTTACTGCAACTAAAACTTGACCAAGTCTCTGTTTAGGTTGTAAACAAGCCACAGTAAAAGTTTCACAGTCATTAGGTCTGTCTAGCAAGGGTTATAGACTTCACAACTTCAAAGTTAATACAAATGCATTTAAATTGATACATATAATGCTCTTATCATGTAGTCGCTAAGGTCGAGGAGGAACCCGAAGTCTAGACTTTGTTACTCCGGAGGAACAGTTAGCCTATGACCAAGAGCAGCAAGGCAAGCTCCGGTTTGCATTAACCTTTTTACAAATTTTTATTGTTTTGAGCACATACTTGTTTCCTTTATTCTGTGCATTAGAGTCTTGTTTGGAACCCCACTGCATAGCCAAGAGAACCATGGGTTTGGTTTAGGATTGCAAACCCCGTTAGCTACTGCATTGCTAGGATAGAGTAGGATTCGATACAAGTCGAGTAGTTGGAACTACTCGCGAGCATAGGCTAGATGCACTCGACTCGAGTAGTGATAGCACATGGAACACATGGCAAGAAAATGAGACCAAGCGGAGGGTAAGGGCAGCAGGACTTTGGGGCCTGTGTGCTGTAGCTCCGCTTGTGTCGATTGAGGACCGAGCCGTGTGCGGGCCTGTTGAACAAGCTAGAACAGTACCGAAGACCTACCGGCTCTATGGGAACCGGGAAACTGATGTAACTCGGGTAGCTGGGTATTGAGGCATTGCCCATCGTTCAGAGGGTAGGTTGAGAGCTCGAGGTGTAAATCGGCTGGCGGCACAGAGATGCGCGTGCAGAGACCTCTTGCTCGGGACGATGGGACCGGTTCAATATTTGGCTGACGGTTGAAACGTAGTCGCGTACGGCGTCCGTGATGGTTGTTGTAGGCAACATCGAGTACGGGCGTACGTGACGGGTTGTTCGGGTAACCCTGCAGGTGTAAATCGATTATAATCGCCGTGCCTCGCGGTCAGTGAGTACCACTTATTCACTGTACCATGACGTAGAAAGAATAGGCTAGTTACATGTTAAAATGTTGCTGATTGAAAGATGGACTCTGATTGTTAATGATATGCTGTAGTTTAGAGCTAACTAAAGTTCAATTCAACTTTGGGCAAAGTACATGAGGGAAATGCGTTTCTTGTTTGATTGCGGCTCTCTCATGTACCTTAGCGTAAGGTTTTCCACAACCTGCTGCTAAAACTTGAAAGTAAGGTTCTACTAATTAGGCGAGTCCCTTGCAAATGATTTTTACCTCATGTAACCCATCACCCCTCATATAGAAGTTCCATGTTTAGGTGAGACGGGTCAGACTTGCTGAGCCTTCGTGCTCACTGCTTGTGTTTGAAGCTTTTGCAGGGTTCTATGAGGAAGGGACTCCCGAAGAGGAGACGGAACCCCCGGAGGGGAACCCCGTCGAGTGGGAGTCGTGCACGCCGCAGAGTTAGTGTGCGTGTGTGCTAGCAAGGACACGTTCAAGGGCTGAACGTGCACTTGATGCTTAGTCTACGCCCGCGAGTGTAGACTGAACTTATTTTGATGTAAACATGTTCATAACTGGTTTATGTAATTAAATTTTCCGCTTCCGCTTTGTACCTTTGACGTGTGTTATTCGGTGCTGTGCAACGCAGCACCCCTCAGCGTGATCCTGGCTCGACAGGACCAATGGGGTCGTGTCATTTTTATTGTATTGCAACCATGTATGCTGTAGCTGTAGAGCTCACTAAGTTTATATTCCACTTTGGGCATAACCACATCGGGAGGAAGCGTTTCTTGTTTGATTGTGGAATTCTGATGTGAGGGCTGCTCAAGGCACATTATATTGCTGCTAAAAACTGAAAGCAAGGATTAACCTGTAGGCGAGTCTTTATCGCAATATTTTTTTCTATAAGGGCCTAAGTTTTTGCACACATTCAAAGTGTTCATCACACCACACACACCTCATTTGAGGAAGACTTATGAACACCTTTGAAGAGCAAGTAAACACCATCAACATGGTCATTAGAGGATAAACTCCCAAAATGTAAAAGTGGTATTTCCCACCTGCTTCTTATAGGGGCAGATCATATGAAAAACTCATACACTTTGCTAGGAATGCTCATGCCAAATATCACCCAAATCCAAAACTTTTTGACGTATTTTTGGGTATAATTAGAAAGAGGCTAGTTTGAACTCAAATTCAAATTCAAATTCCTTTCATTCCCTGAATTCAAAAGTGGGATTCATATTAAAACTCAGCACATTTTTGTTAGCTCACACACCAATTTTCACTCCATTTGGAGTTGATATTGTCATGAGCCAATTTAATCAAATTCAATTCCAATTTGAATTGCAAACTGCATATGTGCTATGAATTTAGTCAAACACTTCACAATTTGAATTCTACCAATTTCAAGTGGGCATTTGGAGAATAATTCAAATTTCAAAGGGTAATAGGGGCACTACTGTTTAGAGCAGTAGGAAAAACTGAATTTCAGAGGTTAAAATGGGAGTGGGGCCCCCCTGTCAGACTCTCTAGTGATCAACCGACCGAAGCAAACAGAGGCGTCGGTTCTCGGGTTGCAGCAGCGGGAGCCACGGCTGGGAAACGGTGAGGACAACACCTGCTTGCCGTCTCTGGCCACGGAGCCACCTCTCTGCTCCCTTATCTGCGAGCCCGAGCTGGCAAAAGATCAGTCGCCTCCTTCCTCTGCTCCCTCGTGCAAGAAACGCTCCCATCACCGCCGCTACCTCGGGTTCGATCGGGGAACCGGCAAACACCGCACCCACACCCTCTATGAGCTGCTAAACCGCATCACCACATCAACTTTGATCATCCAGCCACGAGTATGAGCTGAAATCACCGCTCCTTGAGCTGCCCCGGACTGTTGTGCGGTACACCAAAACTCACCATCGTTCGGTGCTCTCGTGGATGGCCCAACTCTGAGGATTTCACGCATGATCAAAGCCAACCATAGGAGCGTTGCACCTCTACGCTGGTCCACCTCAACTCAAGAATTAAGTCATGAACCATAGCCGGTGAATTCTTCGATTTTCTCCCGGACACGACAGAGACTGTAGGATCGAAGTACACGTGTAAAGCTACCAGAGGGGGGTGAATGGTAGATAAAAACTTTTTAGCGGAAGGAACAAAACACCCCTCAGCAGAAAACCGATCTGTTAAAGAAACCGTGTGTGCGACTGACCTAAACGTGTTCAACTGTGACAAAACTAGTATAGATTGTAGATAATCAAGTCACGAAGACGTCACAACAAGAATCATGAAAATCCGTTGAGAGAAACTCAAGTTACGACCGAAAGATCGAACAAAGGTCAATCTGTCCTACGCGAGAAAACAGTTCTGAAATACTGCAAAGAAACTCGTGTAAACCAGAAACCACAAATTAAATGACCGTGAAATTTTCACAGATGATAGATAGTAAAGTTTTGAAGACAACCCAAAAAGAATCACATCAATTGGATCTGTAAAACTTGAGTTATGATAAAACCACCGAAGCAAGGTAGTGCTGAACAGAAACTCGACGAGAAAAACTTGTCTGAAACAAGTCGGACGAACAAGGCACAAAAGTTCCTTTAGAATACGAATTTTATTTATGAAAACACAAGGGGAACAGCCCCAAAGTCGTGCGCCACGAGCTCAGGCTTCCCTTGCTTATATAACCAGCCCGAAGGCTGTAAAAGCCCAAGAAAAGGGACTTGCAAAATTTTCTCTTCACCTCACAACACCACAGTTTTTATTGTGGATATCTTAGGAAAAAGTGTGAAGAGCAAGTAACCTCCATCAAAAGGGTAATTAGAGGGGAAAGTCCACACTTTCACAATGTAGAATTTCTACACATGAACATGAGAGCTTGAGCTCACCCCTAGGACTTGAAAAGTCTTGGGAAGGTTCAAGCCAAATTTCATGTAAATCCAACAATTTTTTAGGCACTTATGGAGGTGATTGAAAAAGAGGCCAATTTGAATGTGAATTCAAATTGCAGCAACTTTCACCACTCAAATTCAAAAGTTAGATTTATATTCAAACTCAGCACATTTTTCTGAGTAAGCTCACCAATTTTCATCTCCATTGGAGCTCATCTTGTCAAGAGCTAAAATTGCAAGAATTCAAAACTGAATTTGAATTTCAGTTTAAATATGAAGCACATTTAACCAAACAAAGTTTGAATTTGAGAATTCAAATTCAAACAAAGACTTGGGAGCTAAGTCTCACATTAAATTGTGAGTAGCTGGTGGGATAATTAACAGAAACAGAAAAGAAATATTAGGGAAAAAGAAGAAAGGGGGAGGCCCACAGGTCAGTGGCACACATGAGGGGCAGTCGGTTGCTGCAGCCGACCCCGACTTCGCGCGCAAGCCAGGGAACGGCGGCGAGCCACCGAGGCAGCAATCGGCCACCTCACGGTGCCAAACCGCGGCTTAAAGGCCAGCGCACAGCCCACGCCGCCTTCCTCCTGCTTTCCAAACGAGAACCCCCCCTACCGAGCTCCTTCCTCGTTTTCGCGCGAGCACAGAAACGCCGCCCTCTCTGATCGCCGGCGTCCGGCCAGCACAGGCGCGCTCGTGCCCGACGAGCCACACAAGAAAGGACCGCCTTAAGGTGCTGTTTCTTCTAGCCCCTACCGTTCTTCATTTCATGGGCTGTCGAGGGAGTATTTCGCCGGGAAAGCTTCGGGTGTCTTGAGGCCGAGCTCCCACAAAATCCCAAAATTCGTGGGGGTTAGATCATCACCGGGCAAACCGAGTCAGGCACACGCTCTATACACGGCCACGACCACCTAGGATCGAAAACCAGTAAGAACCGTGGGCTAGGTTTACGGTTCTCTGAAGTTTTCTGAAGCACAGCCGATATCCGGCCTAGGTCGCCGATGAGGTCGTGGTTACCGCCGTTTTCACGGGGATCGGTGTCCATGTCCGTGACCAGCAGGTATCAGCGGAGCTCCCCGAGCAAACCGCATCGAAAAAGGTGTGTGGGATGCCGAGTTGGACGTCGCCGGTGAGCTCCCGGCCGCTGTTGCCGTCGGGAGCACTGTTCTGGTGGTTGTCAAGTTCTGGGGAGGGCACCACCGTGTTCCTCAGGCCGAGATAGGCACTGGCGGCGAGATTCAGCAAGCTCCGAGGACCGGAACCCCTCTCCGGCGAGAGCTCCGGCGAGCTTGGCGGCGGGGTCGCGCGGGTGGCCGGAGGAAGACGAAGGGGTAGGCCCCACGCGTCAGCGGCTGGAGATAAATGGGTGGGATTCTCTGTGGTCCGGGATCCAGTGCGGCCGCGCGGGAAGGAGTCTGTGGCCCCGCGTGGCTCGGATCCAGCGGTCGACACGTGTATGTGGACCCACCCGCAGGATTTAAACATTTCTAGGAAGCTCCAAATTTAGTGATTCAAATTGGGTTGGATTCATCTTGCCTAGCTCTGTACAGATATACAACCCAATTTGTATGAAACCCATTAATTAATTCTGGAAAATTCTTTAAAGCTTTTCAGCAAAAGAGTTTTAGAAGGAGTTTGGTTCATCCAAAAATCCCCAAATTTTGCCAGAATGTTCTTTAGGACATTAGTAAACCCCTGTAAAAGTTTCAGACCATTTGGAGTTGATTTGGTCAGAGCAATTCAAATTGGAAGGTGCTGTGTTCATTTGAATACAGAAACATTTTCAGAGAATTTCCAAAACTTGGAAATTCAGTTCGGGGCAAATCTTAACCCCAAAAATGTTAGGAAAATTCATGCAAACTCTATGAGCTATAATTGAAATTGTAGTTCATTAAGTTGAGCATGAACAGGGGTATTACCTCATAATAAATTCTTCCTTGCTGATTTGCCAAGAGATTTATTCTGAGCAAACCACTCCATGAAAAGTGCTAATGTTTGGTCCAGAGAGTTTTCTTGTGACAAAGAACTCACACAAAAATTCTCAGCTCCATTGGAGCTCTAGATCACCCTGTCCTGTTTAACCACTTAAGGGATTAATATGGAAGAGGGGGAAAACCACTTAGCATTTAACCATGTGATTAAGTCCAAGCCAAACCACCAACACCAGTTCATCTTTAAATTCTTAAACAAAGTTCCAGGTGTTAGAGGCTGGTTATTAAAACTAATAGTAGAAGTCTTACTCTAAAACTCACATTTGCATCTAAATTAACATGTAGTATTTCATTAACGTGTAGCCGTTGAAGAAGAGACTCCGGAAGTGCTGGACTTCCTTCTTCCGGACGAAGACTTAACCCCTGACCAGCAGCAACAAGGCAAGCGCCGGTTTGCATTAACCATTTTATAAGTTTTAATTTGTTTACATGTGTCATGTGAAGTAGGATGGTGCATTAGGTATAGGATGGATGGAACCCCACTTGCATAACCAAAGGTTCCTAAAAGAGTGAGGGTAGTGTCTAAGACCTCGAGTAGACCGGCTATGCTTAATGAGTCATAGGACTTCGGTACAAGTCGAGTAGTTGGAATCTACTCACGAGATAGGCTTGGGACAAACGGGTTCGGTTGAGTGATGTGAGATCATTTTAGTAATGAAAATGAGACTAGGCAGGGGCTAGGGCGCAGCAAGAGGGAGTCTTGTGTGTGCATCCCTGTCCGTGTCGATTGAGGACCGAGCCGTGTGCGGCCCACGCTGATCAAGTTTGAATGTACCGAAGGCATATCGGATATATGGGCCCCGATAAACCGATGTAGCCTAAACCTCCGGGCACCGAGGCATAACGCACCGATTTATAGGTGTAGGCTGAGGGCAGCAAGGTGGAAATCTGCCAACGGGCATAGAGAGATGCTCCGTGTGGGGAACCTCCTGCTCGTTTCGGTGCGACCGGTTCGACGTTTGGGCTGTTGGGTGAAAGGTTGTCCCGTACGACATCGAGTGAGCGTGCTGTGCCGCTCCACGGGTGGGCGTACGTGACGTGCTCTTTGGGTTTCCCTGCAGGTGTATATCGAGTCGATTCGCCGTCCCTCGCGGTGAAGAGTACCACTTGGTCACTGAGTCGTGACGTAGATTAATGGATGAAACATGTTGATTCAATATTGCTGGTTGATATAATTGTATTGCTACATGTGTGCCAAATACTGCTTACTAAATTTCAGATTTCATGAACTGTTAACTTGTTGCTAAAAGATGAACTAAGGATGAACTTGTAGGCGTGTCCTTTTGCTGAAATGTTACTATCCTATGTCCATTGTACACCTCATATAAAGTTTCATGCTTAGGTGAGTCGGTTAAGCCTTGCTGAGCCTTCGTGCTCACGGTTGCTTCTGAAGTATTTTTCAGGTGAGGAGCCACCCACGGACTCGGAGTACGAGTCCACCGGCGAGGGTTACCCTCCGTCGGGGACCACGGCTGAGTGGGAGCCGTACACGCCGCGCTGAGCTGAGGAGTGCAGCTAGTGTGGGTTGCCCAAGGGCTGGGCAACCAACTTTTGCTAGATAGGCGGGCGTGAGTTGTATAGTGTAGACTTCCGCTGTGTAACATAAACAATAGTTGTAACTGAAGTTTGTACCTGTTTGTACAGTTTCAGTTGTTTTTCCCATGTAATATATTATGTTCTTATGACGTGTGCTGTCGGGTGTCGCATCACGTGGCACCACCCTCTGGGATCCTGGATGCGCGGATTCCGGTCCGCCACAAAGGCCAACTCAACTCAAACTAGGACTCCTACTCCTACTTGGATTCAAACTGTAACTTTCCAATACTGCTTAGAACACTTCTATTCGCTGATAGAAGCAATCCTAAGACTTCCAAACACCTTAGAAACGTATCCACATTACTAAAATAACTCAAATTCGTGACCCACACAAAATCCTATCATAATCATTTCAAAACATTCCATATTTGAGTCAAACATGACTCAGCCGCAGCCTGAGTCCATAACCTAGTCGGTTGGACCTTTCCGACCAATTCTTTACGTCCACATCTCTTCATCACGCCTTGGAACCATGCAGCCACGTCCATGCACTCCTTGCACATGTTCAACCATCTTCCAACGATGTCCAAGATACCTTCATATGCATTGTTGTTGATTCAAACATACTGCGCAACCTCCTGATCAACTCAACCACAATTCCTCCCGAACTTGGTTGTTGAACCTCATCTTATCCCTAAGACTAGTTCAATGGATCCCGTCACCAGCCATGTCTTGAACTCAAGCAACACCTGCACATGAATAAACAACCAATACTTCCGAGCACAAGTCCTCGACTTGACCCTCGTTAGTTCCGAAACTACATCTTACGTGAGCACCTCACATAAGCATGTTGTAAACCATAGCAAAATGATATCAGCCATAACCACCAAAACACACCAAAAACTTAATAAAATAATACTAAGCAAACTTTCCATAAGACTAAAGCAAGTTCAAAACATTGCTAGTTAAAAGAAGAACCACTGCAATCAAGATCTGAACCTTACCAAAGCTAACCGGACCTTGAACCGGAGCTTACCAAAGCTAGTCGGACCCAGCGCCGGAGCTTACTAAAGCTTAGTCGGACCTAGCATGGAACTTACCAAAGCTAGTCGGACGTAGCAACGGAGCTAGCAAAAACAAGTCAGACCTAGCTAAAATAAGTCAGACTTAGACAAAGCAAGTCGGACCTTACGTCGGACCTTGCCGGAGCTACCCAAAACAAGTCGGACCTATCGTCGGACCTTGCAGGAGCTCGGACCTAGAGTCGGACCTTGTTAAAAAGGTGTTTTGGTAGTATTCAAAACTTTTATCGTCAAAGCCAATGTATTAGCACACGTAGGTCTCACAATCTCCCCCTTGATGAATGCATTGGCAACACCACTTAAAATCCGAACATTGGCTTATTCACATGAAAAGTTTTGAAAACAATTTCTCCCCCTTTGTAAATCAGAAATAGAATGAGAAGAAAAACAAAAATACCAAAAATTCTCCCCCTGAATGAATCGTGCCAAAACACTTGTGAATGTGTGCAATGTGTGATCAATTTCTACCCCTTTGATAATGTATTCAGCAAGGTACAAAAGAGAAATTTTAATTTGTTATGAGCACATTATAACATATACATATAAAACAAAGCTCATCCAAATCATACTATCAAGTAACATACACTATCACATTAATGAGATACATAAAGTAGTGTAAGCCATGCTAGAGATCATGTGTAATTTTCAAATTAAGCAAGTCATGATCTCACAAACTTAACTATTTCAATACCTGAAAACATGACACTTGTTGCTGCATTTTATTTATCATTTAAAGCACGAATTTTGATCTTATGACATTTGCAAGAGATTATATGCAGCATCAGCCTTATTCGAACCAACCAAGGCAAGCCGATGTCATTTTACAGTCAGAAGCATAAGGATATGGTTTTAGTCATACCCAACTCCTTTCAAGTTCATATCTAAGTGCAATGATAAGCCATCTCAAAAGAAGAAGTGCGATGCATGCATATTCTCTTGATCTTTTCTCATTTTTTAATTTGAACATAAAAACTCAACATGTGAGTTGATTACTTGATTAATTCTTTATGATTAAAAGCACTTGTGAGCATTCAACGAGTTCAAAACAGCAAGAAAGTTCGCCCATGACCAGATTTAGTGTAAGTAATTATTCCAATTACTAGACATGGTAAAAACTACAAAATGTACAACACGAGTAATGTAGTAAGAACTTTCAGCATGAAAAAGGAATCACAAAGTCATATATGCATGAAATACTATGCTCATATTATTTTAATTTCAGATTCACACATAGACTTCCCAAGTTTGAAAATTCTCCCTCAATTTAGGCCATGAGGATGCATAACCCCTATTTCACTATGAATGTAACAAAAACGAGTGAAATACAAAGGTTTTGTAAAAATGCCAGCCAATTGTTGTTCGCTATCTACATGGTGAAGCACAACGTTCCCTTTTTCGACATTATCACGGAGAAAGTGATATCTAATGTCAATGTGCTTAGTTCTCGAATGTTGCACGGGGTTTTTAGCAATGCAAATGGCACTAGTGTTATCACAAAACAGTGGAACACTATCTAGATCAACCCCATAGTTCTTAAGTGTTTGAACTATCCAAAGAATTTGTGAGCAAGCACTAGAAGCAGCTAGATATTCAGATTTGGCTGTGGATTGTGCAACTGAACTTTATTTTCTAGAGGACCAGGCAACAAGTGAATTACCAAGAAAATGACAAGCACTAGAAGTACTTTTCCTATCAATCCTACAACCCCCCAAAATCAGCATCAGAAAAAGCTTTCAAAGTAACGGTTGTGGAAGAAGGAAGAAAAATGCCAAATTCTTGAGTTCCATGTAAGTACCTGAGAATCCTTTTGACGGCTTGACGATGTGAAGCACGTGGGGAGGCTTGAAAGCGTGCACAAAGACATACGCTGAATTGTATGTCCGGTCTTGATGCCGTGAGATACAAAAGTGATCCGATCATGCTTCTATATTCTTTTTGATCAACGGGATCACAATCTTCATCAAGTTAAAGTGTTGTTGCTGTTCCCATTGGCGTACGAAGAAGCTTGCTTTTGTCCATGTTGAAGCGCCTTAGGAGATCTTTTGTATACTTTGTTTGATGCACAAAGGTACCCTCCTTGGTTTGCTTGATTTGCAGCCCCAAAAAGTATGTGAGTTATCTCATCATACTCATCTCAAATTCTGAAGTCATCATAGCTGAAAACTTGGGCACAGGATCATGAGAAGCACAACCAAAGATAATATCATCCACATACACTTGAATGAATAATGAGTCATTGCCATGCTTAAGCACAAAAAGAGTTTTATCAACCTTGCCCATGGTAAACCCCTTTTCAAAAAAGAATGTTTTTAACCTATCATACCATGCTCTAGGGGCTTGTTTGAGACCGTACAACGCTTTGGACGGTTTGTAAACATGATTAGGAAAATTTGGATTTTCAAAACCAGGTGGTTGTTTGACATAAACCTCCTCATCTATGTAGCCATTAAGAAAAGCACTTTTAACATCCATTTGATACAGCTTAAAACCTTTAGATGCAGCAAAAACTAACAAAATCCTTATGGCTTCTAATCTAGCAACAGGAGCAAAGGTTTCATCAAAATCTAGACCTTTAACTTGTGTGAAACCTTGAGCAACCAACCTAGCCTTATTCCTAACCACAACCCCATCCTCACTTTTTTTATTTTTAAACACCCATTTAGTTCCAATTAAAGTGTGACTTTGAGGTGGAGGTACAAGTTTCCAAACATTATTTCTTTCAAAATTTTCTAACTCTTCTTGCATGGCAATAATCCAAGATTCATTAGTGAGTGCGTGTGATATATCTTTGGGTTCAAAAGAAGCAACAAAAGCAGAATGAGCATGAGAATTGGGGTTGAAAAACCTGGATCTTGTAACTCGTTCATGCAAGCTTCCAATAATTTGTTGTGGAGGATGACTTTTGAGAATCCAGAGGGGAGTGGACACTTCACAAGCTTCTTCTTCTTCATGTTCATCACAAATAGATGAGCTTGTGACGTGAGGAGGATCTGGACCCGCAATGGTGGTCGTCGGTGCTGGATGTGAATCAAGATCAGGAGCGGGAACAATGTCATTAGCTGCTGAATTTTCAGGCAGCAGCACCACTTCTTCCTCTTCTTCAACGAAAATACTCCCCCCCCCCCTGCGGATATGGATCCGGACCTGCAATATTTGAACTAGTATCTGGACTAGCTTCATCAAAAGAAACCTCACAAGTCTCCACAATTTTGTTAGTATCAAGTAAAAGCACACGGTAGCCTCTAGTATGAGATGGATAACCAAGAAACATGCCATCAACAGATCTAGCTTCAAATTTATCAAGATTACCATGTTTCTTAACAAAGCATTTGCAACCAAAGACCCTAAAGTATGTGACACTAGGCCTATGTCCAAAACTGAGCTCATATGGTGTTTTACTAGCTTAGCACGCAAGAAAACACGATTTGAGATATAACAATCGGTTGCAATTAGATCAGCCCAAAATTTCCTAGGAGTTCGATATTCATCAAGCATAGTCCTAGCCATCTCAACTAAGGTTCTGTTCTTTCTCTCTATAACACCGTTTTGTTGAGGTACATATGGTGAAGAAAATTGATGATCTATTGCATTTTCAGCACAAAAGTGATCAAACAATTTATTTTTAAATTCGGTTCCATTATCAATTCTAATTGCTCTTAAAGATCCTGGGTGATCAATTGATAATCTAAGAAATAAAGTTATAAAGTGAGTAAAAGCTTCATTCTTAGATGCCATAAAGTAAACCCAAAAGTATCTAAAATAGTCATCAACAATCACAAGAACATACCATTTACCTCCGAAGGATTGAACACGTGAAGGTCCTACGGTGTCAAGGTGTAAAAGTTGACCCGGTTCAGTTGTCATGGTCATTGTGAGAGGTGCATGTGAACCTGCAACCATCTTAGCATGTCTACAAGAAGAGCACACAATTTCTTTGTCCCCTTTAAGCTTAGGCAGCCCATCTATGCGATCAAGAGCACTAACACGCGTGAGATGATCAAAGCCTACGTGACCCAGTCTACGATGCAAAAAATATAAATCTTTGGAATCATTTACAACTAGACATCTATGCTTATAGGAAGACATATCAAAATCAGCTTTAAAAACTCTTCCAAACCGAGACATGTTAAAAATAAGCTCACTATTTGAACCTACAACTTTGCAGCAGTTTTACTGAAAATAATTTCCAGATTTTCATCTAGCAATTGTGAAACAGAAAGCAAGTTATATTTCAAATTTTTGACAAGTGCCAAATCCTTCAAAGTGTAGTGATCATTTACTCTAACCGAACCCTTAGCGATTATAGGAATTGAAGAATTATCGGCAAAAGTAACATTCTCTACACGTGACACAAAAGAGAGAGAGGAGAACCATTCTTTGTTACCGGTCATGTGGCGTGAGCAACCTGAATCCACAATCCAAATGCTCTACTTCCTCAAGCGTGTAACCTACATAGAAGCACAATACGTCGATGACTCAATACTGGGATTAGTTAAAAACATTTAGGAATCCAGTACTGAGTCACACGATGTCCAGCAGGAATAACATGCGAAAGCTGAGATAAAACAGCAGGTTTATGAGTCAAAGTTTGAAATTTTTTGTTCTTAACTACTGACCTATGAGGTGTTACTTGTGTAGCACGAAAATCAGTAGCTCTGGAGGCAAACAACAGAAGGTCCGGAGACAAAAACTGAAGCTCCGGAGGTAAACATTGAATATTTCTGACTCATAACAGCCGGTTGCATGTTCCTGACGTTCGGTTTAGTATGTGCAGCAAATTTTGCATGAGAGTTATAAGATCTAGCTTGCATTCTTTCCTTTTTATGTTGTTTAGCTAGTCTATAACAAAAATCTATGACATGACCATCTCTACCACAATAGGTACAATGAAATTTAACTTTGTGTTCATGTCTAGATGAGCATGCAGTATACTTATTTGAACCCGGATGTGACAACACTCCTGCAGATTTAAAAACCACTTCTTTTTGTTTAGGAACTGTTTGAATAAAACCACTTCCTAATGATTTTACAATTTTAGGTGGATGTTCCTTAGCATGAGCATGTGAATCAAAACCTAAACCAGTTTTATCATTGCAAGACTTGGAAGAATTCAGCAGCAAGTTTAGATTCTTATTCCCATTGCAAAACCGATCTAATGTCTTATGCATGTTATCAAGTTTATTTGATAGATCAAGGCAATTTTCATATGAAGTTTTTCTTTTTAATTTGCAATTGGAATAATATTTAACTTCATGAGAACGTAAAGCATTGTTCAATATAGAAATTTCTTTCATAGCATCTTGTAGTTTCTTATCAAGATCATCGCAACTAGAACAATGCAAATCAATTGTAGAATAATGAGCATCTTTCAAGTTTTTACCATTAAGTGCAGCAAGCTTTTTGTTCTTTTCGATTTTAAGTTCAAGTTTATCAAGTGTGGAGGTGTGTGCACTTCTTAGAGAGGACAATTTTTCATATATTAAATCACATGAGGAACAAGAATCATCACTAGGAATCAAGGATTTTAAACGATTAATTTCAGATTCTAGTTACTCAATTTTAACAGCATTGTCCCTAAGCTTTTTGTCCTTTTTCTTAACAATAATGGTGGCACGAGAAATAGCATCACACATTTCTTCGCATGTAGGACATACCTCTTCATTGTCACTGTTGTGTTCTGCATCCTCCATGCTTGATTTTGATTTGCCCGCCATGAAGCACAGGTTTGCCAGATCATCTTCATCTTCATCACTTCCAATGTCTACATAACTCGAGCCAAGTTCTTGAAGTGCGGTGATGAAACTGTTTATCAGTTTGGGTCCTGTAAAACCCTTCTTTTTCTTGTTGGTGTTGCCAAAAGAGGAGTTGACTTTATTCTGCTTTTCATAACGGTTAGAAGGACCTTAAAGGTTAGGGCAATCTGTACGAAAGTGTCCTATCATACCACATTCAAAGCATCGTTGAGGTCCGGAGCTTCCTCTCCTTCTAGTTCTTACATTTTGCAATGCTTTTTGAGAACCTAGTAGAAAGAAGTACTAGCTCCTCCTCTGGAAACTCCTCAATCTGTTCCAGGGTTAGTGAAGACAGCAAAGCAAGTGTATTGCTAGATGATTGGCCGGAGCTAGGCATATCACGTTGTGAGACAAAAGCAATAGTCTTATTTAGGTTCTTACGTGATATAATGTCAATTTCATGAGTTCTTAGCTTAGAATAAAGCACATCTAATGTAAGAGTACTCATGACTGTGGATTCATGTATGGATGTTACTTTCATCTCCCAAATTGACATGTCTAATGCACTTAGTAATTGCCTAGCATTTTCAGCATCTGAAAAATTAACATTGACGCTACGCAAGTTGCTGAGAATTTTATTAAAGCGAGCAAAGAGGTCATCAATGGACTCACCGGGTTTCATCTCAAAGCGCATGTATTCTTTCTTGAACATATCCTGTATTACCTCCTTGATCGTGTTGGATCCTTCGTGGTAGTCACAAAGTGCTCTCCACACATCGTACGCCGATCGGAGGTGTGCAACACGGTCAAAGTCGCTCTGAGTTAGTCCTTGTATGATCAACTTCCGAGTCTTGTTGTTGTTGTCGACATCTCTCATGTTTGTAGCCGTGACTTGATCGTTTGAAGGCATATTGTAAGGCTTGTACACCTTTTCCCATATTGCAAAGCCTTGCGCCTGGATGAAAGCTTCCATACGTGCCTTCCAAACCTGAAAATCAATACCACTAAACACATATGGTTTGGCGGAGTATTTCTCCATGATGATTAGTCAAAACACGTGCAAATCATAAAGTTTAGAGCAACCTGGCTCTGATACCAATTGTAGGATCGAAGTACACGTGTAAAGCTACCAGAGGGGGGTGAATGGTTGATAAAAACTTTTTAGCGGAAGCAACAAACACCCCTCAGCAGAAAACCGATCTGTTAAAGAAACCGTGTGTGCGACTAATCTAAATGTGTTCAACTGTGACAAAACTAGTATACATTGTAGATAATCAAGTCATGAAGACGTCACAACAAGAATCATGAAAATCCGTTGAGAGAAACTCAAGTTACGATCGAAAGATCGAACAAAGGTCAATCTGTCCTACGCAAGAAAAACAGTTCTGGAATACTGCAAACAAACTCGTGTAGATCAGAAACCACAAATTCAATGACCGTGAAATTTTCATAGATGATAGATAATCAAGTTGTGAAGACAACCCAAAAAGAATCACATCAATTGGATCTTTAAAACTCGAGTAATTGTAAAACCACCGAAGCAAGGTAGTGCTGAGCAGAAACTCGACGAGAAAAACTTGTCTGAAACAAGTCGGACGAACAAGTCACAAAAGTTCCTTTAGAATACGAATTTTATTTATCAAACACACAAGAGGAACTGCCCCAAAGTCGTGACCCACGAGCTCTGGCCTCCCTTGCTTATATAACCAGCCCGAAGGCCAACTCAACTCAAACTAGGACTCCTACTCCTACTTGGATCCAAACTGTAACTTTCCAATATTGCTTAGGACTCTTTTATACGCAGATAGAAGCAATCTTAAGACTTCCAAACACCTTAGTAACATATTCCACATTTCTAAAATAACTCAAATTCGTGACCCACACGAAATCCTATCATAACCAACTCAAAACTTTCCATATTTGAGTCAAACGTGACTCAGCCGCAGCCTGAGTCCATAACCTAGTCGGTTGGACATTTGGACCAATTCTTTACGTCCACATCTCTTCATCACGCCTTGGAACCATGCAGACACGTCCATGCACTCCTTGCACACGTGCAAACATCTTCCAACGACGTCCAAGATACCTTCATATGCATTGTTCTTGATTCAAACATACTGCACAACCTCCCGATCAACTCAACCACAATTCCTCCCGAACTTGGTTGTTGAACCTCATCTTCTCCCTAAGACTAGTTCAATGGATCCCGTCACCATCCATGTCTTGAACTCAAGCAACACCTGCACATGAATAAACAACCAATACTTCCGAGCACAAGTCCTCGACTTGACTCTCGTTAGTTCTGAAACTACATCTTACGTGGGCACGTCACATAAGCATGATGTAAACCATAGCAAAATGATATCAGCCATAACCACCAAAACACACCAAAAACATAGTAAAATAATACTAAGCAAACTTTCCATAAGAGTAAAGCAAGTTCGAAACATTGCAAGTTAAAACCAGAACCATTGCAATCAAGCTTCGAACCTTACCAAAGCTAACCGGACCTTGAACCGGAGCTTACCAAAGCTAGTCGGACCCAGCGCCGGAATTTACTAAAGCTTAGTCGGACCTAGAACGGAAATTACCAAAGCTAGTAGGACCTAGTACCGGAGCTAGCAAAAACACGTCGGACCTAGCCAAAATAAGTCAGACCTAGACAAAGCAAGTCGAACCTTACGTCGGACCTTGCCGGAGCTACCCAAAACTAGTCGGACCTATCGTCGGACCTTGCAGGAGATCGGACCTAGAGTCGGACCTTGTTAAAAAGGTGTTTTGGTAGTATTCAAAACTTTTATCGTCAAAGCCGATGTATTCAGCACACATAGGTCTCACAGAGAGACCTTTCGGTACAAGTTTAGCAAATTCGAGCTCAATTTTTGTTCTTAGCTCACCAAATCACGCACAAAGGAGCTAGACCGGCTTGTGGACAATTATTCTTCACATCCCGAGCATGAAAATTCACGTAGGAAGGCCATTTCCAAGTATTCCGCACACAAACATGAAGAACACCCTTGGGCACACAGTGACAACATAGTTGGAGCCATTCCCACGAGAGTTTGAAGCCACGTCAATGTTCCTCAAGGTCCACTGGTGCTCTAGAGCCGTTTAGCCGAGCTTTTGGTGGGCTAAGTTGGCCGACAGTGCCAAAGTTGTGCCGAAGCCGCCGCACGCCGCCGATAGTGTTCCGGCCGCCGGTAGCCCTCGCTCGTGCCACAGACGGGTTGCTCGCCCTTCCAAATGCACAGGCGGCGGGAATTAGGCCGAGCGGTGGCCGGATTAGCGAGATTCATCGGGCTCCGGTAAGGGGCGGCACGGGCGCGCGCACGGGCACGAGAGGTAGAAGAAGCATTGTATGTGGGACCCACAGGCAGGGATTTAAACTTTTCCCCAATTTTAAGATTTAGTTCACACTTGAAACCAACATAACTTTGGCTAGGAAACTCCAAATTGAGTAAACCAAATTTTGTTGGATTCAACTCTCTGAGTGATTTCCAACAAATCAAGTTTCACTTCATGAAAACCTTTGTTTCTCCAGAATTAATTCTTCAAATTTCAAAATCTTTAGAATTTTAACTGGAGAACCCTTTAGTGGAAAATATTGTAGTTTGGCTAGGATGTTCACCAAAATATCCCTGAGTTACCATAAAAATTTCAGATCCATTCAGAATTTTTCTGAAATAGTTTAGCTCATATGTTTGGCTAGGAATCTTCAAATTAAGTGAAACCAAATCCATTAGAATCATATGAAAATCTAGTTTTTAGAAAGTCATGGCTTGCTCCATTAAAATCCCTAGAACATGCTAAGAGCTCGAATTAAGTTTAAATACACAATTATTTGTGGAGGGCTCAAATGAGCTTTGCTGCAAATGAAACTTGGCCAAGTCTCAGTTTAGGTTGTATCCACGCCACATTAAAAATTTCAGAGTCATTGGGCCTGTCTAGAAATACTTTTAGTCTTCCCAAATTCAACTTCAAATTCAAATGCATTCAAATTGATACATATATGTAATTATCTCATGTAGCCGCTAAGGTTGAGGAGGAGACCGAAGTCTTAGACTTCATAACTCTGGAAGAACAGCTAGCCTATGACCAACAGCAGCAATGCAAGCTCCAGTTTGAATTAACCATTTTATAAACTTTATTGTTTTGAGAACTTACATTAAGTATCCACTTTATTTCTCATTAGAGACTTGTTTAAAAAACCAAATGCATAGCCAAGAAAACCATTGGTTGGGTTTAGGTTTGTAAAACTCGATTAGCTACTGCAATGCTAAGATAGTGTAGGATTCGGTACAAGTCGATTAGCTGGAACTACTTGCAAGAATAGGCTAGAGGCACACTACTCGGGTAAAGATAGCAAATGGAACACATGGCAATAAAAATGAGACCGAGCAGAGAGTAAGGGCAGCAGGACGTTGGGGACTGGGTTCCATAGCTTCTGCTTGTGTCGGTTGAGGACCGAGTCGTATGTGGGCCTGTTGAACAAGCTAGAACAGTACCAAAGACCTACCGGATATATGGGAACCGGGAAACCGATGTAATTCGGGTAGCTGGGTGTTGAGGTATTGCTTATCGTCTAGAGGGTAGGTTGAGAGCTTGAGGTGTAAATCGGTTGGTGGCACTGTGGATGCGCCCACAGAGACCTCTTGCTCGGGACGATAGGGCCGGTTCAACATTTGTCTGACGGATGAAAGGTGGTTGTGTACGACGTCGATGATGGTTGTTGTTGGCAACATCGAGTACGGGCGTACATGACGGGTTATTCGGGTAACCCTGCAGGTGTAAATTGATTATAATTGCCGTCCCTTGCGGTCAGTGAGTACCGCTTGTTCACTGTACCATGACGTAGAAAGAACAGGATAGCTCCATGTTAAAATGTTGCTGATTGAAAGATGGACTATGATTGTTAATGATCTGCTGTAGTTTAGAGCTATGTTACTTGCAACCTTGGGCAAAGCACATGAGAGAAATGCATTTCTTGTTTGATTGCGGCTCTCTTGTGTGCCTTAGCGTGAGGTTCTCCACAACTTGCTGCTAAAACTTGAAAGTAAGGTTCAACTACTTAGGTGAGTCCTTTGCAACTTATTTTCCCATTTACACTGTAATCCAACATGTAGAAGTTTCATGTATAGGAAAGGCGGGTCAGACTTGCTCCGCCATCGAGCTCACTGCATGTGTTTGAAGCTTTTCCAGGGTGTTATGCGGAGGAGACTCCCAAGGAGGAGACGGACCCCCAAGAGGAAAACCCCGTCGAGTGAGAGTCGTGCACGATGCCGTGTTAGTGGGTGTGTGTGCTAGAGGGGACATATTCACGGGCTGAACGTGAACTCTGTGTGTAGTCTACGCCCGTGAGTGTGGACGGAATATATTTTGTTGTAAACATGTTCCTAAAGTATTTTATGTTATAAAACATTGCTTCCGCTTTGTATCTTTTATGTGTGTTATCCGGTGTTATGCAACGCAGCACCCATCAGCGTGATCTTGGCTCGACGAGGCCGTGAGGCCGTGTCAGCGTGGTATCAGAGCTTGCTTGAGGTTTAACGCACTAAAAAGGTCCTCTTTTTCAAAAACTCGGTGAGGAACGAGTTAGTAGCCCATATAAGGATGTTAGTAGTGTATAGAAAGTGGCAATACTAATGCAAGGGCCTCAGTTTTTGACACATATTTGAAGTGTTCATCACCATACACACACACCTCATTTGAGGAAAGTTGATGAACACAAATGAAGAGCAAGTAACCACCATCAACATGCTCATTAGAGAACAAACTCACATATTGCAAAAGTGGTATTTCCCACATGTGATATAGGTGGGCTCGACATATGAAAACTACTACACATTGCTAAGGATGTCCATGCCAAGTTTCACCCAAATTCAAAACCTTTTTGAGGTCATTTTGGTTATAGTTAGAAAGAGGGCAGTTTGAAACCATATTCAAATTCAAATTGTTTTTATCCCATGAATTTAAAAGTGGGAGGCATATTCTTATTCAGCACATTTTTGTGAGCTCACACACCAATTTTCACTCCATTTGGAGTTGATCTTGACATGAGCTAAGTGGGGCAAAATTCAAACTTTATTTGAATTCAAAACTGAACTTGTGCTGAAATTCATTCAAACCAAACCCAATTTGAATTCTAATCAATTCAAATGGCTCATGGGTAAATAATTTGAATCACCAGGGGTATTATGGGGCTCACTGTTTACAACAGTGATTAGGAGTAAATTTCAGAGGTTAAAACCCCGGGTGGGACCCACATGTCATAGAGAGAAGGAGGCAAAACTTGCACACAAAGTCACAGCCTTGGTGGGAAATTCCACCGAGCAGCTGTCGGCTGTGCCACCGAGCAGCCACCGGCGCCACCAGCTGCTTCCCCTCTATGCGCGCTGGCGCCCAGGGCGGCTTGCTCGCACCCCCACGCGACCGGCACCGCCTCAGCCGAGCAGGAGTCGGCTGGCTTTATCTCCTCACGTGCAAACCGAGCAGCGGCATTGTTTCTCGCCGCAGCTCTCTGCTCAATCGGGAAAACTAGCAAAACAATCTCCTCCTTTGTTCCTGAGCTGCTAGACAGCAACCTGAGGTCGCACTCCACCTCCTCAACGCCAGAAACCCCGAGCTCCGACCTCATTTGCCCGAAAACGATCGCCACCACGGCGACCTAGCCTCAGCCGAGAGTCAGGCGCCCGTGGACAATGTTCCACAGGCGTTTTCACGGTCCAGCAAGAGAGGCAACAGGAGCGCGCGACCACCGTGCTGCTCTCCTCCAAGTTCGGAAGCAAACCGTGAAGAATCCACAGAGAATTTCCAGTTTTTGCTCCGGCGACCGTAAACCGAGCTTCCGGTACGGATTCTTCAAATTCTCGCTCTATGATCTTTCGGTGGTTATGAAATCTTGCACATAGACGCTGGACTAGCCGGCGATCAAGTTCTTTTCTGCATCCGTGGCATGAAACTGTCTAGGAGTGATGAATTTCGAGCTCGATCAAGGGCGGTCATGGCGGGCACGATCGGTCACACGGTGCCGACCGACTTGCCTCCATCCATGAACCCTTTTAACACCTTGTCGAGCTTCCTAGAGGTACACTGATGCTTTAGGACCGTTTGTTCGAGGTGTTGGCGGGTTAGAACCCACGATCGACGGCGCCGAACCTCAACCGAGCCCGACCTGACACCACCGACGTGTTCCTCGACGTCGACAACCCCCTGGCGGCGAGTTTCAGACCATGGGAGGTCCGGCTGCGGCGAGCCGGCGAGCTCCGGGTCTGCTCCGGCGAGGTCGGCGGCGCGGGCGCAAGAGAGCGGCGGGAGGAAGACGAAGCCGGCTGGCCCACATGTCAGCGGCTGAATAATTTAAATCGGGATCAGGTGTGACCGGGATCGGCTGTGCTGGCGAGCAAATACCCTGTGGACCTCAGTGTGCCGGACACCTCCGCGCTCAACACGTGTCCCCACGGGCCCCCGCGAGTTTAAACTTTTTCCCCGATTTTCAGATTTCCTTCAAACTTCATATCCTCATAACTTGAGCGAGAAAACTCCAAATCGAGTGAACCAAATTTTGTTGGATTCAGCTCTATGAGCACTTTCCAGCAAATGAAGTTTCACTTCATGAAAACCCTTAATTCCCCAGAATTAATTCCTCAAAATTAAACTGTTGGGAATTTTAACTGGAGAATCCTTTGGAGGAAAATCCTGAAATTTTGCTGGGATGTTCACCAAAATATCCCTGAACTAGCATAAAAATTTCATATCCATTTGAGCTCATTTGGTCCACCTAATGGTGTGATTAGTGAAACTGTTCCAGAGAATATAGAAAATGTTCAGAAACATTTTCAGAATTTCCTCTGAAATTTTTTAGCTTATATATGTAGCTAGGAACCTTCAAATTAAGTGAGACCAACTCCATTAGAACCCTCTGAAAATCTAGTTTCCAGAAAGTCATAGTTCATTTCATGAAAATCCTTAGAACACCCTAAAAGCCTTCAATTAAGGTCAAGTACATAATTAATTGTGGAAGGCTCAACCGAGCTTTTCTGCAACTAAAACTTGACCAAGTCTCTGTTTAGGTTGTAACCAAGCCACAGTAAAAGTTTCACAGTCATCGGGTCTGTCTTGTGAGAGTTATAGACTTCACAACTTCAAACTCAATACAAATGAATTTAAATTGATACATGTACCTCTTCTATCATGTAGTCGCTAAGGTCGAGGAGGAATCCGAAGTCCTAGACTTCGTTACTCCGGAGGAACAGCTAGCCTACAACCAAGAGCAGCAAGGTAAGCTCCGGTTTGCATTAACCTTTTACAAATTTTTATTGTTTTGAGCACCTCTTGGAATACTATTATTCTTTGCATTAGAGTCTTGTTTGAAAACCCAAATGCATAGCAAAGACAGCCATGGGTTGGGTTTAGGATTGCAAACCCTGTTAGCTACTGCCATGCTAAGATAGTGTAGGATTCGGTACAAGTCGAGTAGTTCGAACTACTCGCGAGCATAGGCTAGAGGCACTCGACTCGGGTAGAGATAGCACATGATACACATGGCAAGAAAAATGAGACCGAGCGGAGAGTAAGGGCAGCAGGACTTTGGGGCCTGTGTGCTATAGCTCCGCTTGTGTCGATTGAAGACCGAGCCGTGTGCGGTCCTGTTGAACAAGCTAGAACAGTACCGAAGACATACCGGCTATATGGGAACCGGGAAACTGATGTAACTCGGGAGCTGGGTGTTGAGGCATAGCTGGTCGTTCAGAGGGTAGGTTGAGAGCTCGAGGTGTAAATCGGCTGGTGGCACTGAGATGCGCGTGTAGAGACCTCTTGCTCGGGACGATTGGACCGGTTCAACATTTGGCTAACGGGGGAAAGGTAGTTGCGTACGGCGTCCGTGATGGTTGTTGTAGGCAACATCGAGTACGGGCGTACGTGACGGGTTGTTCGGGTAACCCTGCAGGTGTAAATCGATTATAATCGCCGTCCCTCGCGGTCAGTGAGTACCACTTGTTCACTTTACCGTGACGTAGAAAGAACAGACTAGTTGCATGTTAAAATGTTGCTGATTGAAAGATGGACTTGATTGTTAATGATTTGCTGTAGTCTAGGGCTAACTACAGTTCTTTTCAACTTTGGGCAAAGTACATGAGAGAAATGCGTTTCTTGTTTGATTGCGGCTCTCTCATGTGCCTTAGCATAAGGTTCTCCACAACCTGCTGCTAAAACTTGAAAGTAAGGTTCTACTAATTAGGTGAGTCCTTGCAAACGATTTTTACCTCATGTAACCCATCACCCCTCATGTAGAAGTTCCATGTTTAGGTGAGACGGGTCAGACTTGCTGAGCCTTCGTGCTCACTGCTTGTGTTTGAAGCTTTTTGCTGGGTTCTATGAAGAAGGGAATCCCGAAGAGGAGACGGAACCCTAGGAGGGGAACCCCGTCAAGTGGGAGTCGTGCACGCCGCAGAGTTAGTGTGCGTGTGTGCTAGCAAGGACACGTTCAAGGGCTGAACGTGGACTTGACGCGTAGTCTATGCCCGCGATGTAGACTGGACTTATTTTGCTGTAAACATGTTCATAAACTTGTTTATGTAATAAAATTTCGCTTCCGCTTTGTACCTTTGACGTGTGTTATCCGGTGCTGTGCAACGCAGCACCTCTCAGCATGATCATGGCTCGACAAGACCGTTGGGGTCGTGTCAGCGTGGTATCAGAGCTCGCTTGAGTTTTAACGCACTAGAAAGGTCATCTTTTTTAAAAATCCAGTGAGGAACGAGTTAGTAGAGCGTATAAGGTTGTTGTTAGTGTATAGAAAGTGGCATATTAACTTATTTGATTATGTCGGAAAATCGTGCATCTCGGGACGTTTATGTCTTGGGGGGTGCACGTAAGCGCTGTCCACCAGTGCGCACAAGCTGAAGGGTGGAGCCCCCTGGGTGGCAGGCAACCCGACCCGCTTTCATATCCTCTGCGACTCTTCATGTCGTTTGGGGTATTCGAGCAACGTCTGTCCCTGGCGTGCATGGTGTAACTTGGGAGACCCCGTCACGTGGTCTGAAACGTGAACACGTAACTCAAGGCGTGTTTGGCTTGAGAACATCCGGGCGAGTGATGACGGTCGGTTGTACTAACTGTATGGATTCCGGGCTCGGTGTGCAGCCGAGTCTGAGAATTGTTTGAGTTTCTTCAGGTAGCCTGACCATGAAATGGTAGACGTGTAGCATCCGTGTGCGAGTGACGTTTAGTGCCACTGAATTGACAAAGCCGGCTAAGTCCGGTATAGGTTTTTCTTTGTGAGGACGTAGTACCGACATAATCTGGTGAAGCATCGACGTCACACCCCATTAAATGAACAACTTCATTTAAAACTTGAAGGTTTTGATCTAAAGTAGTAAAACTTGATGTAACTCCTTCCCTTGAACAGGATATTCAAAGTTAACAAGTTTTCAACTTATAGGTTGTTAAGGACAGAGTACTCTGGTTTCAGCTGAATTAGGGCTGAAGTTGATCAGAGGTTAGAGGTTGAGTTCTTTCGAGGTTAGGGTCATATGATACATTTCTGGAAAGCTTTGGAAGAGATTTACAACCCTTCTGTTGATGTCCAGAGGTGTTTCATCCTTAATTACTCGAAAAATGCAGTAGAGTTGAAACTGTCCAGAAAACAGGACAGAGTAAAGACTCTCTGTAAACTCTCTGTAAATTGAGCATAACTTCCTGCACAAAAATCCAAAAATAGAAAATCAGATAGTTCTGGAAATCTTATGAGATGGGTTACAACTTTGTAACAGGAAGTTTTGTCAGATTGGGAGCAGAATTAACTGGAGTTCTTGGATCAAACCTGTACCTAAAGCAGGGAGGTGCTGTCCAATTTTCTCCAGAAATTCTGTTAACTTTGACATCTCATAACTTTTGAACCAGGACAGATATTAGGCCAAGCAAATACTTTCTGGAAAGCTATTGAAGTTAGATTTAACTTTGATGGTGAGCTCCAGAATTGGTTTTGCTTTTAACATGTCCTGAATCAGGTTGAGATGGAAACTGGTCAGAGCTGTCATGCAGACAGCAGATCAGCAGTCAAATTTGTTTAAATTTGAACTGTATTTCCAAGTTTTGTGGGTTTATTAACATGTCTTATGTTATAACTCAATAGTTTACTGTTTAAATAAATATTTGACATTTCTCAAATATATTTTTACAGATGACAGCAGACAAACAGTTGGAGAACGGGTGGGTGGTATCCCACTGTTCTCACCACAGCGGTTATCCGGAAACATTGAGGCGGATGCTTCAATATTTCGGATATAATCAGATGCCGCAGTACTTCACCAAGGAAGAAGGCGAAGAGGAGAACAAGACTTGGACAATCCATGTCGAAGTCCCTGCAGGACCTACGCCACCCAGTTGGGTGCCGTTCACTGTTACGGTGAGAGGAAGACAACTGGAAGGGATGTGGCAAGTGGCAGCCCATGACACTATGTCACGTTTCTGCCAACTACACGTGCAGGCTATGGAGGGCACTCCATACGCGCTTGTTCTGGTGGAGTGACGGGCTCAGCATGTGTGGGAAGAGAGATACCTGGAGGCAACAGACCCGAGTTGCCCAAGGTACAACCCCGCGGAGGCAAATCTCAGTCTCCAGATGAGGGCGGAAAACGCCGTGATGGACAGCCAAGCTGTTCATACGGAGCATCTCGCCACAAAGCTCAAGGAAAGCACGAGCCGTGGAGACCGTTTTGAGAGTGCTCACAGCGCACTCCATAATGTGCCCCTTCCGACGATCAAACGACTGAATGAACAACACAATCAGTTGCGTCGTCTGACGAAGGCAAAGAAGAAGAGCCGTGTTGACATCACGGCGTTGCAAGAAATGGTACAGAATCTGACCCAGCAGAACGAGGACCTTGCTCAAGAGCGAGACGATGCTATTGAGGAAGGCCAAGGCTGGTAAGAGGACTACAACCAGGCTATGGACGAGGTGCATGCCTTGCAGGACCTCGTACCTCCGGTATTGGGCATACCGGTGGTCTTGGGTCTTCCAGCAATGGGAGAACCCGGGATGGGAGAAGAGGTGGTAGATCCAGAGCCACCAGCAGAGGTACCGGAGGAGGACGACCCACAGGAGGTCGAGTTCTACTCTGAGTAGGGGGTTACAGTTGCCATGTAGGGCAGCTAGGGTAGTGTAGCCCAAGTTTTGTAATCAGTGACATGTCGTGTAGACAGTAGCGTATGTATAGGTAGTGACGACACAAGCACGACTTCTCGGAGACCCGAGAATAATGTATCTTGTATAAAGTTTATACTTTATCAATATATGTGAATGTTGTGCAAATTAATCATGTGTCACTTCAATACCTACTGTTACATATGGAATTTTAAGTAAGACATGTGCTAAACGCTGCTGTTTTAAATTTCAGAATGACGCGTACTCGTGCCAACGCTGATGTTGGGGGTACTAGCCAAGGGGGAGAAACCTCCCAACAGCCTCCCGAGGACTCCTCGGGACAACAACAACACCAGCAGCAACAGCAACAGCAAACACCGCCACCGCCACTGCCAACGGTTACATTGGCCGACATCGTCGCGGCAATGGCGGGTTCACATCAGTAGCACATGGAGTTGCTGCAAACGTTTATCGCCAATACGTCTCACCCAGAGAGACGTCAAGACCGTGAGGAGCGACAACAGAGCTCCTACTCCCACTTCCTGGCGACTCATCCCCCTGTATTCTCAAGGGTGGATGAACCTCTTGACGCGGACAACTGGCTCCGCGCCATAGAGATGAAGTTCGGGCTGCTCCAGATAAGCGAGCAGCGCAAGACTCAGTTCGCGGTCCAGCAGCTCCAAGGATCCGCGAGCGCATGGTGGGACAACTTCTGTGCTTCACAGCCCACCGACCGAGTGATGACCTGGACGGAGTTCCGGACAGCCTTCAGGGCCTATCACATACAGCCAGGTCTAATGAAGAGGAAGACGCAGGAGTTCCTGCACCTGCAGCAAGGGAGCCGGAACGCGCTGGAATACTCTAGGGCGTTCAACGATCTCGCGCTCTATGCGTCATATCATGCAGATACCGACGAGAAGCGGCGGGACCACTTTTACCAGGGGCTTAATCCGCTCCTGAAGGACAAGTTGGCGATGTTCAATCGCGGCAGCCTCAACGACATCATTGATGCTGCGATTGTTCAGGAGGACTCCGGCAAGGAGTTAGCGGCGGCGGAGAGAAAGCGAAGCACGCCGCGGAGCAGTGGAGAAGGAGGCGGTCCTTCTCAGAAGTTTTGGATGGTGAATCGCCCACCATCAGGTCCACGCTGGCAGCTACTACAGCGGTCGATGCCATTCTGCAGTCGGCCATACTCTTCACCGGCATTCAGGTCGGCACTGCCAGTACCACCTCCGCAACAACAGCAGCAGCGGGCGATGCGCGTGCATATGCACCTCAGCAGCGCATGCCGGGCTTTCGTCCCCCGAGCACTACACCAGCAGCGGCCACGTGTTACAAGTGTGGTCGTCCAGGACACTTCACGAGCAGTTGCCCGGAGAGGCAAGGCGGCGGAGTGGCACCGCAGTTTCCGGGGAGGAATCAACCCCGGAACCCTACTAATGCGAGGCGGGCAAACCCTAGGCCCGGCACCGTCCACCAGCTTGCAATAGAGGACGTGCCGGAGGGTGAGCCAATCCTTGCGGGTATGTTCTAACTCCACCAGCATCCCGCTATAGTACTATTTGATTCAGGCGCCACGCATAGCTTCATTAGCCAAGCTTTCATTGATAAATATAGCTTGCAAATACTACCCACAGATAGTCCTTATGTGATCTGTTCACCGGGTGGGAAAATTTCAGCAAGCATGATGGTCCTAAAAGCGCCATTGTGCTTAGAGGGTAGAGTCTACCCTACGTCTCTCATAAGCCTAGAGGGACAAAAGGTCGATGTCATTCTAGAGACGTCGAGGTGAACCCGCCACGGCGCTGTTTTAGACACCGTCCTTCGAGTCGTGCACTTGAACTCAGAAGTGCACGAGTCTCACTCATTATTTCTGGACAGTCCAGAAATAAAACTTCGAAGTGTCTATCAAGCCACAACCATCAGATTGGAGGATATTCCAGTGGTCCGAAAGTTCCCTAATGTATTCCCGGACGATTTGCCGGGGATACCACCCGATAGAGAGGTGGAGTTCAAGATTGAACTTGCACCGGGAACCATGCCAATATCCCGAAGGCCGTACAAGATGGCACCCAAGGAGTTGGCTGAACTGAAGACTCAGCTCACGGACCTTCTGGAGAAGGGTTTTATTAGGCCGAGCTCCTCACCATGGGGCTGTTCGGCATTATTGTGAAGAAGAAGGATGAGACATTACGGCTTTGCGTGGACTATCGTCCATTAAATGCCATAACCATCAAGAACAAGTACCCGTTGCCACGGATCGACATGTTGTTTGATCAGTTGGTCGAAGCAAAGATCTTTTCCAAGATGGACTTAAGATCCGGGTACCATCAGATTAAGATAAGGGCGGAGGACATTCCAAAGACAGCTTTCTCGACAAGGTACGGACTTTATGAGTACCTGGTCATGTCCTTCGGCCTCACCAATGCTCCAGCTCACTTCATGTACTTGATGAACTCGGTATTCATGCCGGAGCTGGACAAGTTTGTCATGGTCTTCATCAACGACATCCTGGTATATTCCAAGTCGGAAGAAGATCACAAGAAGCATCTGCGTATAGTCTTGCAACGGCTGCGGGATCACAAGTTATACGCGAAATTCAGCAAATGCGAGTTTTGGATATCGCAAGTACCTTTCCTCGGGCATATCATCTCAGCGGAGGGTATCGCTGTAGACCCGAGCAAGATCACTCAAGTGCTGAATTGGAAATCCCCGAGAACTGTTCACGAGGTACGGAGTTTCCTCGGACTCGCAGGATATTATCGGAGGTTCATTCCGAACTTCTCGAAGATTGCCAAGCCAATGACAGAGCTGTTGAAGAAGGCTACCAAATATGTTTGGAGTCCAGCATGTGAAGCAGCATTCAAGTCTTTAGTCAAGCACCTGACATCAGCACCGGTTTTGGCGCAGCCAGACACAACAAAACCGTTCGATGTGTACTGCGATGCATCCGGCATTGGGCTCGGATGTGTGCTGATGCAAGACCGAAGAGTGGTCGCGTATGGATCACGGCAGCTTCGAAACCATGAGCAGAATTATCCAACCCACGACTTGGAGCTTGCTGCCGTGGTACTTGCACTGAAAATGTGGAGGCACTACCTACTCGGTAACCTCGTACATTTATATACCGACCACAAAAGCCTCCAGTACATATTCACTTAGAAGGATCTGAACATGAGGCAGAGAAGATGGTTAGAATTGATAAAGGATTACGAAATAGAGATCCATTATCATCCGGGCAAGGCAAACATAGTGGCAGATGCGCTGAGCCGCAAGTCACACGTCAACAATCTGACCATCACACCGTTGGAAGAGAGCGAACCACCACTACATGTGATTCCACACGAAGCTCTCTACAACCTAGCTTTGATCCCCACCATCCGTGAAGAGATAGCGGCAGCCCAGAAGAATGACAAGGGCATGTCGCATTTGCGGAGACGTGTAGACAGTGGGGAGTTGAAATGTTCCCGGAAGGACGGAGACGGCGTCCTAGGGTTCAAGGACCGGATCTTCGTACCGCGTAACCCAGAATTACGGAAGAAGATCTTTGATGAGGCTCACTTGTCAAAGTTTTCTATTCACCCCGACAGCAACAAGATGTATCAAGAACTCAGAAGCAAGTTTTGGTGGACACGGATGAAGCGTGAGACTGCAAAATACGTGTCCGAGTGTGATACATGTAGAAGGGTGAAGGCAGACCATATGCGGAAACCGGGACTGCTACAACCACTGGGCATTCCTGCCTGGAAGTGGGAGGACGTGAGCATGGATTTCATCGTCGGTTTACCCACTACCTTGCAGAAACATGATTCTGTGTGGGTGATCGTCGATCGGCTCACCAATGTTGCCCATTTCATCCCGGTCAACACAAACTACAACGCCAAGAAGTACGCTGAACTATACATCTCACGGATCCTATGCTTGTACGGCGTACCCCGTACCATCATATCGGATCGGGGTACTTTATTTGTGTCCCGTTTTTGGGAGCGGCTGCACGCTGCCTTGGGGACGAAGCTGATTTGTAGTTCAGCATACCACCCGCAGACGGACGGACAAACCGAGCGGGTAAATCAGATCTTAGAAGACATGCTACGAGCTTGCGCTATCAACCACGGCAAGAATTGGGATGATCACTTGCCGTTAGCCGAGTTCTCGTACAACAACAGGTACCAAGCCAGCATCAAGATGGCGCCCTACGAGGCGCTATATGGACGGAAATGCCGCACACCACTGAATTGGTGTGAATCTGGCGAAAGGGTTACCTTCGGGATTGACCTCGTCAACAACGCGGAAGAAAAGGTTCGACTGATTCAAGCGAACCTAAAAGCCTCTCAATCCCGTCAGAAACAGTATGCGGACCGGAGAAGGCGCCCATTACAATTCGAAGTGGGATATCACGTATATCTACGTGTATCTCCAATGAAGGCCTAAACAGATTTGGGGTGAGAGGAAAGTTGGCACCCCAATTCATCGGTCCATTTCAGATTACCGAAAGATGTGGATCAGTGGCATACCGGCTGAAATTACCAGAAGCACTTTCCGGTGTGCACGACGTCTTTCACATTGCCCAGCTGAGGAAGTGTCTTAAGCTATCAACTACCGTTCAGCTGGAAGATATTGAAGAACTGCAACCGGATCTCACCTATCGGGAGGAACCGGTGCAGATTATTGATGAAAAGGCCCGAACCACACGCCACCGTACATTATGGTTCTACAAGGTTCTATGGAGTAATCACTCCGTGGACGAAGCGACATGGGAGAGCGAAGAATTTCTTCGCGCTAACTACCCCAGCTTTTTCACGTCGCATATCTGGTAATTTTCCACCGTCCTCTCTCTCATTTTCACCTTATAATCTCGGGACGAGATTCTTTTAAGGGGGGAGGAATGTAAGGGCCTCAGTTTTTGACACATATTTGAAGTGTTCATCACCATACACACACACCTCATTTGAGAAAAGTTGATGAACACAAATGAAGAGCAAGTAACCACCATCAACATGCCCATTAGAGAACAAACTCACATATTGCAAAAGTGGTATTTCCCACATGTGATATAGGTGGGCTGGACATATGAAAACTCCTACACATTGCTAAGGATGTCCATGCCAAGTTTCACCCAAATTCAAAACCTTTTTGAGGTCATTTTGGGTATAGTTAGAAAGAGGGAAGTTTGAAACCATATTCAAATTCAAACTGTTTTATCCCATGAATTTAAAAGTGGGAGGAATATTCTTATTCAGCACATTTTTGTGAGCTCACACACCAATTTTCACTCCATTTGGAGACGATCTTGACATGAGCTAAGTGGGGCAAAATTCAAACTTTATTTGAATTCAAAACTGAACTTGTGCTGAAATTCATTCAAACCAAACCCAATTTCAATTCTAATTAATTCAAATGACTCATGGGTAAATAATTTGAATCACCAGGGGTATTATGGGGCTCACTGTTTACAACAGTGATTAGGAGTAAATTTCAGAGGTTAAAACCCCGGGTGGGACCCACATGTCATAGAGAGAATGAGGCAAAACTTGCACACAAATTCACAGCCTCGGTGGGAAATTTCACAGAGCAGCTGTCGGCTGTGCCACCGAGCAGCCACCGGCGGCACCAGCTGCTTCCCCTCTACGCGCGCTGGCGCCCAGGGCGGCTTGCTCGCGCCCCCACGCGACCGGCACCGCCTCAGCCTAGCAGGAGTCGGCCGGCTTTATCTCCTCGCGTGCAAACCGAGCAGCGGCATTGTTTCTCGCCGTAGCTCTATGCTCAATCGGGAAAACCAGCAAAACAATCTCCTCCTTCGTTCCTGAGCTGCTAGACAGCAACCTGAGGTCGCACTCCACCTCCCCAACGCCAGAAACCCCGAGCTCCGACCTCCTTTGCCCGAAAACGATCGCCACTGCGGCGACCTAGCCCCAGCAGAGAGTCAGACGCCCGTGGACAACGTTCCACAGGCATTTTCACAGTCCAGCAAGAGAGGAAACAGGAGCGCGCAACCACCGTGCTGCTCTCCTCCAAGTTTGGAAGCAAACCGTGAAGAATTCATAGAGAATTTCCAGTTTTTGCTCCGGCGACCGTAAACCGAGCTTCCGGTACGAATTCTTCAAATTCTCGCTCTATGATCTTTCGGTGGTTATGAAATCTTGCACATAGACGCTGGACTAGCCGGCGATCAAGTTCTTTTATGCATCCATGGCGTGAAACTGTCTAGGAGTGACGAATTTCGAGCTCGATCAAGGGCGGTCATGGCGGGCACGATCGGTCACACGGTGCCGATCAACTTGCCGCCATCCCTGAACCATTTTGACACCTTGTCGAGCTTCCTAGAGGTACACTGATGCTGTAGGACCGTTTGTTCAAGGTGTTGGCGGGTTAGAACCCACGATCGACGGCGCCGAACCTCAACCGAGGCCGCGGCACGTCGCCGGGCTATTTCCGGTCACCCCTAGCCCGACCTGACCCCACCAACGTGTTCCTCGATGTCAACAGCCCCCTGGCGGCGAGTTTCAGACCATGGGAGGTCCGGCAGCGGTGAGCCGGCGAGCTCCGGGTCTGCTCCGGCGAGGTCGGCGGTGCGGGCGCGAGAGAGCGGCGGGAGGAAGACGAAGCTGGCTGGCCCACGTGTCAGCGGCTGAAGAATTTAAATTGGGATCAGGTGCGGCCGGGATCGGCTGTGCTGGCGCGCAAATACCCTGTGGATCTCAGTGTGCCGGACACCTCCGCGCTCAACACGTGTCCCCGCGGGCCCCCGCGAGTTTAAACTTTTCCCCCGATTTTCAGATTTCCTTCAAACTTCAAATCCTCATAACTTGAGCTAGATAACTCCAAATTGAGTGAACCAAATTTTTTTGGATTCAGCTCCCTGAGCACTTTCCAGAAAATCAAGTTTCACTTCATGAAAACCCTTAATTCCCCAGAATTAATTCCTCAAAGTTTAAAGTGTTGGGAATTTTAACTGGAGATTCCTTTGGAGGAAAATCCTGAAATTTTGCTGCGATGTTAACCAAAATATCCCTGAACTACCATAAAATATTCAGATCCATTTGAGCTCATTTGGTCCACCTAATGGTGTAATTAGTGAAACTGTTCCAGAGAAAATAGAAAATGTTCAGAAACATTTTCAGAATTTCCTCTGAAATTGTTTAGCTCATATCTGTAGCTAGGAACCTTCAAATTAAGTGAGACAACCTCCATTAGAACCCTCTGAAAATCTAGTTTTCAGAAAGTCATAGTTCATTTCATGAAAATCCTTAGAACACCCTAAAAGCCTTCAATTAAGGTCAAGTACATAATTAATTGTCGAGGGCTCAACCGAGCTTTGCTGCAACTAAAACTTGACCAAGTCTCTGTTTAGGTTGTAAACAAGCCACAGTAAAAGTTTCACAGTCATTGGGTCTGTCTAGTGAGAGTTATAGACTTCACAACTTCAAACTCAATACAAATGCATTTAAATTGATACATGTACCTCTTCTATCATATAGTCGCTAAGGTCTAGGAGGAACCCGAAGTCCTAGACTTCGTTACTCTGGAGGAATAGCTAGCCTACGACCAAGAGAAGCAAGGCAAGCTCGGGTTTGCATTAACCTTTTACAATTTTTTATTGTTTTGAGCACCTCTTTGAATACTATTATTCTTTGCATTAGAGTCTTGTTTGAAAACCCAAATGCATAGCCAAGACAGCCATGGGTTGGGTTTAGGATTGCAAACCCCGTTAGCTACTGCCATGCTAAGATAGTGTAGGATTTGTGACACGACCCCAACGGTCTTGTCGAGCCAGGATCAAGCTGAGGGGTGCTGCGTTGCACAGCACCGTATAACACACATCAAAGGTACAAAGCGGAAGCGAAATTTTATTACATAAACAGGTTTATGAACATGTTTACATCAGAATAAGTTTAGTCTACACTCGCGGGCGTAGACTACGCATCAAGTCCACGTTCAGCCCTTGAACGTGTCCTTGCTAGCACACACGCACACTAACTCTGCGGCGTGCACGACTCCCACTCGACGGGGTTCCCCTCCTAAGGTTCCGTCTCCTCTTCGGGAGTCCCTTCCTCATAGAACCCTACAAAAGCTTCAAACACAAGCAGTGAGCATGAAGGCTCAGCAAGTCTGACCCGTCTCACCTAAACAAGGAACTTCTACATGAGGGATGGTGGGTTACATGAGGTAAAAATCATTTGCAAGGACTCGCCTAATTAGTAGAACCTTACTTTCAAGTTTTAGCAGCAGGTTGTGGAGAACCTTACGCTAAGGCACATGAGAGAGCCGCAATCAAACAAGAAACGCATTTCTCTCATGTACTTTGCCCAAAGTTGAAAGGAACTTTAGTTAGCTCTAAACTACAACAAACCATTAACAAGCAAAGTCCATCTTTCAATCAGCAGCATTTTATCATGTAACTAGCCTGTTCTTTCTACGTTACGGTACAGTGAACAAGTGGTACTCACTGACCATGAGGGACGGCGATTATAATCGATTTACACCTGCAGGGTTACCCGAACAACCCGTCACGTACGCCCGTACTCGATGTTACCTACAACAACCATCACGGACGCCGTACGCGACTACCTTTCACCCGTCAGCCAAATGTTGAACCGGTCCAATCGTCCTGAGCAAGAGGTCTCTGCACGCGCATCTCAGTGCCGCCAGCCGATTTACACCTCGAGCTCTCAACCTACCCTCTGAACGACCAGCTATGCCTCAACACGCAGCTACCCGAGTTACATCAGTTTCCCGGTTACCATATAGCCGGTAGGTCTTCGGTACTGTTCTAGCTTGTTCAACAGGCCCGCACACGGCTCGGTCCTCAATTGACACAAGCGGAGCTACAGCACACAGGCCCCAAAGTCCTGCTGCCCTTACCCTCCACTTGGTCTCATTTTCTTGCCATGTGTTTCATGTGCTATCACTACCCGAGTCGAGTGCCTCTAGCCTATGGTCGCGAGTAGTTCCAACTACTCGACTTGTACCGAATCCTACTCTACCTTAGCAGTGCAGTAGCTAACGGGGTTTGCAATCCTAAACCCAACCCATGGCTTTCATGGCTATGCAGTTGGTTTTCAACCAAGACTCTAATGCAAAGAATCATAACAGTATTCGAAGATGTGCTCAAAACAATAAACATTTATAAAATGGTTAATGCAAACCAGAGCTTGCCTTGCTGCTCTTGGTCGTAGGCTAGCTGTTCCTCCGGAGTAACGAAGTCTAGGACTTCGGGTTCCTCCTCGACCTAGCGACTACATGATAGAAGCAATACATGTATTAATTTAAATGCAGTTGTATTAACTTTTAATCTCGTGAAGTTTATAACTCTTACTAGACAAGCCCAATGACTTTGAAACTTTTACTGTGGCTTGGTTATAACCTAAACAGAGACTTGGTCAAGTTTTAGTTGCAGCAAAGCTCAATTGAGCCCTCCACAATTAATCATGTACTTGACCTTAATTGAAAGCTTTTAGGGTGTTCTAAGGGTTTTCATGAAACAAACTATTACTTTCTGAAAACTAGATTTTCAGAGGGTTCTAATGGAGTTGGTCTCACTTAATTTGAAGGTTCCTAGCTAAAGATATGAGCTAAACAATTTCAGAGAAAATTCTGAAAATGTTTCTGAACATTTTCTATTTTCTCTGGAACAGTTTCACTAATCACACCATTAGGTGGATCAAATGAGCTCAAATGGATTTGAAATTTTTATGGTAGTTCAGGGATATTTTGTTGAACATCCCAGCAAAATTTCAGGATTTTCCTCCAAAGGATTCGCCAGATAAAATTCCTAACAGTTTAAACTTTGAGGAATTAATTCTGGAGAAATAAGGGTTTTCATGAAGTGAAACTTGATTTGCTGGTAAGTGCTCAGAGAGCTGAATCCAACAGAATTTGGTTCACTTGATTTGGAGCTTTCTAGCCAAAGTTATGAAGATTTGAAGTTTGGAAGAATTCTGAAAATCGGGGAAAAAGTTTAAACTCTCGGGGGCCCGCGGGGACACGTGTCGAGCGCGGAGGTGTCCGGCACACCGGGGCTCACAGGGTATTTGCGCGCCAGCACAGTCGATCCCGGCCACACCCGATCCCGATTTAAATTCTTCAGCAGCTGACACATGGGCCAGTCGGCTCCGTCTTCCTCCCGCCGTTCTCTCGCGCCCGCGCCGCCGACCTCGCCGGAGCAGACTCGGGGCTCGCGGGCTCGCCGCTGCCGGACCTCCCATGGTCTGAAACTCGCCGTCAGGGGGTTGTCGACGTCGAGGAACACGTTGGTCGTGTCAGGTCGGGCTGGGGGTGACCGGAAATAGCCCGGCGACGTGCCGCGGCCTCGGTTGAGGTTCGGCGCCGTCGACCGTGGGTTCTAACCCGCCAACACCTCGAACAAACAGTCGTACAGCATCAGTGTACCTCTAGGAAGCTCGACAAGGTGTCAAAAGGGCTCAGGGATGGCGGCAAGTCGGTCGGCACCGTGTGACCGATCGTGCCCGCCATGACCGCCCTCGATCGAGCTCGAAATTCGTCACTCCTAGACAGTTTCGCGCCACGGGTGCAGAAAAGAACTTGATCGCCGGCTAGTCCACCGTCTATGTGCAAGATTTGATGACCTACGAAAGATCATAGAGCGAGAATTTAAAGAAACCATACCGAAAGCTCGGTTTACGGTACCAGAGCAAAAACTGAGAATTCGCCGGCGAGAGTTCACAGCGTGGCTTGAGCTTCAGGTGGAAGCAGCGTGGAGTCCGTGCACTCCTGTTGCCGCCCTTGCTCGGCCGTGGAAGTGGCTGTAGTGTGCTGCCCACGTGAGACCGATCGCCGTCCTTCAGATAAACTGAGGCGGTCGTCGTTGATCACGGGAACAGGGGCCGAAACCCGGTGGTTCAGGCGTTGGGAGGGTGGTGCTCGAGCTCAGGATGTTGCCTGGCAACTCGGAGAGGCGAGGACACGATTGTTTGCTGTGTTTTCCCGATCGACCGAGAGCTCGGGAAGAAAAGGGATGGCGCCGCCCAGTGTCGCTCACGGGGATAAGAAGGCACCCGGTCTTCACCCCATTGAGGCGGTGACGGTCGCGTGGGGGCGCGAGCAGGCCGCCTGAGCGCCAGCGCGCATAGAGGAGAAGCAGCTGGTGGCGCCGGCAGCTGCTCGGTGGCACAGCCGACAGCTGCTCGGTGGAATTTCCCACCGAGGCTGTGACTTTGTGTGCAACTTTTGCCTCTTTCTCTCTATGACATGTGGGTCCCATCCGCGGTTTTAACCTCTGAAATTTACTCCTAATCACTGTTGTAAACAGTGAGCCCCATAATACCCCTGGTAACTCAAATTATTCACCCATGTGCCATTTGAATTGAGTAGAATTCAAATTGGGCTTGATTTGAATGAATTTCAGCACAAGTTCAGTTTTGAATTCAAATAAAGTTTGAATTTGTCCCACTTAGCTCATGTCAAGATCAACTCCAAATGGAGTGAAAATTGGTGTATGAGCTCACAAAAATGTGCTGAGTAAGAATATCCCTCCCACTTTCAAATTCATGGGATAAAATCAGTTTGAATTTGAATATGGTTTCAAACTGCCCCCTTTCTAACTATACCCAACATGACCTCAAAAAGGTTTTGAATTTGGGTGAAACTTGGCATGGACATTCTTAGCAATGTGTAGGAGTTTTCATATGTCCAGCCCACCTATATCACATGTGGAAAATGCCACTTTTGCAATATGTGAGTTTGTTCTCTAATGAGCATGTTGATGGTGGTTACTTGCTCTTCATTTGTGTTCATCAACTTTCCTCAAATGAGGTGTGTGGTGTGGTGATGAACACTTCAATTATGTGTCAAAAACTGAGGCCCTTACAATTTGGTACAAGTCAAGTAGTTGGAACTACTCGCGAGCATAGGCTAGAGGCACTCGACTCGGGTAGAGATAGCAAATGATACACATGGCAAGAAAAATGAGACCGAGCAGAGAGTAAGGGCAGCAGGACTTTAGGGCCTGTGTGCTATAGCTCCGCTTGTGTCGATTGAGGACCGAGCCGTGTGCGGGCCTGTTGAACAAGCTAGAACAGTACCGAAGACCTACCGGCTATATGGGAACCGGGAAACTGATGTAACTCGGGTAGCTGGGTGTTGAGGCATAGCTGGTCGTTCAGAGGGTAGGTTGAGAGCTCGAGGTGTAAATCGGCTGGCGGCACTGAGATGCGCGTGCAGAGACCTCTTGCTCGGGACGATTGGACCGGTTCAACATTTGGCTAACAGGTGAAAGGTAGTTGCGTACGGCGTCTGTGATGGTTGTTGTAGGCAACATCGAGTACGGGCGTACGTGACGGGTTGTTTGGGTGACCCTGCAGGTGTAAATTCATTATAATCGCCGTCCCTCGCGGTCAGTGAGTACCACTTGTTCACTGTACCGTGACGTAGAAAGAACAGGATAGTTGCATGTTAAAATGTTGCTGATTGAAAGATGGACTTGATTGTTAATGATTTGCTGTAGTCTAGGGCTAACTAAAGTTCTTTTCAACTTTGGGCAAAGTACATGAGAGAAATGCGTTTCTTGTTTGATTGCGGCTCTCTCATGTGCCTTAGCGTAAGGTTCTCCACAACCTGCTGCTAAAACTTGAAAGTAAGGTTCTACTAATTAGGCGAGTCCTTGCAAATGATGTTTACCTCATGTAACACATCACCCCTCATTTAAAAGTTCCATGTTTAGGTGAGACGGGTCAGACTTGCTGAGCCTTCATGCTCACTGCTTGTGTTTGAAGCTTTTTGCAGGGTTCTATGAGGAAGGGACTCCCGAAGAGGAGACGGAACCCCAGGAGGTGAACCCCGTCGAGTGGGAGTCGTGCACGCCGCAGAGTTAGTATGCTTGTGTGCTAGCAAGGACACGTTCAAGGGCTGAACATGGACTTGACGCGTAGTCTACGCCCGCGAGTGTAGACTGGATTTATTTTGCTGTAAACATGTTCATAAACTTGTTTATGTAATAAAATTTCGCTTCCGCTTTGTACCTTTGACGTGTGTTATCCGGTGCTGTGCAACGCAGCACCCCTCAGCGTGATCCTGGCTCGACAAGACCGTTGGGGTCGTGTCAGCGTGGTATCAGAGCTCGCTTGAGGTTTAACGCACTAAAAAGGTCATCTTTTTCAAAAATCCAGTGAGGAACGAGTTAGTAGCCCGTATAAGGATGTTATTAGTGTATAGAAAGTGGCATATTAACTTATTTGATTATGTCGGAAAATCGTGCATCTCGGTACGTTTATGTCTTGGGGGGTGCACGTAAGCGCTGTCCACCAGTGCGCACAAGCTGAAGGGTGGAGCCCCACGGGTGGCTGGTAACCCGACCCGCTTTGATATCCTCTGTGACTCTTCATATCGTTTGGGGTATTCGAGCAACGTCTGTCTCTGGCGCGCATGGTGCAACTTGGGAGACCCAGTCACGTGGTCTGAAACGTGAACACGTAACTCAAGGCGTGTTTGGCTTGAGAACATCCGGGCGAGTGATGACGGCCGGTTGTACTAACTGTATGGATTCCGGGCTCGGTGTGCAGCCGAGTCTGACGATTGTTTGAGTTTCTGCTGGTAGCCTGACCACGAAACGGTAGACGTGTAGCATCCGTGTGCGAGTGACGTTTAGTGCCACTGAATTAACAAAGCCGGCTAAGTCCGGTATAGGTTTTTCTTTGTGAGGACGTAGTACCGACATAATCTGGTGACGCATCGACGTCACACCCCATTAAATGAACAACTCCATTTAAAACTTGAAGGTTTTGATCTAAATTAGTAAAACTTGATGTAACTCCTTCCCTTGAACAGGATATTGAAAGTTAACAAGTTTTCAACTTATAGGTTGTTAAGGACAGAGTACTCTGGTTTCAGCTGAATTAGGGCTGAAGTTGATCAGAGGTTATAGGTTGAGTTCTATCGAGGTTAGGGTCATATGATACATTTATGGAAAGCTTTGGAAGATCTTTACAACTCTTCTGTTGAGGTCCAGAGGTGTTTCATCCTTAATTACTCGAAAAATGCAGTATAGTTGAAACTGTCCAGAAAACAGGACAGAGTAAAGACTCTCTGTAAATTGAGCATAACTTCCTGCATAAAAATCCAAAAATAGAAAATGAGATAGTTCTGGAAATCTTATGAGATGGGTTACAACTTTTTAACAGGAAGTTGTGTCCGATTGGGAGCAGAATTAACTAGAATTCTTGGATCAAACCAGTACCTAAAGCAGGGAGGTGCTGTCCAATTTTCTCCAGAAATTCTGTTAACTTTGACATCTCATAACTTTTGAACCAGGACAGATCTTAGGCCAAGCAAATACTTTCTGGAAAGCTATTGAAGTTAGCTTTAACTTTGATGGTGAGCTCCGGAATTGGTTTTGCATTTAACATGGCCTAAATCAGGTTGAGATGGAAACTGGTCAGAGCTGTCATGCAGACAGCAGATCAGCAGTCAAATTTGTTTAAATTTGATCTGTATTTCCATGTTTTGGGGGTTTAATAACATGTCTTATGTTATAACTCAATGGTTTACTGTTTAAATAAATATTTGACATTTCTCAAATATATTTTTACAGATGACAGCATACAAACAGTTGGAGAACGGGTGGGTGGTATCCCACTGTTCTCACCACAGCTGTTATCCGGAAACATTGAGGCGGATGCTTCAATATTTCGGATATAATCAGATGCCGCAGTACTTCGCCAAGGAAGAAGGCGAAGAGGAGAACAAGACGTGGACAATCCATGTCGAAGTCCCTGCAGGACCTACGCCACCCGGTTGGGTGCCGTTCACCGTACGGTGAGAGGAAGACAACCGGAAGGGATGTGGCAAGTGGCAGCCCGTGACACTATGTCACGTTTCTGCCAACTACACATGCAGGCTATGGAGGGCAATCCATACGCGCTCGTTCCGGTGGAGGGACGGGCTCAGCATGTGTGGGAAGAGAGATACCTGGAGGCAACGGACCCGAGTTGCCCAAGGTACAACCCCGCGGAGGCAAATCTCGGTCTCCAGATGAGGGCGGGAAACGCCGTGATGGACAACCAAGCTGTTCATACGGAGCATCTCGCCACAAAGCTCAAGGAGAGCATGAGCCGTGGTGACTATTTTGAGAGTGCTCACAGCGCACTCCGTAATGTGCTCCTTCCGACGATCGAACGACTGAATGAACAACACAATCAGTTGCGTCGTCTGAAGAAGGCAAAGAAGAAGAGCCGTGTTGACATCGTGGCGTTGCAAGAACTGGTACAGAATCTGACCCAGCAGAACGAGGACATTGCTCAAGAGCGAGACGACACTATTGAGGAAGGCCAAGGCTGGGAAGAGGACTACAACCAGGCTATGGACGAGGTGCATGCTTTGCAGGACCTCGTACCTTCGGTATTGGGCATACCGGTGGTCTTGGGTCTTCCAGCAATGGGAGAACCCGGGATGGGAGAAGAGGTGATAGATCCAGAGCCACCAGCAGAGGTACCGGAGGAGGACGACCCACAGGAGGTCGAGTTCTACTCCGAGCAGGGGGTTACAGTTGCCATGTTGGGCAGCTAGGGTAGTGTAGCCCAAATTTTGTAATCAGTGACATGTCGTGTAGACAGTAGCGTATGTATAGGTAGTGACGACACGAGCACGACTTCTTGGAGACCCGAGAATAATGTATCTTGTATAAAGTTTATACTTTATCAATATATGTGAATGTTGTGCAAATTAATCATGTGTCACTTCAATACCTACTGTTACATATGGAATTTTAAGTAAGACATGTGCTAAACGCTGCTGTTTTAAATTTCAGAATGACGCGTACTCGTGCCGACCCTGATGTTGGGGGTACTAGCCAAGGGGGAGAGACCTCCCAACAGCCTCCCGAGGACTCCTCGGGACAAAAACAACACCAGCAGCAACAGCAAACACCGCCACCGCCACTGCCAACGGTTACATTGGCCGACATCGTCGCGGCAATGGCGGGTTCACATCAGCAGCACACGGAGTTGCTGCAAACGCTTATCGCCAATACGTCTCACCCAGAGAGACGTCAAGACCGTGAGGAGCGACAACAGAGATCCTACTCCGACTTCCTGGCGACTCATCCCCCTGTATTCTCAAGGGCGGATGAACCTCTTGACGCGGACAACTGGCTCCGCACCATAGAGATGTAGTTCGGGCTGCTCCAGATAAGCGAGCAGCGCAAGACTCAGTTCGCGGTCCAGCAGCTCCAAGGATCCGCGAGTGCATGGTGGGACAACTTCTGTGCTTCACAGCCCACCGACTCAGTGATGACCTGGGCGGAGTTCCGGACGGCCTTCAGGGCTTATCGCATACCGCCAGGTCTAATGAAGAGGAAGACGCAGGAGTTCTTGCACCTGCAGCAAGGGAGCCGGAACGCGCTGGAATACTCCAGGGCGTTCAACGATCTCGCGCTCTACACGTCGTATCACGCAGATACCGACGAGAAGCGGCGGGACCACTTTTACCAGGGGCTTAATCTGCTCCTGAAGGACAAGTTGGTGATGTTCAATCGCGGCAGCCTCAACGACATCATTGATGCTGCGATTGTTCAGGAGGACTCCGGCAAGGAGTTAGCGGCGGCGGAGAGAAAGCGAAGCGTGCCGCAGAGAAGCAGAGAAAGAGGCGGTCCTTCTCAGAAGTTTCGGATGGTGAATCGCCCACCATCAGGTCCACGCTGGCAGCCACCGCAGCAGTCGATGCCATTCCGCAGTCGGCCGTACTCTTCACCGGCATTCAGGCCGGCACGGCCAGTACCACCTCCACAACAACAGCAGCAGCGGGCGATGCCGCGTGCGTATGCACCTCAGCAGCGCATGCCGGGCTTTCGTCCCCCGAGCACTACACCAGCAGCGGCCACGTGTTACAAGTGTGGTCGTCCAGGACACTTCGCGAGCATTAGCCCGGAGAGGCAAGGCGGCGGAGTGGCACCGCAGTTTCCGGGGAGGAATCAACCCCGGAACCCTACTAATGTACGGCGGGCAAACCCTAAGCCCGGCACCGTCCACCAGCTTGCAATAGAGGACGTGCTGGAGGGTGAGCCAATCCTTGCGGGTATGTTCCAACTCCACCAGCATCCTCCTATAGTACTATTTGATTCAGGCGCCACACATAGCTTCATTAGCCAAGCTTTCATTGATAAATATAGCTTGCAAATACTACCCACCGATAGTCCTTATGTGATCTGTTCACCGGGTGGGAAAATTTCAGCAAGCATGATGGTCCCAAAAGCGCCATTGTGCTTAGAGGGTAGAGTCTACCCTATGTCTCTCATAAGCCTAGAGGGACAAAAGGTCGATGTCATTCTAGGGATGTTGTAAAATCCCAAGAAAAGGGACTTGCAAAATTTTTCTTCACCTCACAACACACAGTTTTGTTGTGGATAGATTGTGAAATATTGTGAAGAGCAAGTAACCTCCATCAAAAGAGTGATTAGAGGGGAAAGCCTTCATTTGCACAAAGTGGGATTTGGACACATGAACATGAGAGACTGAGCTCACCCTAGAACCTTAAAAGTCTTGGAAAGGTTCAGTCCAAGTTTCATGAAAAATACAACACTTTTGAGGCACTTTTGGGGGTATTTGAAAAAGAGGCCAATTTGAATGTAAATTCAAATTGCAGCAACTTTCATCACTCAAATTCAAAAGTTAGCTTCATATTCAAACTCAGCATATTTTCCTGAGTAGTCCCACCAATTTTCAGTCCCATTGGACTTCATCTCGTCGGGAGCCGAAGTAGTAACAATTCAAACTGAGTTTGAAGTTTCAAATTTAAATATGAAGGGAATGTGGCCAAACCAGTTTGAAGTTGATGAATTCAAATTCTACCTCTGAGTTGGTTGCTAAATTCCCTTTTCAAGTCTGAGTAGGTGGGATATTTGCACAACAGAGAAGATTAGGGGGGAGAAGAGGGCCCACCAGTCAGCTAGACTTCGGCTCTAAGTCAACACCGAGCGAACTCGGTTTACCGGGCCTCGGCAGAGCTCGACACCGAGCCGACGGAGCAGCCACCTCGCCCCCCCCCCCGCTCCGCACGCGCTGGCGACCAGCTTGCCGGTTCCGCCGCCTCAATCCGATCGTTAACCAGGGAGCAAACAGCAGCACGTTGCCTTCTTCATTGATCGCACGCTTGCTGTTTCCCTCACCCCCGCACTAAACCAGAGCTCACCCCGCGCTCTCCTTTCCCGATCGCCGGCAGCAACCAAGCCCCGGTTGCTCGTGCCAGCAGCACCAAAAAGCAGCGGCCGTGCGTGCTCTACCACGACAGCCCCGCAAATCCGAGACTCCTATCCTGTGGCGCGTGCAATTCGGCAACGATCGCCGAGGAACAGAGCACCGGCGGAAAGCCGCAAACTGCTCCCCGTGGACAGCACACCACAGCCAGTTTCACCGCTGGACTCCTACACGAAAAAGGTGCGCTGTGCTCTCTAGATCGTGTAGATGCAAGCCGAATAGCGGTTGAACCATTGGATGAAGAGTATTTCCAGTTCTTCCGAAACGTAGTGCATTCGGGTAGAGCGCGGTCTACCCCAAAATTCCTGCTACTTGTTTAGCTATTGGCCGCGCAGGCTGGCCAACACCTTCCTCACTCCCTAGCGGCCCTCCTCGACCAAGAATCAAGGGAAATGACCCAGAAATGGCCGGGTTTAGGTTGTTTTTCGGGCCGCCATAGAATAACAGCTCGGTTCACCGTGGAGCTCTAGGTTGCCGACCTTTTCATGGGGTTTGGCGGCCATTTCCATCACCCTCGAGCTCCCGTGGTGCTCTCCGACCCTTTGCCAATCATTTTGATGCGTTGTAACGCATTCCCGACCACGCCGGAACCCTAACCGCCGCTGTCACCGTCGGGAGCCCTGTTCCGGTGAGCTACGGCCGCTGGCGACGCCACCGACGAGTTCAGCGACGTGAGTTAGGGCGGGGCGGCAAGTTTGGGGCCGGGAGACGGCCGGGAGAGCAGTTCCGGCGACGCTCGCCGGAGTGCGCCGCCGCGGGCCCCTGTTTGGCGCGAGGAAGGGGAAGACTGCCGGGTGGGACCCACCGGCAGACATTTAAACATTTTGAAATGTCCCGTTTGTAGTTCAAACTTTGGAGGACCACAACTTGGGTTAGGAGAATCCAAAAATTATGAAACAAATTTTGTTGGATTCCTCTAACAGAGTACAATCCAAATCTGAAACCCAATTTTTATAAAACCCAATAATTAATTCTGGAAAATTCTTTAAATCTTTTCAGCAAAAGAATTTTAGAGGGAGTTTGGTTCATCCAAAAATCCCCAAAGTTTGCCAGAATGTTCTTTAGGACATTAGTAAACCCCTGTAAAAGTTTCAGACCATTTGGAGTTGATTTGGTCAGAGCAATTCAAATTGGAAGGTGCTGTGTTCATTTGAATACAGAAACATTTTCAGAGAATTTCCAAAACTTGGAAATTCAGTTCTGGGCAAATCTTAACCCCAAAAATGTTAGGAAAATTCATGCAAACTCTATGAGCTATGATTGAAATTGTAGTTCATTAAGTTGAGCATGAACAGGGGTATTACCTCAGAATAAATTCTTCCTTGCTGATTTGCCAAGAGAATTATTCTGAGCAAACCACTCCATGAAAAGTGCTAATGTTTGGTCCAGAGAGTTTTCTTGTGACAAGGAACTCACACAAAAATTCTCAGCTCCATTGGAGCTCTAGATCACCCCTGTCCTGTTTAACCACTTAAGGGATTAATATGGAAAAGGGGGAAAACCACTTAGCATTTAACCATGTGATTAAGTCCAAGCCAAACCACCAACACCAGTTCATCTTTAAATTCTTAAACAAAGTTCCAGGTGTTAGAGGCTGGTTATTAGAACTAATAGTAGAAGTCTTACTCTAAAACTCACATTTGCATCCAAATTAACATGTAGTATTTCATTAACGTGTAGCCGTTGAAGAACCTCACATTCCGGGCGTCGAGGCATAACGCACCGATTTATAGGTGTAGGCTGAGGGCAGCAAGGTGGAAATCTGCCAACGGGCATAAAGAGATGCTCCGTGTGGGGAACCTCCTGCTCATTTCGGTGCGACCGGTTCGACGTTTGGGCTGTTGGGTGAAAGGTTGTCCCGTACGACATCGAGTGAGCGTGCTGTGCAGCTCCACGGGTGGGCGTACGTGACGTGCTCTTTTGGTTTCCCTGCAGGTGTATATCGAGTCGATTCGCCGTCCCTCGCGGTGAAGAGTACCACTTGGTCACTGAGTCGTGACGTAGATTAATGGATGAAACATGTTGATTCAATATTGCTGGTTGATATAATTGTATTGCTACATGTGTGCCACCAAATACTGCTTACTAAATTTCAGATTTCATGAACTGTTAACTTGTTGCTAAAAGATGAACTAAGGATGAACTTGTAGGCGTGTCCTTTTGCTGAAATGTTACTATCCTATGTCCATTGTACACCTCATGTAGAGTTTCATGCTTAGGTGAGTCGGTTAAGCCTTGCTGAGCCTTCGTGCTCACGGTTGCTGCTTAAGTGTTTTTCAGGTGAGGAGCCACCCACGGACTCGGAGTACGAGTCCATCGGCGAGTGTTACCCTCCGTCGAGGACCACGGCTGAGTGGGAGCCGTACACGCCGCGCTGAGCTGAGGAGTGCAGCTAGTGTGGGTCGCCCTAGGGCTGGGCAACCAACTTTTGCTAAATAGGCGGGCGTGAGTTGTATAGTGTAGACTTCCGCTGTGTAATATGAACAATAGTTGTAACTGAAGTTTGTACCTATTTGTACAGTTTCAGTTGTGTTTCCCATGTAATATATTATGTTCTCATGACGTGTGCTGCCGGGTGTCGCATCGCGTGGCACCACCCTCTGCGATCCTGGATGCGCGGATTCCGGTCCGCCACAGCCTGGTATCATGTAGCCTAAACCTCCGGGCGTCGAGGCATAACGCACCGATTTATAGGTGTAGGCTGAGGGCAGCAAGGTGGAAATCTGCCAACGGGCATAGAGAGATGCTCCGTGTGGGGAACCTCCTGCTCATTTCGGTGCGACCGGTTCGACGTTTGGGCTGTTGGGTGAAAGGTTGTCCCGTACGACATCGAGTGAGCGTGCTGTGCAGCTCCACGGGTGGGCGTACGTGACGTGCTCTTTGGGTTTCCCTGCAGGTGTATATCGAGTCGATTCGCCGTCCCTCGCGGTGAAGAGTACCACTTGGTCACTGAGTCGTGACGTAGATTAATGGATGAAACATGTTGATTCAATATTGCTGGTTGATATAATTGTATTGCTACATGTGTGCCACCAAATACTGCTTACTAAATTTCAGATTTCATGTACTGTTAACTTGTTGCTAAAAGATGAACTAAGGATGAACTTGTTGGCGTGTCCTTTTGCTGAAATGTTACTATCCTATGTCCATTGTACACCTCATGTAGAGTTTCATGCTTAGGTGAGTCGGTTAAGCCTTGCTGAGCCTTCGTGCTCACGGTTGCTGCTTAAGTGTTTTTCAGGTGAGGAGCCACCCACAGACTCGCAGTACGAGTCCACCGGCGAGGGTTACCCTCCGTCGGGGACCACGGCTGAGTGGGAGCCGTACACGCCGCGCTGAGCTGAGGAGTGCAGCTAGTGTGGGTTGCCCTAGGGCTGGGCAACCAACTTTTGCTAAATAGGCGGGCGTGAGTTGTATAGTGTAGACTTCCGCTGTGTAATATGAACAATAGTTGTAACTGAAGTTTGTACCTGTTTGTACAGTTTCAGTTGTGTTTCCCATGTAATATATTATGTTCTTATGACGTGTGCTGTCGGGTGTCACATCGTGTGGCACCACCCTCTGCGATCCTGGATGCGCGGATTCCGGTCCGCCACAGCCTGGTATCAGAGCTGCAGTGGGGATAGCACAGTACTAAAGGACTGCATTATGGGAAAAACTTAGGTATACGGTGAGGATTCGGTAGTGCCCAAGTAAGGACTATACTAGCATAGTTACTTAAAGTGGCAAATACTAACCTATGTGTTATAATTCTGAATTTCAATTATGTAACGACGCGCCTACGCTCTGGTAAGTATGGTAAGGAACGCCACTGAAAGCGGTTCAATTTCGGTTAGCTCCCCCAGACGAGGAACATGGCTCAGGGATAGAGTCTCACAGCTTGGTGTGAGACGTCAATATGAACCTCTTGGACTCTTCATGTCCCTGAGTTCATATGAAACGCTGATCCCTAGCGTGCCTTAGGCAAGTAAGTGGAGACCCCATCGCGTGGTCAGTAACGCGAGAGTGTGTTCGTCTGGAAATAGCCCAGGAGGACATACGCAGCGCTTGCCATCGGCGTGCCCTGCAGGGCAGTAGGTGGTATCTGTTGGGTTGATAGCATTCCCAACCGTGACGACCCGTTCATGACATACTCGGGTTCCCCGTCGTGTGGTGTTGAAACACGATCACGTACCTTGAGATGTGACCTAACTCAAGGACGGCCGTATGGCAACGATACGGGCATTTGTATTTACTTTCAAATATGGAACTGCCTGAAATGAATAACCATTGAGTGCACCATTATTGTGTGGTTTTCTGCAGGTACTAACCACGTATGTATCCGTGTAGAAAACATGTGCGAGAGACCGTTTAGTGCCACACTTGAGACGTATATGCCGGAAAAATCCGGTTAGGATTTTCTTTTGTGAGGAACGTAGTACCGAGATATTGTAGGCATATGCAGGAAAATATTGAGAACAAGGAACTAAAATCATTAGGTTCAACATTTAGGACCCTGGTTGGGTATAAGAATGGGATAGTGGAGCAGTGTAGCCAAAAGACTGAAAAACAGAGTGCTCTGTTTTGGGCAGCATGTTTGCTGATCTTCGACAGAGCACAACTCACAGGTCTTTTAGCCCATAGAGGTGTGCTATATAGTTCTGGAAAGGTATTGAAGTACTCTATAACTTGGTTGTAGACTTCCAGAGCTGAAACTCGCCTTAAGATGGCTGAAATTCCAGAGGAATGTAAACTGTCCAGAACCAGGGCAGAGTGAAACATCCTCTGAACTGATCTGTTTTCAAACATAACTCTCAGTAGAAAAATCTAAAATTGTCATATAATACATTCTTAGAAAGAGTAGAAGAGGGTTGACATCTTTGCAATTCAAAGTTTCTGAAGTTTCAGCACAGAATTTAGTGGAAATCAGGGTTGAAAACAGCCACTTCCAAGGGAGGTGCTGTTAAAATTCTTCCAGAAATTCTGCTAACTTTGAATTAGCATAACTTTTTAACAAAAGCTGATCTGGGGGCAAATGAGTACTTGTTGGAAATATACTGAAGTTAACTTGAACTTTGGTATTCAACTTGAGACATGAAAATGCCCAGAACCAGGTCAAAACTTGGAATAGGTAGAAACTGGTCATTCTGACAGAAGAATGACAGTTGAACTCACTGGAGAGGGTGTTGTACCCTAAGAGTGGTATACGTGATGACAAAGCGATGGTAATATCTCGTAGAGACCAAACCTAGTTATGGTGAGCTTCCAAAGTAGAGGTTCATCAAGTAGGATTAAACTAGCTTGTGTTTGGTCTGGTAATGGTGTAGCTTGTGCAAAGTTATTACACTATTTACTTACGAGATGTATCGCATGTTTTCATTGTCATTATGTTTTACACCTATTCCATTTAGACTGCATGCACTCTGTTGCGGGACTGATATTATTGTCGTATGGTTGCAGATGGTTCGCACTAGGACCACGCACGAGGTTGGTGGCTCTAGCCAAGGTGGAGGCGATGACTCCCAGCCACCGGCCTACGACAGCACCCCGCAGCAGCAGCCACCACCGCCACCTCCGCTTACTCTAGCGGATGTGATAGCGGCACTGGTGGGAGGTCGTGAGGAGCAGACCGACCTGCTCCGCACGATCGTGCAAAATACGTCCCAGGCGGGGGGCGTCAAGAGCGAGGGCCTCGTGAGCCCCACGAAGTGTCGTACTCGGATTTCATGAGTACGCACCCTCCAGTGTTCACCAAAGCTGAAGAACCACAGGAGGCTGACAACTGGCTGCGGACCATCGAGTCCAAGTTTGGGCTGCTCCAGTGTACGGAGCGGCAGAAGACCCTGTTCGCAGCACAGCAGCTCCACGGTGCTGCTGGTGCGTGGTGGGCGAATTATGTCGCCTCACGTCCGGCTGGCCATGCCGTGGAATGGCAAGAGTTCCGGGAGGCGTTCGGCACCTATCACATCCCTCCCGGAATAATGAAGAGGAAGTTCCAATAATTTTTGGAACTGAAGCAGGGCGGGAGGAGTGCCCACGACTACTCCCGTGCCTTCAACCATCTGGCGCAGTATGCGTCAGACTATATCTCCACGGAGGAGAAGAAGAGGGAGCATTTCTATCGGGGATTACACCCCGAAATGAAGACGCACCTCGTTCAGTTGAATCGCGGCACATTCAACGACTTAGTCAATGCCGCGATCATGCAAGAGGACGCTCAGCGGGAGTTGGCAGCTGAGCAGAGGAAGCGCAACGCTCCACCTAGCAGCGGTGGTGGCGCGCCTCAGAAGTACCGTATGGTGTATCGGACACCATCCGGGCAGCAGTGGCGTCCACCGGCGCGACCTCAACAGTTCGGGGGACGTTCGTTCCAAGCACCCCCGTTCCGTCCGCCGATGCCACCACCAAGACAGCAACAGCAGCAGACGGTACCCCGGGCGTTTCCACCGCCACAACACGCCCCGGGATTCCGTCCACCGATCAGCGGGGGACCGCCCCGTTTCACCTGCTTCACGTGTGGCCAGGAGGGCCACTTCGCGAAGGACTGTCCCCAGGGGCAGCAGAGCAGCGGGCAAGCCCAGCTCCATGGCGGTGCTCGAGGCCGACCTCCGGTGAAGAAGGTTGGTCAGCGGACTGGAGGCGTCCGCAACCTCGACAATGAGGACGCCCCAGAGGGAGACAACGTGCTGGCGGGTCTGTTTACTCTCAACCATCAAGCCATCGTCATATTGTTTGATTCTGGTGCAACCCATAACTTCATAAGTGCATCTTATGTGGTTAAGCATCAGCTGGAAGCCTTTCCAACCGAGTGTTCGTATATGATCTGCTCACCGGGAGGAAAGATTTCAGCAACGATGATGGTTCCAAAAGCACCACTGTGCTTAGGTGGGGAGATATATCCCACCACTATGATTATCTTAGGGGGGCAGAATATTGATGCAATCTTGGGGATGTCATGGCTAAGTTACCATGGCGCTGTCCTGGAAACTTTATCATGGACGGTTCACCTCAACTCCCCATTACACCGTCCGCAGTCCCTCCTGTTAGATAATCCGGTCAGAGAGGTTTCAGCGATCAATAGTGCTGAGGCTCTCAAGTTAGAAGACATCTCCGTAGTCCGGGAGTATCCCGACGTGTTCCCAGATGATCTTCCGGGCATGCCACCTGAGCGTGAGGTCGAGTTCAAGATTGAACTTGCACCCGGGACTACGCCCATATCACGGAGACCATACAAGATGGCTCCCAATGAGCTGGCTGAACTAAAAGAACAGCTCAATGATCTGTTGAGCAAGGGTTTCATTAGGCCGAGTTCCTCGCCTTGGGGATGCTCGGCGCTATTCGTGAAGAAGAAGGATAAGACCCTGAGGCTGTGTGTAGACTACCGGCCGCTCAACGCCGTCACCATCAAGAATAAGTACCCACTGCCCCAAATTGACATCTTATTTGATCAACTTGTGGGGGCAAGTGTATTCTCAAAGATGGACCTTCGCTCTGGATATCACCAGATCAAGATCCGGGCGGAGGATATCCCAAAGACGGCGTTCTCGACGAGATACGGCTTATATGAATATCTCGTCATGTCCTTTGGTCTCACAAATGCTCCAGCCCATTTCATGTATCTCATGAACTCGGTGTTCATGCCGGAGCTGGACAAGTTCGTGGTAGTGTTCATCGACGATATCTTGGTTTACTCCAAGACAGAAGCCGAACATGCCAAACATTTGCGGATCGTTCTTCAACGATTACGAGACCACAAGCTCTACGCCAAGTTCAGTAAATGCGAGTTTTGGATCAGCCAAGTGCCATTCTTGGGACATATCATCTCAGCTGAAGGCATTGCGGTTGACCCAAGCAAAATAGAGCAAGTGCTGAAATGGAAAGCTCCCACTTCAGTTCATGAAGTCAGAAGTTTCCTCGGATTAGCGGGATACTACCGGAGATTCATTCCAAGCTTCTCCAAGCTCGCTAAGCCGATGACAGAGTTGCTGAAGAAAGGGACGAAATATGTTTGGAACACGGCGTGTGAAGGAGCGTTCCGAACATTGGTGAAGCATCTCACAACAGCCCCGGTGTTAGCTCAGCCGGATACAACAAAGCCCTTCGACGTGTATTGTGACGCGTCCGGTATTGAGCTTGGCTGCGTGTTGATGCAGGAAGGACGTGTGGTCGCTTATGGCTCACGCCAACTTCGGAACCATGAGCAGCACTACCCGACTGACGATCTTGAACTTGCTGCCGTGGTGATGGCACTGAAAATGTGGAGGCACTATCTCCTGGGGAACTTGGTGCATCTCTACACCGACCACAAGAGCTTGAAATACATTTTCACCCAGAAGGAGCTGAACATGAGGCAGAGGAGGTGGTTAGAACTGATCAAAGATTATGAGATTGAGATCCATTACCACCCCGGCAAGTCGAATGTGGTGGCCGACGCGCTGAGTCAGAAATCACCTGTCCATCACCTCACCATTACACCGGTGGAGGAGGAAGAGCCAAGTTTATACTTGGTTCCTCATGGATCGCTGTACAACCTTGCCCTCGTCCATACTATTAGGGAGGACATCATTGCAGCTCAGAAAAATGATAAAGGCATGGCACATCTCCGGAGACGGATTGACAATGGGGAGATCAAATGTTTCCGGAAAGATGATGAGGGGACGCTGTGGTTCAATGACCGCATAGTCGTACCCCGGGACATGGAACTGAGGAAGAAGATCCTCGACGAAGCCCACTTGTCTAAATACTCCATTCATCTGGGCAGCAACAAAATGTACCAAGATTTGAAACGGAAATTTTGGTGGACACGGATGAAGCGGGAGGTAGCGAAGTACGTATCCGAGTGTGATACGTGTAGACGAGTGAAGGCTGATCATATGAGGAAATCAGGGCTGCTGCAACCCCTGAAGATTCCAGCATGGAAATGGGATGATGTGAGCATGGATTTCATCGTGGGATTACCCTTAACATCCAACAAACATGATTCCATTTGGGTGATTGTTGACCGACTGACCAAGTTAGCTCACTTCATCCCTGTACATACACATTTCTATGCCAACCGATATGCGGAGTTATACATTGCCAGGATTCTATGCCTGCATGGTGTACCCAAGACCATAGTCTCAGACTGAGGTGCATTGTTTGTATCTCGCTTTTGGGAGCAGTTGCACGCTGCTTTGGGTACTAAACTGATTAGGAGCTCCGCCTACCACCCTCAGACAGATGGCCAGACAGAGAGGGTGAATCAAGTTCTGGAGGACATGTTGAGAGCATGTGCCATCCACCATGGTAGGAACAGGGATAATCACCTACCATTGGCGGAATTCTCGTACAACAACGGCTATCAGGCGAGTATCAAGATGGCACCCTACGAAGCTCTCTACAGTCGCAAGTGCCGCACCCCATTAAATTGGTGCGAGTCCGGTGAAAGGGTCACATTCGGGGTTGATGTGGTGAACGACGCCGAAGAGCGCGTTCGGACAATTCAAGCCAATTTAAAAGCCGCTCAATCCCGACAGAAGAGCTACGCTGATAAGAGGCGTAGACCGTTGCACTTTGACGTTGGGGAACACGTGTACCTACGCGTGTCTCCGATGAAGGGCGTGCACCGGTTCAGTGTGAAGGGGAAGCTCGCTCCCCGTTTTATTGGACCCTATGCTATCACCGAAAAGTATGGACCAGCAGCGTATAGATTGGAGCTACCGGCATCCCTGGCTGGTGTCCATGATGTTTTTCATGTTTCGCAACTGCGAAAATGTTTAAAGCATACGGCTGCTGTTCCTACCGAAGACATCGGCGAGCTGAAACCGGATTTAACCTATGAGGAGTATCCGGTGGAAATTCTTGATGAGAAAGCCAGAACCACGAGTAGCAGAACGTTGTGGTTCTACAAGATACTCTGGAGTAACCACACCGCGGAAGAAGCGACGTGGGAGAGCGAGGAGTTCCTTCGCTCAAATTACCCGGAGTTCATGGCATATCAACACGGGTAAGTCCCTATTACATCGCTATCTCTTCTTTTATAATCTCGGGACGAGATTCTTTTAAGGGGGGAGGGATGTAAAATCCCAAGAAAAGGGACTTGCAAAATTTTTCTTCACCTCACAACACACAGTTTTGTTGTGGATAGATTGTGAAATATTGTGAAGAGCAAGTAACCTCCATCAAAAGAGTGATTAGAGGGGAAAGCCTTCATTTGCACAAAGTGGGATTTGGACACATGAACATGAGAGACTGAGCACACCCTAGAACCTTAAGAGTCTTGGAAAGGTTCAGTCCAAGTTTCATGAAAAATCCAACAGTTTTGAGGCACTTTTGGGGGTATTTGAAAAAGAGGCCAATTTGAATGTAAATTCAAATTGCAGCAACTTTCATCACTCAAATTCAAAAGTTAGCTTCATATTCAAACTCAGCATATTTTCCTGAGTAGTCCCACCAATTTTCAGTCCCATTGGACTTCATCTCGTCGGGAGCCGAAGTAGTAACAATTCAAACTGAGTTTGAAGTTTCAAATTTAAATATGAAGGGAATGTGGCCAAACCAGTTTGAAGTTGATGAATTCAAATTCTACCTCTGAGTTGGTTGCTAAATTCCCTTTTCAAGTCTGAGTAGTTTGGATATTTGCACAACAGAGAAGATTAGGGGGGAGAAGAGGGCCCACCAGTCAGCTAGACTTCGGCCCTAAGTCAACACCGAGCGAACTCGGTTTACCGGGCCTCGGCAGAGCTCGACACCGAGCCGACCGAGCAGCCACCTCGCCCCCCCCCCCTCCGCACGCGCTGGTGACCAGCTTGCCGGCTCCGCCGCCTCAATCCGATCGTTAACCCGGGAGCAAACAGCAGCACGTTGCCTTCTTCATTGATCGCACGCTCGCTGTTTCCCTCACCCCCGCACTAAACCAGAGCTCACCCCGCACTCTCCTTTCCCGATCGCCGGCAGAAACCAAGCCCCGGTTGCTCGTGCCAGCAGCACCAAAAAGCAGTGGCCGTGCGTGCTCTACCACGACAGCCCCGCAAATCCGAGACTCCTAGCCTGTGGCGTGTGCAATTTGGCAACGATCGCCGAGGAACAGAGCACCGGCGGAAAGCCGCGAACTGCTCCCCGTGGACAGCACGCCACAGCCAGTTTCACCGCCGGACTCCTACACGAAAAAGGTGCGCTGTGCTCTCTAGGTCGTGTAGATGCAAGCCGAATAGCGGTTGAACCACCGGATGAAGAGTATTTCCAGTTCTTCCAAAACGTAGTGCATTCGGGTAGAGCGCGGTCTACCCCAAAATTCCTGCTACATGTTTAGCTATTGGCCGCGCAGGCTGGCCAACACCTTCCTCACTCCCTAGCGGCCCTCCTCGACCAGGAATCAAGGGAAATGACCCAGAAATGGCCGGGTTTAGGTTGTTTTTCGGGCCGCCATAGAATAACAGCTCGGTTCACCGTGGAGCTCTAGGTTGCCGACCTTTTCATGGGGTTTGGCGGCCATTTCCATCACCCTCGAGCTCCCGTGGTGCTCTCCGACCCTTTGCCAATCATTTTGATGCGTTGTAACGTATTCCCGACCACGCCGGAACCCTAACCGCCGCTGTCACCGTCGGGAGCCCTGTTCCGGTGAGCTACGGCCGCCGGCGACGCCACCGACGAGTTCAGCGACGTGAGTTAGGGCGGGGCGGCAAGTTTGGGGCCTGGAGACGGCCGGGAGAGCAGTTCCGGCGACGCTCGCCGGAGTGCACCGCCGCGGGCCCCTGTTTGGCGCGAGGAAGGGGAAAACTGCCGGGTGGGACCCACCGGCAGACATTTAAACATTTTGAAATGTCCAGTTTGTAGTTCAAACTTTGGAGGACCACAACTTGGGTTAGGAGAATCCAAAAATTATGAAACAAATTTTGTTGGATTCCTCTAACAAAGTACAATCCAAATCTGAAACCCAATTTTTACAAAACCCATTAATTAATTCTGAAAAATTCTTTAAAGCTTTTCAGCAAAAGAATTTTAGAGGGAGTTTGGTAAATCCAAAAATCCCCAAAGTTTGCCAGAATGTTCTTTAGGACATTAGTAAACCCCTGTAAAAGTTTCAGACCATTTGGAGTTGATTTGGTCAGAGCAATTCAAATTGGAAGGTGCTGTGTTCATTTGAATACAGAAACATTTTCAGAGAATTTCCAAAACTTGGAAATTTAGTTCTGGGCGAATCTTAACCCCAAAAATGTTAGGAAAATTCATGCAAACTCTATGAGCTATAATTGAAATTGTAGTTCATTAAGTTGAGCATGAACAGGGGTATTACCTCAGAATAAATTCTTCCTTGCTGATTTGCCAAGAGAATTATTCTGAGCAAACCACTCCATGAAAAGTGCTAATGTTTGGTCCAGAGAGTTTTCTTGTGACAAGGAACTCACACAAAAATTCTCAGCTCCATTGGAGCTCTAGATCACCACTGTCCTGTTTAACCACTTAAGGGATTAATATGGAAAAGGGGGAAAACCACTTAGCATTTAACCATGTGATTAAGTCCAAGCCAAACCACCAACACCAGTTCATCTTTAAATTCATAAACAAAGTTCCAGGTGTTAGAGGCTGGTTATTAGAACAAATAGTAGAAGTCTTACTCTAAAACTCACATTTGCATCCAAATTAACATGTAGTATTTCATTAACGTGTAGCCGTTGAAGAAGAGACTCTGGAAGTGCTGGACTTCCTTCTTCCGGACGAAGACTTAACCACTGACCAGCAGAAACAAGGCAAGCCCCGGTTTGCATTAACCCTTTTATAAGTCTTACTTTGTTTACATGTGTCATATGAAGTATGATTGTGCATTAGGTATAGGATGGATGGAACCCCACTTGCATAACCAAAGGTTCCTAAAAGAGTGAGGGTAGTGTCTAAGACCTCGAGTAGACCGGCTATGCTTAATGAGTCATAGGACTTCGGTACAAGTCGAGTAGTTGGAATCTACTCGCGAGATAGGCTTGGGACACACGGGTTCGGTTGAGTGATGTGAGATCATTTTAGTAATGAAAATGAGACTCGGCAGGGGCTAGGGCGCAGCAAGAGGGAGTCTTGTGTGCGCAGCCCTGTCCGTGTCGATTGAGGACCGAGCCGTGTGCGGCCCACGCTGATCAAGTTTGAACGTACCGAAGGCATATCGGATATATGGGCCCCGATAAACCGATGTAGCCTAAACCTCCGGGCGTCGAGGCATAACGCACCGATTTATAGGTGTAGGCTGAGGGCAGCAAGGTGGAAATCTGCCAACGGGCATAGAGAGATGCTCCGTGTGGGGAACCTCCTGCTCGTTTCGGTGCGACCGGTTCGATGTTTGGGCTGTTGGGTGAAAGGTTGTCCCGTACGACATCGAGTGAGCGTGCTGTGCAGCGCCACGGGTGGGCGTACGTGACGTGCTCTTTGGGTTTCCCTGCAGGTGTATATCGAGTCGATTCGCCGTCCCTCGCGGTGAAGAGTACCACTTGGTCACTGAGTCATGACGTAGATTAATGGATGAAACATGTTGATTCAATATTGCTGGTTGGTATAATTGTATTGCTACATGTGTGCCACCAAATACTGCTTACTAAATTTCAGATTTCATGAACTGTTAACTTGTTGCTAAAAGATGAACTAAGGATGAACTTGTAGGCGTGTCCTTTTGCTGAAATGTTACTATCCTATGTCCATTGTACACCTCATGTAGAGTTTCATGCTTAGGTGAGTCGGTTAAGCCTTGCTGAGCCTTCGTGCTCACGGTTGCTGCTTAAGTGTTTTTCAGGTGAGGAGCCACCCACGGACTCGTAGTACGAGTCCACCGGCGAGGGTTACCCTCCGTCGGGGACCACGGCTGAGTGGGAGCCGTACACGCCGCGCTGAGCTGAGGAGTGCAGCTAGTGTGGGTCGCCCTAGGGCTGGGCAACCAACTGTTGCTAAATAGGTGGGCGTGAGTTGTATAGTGTAGACTTCCGCTGTGTAATATGAACAATAGTTGTAACTGAAGTTTGTACCCTTTTGTACAGTTTCAGTTGTGTTTCCCATGTAATATATTATGTTCTTATGACGTGTGCTGTCGGGTGTCGCATCGCGTGGCACCACCCTCTGCGATCCTGGATGCGTGGATTCCGGTCCGCCACAGATGTCGTGGTTAACCCGCCACGGCGCTGTTTTAGACACCGTCCTTCGAGTCGTGCACTTGAACTCAGAAGTGCACGAGTCTCACTCATTATTTCTGGACAGTCCAGAAATAAAACTTCCAAGTGTCTATCAAGCAACAACCATCAGATTGGAGGATATTCCAGTGGTCCGAGAGTTCCCTGATGTATTCCCGGACGATTTGCCGGGGATGCCACCCGATAGAGAGGTGGAGTTCAAGATTGAACTTGCACCGGGAACCATGCCAATATCCCGAAGGCCGTACAAGATGGCGCCCAAGGAGTTGGCTGAACTGAAGACTCAGCTCACAGACCTTCTGGAGAAGCGTTTTATTAGGCCGAGCTCCTTGCCATGGGGCTGTTCGGCATTATTTGTGAAGAAGAAGGATGAGACGTTACGGCTTTGCGTGGACTATCGTCCATTAAATGCCGTAACCATCAAGAACATGTACCCGTTGCTACGGATCGACATGTTGTTTGATCAGTTGGTCGAAGCAAAGATCTTTTCCAAGATGGACTTAAGATCCGGGTACCATCAGATTAAGATAAGGGCGGAGGACATTCGAAAGACAGCTTTCTCGACAAGGTACGGACTTTATGAGTACCTGGTCATGTCCTTCGGCCTCACCAATGCTCTAGCTCACTGCATGTACTTGATGAACTCGGTATTCATGCCGGAGCTGGACAAGTTTGTCGTGGTCTTCATCGACGACATCCTGGTATATTCCAAGTCGGAAGAAGATCACAAGAAGCATCTGCGTATAGTCTTGCAACGGCTGCAGGATCACAAGTTATACGCGAAATTCAGCAAATGCGAGTTTTGGATATCGCAAGTACCTTTCCTCGGGCATATCATCTCAGCGGAGGGTATCGCTGTAGACCCGAGCAAGATCACCCAAGTGCTGAATTGGAAATCCCCGAGAACTGTTCACGAGGTACAGAGTTTCCTCGGACTCGCGGGATATTATCGGAGGTTCATTCCGAACTTCTCGAAGATTGCCAAGCCAATGACAGAGCTGCTGAAGAAGGCTACCAAATATGTTTGGAGTCCAGCATGTGAAGGAGCATTCAAGGCTTTAGTCAAGCACCTGACATCAGCACCGGTTTTTGTGCAGCCAGACACAACAAAACCGTTCGATGTGTACTGCGATGCATCCGGCATTGGGCTCGGATGTGTGCTGATGAAAGACCGAAGAGTGGTCGCGTATGGATCACGGCAGCTTAGAAACCATGAGCAGAATTATCCAACCCACGACTTGGAGCTCGCTGCCGTGGTACTTGCACTGAAAATGTGGAGGCACTACCTACTCGGTAACCTCGTACATTTATATACCGACCACAAAAGCCTCAAGTACATATTCACTCAGAAGGAGCTGAACATGAGGCAGCGAAGATGGTTAGAATTGATAAAGGATTACGAAATAGAGATCCATTATCATCCGGGCAAGGCAAACGTAGTGGCAGATGCACTGAGCCGCAAGTCACATGTAAACAATCTGACCATCACACCGTTGGAAGAGAGCGAACCACCACTACATGTGATTCCACACGGAGCTCTCTACAACCTAGCTTTGATCCCCACCATCCGTGAAGAGATAGCGGCAGCCCAGAAGAATGACAAGGGCATGTTGCATTTGCGGAGACGTGTAGTGAGACAGCCAGGACCTCGTCGGGTGGTGCCGTGTTATGCGGCACCCAACAGCACACGGGTCGATGAACACACATCATATTACAAAAATAGTTTAGAGGAAGCGTACAAGAATGTTTTACATATATTTATATCAGAGTAAACTACAGCGGAAGACTATCACTCTCACGATTCATTCTAACTAGCAACAAAGAAACGGTCCAGCCCGCGGACGTTTCTTACTAGCAACACGAAGACAATCTGCAGCGGCGAGGATGCTCTTTGAGTAAGCACTCGGAGGTTCCCGAGTCTCATCGGCACCCCTTCTCATAAGCATCGAGTCAATTACCTGCAAAACAACTCGGATAGCATCCGTGAGCATAACGCTCAGCAAGACTTAACCGTCACCCTAAATATGGAACTCTAAGTGAGGTTATGAACCTAACATAGGATGGCATAAGCATAATTAAACTCACCTAAAAGTGAATCCTTACTTTCAGGTATTAATTTCAGCATTTTAAGTAACCTTGGGCACGCCACATCGGGAGTCCACAATCAAACAAGAAACGCTTTCCCCCGATGTAAATTGCTCATGGCATAAAAGAATCGAGTTTGCACTAGCCTATGCATCAAGATCCAATACAAAGGTAGGATAATACTTCACATCAAAATGATTAGTTCCTTTCTCATGCAAGTTCTTACTACGTCACGACTGTGAGAACAAGTATGCTCGGTCCATTCCGCGAGCGACGGTGATTCGAATCAATAACACCCGGACTACACGACACATACGCCCGTACTCGACGTTGCCTACAACAACCATCACTGACGTCGTACGTGGCAGCCTTTCCCCCGTTTCACCCCCGCTGAATCGATCAAGTCGCCCTGTAAAGTAGCTACTCTCATGGTGCACCTTCCGACGTGAGATGTCATGAGAATATTCCCCACATACTGCACACCGGCCGTCCGCCTGAGGCGACCCGAAAAGTCCCAACGACAGCTTCCTGAGGAACATCGGTTTACTGGGTCCCACATAGCCAGCATGAGTCCGGTACACAACTCAAACTTGTTCAACAGGGCCGCATACGGATCGGTCCTTGACCGACACGGACAGATCTATAGCACCCAGGCCCCTATGTCCTGCTGCTCCTACAACCTTCCGGTCTCAACTTTAACTTGCTAATTCAATTATGAACCAATCCCGTATGCCCTTGTTGTTCCTGAAACTGCGAGTAGCATCTCACCACTTGACTTCTACCGAACCGTACTTAAGCATGGCAGCTCTACACGGTGAAAGACACCTACCCAATACTCCATGGGTCATTTGGTTATGCAGGAGGGGTATCAAACACTAGACCTAATGCACAGTTCAATTCTTAACCGAAAGTGAACACAAAATAAAAACTTAACAGCTGTTAAATGCAAACCGGAGCTTGCCTGTTTTGCAGGGTAGTCGTATATAACAGTTAGTATCCTTGCAGATCCACCCTTGATTCTCCGGAGCTTGATCCACTTCGATGAATCGCTCCTTTGAATCCCCTTCGTTGTGGTTCCTATTGGAATGCATATGCACATATTTTATAGAATGTAATGGAAAGAAGTTATGGAATTAATTTCATAGGAACAGAGGTTGTGTGGAAAAGCCAAGCATGGCTTGGTTTGCCTCTGTTGTGCAAAGAACAGAAATAAACTAAATTGATCTTAAGGCCTTAGCTATACACTAATCATTTCCCCTAATGAGCATAATATGGAAGCTGAAAAGATTTGAGTGCAACTGAAGAACAAGAACTCCAATGGCCTCAAAACTTTTACAGCAGGTTCTGTACTACCTAAGGATATAGCTTGCCAAAATTGCAGCTAAAGTGGAGTCATATTATGTCCTCCATAATTCTCACAATGTCTCTTATGTATTTTTCCCTATACATGAGTATGGAGAATAAGAACAGGGAGTTCAAGGACTCATATTGGGCTGATAATTTACATGTGAGTTCTTGATCACATGAGAGTAATCTGTTCCAAAATTCAGCTCTTTTACTTGAGTAGTTCTACCAGAACAATTCTTTAAGCATTCCTACTCAAAAGAATTAATTCTGAGGTAATGTGCATCTTCATGCTCAATTAAGTGAACTACAATTTCAAGTATGTCCCAGAGAGCTTGCCTAAATTTTGCTATAATTTTTGGAGCTATGGATTGCTCAGAATAGATTTTTGAGGTGAGAAATATTTTGTGAACATGTTTCTGGACTCCTTTGAGCACAGTAGGTTTCATTTAGCAAATTCCTCCTCAAATGATCTCCAAATGAGCTGAAAATTTGCTAGAAGGTCAACAATATGCTAAAGAATATTCTAGCAAAACCTCAATAATTCTTTTTCAGAAAACATTCCAAGAATTACCCAGAATAAACTATTGGCTTTCATCCAATTTTTAGTTCATATTTGGATAGAACTCATAGAGAAGAATCCAACCGAATTGGAATCACTCAAATTGGAGTTTTCTGCAGGGAGATATGAATTTCCAAAGATTGAGCTAAGTCTGAAATTATTTTCCTACAGCAAATTCGGCTGGACCCACAGTTTTGAATTCCAGCCAATAGAAACAAAGCCACACCGGGCCACAGCATCTCTGCGCGCCAACACACGGGATCCCGGCCACAACCGATCCCGGGTTTAAATTTTCTGCTGCTGACAGACGGGGCCCACGTGACTTCTTCTTCCTCTGGCTTCCTCGCTCGCGCCCGCGCTGGCCCTCGCCGGCCCGACGCCGGAGCTCGCCGTTTCCGGCCACCGCCTGAGCTGAAACTCGCCGCCAGGGAGTTTGTGACACCGAGGAACACGTCTGTGGGGTCTGCTTGGGCTGCCGGCGGCCGGAAACTGGCTGGCAACGCGCGGCAGCCACTGTGAAGGTTCGGTAGCGTTGCTTAGGGTTTCCAGCCCGCCAAAACCTGCGCCGATGCGCCCTACAGCACCAGCGCACCTCTAGGAAGATCGGCACGGTCTCAAAGTAGCTCGGAAGTGGCGGGAACTAGGTTGTCATCGTGCGACCGAATGGGTCCGCCATCAACAACCCAAGAGGAGCTCGAAATTCACCGGTCTGAGGCGTTTTCATGCGCTGGATGCAAAAGGAAAAACGATCACCGGCTAGTCTAGCTTCTCTGTGCCAAACTTGGTGACTTAAGGAGAATCAGAGGGCAAGAATTCAAAGGAATCGTACCGGAAGCTCGGAATGGGGTCGCCGGAGCAAAACTTCGAAATTCGCCGGCGATGCTTCACGGTATGGCCTGAGCATGGGCTGAGAGCAGCACCGCACCCGTGCGCGTCCATAGGTGTGATCGCTTGGCCATGAAACCCGCTGTGGAGGGCTGTCCACGAGCGCCCGATCACGCTTTTGAGCTAGGTCGCCGAGGCGGCGGTCGTTCTCGGGCAACGGAGGCCGAAACTCGCTTGGTTTCAGGTCAGGGAGGTGGAGGCTGATCTCAGGGAGAGGTTTAGCAGCTCGGGGGAGGGGAGACACGATTGCTTCACCGTTTCTTCGATCGGACCGAGAGAGCGGCGGGGAGAAACAGCCGCTGTTCGTGCGCTCGCGAGGGGAGGAGAACAACTGGGTCTTCGCTCGGCTGAGGCACGATAACGTCGAAGGAACCGCCTTCGGTGGCTGCTCATGGGGGAAAGAAGCAGCTGGTGGCGCTGCCGAGCGTCCCCGTGGCTCCACGGTGGGAGCTGCTCGGGGCTCACGTGTTGTTCGGTGAATTTCCCCACTGGGCTGAGACTTAGGGTGCAAGGTTTCTTCCTTTAGCTCTATGACAAGTGGATCCCACTCCACATGTACCTCCCAAATATCTGTTCAAACTGATCCTCTTAATTCCCACAATTCTGAGTTTTAAAATGTGGGTTAGAATTTGAATCTTTCCAATTCAGTTTCAATTTGCTTGCCAAATTTGAATTTGGGTGAAGTTTGCAAATTCTTCTCTTTAACTCCTTTTTGAGCCCACCCTACAATTAGAAAGTTGGGGATCAAACTCCTCCCTATAATTCCAACTATGTGGCTGCATTTTTAATCAAAGTCCTTGATCACTACATGTGTGAACTTTAAATTTCAAATCTGATTTTTAAACTTACATGCAAAGAGGTATTTAACTCCTTATTGGTTCAACATTTTTAAATAAAAATGTGAGCCTCATTTTGGATGGTCATCCATGTATTATTTTGCATGAAGAAAAGTTTTAGCAAGTCCCATTTTTCATGTCTTTGCCACACATATGAACTCAAACCTTAGTTTTTATTCATACACATTTTTGGGACTTTTACATTCCTCCCCCCTTAAAAGAATCTTGTCCCGAGATTACAAAAGAGGAACGAGACGGGAGAGGTAATTACAAACTGTACAACGCTAAAAATTCCGGATAGTTGGTGCGGAGGTAATCTTCACTTTCCCACGTCGCCTCTTCCGCGGTGTGATTACTCCACAGCACCTTGAAAAATCAGATCGTCCGGTTCCGGGTGACCCGTGTCTTTTCATCCAAAATCTGATCCGGTCGCTCGGTGTAGGTCAGGTCCGGTCTCAGTTCGTCGATGTCCTCAGTGCGAACAGCAGCGGTGAATTTGAGGCACTTCCGCAGCTGTGAAACATGAAATACATCATGAACACCCGCTAGACTTGCCGGTAATTCCAGCCGGTAGGCTACGGGTCCGCACTTCTCCGTGATAGCAAAAGGACCAATAAAACGGAGGGCGAGTTTCCCCTTTACACCGAACCGGTGAATTCCCTTCATCGGAGATACACGAAGATAAACGCATTCTCCGACGTCAAAATGTAATGGCCTACGCCTTTGATCAGCTTAGATCTTCTGTCGGGATTGTGCAGCCTTTAAGTTCTCTTGTATCAACCGAACTCGGTCTTCAGCTTCGTTGACAAGATCAATCCCAAACAGAACTCTTTCATCGTACTCACAATAATTCAGTGGTGTGCGACACTTCCGACCGTAGAGAGGTTCATACGGTGCCATTTTAATACTTGCTTGATAACCGTTGTTATATGAAAACTCCGCCAGCGGTTGGTGATCGTCCCAATTCCTACCGTGGTGGATGGCACACGCTCTCAACATATCCTCAAGTACTTGATTCACCCTCTCAGTTTGCCCATCGGTTTGTGGGTGATATGCGGAGCTCCTAATCAGCTTGGTGCCCAACGAGGCATGCAGCTGCTCCCAAAAACGAGCAACGAACAGCGCACCTCGATCTGAAATGATGGTCTTCGGGACACCATGTGAGCAAATAATTCTGGAGATGAATAACTCCGCATATTGCCTTGCTCGATAATGAGTGTTCACCGGTATGAAATGAGCCGACTTCGTCAACCGGTCGACGATCACCCATATCGAGTCATGCTTCCTGGATGTGAGCGGTAATCCGATGATGAAGTCCATACTCACATCCTCCCATTTCCACGCCGGTATCTTCAAGGGTTGTAGCGGTCTGGCTTTCCGCATATCCGCCTTGACCCGTCTACACGTATCGCATTCGGATACGTATTTAGCAATCTCCCTCTTCATCCTCGTCCACCAAAATTTCTGTTTCAAATCTAGGTACATCTTGTTACTTCCGGGATGAATGGAAAACTTGGACAGGTGGGCTTCATCCAAGAGCTTCTTCCGGAGTTTCATATTGCGCGGTACCACTATACGGTCGTTAAACCATATCGTACCGTTCTCATCCTTCCGGAAACATTTCACCTCTCCGTTGTCTAGTCTTCTCCGTATGTGAGACATACCTCTGTCTCTTCTTTGAGCCTCAACAATTTCTTCACGGATTGTTGGAATGAGCATGAGATTATAAAGCGCGCCATACGGAATGACACGGAGGCTTGGTTCTTCGTCTTCTAACTCAGCAGCCACTAAGTTGTGAACGTGGGCTTTCCGACTAAGCGCGTCGGCAACCACGTTGGCTTTCCCCAGATGATAGTGGATCTCAATTTCATAATCTTTGATGAGCTCCAACCATCTCCGTTGTCTCATATTCAGCTCCTTCTGCGTGAAGATATACTTCAGGCTTTTATGGTCGGTGTAGAGGTGAACAAGATTATCAAGCAGGTAATGCCTCCACATCTTCAACGCCAACACCACAGCAGCAAGCTCAAGATCGTGAGTTGGATAATGCTGCTCGTGGTTTCGCAGTTGACGAGACCCATAAGCGACTACACGCCTATCTTGCATCAGAACGCAGCCGATACCGATGCCGGATGCATCACAGTACACATCAAATGGCTTTGTCGTGTCCAGCTGAGCAAGAACTGGAGCCGTGGTGAGATGTTTCACCAAAGTCTTGAATGCGGCTTCACATGCTGCATTCCAACTGTATTTAGTGCCCTTCTTCAGCAGCTCCGTCATTGGTTTAGCAATCTTTGAGAAGCTCGGAATGAACCTCCTATAATACCCCGCTAAACCTAGGAAACTTCGGACCTCGTGGAAAGATTTGGGAGATTCCCATTTCAGCACTTGTTCAATCTTGCTGGGGTCCACGGCAATGCCCTCTTCTGAAATGATATGGCCTAGGAAAGGCACTTGATCAATCCAAAATTCGCACTTCCTGAACTTGGCATATAATTGGTGCTCCCGCAACCGTTGTAGCACAATGCAAAGATGTTCAGCGTGCTCTTCTTTTGATTTGGAGTAAACCAATATGTCATCGATGAATACCACGACGAACTTGTCTAACTCCGGCATGAATACAGAATTCATCAAGTACATGAAGTGTGCCGGAGCGTTGGTTAACCCAAATGATATGACGAGGTACTCGTAGAGTCCGTATCTCGTCGAGAAAGCTGTCTTCGGTATGACCTCCGGTCGGATCTTGATTTGATGATAGCCCGACCGAAGATCCATCTTCGAAAATACCTTTGCACCCACAAGTTGATCGAACAGGATGTCGATGCGAGGCAAAGGATACTTGTTCTTGATCGTGACAGCATTGAGAGGACGATAATCAACACATAGCCGTAGTGTTTCGTCCTTCTTCTTAACAAACAGCACTGAGCAACCCCAAGGTGAAGAACTTGGTCGTATGAAACCCTTGCTCATGAGTTCATTCAGTTGCTCTTTCAACTCCGCTAGCTCGTTAGGTTCCATCTTGTAAGGCCTTTGCGAGATAGGCGTCGTTCCCGGCGCCAGCTCAATCTTAAACTCGACGTCCCGTTCGGGCGGCATGCCCGGTAAGTCATCGGGAAATACGTCAGGATAATCACGTACCACCGGAATCTCTTCAAGCTTCAGTGCTTCCGTGTGGTAGGACTCTACATTATCTGGGTCTTCGCTGTCTAAAAACAGCGTGTGCTGTCTGTGAATCAGCGAGTCAATCTGGACAGTCCGGTTACCGATATTGAGAACGGCACCGTGACGATTTAACCAAGACATCCCCAATATAATGTCTATCTTCTGCCTATCCAACATAATCAGCGATGTTGGGTATATTTTTCCGCCCAAACACAAAGCTGCTCGGGACACAATCTGATTGGCAGAGATATTTCCTCCCGGTGATCGTATGAGAAAACTCGTTGTGGGAGTATTGGTGGGTAATTGGTGCTGATCCACGCATGATTTGCTGATGAAATTGTGGGTTGCACCGGAATCAAAAAGTATGAGCACGGGCACTTCTTTGAGAGTAAACATGCCCGCTAACATTGGTGCTCCCTCCGGGACATCCTCAATAGCAAGATGTTGCACACTGCCGTATTGCAATGCTGTTATGTTGACTTGAGCAGGTGGCGGCATACCACCTGACGATGATGGCAGTCTGGTGTTCACCAACTTCTCCCGGCATTCCTCCCTAAAATGCCCAGAACGGTGGCAATAAGAACACGGAGGTTTCCCCGGTTCTTCGTTGACTTGCGGTTGAGAAGTTGATGTACTTGGCTGCAGCAATGATGCAACAGGTATCATTCGTTGCTGCGGCAATGGCGCTGCTTCAAGATAAGATTCTTGAGCAGGAAATCTGTACGGAGTTGATCTCACTGGTGTTTGCCGTCTTTCGTCGGATGGTGTGTGATACACCACACAGTATTTACGAGGAACGACTGGTGTGTCTTCTTGCACATCCTCCCGGTCCCTCTTCTCTGCTTGACACTCAAGTGTCGCTTGTTCTTGCAGCAGAGCAGCACTGATCAACTCGGTGTAACTGCCTTGATTGAACAAAGCTAACTTCTCTTTAGTATGGCACTCAAGCCATAGAAAAAGTAGTCACACATTGCAGCTTCGCTCGTCGCATAAGCAGGAGCATATTGTGCCAGAAGGTTGAATCGTCTGACATAATCGAGGACACTCATGTCCCCCTGCTTCAAGTTTCTGAATTCTTGCTGTTGGGCCTTAATAAAACCCATAGAAATGTGACGAGCACGGAATGCTTCACGGAATTCCGTCCACTCCACTTGATGACCTTCCGGAACGGTGGCGAGATAAGCAAACCACCAATTACCGGCGGCTCCATGGAGCTGTTGAGCTGCAAACAATGTCTTCTGATACTCATCGCACTCAAACACTCCAAACTTGGACTCCATAACTCGAAGCCACTGATCAGCTTCCACTGGTTCGTTGGCTTCCGTGAAAATTGGCGGTTGTGTCGCCAAGAAATCCAAGTAGGCGTTCTGAGGTGGAACGTCCTGTTGTGCATGCTGGAGTAAGCCCTGTTGTACCAAGGCTTGGAGTAGTCATATGTTCTCTTGGCTTGACTCGACCATCTGAGTCATGACATCCGCCCATACCGTTGATGGCGGTGCCCGTGGTGGAGTCGAGTCATCACCGTCTCGATGAGAACCTTCAGTCCTACTCGGAGAATGAGTACGCACCATACTGCAAAAGCATAATTTTGAGGGGAGTCAAAACTTGATCTAGCAGTATGTGAAAGCATGTAAAACATGAACATGCTAAAACTTTATGAAAGCATAACAATACTTCATGTTTACACATCCTTCTAAAGCCAACAGAAACAATCCCCATTTGCTGTTCAGAACCGACCTTTCTGTACTTAACCGAGATTTGGATCCAGTTAGCAGAATTTTCATAACTCTAGTTGAATACCAAAGTTAAAGTTAACTTTAGTATCTTTTCAACGAGTACCCATATGCCCCTGGATCATCTATGGAACAAAAGTTAGGATTGTTCAAAGTTGACAGAATTTTCTGGCTAAATTTTGCCAGCACCTCCTTTGTATGTGGCTGTTTTCATCACAGTTTTACATACAAATGAAGTACAATTCTGAACACACTATGAACTAAAAAATTGTTGCAAATTTCCTAACCTTTCCAACGGTGTATCATATGACCCTTAGAAATTTTTTCTCCAGACTTTGACGGCTAATTTACAGCAACATCCAGAGAAGTTTGCAGCTGCTCTGTTTTCTGAACAGTTTGCATCCATCTGGACGTTCAACCAAGTTGGTGTCGGATTTGGCTCTGGAGTTCTACAGAAAAGTTGTAGAGCACTTAATAACCTTTCCAGAACTGTCTCAAACACCTCCATTGGGTCAAACTAATTAGAGTTACGCTCTGTTAAAGCCAAGAAAAATTCCTGTCTGAACAGAGCACTCTGTCTTTGAGATCAAAAGAAGCCTAGCAAGTCTCTTCTTTGAAACTTAGTTCAAATGAAGAGCTAAGTAACTAATATGTGATTTATCACATCCATTTTTAGTTTGGAAGTTAGTCATGAATGATTTCTTCATAGGTAAGAATACTATCCAGTGTTGTACGGTGACGATGCACTGTAAGACATATGACGGTACTACGTTGCCTCACCAAAGAAAAACCTAACCGGATTACACCGGCATATACTTATCCTTAGGTGGCACTAAAATGATCGCAAACGTGTTCTACACGCACTAAGGTTTTCATGGTTAGTACCTACATAAGTCACACTCAATCATCAGGTTCGGCTGCACACCGAACCCGGTATCCATACAGTTCGTACACCCGGCCGTCATCACTCGCCCAGGTGTTCTCAAGCCAAACACGCCTTGAGCTACGTGTTCACGTTACTGACCACGTGACGGGGTCTCCCAAATTGCACCACGCATGCCAGGGAAGACGCTGCTCGAATACCCCAAACGACATGAAGAGTCGTAGAGGATACTAAAGCGAGTCGGGTTACCTGCCACCCGTGAGGCTCCACCCTTCAGCTTGTGCGCACTGGTGGACAGCGCATACGTGCACCCCCCAAGACATAAACCGTCCCGAGATGCATGATTTTCCGACATAACAAATAAGTTAGGTTGCCACCTTCATATATGCTAATAGAGTCCTTATGTGGGCCTAGTACCGTTATCTCACCGTATCCTAAGTTTTTGACATAATATGATGCTCAATCCATGCTCTGTTCCCAACGCAGCTCTGATACCAGCTGAGACAGCCAGGACCTCGTCGGGTGGTGCCGTGTTATGCGGCACCCAACAGCACACGGGTCGATGAACACACATCATATTACAAAAATAGTTTAGCGGAAGCGTACAAGAATGTTTTACATGTCGTTATATCAGAGTAAACTACAGCGGAAGACTATCACTCTCACGATTCATTTTAACTAGCAACAAAGAAATGGTCCAGCCCGCGGACGTTTCTTACTAGCAACACGAAGACAATCTGCAGCAGCGAGGATGCTCTTTGAGTAAGCACTCGGAGGTTCCCGAGTCTCATCGGCATCCCTTCTCATAAGCATCGAGTCAATTACCTGCAAAACAACTCGGATAGCATCCGTGAGCATAACGCTCAGCAAGACTTAACCGTCACCCTAAACATGAAACTCTAAGTGAGGTTATGAACCTAACATAGGATGGCATAAGCATAATTAAACTCGCCTAAAAGTGAATCCTTACTTTTAGGTATTAATTGCAGCATTTTAAGTAACCTTGGGCACGCCACATCGGGAGTCCACAATCAAACAAGAAATGCTTTCTCCCGATGTAAATTGCTCATGGCATAAAAGAATCGAGTTTGCACTAGCCTATGCATCAAGATCCAATACAAAGGTAGGATAATACTTCACATCAAAATGATTAGTTCCTTTCTCATGCAAGTTCTTACTACGTCACGACTGTGAGAACAAGTATGCTCGGTCCATTCCGCGAGCGACGGTGATTCGAATCAATAACACCCGGACTACACGACACGTACGCCCGTACTCGACGTTGCCTACAACAACCATCACTGACGTCATACGTGGCAGCCTTTCCCTCGTTTCACCCCCGCTGAATTGATCAAGTCATCCCGTACAGTAGCTACTCTCATGGTGCACCTTCTGACGTGAGATGTCATGAGAATATTCCCCACATACTGCACACCGGCCGTCCGCCTGAGGCGACCCGAAAAGTCCCAACGACAGCTTCCCGAGGTACATCGGTTTACTGGGTCCCACATAGCCAGCATGAGTCCGGTACACAACTCAAACTTGTTCAACAGGGCCGCATACGGATCGGTCCTTGACCGACACGGACAGGTCTATAGCACCCAGGCCCCTATGTCCTTCTGCTCCTACAACCTTCCGGTCTCAACTTTAACTTGCTAATTCAATTATGAACCAATCCCGTATGCCCCTGTTGTTTCTGAAACTGCGAGTAGCATCTCACCACTCGACTTCTACCGAACCGTACTTAAGCATGGCAGTTCTACATGGTGAAAGACACCTACCCAATACTCCATGGGTCATTTGGTTATGTAGGAGGGGTATCAAACACTAGACCTAATGCACAGTTCAATTCTTAACCGAAAGTGAATACAAAATAAAAACTTAACAGCTGTTAAATGCAAGCCGGAGCTTGCCTGTTTTGCAGGGTAGTCGTATATAACAGTTAGTGTCCTTGCAGATCCACCCTTGATTCTCCGGAGCTTGATCCACTTCGATGAATCGCTCCTTTGAATCCCCTTCGTTGTGGTTCCTATTGAAATGCATATCCACATATTTTATAGAATGTAATGGAAAGAAGTTATGGAATTAATTTCTTAGGAACACAGGTTGTGTGGAAAAGCCAAGCATGGCTTGGTTTGCCTCTGTTGTGCAAAGAACAGAAATAAACTAAATTGATCTTAAGGCCTTAGCTATACACTAATCATTCCCCTAATGAACATAATAGGGAAGCTGAAAAGATTTGAGTGCAACTGAAGAACAAGAACTCCAATGGCCTCAAAACTTTTACAGAAGGTTCTATACTACCTAAGGATTTAGCTTGCCAAATTGCAGCTAAAGTGGATTCATATTATGTCCTCCATAATTCTCAAAATGTCTCGTATGTATTTTTCCCTATACATGAGTATGGAGAATAAGAACAGGGAGTTCAAGGACTCATCTTAGGGCTGATAATTTACATGGGAGTTCTTGATCACATGAGAGTAATCTGGACCAAAATTCAGCCCTTTTACTTGAGTAGTTCTCCAAGAACAATTCTTTAAGCATTCCTACTCAAAAGAATTAATTCTGAGGTAATGTGCATCTTCATGCTCAATTAAGTGAACTAGATTTTCAAGTATGTCCCAGAGAGCTTGCCTAAATTTTCCTATGATTTTTGGAGGTACGGATTGCTCAGAATAGATTTTTGAGGTGAGAAATGTTTTCTGAACATGTTTCTGGACTTCTTTGAGCACAGTAGTTTTCATTTAGCAAATTCCTCCTCAAATGATCTCCAAATGAGCTGAAAATTTGCTACAAGGTCAACAATATGCTAAGGAATATTTTGGCAAAATTTGGGGATTTTTGGATTAACCAAATTCCCTCAATAATTCTTTTTCAGAAAACCTTCCAAGAATTACCCAGAATAAACTATTGGCTTTCATCCAATTCTTAGTTCATATTTGGATAGAACTCATAGAGATGAATCCAACCAAATTGGAATCACTCAAATTGGAGTTTTTTGCAGGGAGATATGAATTTCCAAAGATTGAGCTAAGTCTGAAATTATTTTCCTACAGCAAATTCGGCTGGACCCACAGTTTTGAATTCCAGGTTTATATTTTCTGCTGCTGACAGATGGGGCCCACGCGTCTTCTTCTTCCTCCGGCTTCCTCGCTCGCGCCTGCGCTGGCCCTTGCCGGCCCGACGCCGGAGCTCGCCGGTTCACCGTTTTCGGCCACCGCCTGAGCTGAAACTCGCCGCCAGGGAGTTTGTGACACCGAGGAACATGTCTGTGGGGTCTGCTTGGGCTGCCGGCGACCGGAAACTGGCCGGCGACGTGCGGCAGCCACTGTGGAGGTTCGGTAGCGTTGCTTAGGGTTTCCAGCCCGCCAAAACCTGCGCCGACACGCCCTACAGCACCAGCGCACCTCTAGGAAGATCGGCACGGTCTCCAAGTAGCTCGGAAGTGGTGGGAACTATGTTGTCATCGCGCGACCGAATGGGTCCGCCATGAACAACCCAACAAGAACTCGAAATTCGCCGGTCTGAGGCGTTTTCATGCGCTGGATGCAAAAGGAAAAACGATCGCCGGCTAGTCTAGCTTCTCTGTGACAAACTTGGTGACTTAAGGAGAATCAGAGGGCAAGAATTCGAAGGAATCGTACCAGAAGCTCGGAATGGGGTCGCCGGAGCAAAACTTCAAAATTCGCCGGCGATGCTTCACGGTATGGCCTGAGCTTGGGCTGAGAGCAGCACCGCACACGTGCGCGTCTGTAGGTGTGATCGCTTGGCCGTGAAACCCGCTGTGGAGGTCTGTCCACGAGCGCCCGATCACGCTTTTGAGCTAGGTCGCCGCGGCGGCGGTCGTTCTCGGGCAATGGAGGCCGAAACTCGCTTGGTTTCAGGTCAGGAATGTGGAGGCTCATCTCAGGGAGAGGTTTAGCAGCTCGGGGGAGGGGAGACACGATTGCTTCGCCGTTTCATCGATCGGACCGAGAGAGCGGCGGGGAGAAACAGCCGCTGTTCGTGCGCTCGCGAGGGGAGGAGAACAACTGGGTCTTCGCTCGGCTGAGGCACGATAACGTCGAAGGAACCGTCTTCGGTGGCCGCTCGTGGGGGAAAGAAGCAGCTGGTGGCGCTGCCGAGCGTCCCCGTGGCTCCACGGTGGGAGCTGCTCGGGGCTCTATGACATGTGGATCCCACTCCACATGTACCTCCCAAATATCTGTTCAAGCTGATCCTCTTAATTCCCACAATTCTGAGTTTTAAAATGTGGGTTAGAATTTGAATCTTTCCAATTCAGTTTGAATTTGCTTGCCAAATTTGAATTTGGGTGAAGTTTGCAAATTCTTCTCTTTAACTCCTTTTTGAGCCCACCCTACAATTAGAAAGTTGGGGATCAAACTCCTCCCTATAATTCCAACTATGTGGCTGCATTTTTAATCAAAGTCCTTGGTCACTACATGTGTGAACTTTCAATTTCAAATCTGATTTTTAAACTTACATGTAAAGAGGTATTTGTAAAGGTCCCAAAACTTGTGAATAGAAAACTTGAGCTATGAATAAAGTTGAGTTTATATGCAAGAAATGGGATGTCACTTCCAAAAGAGGAGGGGCCACCTCCAAAGAGGAAAATGCAAACTGATGTTTAAAAAGTTGTATTTGCAATGACCAACTCATAGATCAGAGGGCATATTCAAACTCCCCAGGTTCAAATTGTAGAGGGGGCAAATTTGGAGCAAATTTGGAGGTGCTTTGATATGAATATCAAAGGGACTTGTGAATTCCATCCAAATTTGAATTTAAATTTGAAACTGTGTCACAAATTGTCAAATGTCAAAATGGCTTTTGGATTTGGGTCCTGCATGGATGAATTTACAATGTGTCAAAAATTTGGAGATATTTTGGGGCAGAGGGGAGTTGTGGGCCCCACTGGTCAGTGAGAGGAGGGGGACCTAACTTACTGCCGAAGTCACTCTGTTCTCAGTTCACACCCGACCTCACACCGAGCCACCGCGAGGCGCCACGCGCTGCCGACCGAGGAACCGGAAGCACCTCCCGAGCTGCTCCGGAGTCGGTTTGCTCGCGCCCTTATCAACCCCACCGAGTGAACGACGCTCCCGCAAACCGCCTCCCACAGCTGCCGTCGGTTACCTCGCGTTTTCCTCGCCGAGCTGCTGCCGCACGGAAGAACACGGTCGGTTCCTCGACGCCCGGTCAGCTCAACGAGTCGCACGCCGCGCTGAGTCCCTCCACCGCGTCGCCAGACCTCACTGAACGTGACCGACGCAAGAAATCGGTGCTAAACCCACGGGAACCCCGGCGGCGAGCTCAATCCTTCCCCACGGCACCGGGTGAAGTCGCCGCTGCAAGAATCCGTCGCCCAGCCACAACAGAGCACCTCCCATTGAGTTGCAAAAGCGAAAAGGTGCGCCTGTAACTGTTCTTGCTTCACAGCAACGCCGGCAGCGTGCCACAGCCCGTGCTCGCCGGAATTTAACTTTTCCCGCGGACATGCGATATGAACCGTAGGCAGCAGACTGAGAAATTAGGGAAGCATGGTGCACCACTCATCACCAGACCTAGAAACCCAGTTGTAGACATCCGTGTGAGCACGTGGGATCAAGAACTAGGGAGGACCGTTGAGGAAACCCTCGGTTCTTCGAATTTTTCCAGTTTTCCCCGAAATCGCCTTAGGTCGCACGGTGAGACCCTAGTTGCTGTCGTTTCTCGCGAGATCAGAGCCCTGGACGTTGCTCCCGAGGTGGTGGCGATGCTGTAGGAGCTAACCGGAGCAAGTTTAGAGCACTACAGTGCCCTAGCAACATCGCCGAAGTTGCCACAGTTGCTATCGCCGTCGCACCTAGGTTTCCGGCCATCGTCGAGCTGAGATAAGCCCGGCAACGTGTTCCTGGCACGAGAATATGTGGGGGCGGCGAGATCCAGAAAGTTCCGAGCACCGGAACCCACTCCCGGCGAGAGCTCCGGCGAGCTCGGCGGCGCGGGAGTGCGGGCGGCTGGAGGAAGACGAAGACGGGGGCTGGCCCACGCGTCAGTCGCTGTTGCGAGGGAGTGGGATTGTCTGTGGCCTCGGATTGGTTTGTGACAACGCGGGGACAGGTCTGTGGCCCCGTGTGGCGTGAACGCAGCAGCTGACACGTGGGGATGGGACCACTGTCAGAGTTTAAACTTTTCCCGAATTAATTTGAATTCCAGATTCGGTTCAAACTTTAGAACCTCATAACTTTTGCTAGGAAGCTCCAAATTTAGTGATTAAAATTGGGTTGGATTCAGGATGAAGAGCTCTATTCAAATGTATAACCCAATTTGCATGAAAACCAATAGGAAATTCTGGAAAATTCTTTAAATCTTTTCAGCAAAAGAATTTTAGAGGGAGTTTGGTTCATCCAAAATTCCCCAAATTTTGCCAGAATATTGTATAGAATATTAGGAGACTCTTGTAAAAGTTTCAGCTCATTTGGAGTTGATTAAGTTAAGATAATTCCAATTTCAAGTTTCTGTATTCAAATGAATACAGAAACATTTTCAGAGAATTTCCAAAACTTGGAAATTCAGTTCTAGCCATTCCTTAGCTCCAAAAATCCTAGGAAAATTCAGGCATACTCTCTGAGCTATGTAGGAAATTATGGTTCACTTAGACTTGCATGAAAGGGCAAGATTAATCAGAATTAATTCCTTTATGCTTAAATGCTTAGGGAATTGTTCTGGGTGATCCACTTAGTGAAATGTTCTGAATTTTGGTCCAGAGGATTTTCTTGTGACAAGGAACCCCCAAGAAAATTCCCAGCTCCATTAGAGCCCTGTATCATTATGTCCTGTTCAACCTCATTAGGTGATCACCACCCAAGTGATGAACCTCACTTCTCACTTGAGGATAGTGCTTAGACACACATCCAAACCACCACCCCCAGTGTCATTTTAAATTCTTAAACAAAGTTCCAGTTTTAAATTTGTCTGTAGCATTTGTTAGCAAAAAGTTTTACAATTAAAGATATGCATGTTCATAACGTGTAGTGCTTAAACGTGGATAAGTGAAGATTTGATCAAGGAGCAAGAAGGCAGGGATTAAGTTTCAAGTCATCATCAGCAACTAACTTCATCTTATCTGACTTTAGACACCTGCAAAACCAAGGCAAGCCCCGGTTTGCACTTAAGTTGTTTTTAAAGTTTTCCTTTTGTTCACAACTATTGGTCGAGGTTTGTATGTGCATTAGGTCCAGGATGTTTGATACTCCACTTGCATAACCAAACATGAACCCTGAGGTCAAGGGTAGAAGTGTGTCATCGCTGTAGAATAAGGCCGTGCTAAATAGGCTAGGACAGCCGGTAGAAGACGAGTAGTTGGAATCTACTCGCGAGCTTTGTTCCAGGACCACATAAGTGGGGTTGGAAAAAGGTAGCAAACTAAAGTTTACGTTTCTAAAGATGAGACCGGGCAGAGGGGTTAGACAGCAACAAGACGAGGTCTTGGTCGAGTAGCTCTGCCAGTGTCGGTCAAGGACCGAAGCGTATGCGGCCCTGGGAGCAAGTATTGAGTTGTGTACCGGATGCTTACTGATATATGGGTACACTGGATTGTAGAGGCATACCACATCGTCTCGTTAGACCTATGAGCCCGAGACGGCGCGACCGGTTCTACAGTTTAGTAGCCTGAGAAAGGTTGCCACATACGACGTAATGAAGGACGCCAGAGTTGGGTCTTCAGAGGCGGGCGTATGTGTCGAGTTATCCCGGTAGTGTTTGATTCAAATCACCGTCCCTCGCGGTCATGAGTACCGCTTGCTCACTGCGCTGTGACGTAGTAATCAAGTTGTGTGGGAATAGTTTGCCAAAGTTTTAAATGCTGTTATGCTAATTATAAATTGCATGAAAACCATGGTTGAAGTAGGGATAGAGCAAACTAAAGTTATTTTTCACCTTGGGACAAGTAACATTGGAATGAAGCGTTTCTTGATTGATTGTGGAGTTCCAATGTTGCTGGGCGCAAGGTCACTACTATTATGGTTAAAATCTGAAAGTTAAGGATGAACTCATAGGCGAGTCTTTTCGCAAAGGACAGGCTTAGGTCCTAGGTTACTTTCATATAGAGTTCCATGCTTTAGGAGAGACGGTTAAGTCTTGCTGAGCCTTTGTGCTCACTCTTGCTATATAAGTGGTTTTACAGGTAAACATCGACGCTATACAGAAGTTTGTCCGGTGAGACTCAGAAACTTCCGAGTCATGTCACCCTTGGAGAACCTAGCCGCTGCCATGTCTTCGTGTTGCTAGCGAGAGGAGTCCGCGGGCTGGATCTCTTCTCGAGTGCTTCTTAGATATTCATCGTGAGCTGTTTATAGACTTCCGCTGTAGCTATTTTATGTAAATTATTTACAAAGAACAGTTGTAAGCTTCCGCTTTGGTTTATGTAATACTGTGTTCCTTATATGTGTGCTGTTGGGTGCCGCATAACACGGCACCAACCAATGCGATTCCTCGGGCAAGGCGGCACGGCCCTGTGATCGGGGCCGGGCCCCCTCAGCGTGGTATCAGAGCCGCATTGGTAATAGCGCACGGAATAAGGATCGTATTACGACAAAAACTTAGGATACGGTGAGGAAACGATATTAGGCCCACGTCAGGACTATAGTAGTATAGTTACTTAAGGTGGCGTTGCTAACTTACTTGTTATAATTCTGAAATTTTGATTATGTAACGACGCACCTACGTTCAGGTAAGAAGGGTAAGGAACGCCACCGAAAGCGGTTCAATTTCGGTTAGCTTCCCCGACGAGGGAAGTGGTTCAGGGTTAGATCTCACAGCATAGTGTGAGATGTTAATATGAAACTCGTGGACTCTTCATGTTCCTGAGTTCATATGAAACGCTGATCCCTAGCGTGCATTAGGCAAGTAAGTGGAGACCCGATCGTGTGGTCAGTAACGCGATAGTGTGTTCGTCTGGAAGTAGCCCAGGAGGACATACGCCGCGCTTGCCATCGGCGTGCCCTGCAGGGCAGTAGGTGGTATCCGTTGGGTTGATAACATTCCCAACCGTGATGACCCGTTCATGACATACTCGGGTTCCCCGTCGTGTGGTGTTGAAACACGATCCCGTACCTTGAGACGTGACTTAACTCAAGGACGGCCGTATGGCAATGATACGGGCGTTTGTATTTACTTTCAATTATGGAACTGCCTGAAATGAAACAACCTTGAGTGCACCACTATTGAGTGTTCTTCTGCAGGTACTAACCACGTACTTATCCCGTGTAGTACACGTGTGCGAGAGACCGTATTAGTGCCACTGATAAAACGGATATGCCGGTATAATCCGGTTTAGGATTTTCTTTTGGAGAGGCAACGTAGTACCGACATGTTCTTACGGTGCATCGACACCGTACTACACTTAATAACCTCTTCCCTATGAAGAAATGATTCATGGAATAACTTGCAACTAAAAATGGAAGTTTGAAACAAGTATTAGCTACTAAACTTTTATTTTGAGCTAAGATTCAAATGAGAGTATAACTAGGTGTCAAAGTTTTCAAAAAACAGAGAGCTCTGTTTCTGGCAGGAATTCTTGCTGGACTTTGACAGAGCATAACTCTGAGTAGCTTTAACCAATTAAGGTGTATGATACAGTTCTGGAAATATTTTCAAGTGCTCTACAATTTCCTTGTAGACCTCCAGAGCAAAATCACACTTTAAGTTGGTGAAATGTCCAGTTGAAGGCAAACTGTTCAGAACCAGGACAGTAGCAAAAACCTCTCTGGACCTTTCTGTTTTTAAGCCATAACGTCCTGTAGAAAAATCCTTAAGGAGCACATAAGTACTTGTTGGAAAGGTACTGAAGTTTACTAAAACTTTGGTATTGAACTCAAGTCAAGAATCTGTTGATAACTTGAGTAAAATTTCGAGTTTGTGTGAGCTGGTCAGGGTAGTCCCGCTGATTAGCTTAGCGTACCTAAGATTGGTTTAAACATGAATGTGGTTATGCTTTCATAAAGTTCATGACATGTTCATGTTTTACTTATCTTTACTTACTACTGAGATAGAATTTTGATTGACTCAAAATTTTGTTTCGTGCAGTATGGTACACACACGTTCTCAAATGGAGCTTGGAGGTTCAAGTCGAGGTGGGAATGACTCGACTTCATCACAAGAGCCATCGCCAACCGGATTGGCTGAAATTATGGCGAAGATGAATGAAACTCTCCAAACACTAGTTCAGCAAGGCATAGATCGAGAAGCTCAACGTCACATGCCAACCCAGAGCACGTATCTGGATTTCTTGGCGACACAACCGCCGGTATTCTCCGAGGCGGCTGACCACTGTGAAGCAAATCACTGGTTACGTGTCCTTGAGTCCAAGTTTGGGTTGATCCAATGTGATGAATTCTCGAAGACTCTATATGCGTCAGCAGCTTCACGGCTTTGCTGGAGCATGGTGGGCAGAGTACCTTGCTGTTCAACCAGCAGGGCATCGTGTCACATGGGCGGAGTTCCAGGCTGCATTTCGTGCTCGTTTCATCCCTGCGGGCATAATGCAAACCAGCCTGGATGAGTTCTGGAGTCTGAAGCAAGGGGACATGAGTGTTATTGAGTATGCGATAGAATTCAATCGCTTAGCTCAATATGTCCCTGACTATGTGAAATCACCAGCCATGAAAGGTTATCATTTCTATCGAGGGCTGACCGCTAGGTTGCAATGTGAATTGGCTCAAGTTAGCCAAGAGAATTTTGATGAGTTCGTGAGCTGTGCTATTGCTCAAGAATATTATTCCAACCTTTACCTCAAAGAAAATAGGGAGAGGGACTCATCACAAGATGAAGACAATCGTCTACCTCAGAAGTATCGGTTGGTAATCCGTTCACCTTCCGGTCGAGAGATTCCACAAGAGGTGCAATCATTCTGGGAGTGTGACGACTCTTCTACTCCACAGAGGTCATATTCACCTCCACCGCAGCAGCAACTTGTTTCTTATGCACCTCAGTGTCAACAAGGTGCACTAGGATATTATTACCCTCAAGAGGTTGAAGGTGAACAAGGTGATTTCTCAGCTGAACCAAGTGCTGTCCCACTTCATGTTGACAACGAGCTCAACGTCAATGAAGCAACTGAACCGAGCAGCAACATAGTGTCTGCGGGTGCAGTTCCACAGAGCAATCTTGGGCAGCAAAGAAAAACTATGGCCAAAATGGGGACGGTTAATTATGTGTCAGTCGATGATCTGCCAAAGGGAGGACCTGTTCTTGCCGGCAGGTTCACCTTAAATGACAAGCCGGTTGTCATTTTATTCGACTCTGGTGCAACACATAACTTCATTAGCCAGGCAACGGTAATCCGGGATCAGATCTCCACCACTGTCACGAAAGGTTTATACCTTATTCATTCGCCAGGTGGAGACATATCCACTAATGAAGTCGTTTCTCGAGCACCACTTTGCCTGGGTGGAAAAATTTATGCTACCACCCTCATCATTCTCGAAGACCAAGGAATCAATGCCATATATCATGGTTGACCTTCCATAAGGCTGTCCTGGACATCGAGAACAGGAGTGTTCACTTGGACTCTCCACTTCACGGACGTCAAACTTTGTATCTCGGCGAAGCGGTTTCTAAAGACCCAGAAGTATGTAATGCCGAGGTGTGCAAGTTAGAAGACATTCCGGTAGTCCATGAATATCCGGACGTGTTTCCCGAAGATCTTCCAGGCCTACCACCTGAGCGCGAGGTGGAGTTCAAAATAGAGTTGATACTGGGAACCACGCCGATCTCTCGGAGACCATACAAAATGGCTCCGAATGAATTAGTAGAACTGAAGGAGCAACTCAAAGATCTGATGGACAAGGGGTTTATTCGTCCAAGTTCATCACCATGGGGTTGCTCAGCTTTGTTTGTGAAAAAGAAGGATGAGACGCTGAGGCTATGCGTCGATTATCGTCCTTTAAATGCTGTGACCATAAAGAACAAGTATCCACTACCAAGAATTGATATCCTCTTCGATCAACTAGTGGGTGCTAAAGTCTTCTCCAAGATGGACTTAAGGTCGGGATATCATCAAATCAAGATTCGAGCGGAAGATGTCCCGAAATCAGCAATCTCGACAAGATATGGACTCTATGAATATCTTGTCATGTCATTTGGGTTGACCAATGCTCCGGCCCACTTTATGTACCTTATGAACTCGGTGTTCATGCCGGAGCTGGATCAGTTCGTCGTGGTATTCATCGACGACATTTTGGTCTATTCCAAATCTGAAGAGGAACATGCTAAACATTTGCATATTGTGCTCCAACGACTGCGAGATCACAAGCTTTATGCAAAGTTTAGTAAATGTGAATTCTGGATCAACCAAGTGCCATTTCTTGGGCACATTATTTCAGCAGAAGGCATTGCTGTTGATCCAAGCAAGATTGAACAAGTGCTGAAGTGGAAGTCTCCAACATCAGTCCATGAAGTTCGTAGCTTCTTGGGTTTGGCGGGATATTATCGGAAGTTCATCCCGAGCTTCTCAAAAATCTCCAAACCTATGACGGAGCTACTGAAGAAAGGCATCAAGTATGATTGGAGCAAGCCATGTGAGGAAGCTTTTCAAGCGTTGGTGAAACACCTCACAACAGCCCCGGTTCTAGCTCAACCGGATACAACCAAGCCTTTTGATGTTTATTGTGATGCGTCCGGCGTCGGGCTTGGTTGTGTACTCATGCAAGGAGGACGTGTGGTCGCATATGGATCACGGCAATTACGGAATCATGAGAAACATTATCCAACTCATGATCTCGAGCTTGCTGCCGTGGTACTAGCTTTGAAGATGTGGAGACATTACCTAATGGGAAAGCTGGTTCATCTCTACACCGACCACAAAAGTTTAAAGTACATATTCACTCAAAAGGAGATGAATATGCGGCAACGGCGATGGTTGGAGCTGATCAAGGACTATGAGATTGAAATTCATTATCATCCGGGCAAGGCAAATGTGGTTGCCGATGCACTCAGCCAGAAGTCTCATATTCATAGCCTAACCATCACGCCGATAGAAGAGGAAGAACCAAGTCTTTACTTGGTTCCATTTGGAGCTCTGCATAACCTAGCCCTCATACCCACAATAAGAGAGGAGGTTATGGCAGCTCAAAAGAAAGACAAGGGCATGGCTCATATCAGAAGGAGATTGCAGAACGGGGAAATGAAATGTTTCCGGTTAGATGATGAAGACACTCTATGGTTCAAGGACCGGATAGTCGTACCCCGTGATATGAGGCTGCGGAAGAAAATTTTGGATGAGGCTCACTTATCCAAATTTTCTATTCATCCGGGCAGCAACAAGATGTACCAAGAATTGAGGACTAAATTTTGGTGGACCCGGATGAAGAGAGAAGTTGCTAAATACGTATCAGAATGTGATACGTGTCGAAGAGTTAAGGCCGACCATGTGAAGAAGTCGGGCCTGCTGCAACCGTTAAGCGTTCCAGCATGGAAGTGGGAGGATATTAGTATGGACTTCATCGTTGGACTACCTCTCACGGCTAATAAGCATGATTCGATTTGGATAATCGTGGATCGGTTAACCAAATCAGCACGCTTCATTCCGGTGCATACGAAATACAGCGCCAAAAAGTATGTGGAGTTGTACATAGCACGAATCTTTTGCTTGTATGGAGTTCCCCATACCATTGTGTCCGACAGAGGATCGCTGTTCGTATCCCGCTTCTGGGAACAGTTGCACACATCCTTGGGAACTAAATTGATTCGAAGCTCCGCGTATCACCCTCAAACCGATGGGCAAACTGAGAGGGTGAATCAAATACTTGAAGATATGCTGAGAGCATGTGCCATTCATCACGGTAAGAGCTGGGATGATCACTTACCGTTGGCGGAGTTCTCATATAACAACGGGTATCAATCAAGTATCAAAATGGCGCCTTATGAAGCTCTCTACGGCCGGAAGTGCCGCACACCCTTGAACTGGTGTGAATCCGGCGAGAGGGTAACTTACGGGATTGATCTCGTAAATGAAGCAGAAGAGCGGGTAAAGCTTATTCAAGCAAATCTGAAAGCCGCTCAGTCCAGACAAAAGATCTATGCGTATAGGAGACGTTGTCCGCTGGATTTCCATGTTGGGGACCACGTATATCTCCGCGTATCTCCGATGAAGGGCATTCACCGATTTGGAGTGAAAGGAAAATTAGCTCCGCGCTTTATCGGTCCCTTCGTCATCATTGAAAGATGTGGAACCGTGGCATACCGTTTGGAGCTGCCGGCAACCTTAGCTGGAGTGCATAACGTCTTCCACATATCTCAGTTGCGGAAGTGTTTAAAAGTTCCAACGGAGATTCTCACGGGAGACATAGAAAATTTGAAGCCGGACCTCACGTATGTTGAGCGACCAACCCGGATAATTGATGAAAAGACTCGTGAAACCAGGAATCGGACGCTACGATTTTTCAAAGTGCTATGGGAAAATCACACGTCCGACGAAGCTACATGGGAAAGCGAGGAATATTTGCAACGCAATCATCCAGAGTTGTTAGAGGCGTATGTTGAGTAACTGTCCTCTCCACCTTGTCCTTAATCATGAATCTCGGGACGAGATTCTTTTTAAGGGGGGAGGAATGTAAAAGTCCCAAAACTTGTGAATAGAAAACTTGAGCTATGAATAAAGTTGAGTTTATATGCAAGAAATGGGACTTACAAAAACTTTTGTTTACTCATGAAAGTGTTGGCATGAGCGATAAAAACTTTGAATTCAGTTTGAATTAAGAGGGTCACTTCCAAAAGAGGAGGGGCCATCTCCAAAGAGGAAAATGCAAACTGATGTTTAAAAAGTTGTATTTGCAATGACCAACTCATAGATCAGAGGGCATATTCAAACTCCCTAGGTTCAAATTGTAGAGGGGGCAAATTTGGAGCAAATTTGGAGGTGCTTTGATATGAATATAAAAGGGACTTGTGAATTCCATCCAAATTTGAATTTAAATTTGAAACTGTGTCACAAATTGTCAAATGTCAAAATGGCTTTTGGATTTGGGTCCTGCATGGATGAATTTACAATGTGTCAAAAATTTGGAGATATTTTGGGGCAGAGGGGAGCTGTGGGCCCCACTGGTCAGTGAGAGGAGGGGGACCTAACTTACTGCCGAAGTCACTCTGTTCTCAGTTCACACCCGACCTCACACCGAGCCACCGCGAGGCGCCACGCGCTGCCGACCGAGGAACCGGAAGCACCTCCCGAGCTGCTCCGGAGTCGGTTTGCTCGCGCCCTTATCAACCCCACCGAGTGAACGACGCTCCCGCAAACCGCCTCCCACAGCTGCCGTCGGTCACCTCGCGTTTTCCTCGCCGAGCTGCTGCCGCACGGAAGAACACGGTCGGTTCCTCGACGCCCGGTCAGCTCAACGAGTCGCACGCCGCGCTGAGTCCCTCCACCGCGTCGCCAGACCTCACTGAACGTGACCGACGCAAGAAATCGGTGCTAAACCCACGGGAACCCCGGCGGCGAGCTCAATCCTTCCCCACGGCACCGGGTGAAGTCGCCGCTGCAGGAATCCGTCGCCCAGCCACAACAGAGAACCTCCCGTTGAGTTGCAAAAGCGAAAAGGTGCGCCTGTAACTCTTCTTGCTTCACAGCAACGCCGGCAGCGTGCCACAGCCCGTGCTCGCCGGAATTTAACTTTTCCCGCGGACATGCGATATGAACCGTAGGCAGCAGACCGAGAAATTAGGGAAGCATGGTGCACCACTCATCACCAGACCTAGAAACCCAGTTGTAGACATCCGTGCGGGCACGTGGGATCAAGAACTAGGGAGGACCGTTGCGGAAACCCTCGGTTCTTTGAATTTTTCCAGTTTTCCCCGAAATCGCCCTAGGTCGCACGGTGAGACCCTAGTTGCTGTCGTTTCTCGCGAGATCAGAGCCCTGGACGTTGCTCCCGAGGTGGTGGCGATGCTGTAGGAGCTAACCGGAGCAAGGTTAGAGCACTACAGTGCCCTAGCAACATCGCCGAAGTTGCCACAGCCGCTATCGCCGTCGCACCTAGGTTTCCGGCCATCGTCAAGCTGAGATAAGCCCGGCAACGTGTTCCTGGCAAGAGAATACGTGGGGGCGGCGAGATCCAGCAAGTTCCGAGCACCGGAACCCACTCCCAGCGAGAGCTCCGGCGAGCTCGGCGGCGCGGGAGTGCGGGCGGCTGGAGGAAGACGAAGACGGGGGCTGGCCCACGCGTCAGTCGCTGTTGCGAGGGAGTGGGATTATCTGTGGCCTCTGATCGGTTTGTGACAACGCGGGGACAGGTCTGTGGCCCCGTGTGGCGTGAACGCAGCAGCTGACACGTGGGGATGGGACCACTGTCAGAGTTTAAACTTTTCCCGAATTAATTTGAATTCCAGATTCGGTTCAAACTTTAGAACCTCATAACTTTTGCTAGGAAGCTCCAAATTTAGTGATTAAAATTGGGTTGGATTCAGGATGAAGAGCTATATTCAAATGTACAACCCAATTTGCATGAAAACCAATAGGAAATTCTGGAAAATTCTTTAAAACTTTCCAGGAAAAGAATTTTAGAGGGAGTTTGGTTCATCCAAAATTCCCCAAATTTTGCCAGAATATTCTTTAGAATATTAGGAGACTCCTGTAAAAGTTTCAGCTCATTTGGAGTTGATTTAGTTAAGATAATTCCAATTTCATGTTTCTGTATTCAAATGAATACAGAAACATTTTCAGAGAATTTCCAAAACTTGGAAATTCAGTTCTAGCCATTCCTTAGCTCCAAAAATCCTAGGAAAATTCAGGCATACTCTCTGAGCTATGTTGGAAATTATGGTTCACTTAGACTTGCATGAAAGGGCAAGATTAATCAGAATTAATTCCTTTATGCTTAAATGCTTAGGGAATTGTTCTGGGTGATCCACTTAGTGAAATGTTCTGAATTTTGGTCCAGAGGACTTTCTTGTGACAAGGAACCCCCAAGAAAATTCCCAGCTCCATTAGAGCCCTGGATCATTATGTCCTGTTCAACCTCATTAGGTGATCACCACCCAAGTGATGAACCTCACTTCTCACTTGAGGATAGTGCTTAGACACACATCCAAACCACCACCCCCAGTGTCATTTTAAATTCTTAAACAAAGTTCCAGTTTTAAATTTGTCTGTAGCATTTGTTAGCAAAAAGTTTTACAATTAAAGATATGCATGTTCATAACGTGTAGTGCTTAAACGTGGATAAGTGAAGATTTGATCAAGGAGCAAGAAGGCATGGATTAAGTTTCAAGTCATCATCAGCAACTAACTTCATCTTATCTGACTTTAGACACCTGCAAAACCAAGGCAAGCCCCGGTTTGCACTTAAGTTGTTTTTAAAGTTTTCCTTTTGTTCACTACTATTGGTCGAGGTTTGTATGTGCATTAGGTCCAGGATGTTTGATACTCCACTTGCATAACCAAACATGAACCCTGAGGTCAAGGGTAGAAGTGTGTCATCGCTGTAGAATAAGGCCGTGCTAAATAGGCTAGGACAGCCGGTAGAAGACGAGTAGTTGGAATCTACTCGCGAGCTTTGTTCCAGGACCACATAAGTGGGGTTGGAAAAAGGTAGCAAACTAAAGTTTACGTTTCTAAAGATGAGACCGGGCAGAGGGGTTAGACAGTAACAAGACGAGGTCTTGGTCGAGTAGCTCTGCCCGTGTCGGTCAAGGACCGAAGCGTATGCGGCCCTGGGAGCAAGTATTGAGTTGTGTACCGGATGCTTACTGATATATGGGAACTAGGAAACCGATGTACCGGGTACACTGGATTGTAGAGGTATACCACATCGTCTCGTTAGACCTATGAGCCCGAGACGGCGCGACCGGTTGTACAGTTTAGTGGCCTGAGAAAGGTTGCCACATACGACGTAATGAAGGACGCCAGAGTTGGGTCTTCAGAGGCGGGCGTATGTGTCAAGTTATCCGGGTAGTGTTTGATTCGAATCACCGTCCCTCGCGGTTATGAGTACCGCTTGCTCACTGCGCTGTGACGTAGTAATCAAGTTGTGTGGGAATAGTTTGCCAAAGTTTTAAATGCTGTTATGATAATTATAAATTGCATGAAAACCATGGTTGAAGTAGGGATAGAGCAAACTAAAGTTATTTTTCACCTTGGGACAAGTAACATTGGAATGAAGCGTTTCTTTTTTTATTGTGGAGTTCCAATGTTGCTGGGCGCAAGGTCACTACTATTATGGTTAAAATCTGAAAGTTAAGGATGAACTCGTAGGCGAGTCTTTTCGCAAAGGACAGGCTTAGGTCCTCGGTTACTTTCATATAGAGTTCCATGCTTTAGGAGAGACGGTTAAGTCTTGCTGAGCCTTTGTGCTCACTCTTCCGAGTCATGTCACCCTTGGAGAACCTAGCCGCTGCCATGTCTTCGTGTTGCTAGCGAGAGGAGTCCGCGGGCTGGATCTCTTCTCGAGTGCTTCTTAGATATTCATCGTGAGCTGTTTATAGACTTCCGCTGTAGCTATTTTATGTAAATTATTTACAAAGAACAGTTGTAAGCTTCCGCTTTGGTTTATGTAATACTGTGTTCCTTATATGTGTGCTGTTGGGTGCCGCATAACACGGCACCAACCAATGCGATTCCTCGGGCAAGGCGGCACGGCCCTGTGATCGGGGCCGGGCCCCCTCAGTATTTAACTCCTTATTGGTTCAACATTTTTAAATAAAAATGTGAGCCTCATTTTGGATGGTCATCCATGTATTATTTTGCATGAAGAAAAGTTTTAGCAAGTCCCATTTTTCATGTCTTTGCCACACCTATGAACTCAAACCTTAGTTTTTATTCATACACATTTTTGGGACTTCATGTAGACAGTGGGGAGTTTAAATGTTTCCGGAAGGACGGAGACGGCGTCCTAGGGTTCAAGGACCGGATCGTCGTACCCCGTAACCCGGAATTACGGAAGAAGATCTTTGATGAGGCTCACTTGTCAAAGTTTTCTATTCACCCCGGCAGCAACAAGATGTATCAAGAACTCAGAAGCAAGTTTTGGTGGACACGGATGAAGCGTGAGACTGCAAAATACGTGTCCGAGTGTGATACATGTCGAAGGGTGAAGGCAGACCATATGCGGAAACAGGGACTGCTACAACCACTGGGCATTCCTGCCTGTAAGTGGGAGGACGTGAGCATGGATTTCATCGTCAGTTTACCAACCACCTTGCAGAAACATGATTCTGTGTGGGTGATCGTCGATCGGCTCACCAAAGTTGCCCATTTCATCCCGGTCAACACAAACTACAACGCTAAGAAGTACACTGAACTATACATCTCACGGATTCTATGCTTGTACGGCGTACCCCGTACCATCAAATCGGATCGGGGTACTTTATTTGTGTCCCGTTTTTGGGAGCAGCTGCACGCTGCCTTGGGGACGAAGCTGATCCGTAGTTCAGCATACCACCCGCAGACGGACGGACAAACCGAGCGGGTAAATCAGATCTTATAAGACATGCTACGAGCTTGCGCTATCAACCACGGCAAGAATTGGGATGATCACTTGCCGTTAGCCGAGTTCTCGTACAACAATGGGTACCAAGCCAGCATCAAGATGGTGCCCTACGGGGCGCTATACGGACGGAAATGCCGCACACCACTGAATTGGTGTGAATCTGGCGAAAGGGTTAGCTTCGGGATTGACCTCGTCAACAACGCGGAAGAAAAGGTTCGACTGATTCAACGAAACCTAAAAGCCACTCATTCCCGTCAGAAACGTTATGCGGACTGGAGAAGGCGCCCATTACGATTCTAAGTGGGAGATCATGTATATCTACGTGTATCTCCAATGAAGGGCGTAAACAGATTTGGGGTGAGAGGAAAGTTGGCACCCCGATTCATCGGTCCATTTCAGATTACCGAAAGATGTGGATCAGTGGCATACCGGCTGAAATTACCAGAAGCACTTTCCGGTGTGCACGACGTCTTTCACATTGCCCAGCTGAGGAAGTGTCTTAAGCTATCAACTACCGTTCAGCTGGAAGATATTGAAGAACTGCAACCGGATCTCACCTATCGGGAGGAACCGGTGCAGATTATTGATGAAAAGGCCCGAACCACACGCCACCGTACGTTGTGGTTCTACAAGGTTCTATGGAGTAATCACTCCGTGGACGAAGCGACATGGGAGAGCGAAGAATTTCTTCGCGCTAACTACCCCAACTTTTTCATGTCGCATATCCGGTAATTTTCCACCGTCCTCTCTCATTTTCACCTTATAATCTCGGGACGAGATTCTTTTAAGGGGGGAGGAATGTAAGGGCCTCAGTTTTTGACACATATTTGAAGTGTTCATCACCATATACACACACCTCATTTGAGGAAAGTTGATGAACACAAATGAAGAGCAAGTAACCACCATCAACATGCTCATTAGAGAACAAACTCACATATTGCAAAAGTGGTATTTCCCACATGTGATATAGGTGGGCTGGACATATGAAAACTCCTACACATTGCTAAGGATGTCCATGCCAAGATTCACCAAAATTCAAAACCTTTTGAGGTCATTTTGGGTATAGTTAGAAAGAGGGCAGTTTGAAACCATATTCAAATTCAAACTGTTTTATCCCATGAATTTAAAAGTGGGAGGCATATTCTTATTCAGCACATTTTTGTGAGCTCACACACCAATTTTCACTCCATTTGGAGTTTATCTTGACATGAGCTAAGTGGGGCAAAATTCAAACTTTATTTGAATTCAAAACTGAACTTGTGCTGAAATTCATTCAAACCAAACCCAATTTGAATTCTAATCAATTCAAATGGCTCATGGGTAAATAATTTGAATCACCAGGGGTATTATGGGGCTCACTGTTTACAACAGTGATTAGGAGTAAATTTCAGAGGTTAAAACCCCGGGTGGGACCCACATGTCATAGAGAGAAGGAGGCAAAACTTGCACACAAAGTCACAGCCTCGGTGGGAAATTCCACCGAGCAGCTGTGGGCTGTGCCACCGAGCAGCCACCGGCGCCACCAGCTGCTTCCCCTCTACGCGCGCTGGCGCCCAGGGCGGCTTGCTCGCGCCCCCACGCGACCGGCACCGCCTCAGCCGAGCAGGAGTCGGCCAGCTTTATCTCCTCGCGTGCAAACTGAGCAGCGGCATTGTTTCTCGCCGCAGCTCTCTGCTCAATCGGGAAAACCAGCAAAACAATCTCCTCCTTCGTTCCTGAGCTGCTAGACAGCAACCTGAGGTCGCACTCCACCTCCCCAACGCCAGAAACCTCGAGCTCCGACCTCCTTTGCCCGAAAACGATCGCCACCGCGGCGACCTAGCCTCAGCCGAGAGTCAGGCACCCGTGGACAACATTCCACAGGCTTTTTCACGGTCCAGCAAGAGAGGCAACAGGAGCGCGCGACCACCGTGCTGCTCTCCTCCAAGTTTGGAAGCAAACCGTGAAGAATCCACAGAGAATTTCCAGTTTTTGCTCCGGCGACCGTAAACCGAGCTTCCGGTATGGATTCTTCAAATTCTCGCTCTATGATCTTTCGGTGGTTATCAAATCTTGCACATAGACGCTGGACTAGCCGGCGATCAAGTTCTTTTCTGCATCCGTGGCGTGAAACTGTCTAGGAGTGACGAATTTCGAGCTCGATCAAGGGCGGTCATGGCGGGCACGATCGGTCACACGGTGCCGACCGACTTGCCGCCATCCCTGAACCCTTTTGACAATTTGTCGAGCTTCCTAGAGGTACACTGATGCTGTAGGACCGTTTGTTCAAGGTGTTGGCGGGTTAGAACCCACGATCGACGGCGCTGAACCTCAACCGAGGCCGCGGCACGTTGCCGGGCTATTTCCGGTCACCCCCAGCCCGACCTGACACCACCGACGTGTTCCTCGATGTCGACAACCCCCTGGCAGCGAGTTTCAGACCATGGGAGGTCCGGCAGCGGCGAGCCGGCGAGCACCGGGTCTGCTCCGGCGAGGTTGGCGGTGCGGGCGCGAGAGAGCGGCAGGAGGAAGACGAAGCCAGCTGGCCCACGTGTCAGCGGCTGGAGAATTTAAATCGGGATCAGGTGTGGCCAAGATCGGCTGTGCTGGCGCGCAAATACCCTGTGGACCTCAGTGTGCCGGACACCTCCGTGCTCAACACGTGTCCCCGCGGGCCCCCACGAGTTTAAACTTTTTCCCCGATTTTCAGATTTCCTTCAAACTTCAAATCCTCATAACTTGAGCTAGAAAACTCCAAATCGAGTGAACCAAATTTTGTTGGATTCAGCTCTCTGAGAACTTTCCAGCGAATCAAGTTTCACTTCATGAAAACCCTTAATTCCCCAGAATTAATTCCTCAAAGTTTAAACTGTTGGGAATTTTAACTGGAGAATCCTTTGGAGGAAAATCCTGAAATTTTGCTGGGATGTTCCAAAATATCCCTGAACTACCATAAAAATTTCAGATCCATTTGAGCTCATTTGGTCCACCTAATGGTGTGATTAGTGAAACTGTTCCAGAGAAAATAGAAAATGTTCAGAAACATTTTCAGAAGTTCCTCTAAAATTGTTTAGCTCATATCTGTAGCTAGGAACCTTCAAATTAAGTGAGACCAACTCCATTAGAACCCTCTGAAAATCTAGTTTTCACAAAGTCATAGTTCATTTCATGAAAATCCTTAGAACACCCTAAAAGCCTTCAATTAAAGTCAAGTACATAATTAATTGTGGAGGGCTCAACCGAGCTTTGCTGCAACTAAAACTTGACCAAGTCTTTGTTTAGATTGTAACCAAGCCACAGTAAAAGTTTCACAGTCATTGGGTCTGTCTAGTGAGAGTTATAGACTTCACAACTTCAAACTCAATACAAATGCATTTAAATTGATTCATGTACCTCTTCTATCATGTAGTAGCTAAGGTCGAGGAGGAACCCGAAGTCCTAGACTTTGTTACTCCGGAGGAACAGCTAGCCTACGACCAAGAGCAGCAAGGCAAGCTCCGGTTTGCATTAACCTTTTACATTTTTTTATTGTTTTGAGCACCTCTTTCAATACTATTGTTCTTTGCATTAGAGTCTTGTTTGAAAACCTATGCATAGCCAAGAAAGCCATGGGTTGGGTTTAGGATTGCAAACCCCGTTAGCTACTGCCATGCTAAGATAGTGTAGGATTCGGTACAAATCGAGTAGTTGGAACTACTCGCGAGCATAGGCTAGAGGAACTCGACTCGGGTAGAGATAGCACATGATACACATGGCAAGAAAAAATGAGACCGAGTGGAGAGTAAGGGCAGCAGGACTTTTGGGCCTGTGTGCTATAGCTCCGCTTGTGTCGATTGAGGACCGAGCCGTGTGCGGGCCTGTTGAACAAGCTAGAAAAGTACCAAAGACCTACCGGCTATATGGGAACCGGGAAACTGATGTAACTCGGGTAGCTGGGTGTTGAGGCATAGCTGGTCGTTCAGAGGGTAGGTTGAGAGCTCGAGGTGTAAATCGGCTGGCGGCACTGAGATGCGCATGCAGATACCTCTTGCTCGGGACGATTGGACCGGTTCAACATTTGGCTAACGGGTGAAAGGTAGTTGTGTACGGCGTCCGTGATGGTTGTTGTAGGCAACATCGAGTACGGGCGTACGTGACGGGTTGCATGTTAAAATGTTGCTGATTTAAAGATGGACTTGATTGTTAATGATTTGCTGTAGTCTAGGGCTAACTAAAGTTCTTTTCAACTTTGGACAAAGTACACGAGGGAAATGCGTTTCTTGTTTGATTGCGGCTCTCTCATGTGCCTTAGCATAAGGTTCTCCACAACCTGCTGCTAAAACTTGAAAGTAAGGTTCTACTAATTTGGCGAGTCCTTGCAAATGATTTTTACCTCATGTAACCCATCACCCCTCATGTAGAAGTTCCATGTTTAGGTGAGACGGGTCAGACTTGATGAGCCTTCGTGCTCACTGCTTGTGTTTGAAGCTTTTTGTAGGGTTCTATGAGTAAGGGACTCCCAAAGAGGAGACGGAACCCCAGGAGGGGAACCCCGTCGAGTGGGAGTCGTGCACGCCGCAGAGTTAGTGTGCGTGTGTGCTAGCAAGGACACGTTCAAGGGCTGAACGTGGACACGTAGTCTACGCCCGCGAGTGTAGACTGGACTTATTTTGCTGTAAACATGTTCATAAACTTGTTTATGTAATAAAATTTCGCTTCCGCTTTGTACCTTTGACGTGTGTTATCCGGTGCTGTGCAACGCAGCACCCCTCAGCGTGATCCTTGCTCGACAAGACCGTTGGGGTCGTGTCAACTAACATATTTGCTAATGTCGGAAAATCATGCATCTCAGGACGTCATATGTCTTGGGGGTGCATGTAAGTGCTGTTCACCAGTGCGCATAAGCTAAAGGGTGGAGCTTCACGGGTGGCAGGTAACCCAGCCAGCTTTAATATCCTCTACGACTCTTCATGTCGTTTGGGGTATTCAAGCAACGCCCTTCCCTGGCATGCTACGGGCAAGTTTGAGAGACCCCCTCACGTGGTTAGTAACGTGAACACGTAGCTCAAGGCGTGTTTGTCTTGAGAACAACCGTGCGAGTGATGACGGACGGTTGTATGAACTGTATTGGGACCGGGTTCGGTGTGCAGCCGAGCCCGACGATTGTGTGAGTTATCTCTAGGTAGTCTAACCACGAATCGGTAGACGAGTAGCATCCTTGTACGAGATACTTTTAGTGCCACTGAACTAACGAAGCCGGCTAAGTCCGGTATAGTTTTTCTTTGTGAGGAACGTATTACCGACATGAACTGGTAACGCATCAACGTCACACCCCACTAAATGAGCAACCTCATTGTAAAACTTGAAGGTTTTAATCCAGAGCACTAAAACTTTGATATAACTTCTTTCCTTAATCAGGATGTTCAAAGTTAACAAGTTTCAACTTATAGGATACTAAGGACAGAGTCCCCTGTTTTCAGCTCAAATAAGGCTGAAGTTAAACAGAGGTTATAGGTTGAGTTCTTTCAGATTGGGGTCATATGATACATTTCTGGAAAGCTTTGTGTGAGGGCCCGCTGTCCCGATCACTTACGGGGATGGGGCACCTCGCCCGGGAATCGCATTGGGTGGTACCGTGCGATGCGGCACCCAACAGAACACATAATAAAGTATCATATTACATAAATCAAGCGGAAGCTTACAAAGTGTAAATTTTACAAATACTTCAAAAATATGCTACAGCGGAAGACTATTACCACTCACGTCTCATACCTATGCTAAGCAACAGAGAAGGTGTCCAGCCCGCGGACCCTTCCTGCTAGCAACACTATCACAATAGCAGCGGCAGGGGTTGCCATGCGTTCACCACTCGGGGAGTTCCGAGTCTCATCGGGCACCGTACAAATCAGCCTACAGTTATTACCTGCAAAACAACTTAGGTCGTATCTGTGAGCACGAAGCTCAGCAAGACTGACCCGTCACCCTAATCATGAAACTCTACATGATGAAAATAGAGGGCCGAATATAGAAGTTTACATAAAATATGATCTTGAGCTAAAGGAAAATCCTTACTTCAAGTTTTAAGCAACTTTTATAGTCCTCACGCAATTTTCATCGGGACTCCACAATCAAACAAGAAACGCTTCATCTCGATGTCACTTGCCCGAGGTGAAAGTAACTTTAGTGAGCTACCCTAGACTCATACAGACCTTGCGCCATTACCGTCGAGACTCCACAATCAAACAAGAAACGCTTTGCCTCGACGCTACTAGCCCAAGGTGGAAAGTAAATTTAGTGAAGTATTGATCATTCCTCATCTCCATTACGAGGATTACTCACGAAGCATATTAAACGTTTCCCAGTTTATTACTACGTAACGACTCAGTGTACAAGTATGCTCACTACCGTGAGTGACGGTGATTGCAATCAAAAGCACCCGGCTGACACGACACGTACGCCCGTACTCGATGTTGCACACAGCAACCGTCACTGACACCGTACGTGGCAACCTTTCACACGACACCCAAATGTCGAACCGGTACCACCGACTGGGATTAAGTCTCTCTACGGCAAACCCTCGTAGAGCCGACTTCTCTATCCTTTCAGCATCGGCATCAGACGGTGAGGTATGCCTCGACACCCAGGTTAACATGTTACATCGGTTTCCTGGGTCCCATATAGCCAGTATGCATCCGGTACACATCTCAAACTTGTCCAGCGGGGCCACACACGAGAACGGGTCTTAATCGACTGAGACATAGACTAGGCTCACAGGACCACGTCCTTGACCTTCCATCCACTGCCCGGTCTCTATTCCCAACTATGAGGATCAATTCCTAACTCTTCCGATTGATCCCCCTAAATCCCTGTTCACGAGAAGGAATCTTCCTACTCGAGTTATGCCTCTTTTAATCCACTTTTGTTGAGATCAGCAGTTATAATTAATTGATAACATAACATATCCTACATTAAACTCCAGGATTTTCTGGGTCATGCATTTGGAGTTTCATACCATCTAGACGTAATGCAATAAATAAAATGCTAGACGTATGAAGTGAATACAAATAAAAACTTGTAAATTTGATGCAAACCGGGGCTTGCCTTTGTTTTCCAGGGGCTAATATATATAACTCAGTTAGTGAAGATCACTTGTCTTGATCTCTTGCCTCCCTTCTTTGATCTCTACTCCAATGACTTGAAGTCCTTCACGTAGATGCTACACGTAATGCATATGCACAATTGTTTAATTGTAAAGACTTTGCTACAAGTACTAATAAAAAGTTTTCAAAAACTGGAACTATGTTTAAGAATTTAAAATGACACTGGTGCTAGTGGTTTGGGTTTGGATCTAAGCACATGATTAAGTGCTAAGTGGTTTCCCCCCTCTTCTATATTGATCACCTTAAGTGGTTAAACAGAACAGGGATGATCCAGAGATCTAATAGAGCTGAGAATTTTCATGTGAGTTCCTTGTCACAAGAAAGTCCTCTGGACCAAAACTTAGCACTTTTCATTGAGTGGTTTGTTCAGAATAATTTTCTAAGCAATTAAGCAAAGAAGAATTAATCCTGAGATCACACCCATGTTCATGCCAAACTTAGTGAACTAAAATTTCAATTATAGCTCATAGAGTTTGCATGAATTTTCATAGCATTTTTGGAGCTAATATCTGCCCAGAACTGAATTTCCAAGTTTTGGAAATTCTCTGAAAATGTTTCTGTATTCAATTGAACACAGCATCTCCAAATCTGAATTGCCCTGAACAAATCAACTCCAATTGAGCTGAAACTTTTACAGGGGTTCAATAACACCCTAAAGACTATTCTGGCAAAATTTGAGGATTTTTGGATTAACCAAACTCCTTCAAAAATTCTTTTGCTGAAAAGCTTTAAAGAATTTTACAGAATTAAATAATGGGTTTCATACAAATTGGGTTTCATATATGGATAGTTCTCTGTCAGAGGAATCCAACAAAATTTGTTTCACAATTTGTGGACTCTCCTACACCAAGTTGTGGCTATTTAAAGTTTGAACTGAAAACTGAAATTCTCCAAAATGTTCGAATACTGACTGTGGGTCCAGGGGACAGGTGTCACTCGCCGGGGCAAGCCACACGGGGCTACTGGGTATTTCCCGCGCGTCCACACTAGATCCCAGCGCCACAGCTGATCAGAAATTTGATTCCCAGTCGCTGACACGTGGGACCCGCCGGGTCGTCTTCCACCTCCGGCCACCCGCGCCCGTGCGCCGCCGGGCTCGCCGGAGTTTGACGGATTCCGGCCTTCCGGCCATCCCCCGAGCCCTCCCTCGCCGCTAGGGCCTAACTTCTCGTGCTGAACAAGATGGGACCCTCCCCCCCGGGCGGCGGTGGCTCTAACCTAGCCGGCCACGGTGCAGCGGCTCTGTACAAGTTCGGCGACGTCGCCCGGCCAACCTAGCCCGCCAAGACACCGGTAAAACGGTGCTACAGCACCAGTGGACTATGGGGATGCTCGACCTAGCCCCAAAACTGCTCGGGACCGACGGCTAATGGTGTCTCACCGTGCACCCGAAACCTCCTCCGCGTTTGAGCTCGGCAATTCTGGAATTCATGCGGTCTACGTGCATCTTTCCAACTAGGGTTGTGAAGGGCTACTGATTGCCGACTAGTGGCGGTCCTGTGTGCAAGGTTTCACGACCTAAGAACGAGAAAGAAGATTGAATTTGTTATTAACGTACCGGAAGGTCGGATGGTGCCCGCCGGCGAACTTTTCTCAAATTCGAGCCCGGTAGATCATCTCATGGCTTGAGCTTCGGGGACGAGCATCAGGGGGTCCTAGCGCATCTGAGGGTGCTCTAGTTCGGGCCTGAGAAGCTTTCGGTGGGGCTGTCCACGTGAGACCACTTCGGTTTCCCGCCGGGGGAGCCTCGGTGCTCGGCGGAAATCGTTAAACTGTGGCCAAACGAAGCCACAATACAGCGGAGTGCTGAGGGGGTTAGCTGGGGAACATGTTGGCGCTCACTTATGCCGTGGATCACTCGCTCAGCGGAGGAACAACGCCGGTTTGCAATCGGCCGAACGGGAAGCGGCACCGGCAGGTTTCTGTTGTGCACACGAGAGTGGGAACAGGGAGGGCGACGCGTGAGCTGCGGTTATAAGGAGGGGAGAAACCAGCTCGCCAGCGCAGAGGTCGTGAGGAAGAGGTGGTGTCGGCTTGCCCCTGTGTCGCACGGTGAGAAAACCCGAGGTTGTCTCGGTGGCACGGGGAGGAGAAAAACAGAGACCGTGCACTGCCTGAACTGAAGATCTTTTGCACACTCATTTCCCCAATGACATGTGGGCCCCACTAGTCAGTACCCCTTCTACTCAAAATATCTCCAAAGTTTGACAATTATCCAACCCAAATGTTTGAAAGTTGGAAACTGAGCTCATTTGAATAGTTTGGACAAATTCCATTCAAATTCAAATGTTTATTTGAATCCCTTGCACATTTAACTCCATTTGGAAAAATGGGCAGCAAACTTTTTCAAAAATAAATGAAACTCTGCCTACCCACTAATTTGGACCTAAGGAATCCGAATATGCAATTTGATTCTGGTTTTAGCTGCTGCAAACAAGAGCTTGAACACAACAGTTTTGAATTACCATTGTGTCCTTCCCTTATTTGAAGTTTGAGTTTAACCTTTAGTTCAAACTCTTAATTTTTAAACCTTTCCATTGCACTTGAGTTCTTCACTTCTGTTGTTTTTTTCCGCATGAGGTCCATCCATGCAGTAACCCTAAGTTTGTTTAGAAGAATCTCACCTATGTTATCATATGTGGAAAAAGTTTCAACTAAGCCCCTTTTTCATACACATGACCCCAACATTTGTGCAAACTCATGTTTCTTTGTATTCAAATTTTTATGACCTTTACAATCCTCCCCCCTTAAAAGAATCTCGTCCCGAGATTACAAAAGAAAGATGAGGCGGAAGGTAATTACAACAATTACGACAAAAGTTCCGGATAGTTCTTGTGGATGTAATCTTCACTCTCCCACGTCGCTTCTTCCGGTGTGTGATTACTCCAAAGGACTTTGTAAAATTTCAAAGTCAGATTTTGAGTGATCCGGCTCTTCTCGTTGATAATCTTGATGTGCTGCTCGGCGTAGGTGAGATCCGGTTGCAATATCTCCATGTCTTCCGAAAGGATCTCCGTCGGCCTCTTCAAACACTTTCTCAAGTGTGAGACATGGAAGATGTCGTGGATGCCCGATAAGGATGGCGGCAGCTCCAAACGGTAGGCCACTGGTCCACACCGTTCTGTAATAAGGAACGGACCCACAAAGCGAGGAGCTAGCTTTCCCTTGACCCCGAATCGATGAATTCCCTTCATCGGGGATACTAGGAGATAGACGTGATCTCCGACTTCAAAACACAAGGGTCGGCGTCGCTGGTCTGCATAGCTCTTCTGGCGAGATTGAGCGGCCCTGAGGTGTTCTTGAATCAGCTGGACCCGCTCTTCGGCATCCTTTACAAGATCAATGCCGAAAATCACCCTCTCGCCAGATTCACACCAATTGAGTGGTGTGCGGCACTTCCTGCCATAAAGTGCTTCGTATGGTGCCATTTTAATACTGGATTGGTAACCATTATTGTAGGAAAACTCTGCTAATGGCAAATGGTTATCCTAGTTCTTTCCATGATTTATGGCACATGCCCTCAGCATATCTTCTAAAATTTAATTCACCCTCTCCGTTTGCCCGTCGGTCTGAGGATGGTATGCCGAGCTTCTGATTAACTTTGTTCCCAGAGATTCATGTAGTTGCTCCCAGAATCGAGCAACAAATATTGAACCTCGGTCCGACATGATGGTCTTGGGGACTCCATGTAAGCATACAATTCTGGAGAGATATAACTCTGCATATTGCTTAGTCTGGAATCCCGTATTTACTGGGATGAAGTGGGCTGATTTTGTTAAGCGATCAACAATCACCCAAATGGAGTCATGCTTTCTGGACGTGAGAGGTAGTCCGACGATAAAGTCCATGCTGATGTCCTCCCACTTCCGTGCCGGGATGCTTAATGGTTGCAGCATCCCCGCTTTCTTTATATGGTCAGCCTTGACTTGCCGACATGTATCACATTCAGATACGTATTTGGCAATTTCTCGCTTCATCCGAGTCCACCAAAATTTTGTTTTAAGATCTTGATACATCTTATTGCTTCCTGTATGTATCGAGTACTTGGACATATGAGCTTCGTCCAAGATCTTCTTCCTTAGCTTCAGGTTCCGGGATACCACGATACGGTCATTAAACCATAACACCCCTTGATCATCTTCCCGGAAACATTTCATCTTATCCTCTTTAATCATTGCTCGTATATTCCGCATCCCTCTATCTCTCTTCTGGGCTTCTACAATCTCCTCTCTAATGGTAGGCACAAGAGCAAGATTATACAACACCCCATATGGAATCACCCGCAAGCTTGGTTCTTCCTCCTCCTCCGGAACAACTGACAAGTTATTAACGTGGGACTTACGACTGAGTGCATCAGCCACCACGTTAGCTTTGCCCGGATGGTAATGGATCTCGAGCTCATATTCTTTAATTAATTCCAGCCATCTCCGCTGCCTCATATTAATATCCTTCTGAGTGAATATATATTTGAGGCTCTTATGGTCGGTCTAGAGGTGCACTAAATTCCCAAGAAAGTAGTGCCTCCACATCTTCAACGCAAGCACCACTGCAGCGAGTTCTAGGTCATGAGTGGGGTAGTGCTGCTCGTGGTTGTGGAGTTGACGAGACCCATACGTGATCACGTGTCTATCTTGCATTAAGACACAGCCAAGTCCAATGCCTGAGGCATCACAATAAACATCAAATGGCTTTGTTGTATCCGGTTGGGCTAACACCGGTGCCGTTGTGAGATGTTTCTTTAAGGTTTGAAATGCCTCTTCACAGGCCTCTGTCCACACATACTTGCTGCTCTTCTTCAATAACTCTGTCATTGGTTTAGCCACCTTCGAGAAGCTGGGAATAAATCTCGGGTAATAACCCGCTAGTCCTAGGAAACTGCGGATTCGATGAACCGATGTTGGAGACTCCCACTTCAAGACTTGCTCAATTATGGTTGGATCCATGGCCACACCCTCCGCTGAAATAATGTGGCCTAAAAATGGTACCTTGCTGATCCAAAATTCACACTTGCTGAATTTGGCATACAGCTTATGTTCCCGTAACCGTTGGAGCACAATATGGAGATGTTTGGTGTGCTCCTCCTCCGATTTGGAGTATACGAGAATGTCGTCGATGAAAACCACGACGAACTGATCCAACTCTGGAATGAATACAGAATTCATGAGATACATACAGTGTGCAGTTGCATTTGTTAGCCCGAAAGACATGACAAGATACTCATAGAGCCCGTATCTAGTCAAGAAGGCCGTCTTCGGTATATCCTCCGCTCTGATTTTTATCTGATGATAGCCGTACCGTAAGTCCATATTGGAGAATACCTTGGCACCCACCAACTGATCAAATAATATATCGATCCGCGGCAATGGATATTTATTTTTGATCGTCACTGCATTCAGCGGCCGATAATCCGCACATAACCGAAGTGACTCATCCTTTTTCTTCACAAAGAGGGCTGAACAGCCCCATGGCGATGAGCTTGGTCGGATGAACCCTTTGTCCATTAAGTCCTTTAGCTGTTCTTTCAGTTCAGCTAATTCCTTCGGAGACATTTTGTACGGCCTCCGATATATTGGTGTGGTTCCTGGTGCTAACTCGATCTGGAATACCACATCCCTCTCAGGCGGCATCCCTGGAAGATCGTCGGGAAACACATCTGGGTAACCACGAATCTGGAATATCCTCCAGTTTCGTGGTCACACTATGGTACACCACTGGATTTTTAGAATCCACGGCTTCAAGTATGAGCGTTTGGAGACCGTAGATCGGAGAGTCCAAACTAAAAATCTGTGGACCGATGTCAAGAACGGTGGTAGTTCATCCACGCCATTCCTAGAATCACGTCAATCTTCTGCCCCTCTAACACAATGAGAGTTGTGGGGTATACGTTTTCACATAAGCACAAGGGTGCTTTGATCACTACTTCATTAGCAGCTATATTTCCACCCGGTGAGCGGATAAGGTAGTGATCCTTCGGTGTAGAGGTGGAGAGCTCAGATTTGCACACAAACAACCTGCTGATGAAATTGTGTGTGGCTCCAGAGTCAAATAAAATTAACACGGGCAGTCCATTAAGGGTCAACATTCCCGCTAGCACAGGTGCCCCATCTGGCACATCCTCTAGAGCCGTATGATAAATGCACCCGGATTTTGGTGCAGTTCCTTGAAGCTGAGCACGGGGTTGATTTATACCCCGCCCCGGTGTAGTTTCTCTATGGTGTATCCTTTCTGGACACTTCCTGCTGATGTGACCCAAGTACCCGCACGTGAATCACGGTTTCTCAGCCGGTTCCGGGTTGCTCTGAGTACGGATACTAGTTGTATTCTGCTGCGGCAAGAGCACTTGAGGAACAGAATAACGTGGCTGCATATACCGTTGTTGCAGCTGTCCGAATTCAGAGTATTGGGACGAACGACCTGAATATTGCTGGAGTCGTCGAGCCGGCTGCATCAGCTGACAGTTCAAGGTACTGTCTACCACCCTGTATTTCTGCGGAGCACTACTGCTACTCTCCGGTGGTACATGGTTCTTTCTTTTCTCAGCCTGAACTTCCCGCTTAGCATCTTCAACCATGATGGCAGCACTCATCAATTCGTTGAAATTCTTTCGATCAGCCAACACGAGTCTCTACTTTAGCTTGGGATTTAGGCTGCGGAAGAACCACTCACACTTTTGTGCTTCAGTATTCACATGTTGAGGCGCATACTGTGCCAGCTTGTTGAACACTCGTGAATGCTCGTATGCACCCCTCCCTCCTTGTTTTAAGGCCAGAAACTCCTCGAGTTTCCACTGAATTATTCCGGATGGAACATGATACGCGAGAAATGCCTTCCGGAATTCTGCCCATCTACAGTCATGTCCTGCTGGTAAGGAGGCGAGTTGATTTGCCCACCATGCACTGGCGGACCCGTGAAGTTGTTGCGCTGCGTATAAAACCTTCTGATGTTCGGTGCATTGAAGCAACCCGAACTTAGACTCAATGGTATGGATCCAGCTATCCGCCACCAACGGATCCTCAGATTCAATGAAAACCGGTGGTTGAGTTGCCAAGAACTCAACATAGGAATTCAGTTGAGGTTGGCGCAAGTCTTCGTCTTGACATCCCCTTTGACGGGATGTATTCATCACCAGAGTGCGGAGCAAGTCGGTTCGCTCATTGCTTGCACCCGTCATGGCAGCCAGAATGTCCGCCATTGTGACCGTGGGTGAAGGTCCTGGTGGAGGTTGCGGATCTCGCTGCTCCCGCAGTGGAGAGTTATCACCACCACCACCACTGGAACCACCCACTTTACCCATGGAACGAGTTCGCACCATTCTGCAATTGCAAGAGTTCATTATCAGCTCAACACTATCACTTGATTTATTCCATAAACAAAGTAGTGCAACACTGATAATGAAATCTTAACATGTAAGTGATTTAATCGCAAACTGATGTAGCTAACAGCAAGGATTTAAAAGCAGATTGACCGGTCCTTAAACAAACCAGATTTCGATCCAGTTAAAAGCATTTTCATAACTCATGTTGAATACCAAAGTTAAAGTTAACTTCAATATATGTCCAATGAGTATCCAAACGCCTCCATATCACTCCCGGATCAAAAGTTATGGTTTCGCAGAGTTGACAGACTTTCGGGATAAAATTTGCCAGCATCTCCTTTGTATGTGGCTGAATTTTTCACTGTTCTATATGAAAATAAAACAAGAATCTGAACAACCTTTGAACTACAACAATGTTGCATATCTCATAACCTTTCCAACGGTGTATAACAGGCTCCCTAGGGATTTTTCTACAGGAAGTTATGGCTTAAAAACAGAAAGGTCCGGAGAGGTTTTGCTACTGTCCTGGTTCTGAACAGTTTGCCTTCAACTGGACTTTTACCAACTTAACTTATGATTTTCCTCTGGAGGTCTACAAGAGAGTTGTAGAGCACTTGAAAAGCCTTCCAGAACTGTATCATACAACTTGATTGGTTAAATCTACTCAGAGTTATGCTCTGTTAAATTCCAGTAAAAATTTCTGCCAGAAACATAACACTCTATTTTTGAAATCTTTAAAACCTAGACACTCTCTCATTTGAATCTTAGTTCAAAATAAGAGTTCAGTAACTAATATTTGTTTCAAACTTCCATTTTTAGTTGAAAGTTAGCTCATGAATCATTTCTTCATAGGGAAGAGGTTGTTATGTGTGGTACGGTGTCGATGCACCGTAAGAACAATGTCGGTACTACGTTGCCTCTCCAAAAGAAAATCCTAAACCGGCTTATACCGGCATATAAGTATGATCAGTGGCACTAAGACGGTCTCTCGCACACGTGTACTACACGGGATACGTACGTGGTTAGTACCTGCAGAAGATCACTCAATAGTGGTGCACTCAAAGTCTTTCTCATTTCAGGCAGTTCTATAATTGAAAGTAAATACAAACGCCCATATCATTGTCATACGGCCATCCTTGAGTTAAGTCACGTCTCAAGGTACATGGTCGCGTTTCAACACCACACGACGGGGAACCCCAGTAGATCATGAACGGGTCGTCACGGTTGGGAATGTTATCAACCCAACGGATACCAGCTACTGCCCTGCAGGGCACGCCGATGGCAAGCGCTGCGTATGTCCTCCTGGGCTATTTCCAGACGAATACACTTTCGCGTTACTAACCACGCGATGGGGTCCCCACTTACTTGCCTAATGCATGCTAGGGATCAGCGTTTCATATGAACTCAGGAACATGAAGAGTCCCAGAGTTTCATATTGACGTCTCACACCAAGCTGTGAGACCTAGCCCTGAACCACATTCCTCGTCAGGGGAGCTAACCGAAATTGAACCGCTTTCGGTGGCATTCCTTACCATGTTTACCTGAGCGTAGGTGTGTCGTTACGTAATAAAAATTTCAGAATTATAACAAGTATGTTAGCGCTGCCACTTTAAGTAACTATACTACTCTAGTCCTTATGTGGGCCTAATACCGTTTCCTCACCGTATCCTAAGTTTTTATCGTAATACGATCCTTATTCCGTGTGCTATTGCCAATGCGGCTCTGATACCACGCTGTGAGGGCCCACTGTCCCGATCACTCACGGAGATGGGGCACCTCGCCCGGGAATCGCATTGGGTGGTACCGTGCGATGCGGCATCCAACAGCACACATAATAAAGCATCATATTACATAAATCAAGAGGAAGCTTACAATGTGTAAATTTTACAAATACTTCTCAAAATAAGCTACAGCGGAAGACTATTACCACTCACGTCTCATACCTATGCTAAGCAACAGAGAAGGTGTCCAGCCCGCGGACCCTTCCCGCTAGCAACACTATCACAATAGCAGCGGTAGGGGTTGTCATGAGTTCACCACTTGGGGAGTTCCGAGTCTCATCGGGCACCCGTACATATCAGCCTACAGTTATTACCTGCAAAACAACTTAGGTCGTATCTGTGAGCACAAAGCTCAGCAAGACTGACCCGTCACCCTAATCATGAAACTCTACATGATGAAAATAGAGGGCCGAATATAGAAGTTTACATAAAAGATGATCTTGAGCTAAAGGAAAATCCTTACTTCAAGTTTTAAGCAACTTTTATAGTCCTCACGCAATTTACATTGGGACTCCACAATCAAACAAGAAACGCTTCATCTCGATGTCACTTGCCCGAGGTGAAAGTAACTTTAGTGAGCTACCCTAGACTCATAAAAACCTTGCGCCATTACCGTCGAGACTCCACAATCAAACAAGAAAGGCTTTGCCTCGACGCTACTAGCCCAAGGTGGAAAGTAAATTTAGTGAAGTATTGATCGTTCCTCATCTCCATTATGAGGATTACTCACGAAGCATATTAAACATTTCCCAGTTTATTACTACGTCACGACTCAGTGTACAAGTATGCTCACTACCGCGAGCGACGGTGATTGCAATCAAAAACACCCGGCTGACACGACACGTACGCCCGTACTCGACGTTGCACACAGCAACCGTCACTGACGTGATACGTGGCAACCTTTCACACGACACCCAAATGTCGAACCGGTCCCACCGACTGGGATTAAGTCTCTCTACGGCAAACCCTCGTAGAGCCGACTTCTCTATCCTTTCAGCATCAGCATCAGACGGTGAGGTATGCCTCGACACCCAGGTTAACATGTTACATCGGTTTCCTGGGTCCCATATAGCCAGTATGCATCCGGTACACATCTCAAACTTGTCCAGCGGGGCCGCACACGAGAACGGGCCTTAATCAACTCAGACATAGAATAGGCTCACAGGACCACGTCCTTGACCTTCCATCCACTGCCCGGTCTCCATTCCCAGTTATGAGAATCAATTCCCAACTCTTCTGAATGATCCCCCTAAATCCCTTTTCACGAGTAGGAATCTGCCTACTCGAGTTATGCCTCTTTTAATCCACTTTTGTTGAGATCAACAGTTATAATTAATTGATAACATAACATATCCTACATTAAACTCCAGGATTTTCTGGGTCATGCATTTAGAGTTTCATACCATATAGACGTAATGCAATAAATAAAATGCTAGACGTATGAAGTGAATACAAATAAAAACTTGTAAATTTGATGCAAACCGGGGCTTGCCTTTGTTTTGCAGGGGCTGATATATATAACTCAGTTAGTGAAGATCACTTGGCTTGATCTCTTGCCTCCCTTCTTTGATCTCTACTCCAATGACTTGAAGTCCTTCACGTAGATGCTACACGTAATGCATATGCGCAATTGTTTAATTGTAAAGACATTGCTACAAGTCCTAATAACAAGTTTTCAAAAACTGGAACTCTGTTTAAGAATTTAAAATGACACTGGTGCTAGTGGTTTGGGTTTGGATCTAAGCACATGATTAAGTGCTAAGTGGTTTCCCCCCTCTTCTATATTGATCACCTTAAGTGGTTAAACAGAACAGGAGTGATCCAGAGGTCTAATAGAGCTGAGAATTTTCATGTGAGTTCCTTGTCACAAGAATGTCCTCTGGACCAAAACTTAGCACTTTTCATTGAGTGGTTTGTTCAGAATAATTTTCTAAGCAATTAAGCAAAGAAGAATTAATCCTGAGATAACACCCATGTTCATGACAAACTTAGTGAACTACAATTTCCATTATAGCTCATAGAGTTTGCATGAATTTTCATAGCATTTTTGGAGCTAAGATCTGCCCAGAACTGAATTTCCAAGTTTTGGAAATTCTCTGAAAATGTTTCTGTATTCAATTGAACACAGCATCTCCAAATCTGAATTGCCCTGAGCAAATCAACTCCAATTGAGCTGAAACTTTTACAGGGGTTCACTAACACCCGAAAGACTATTCTGGCAAAATTTGAGGATTTTTGGATTAACTAAACTCCTTAAAGAATTCTTTTGCTGAAAAGCTTTAAAGAATTTTCCAGAATTAATGGGTTTCATACAAATTGGGTTTCATATTTTGATAGTGCTCTGTCAGAGGAATCCAGCAAAATTTGTTTCACAATTTTTGGACTCTCCTACACGAAGTTGTGGCTATTTAAAGTTTGAACTGAAAACTGAAATTCCCCAAAATGTTCAAATACTGACTGTGGGTCCAGGGGACAGGTGTCACTCGCCGGGGCAAGCCACACTGGGCTACTGGGTATTTCACGCACGTCCACACTAGATCCCAGCGCCACAGCTGCTCAGAAATTTGATTCCCGGTTGCTGACACGTGGGACCCGCCGGGTCGTCTTCCACCTCCGGCCACCCGCGCCTGTGCGCCGCCGGGCTCGCCGGAGTTTTACGGATTCCGGCCTCCCGGCCGTCCCCCGAGCCCTCCCTCGCCGATAGGGCATAGTTTCACGTGCTGAACAAGATGGGATCCTCCACCCCCTAGGCCGGCGGTGGCTCCAACCTAGCAGGCCACGGTGCGGCGGCTCTGTACAAGTTCGGCGACGTCGCTCGGCCAACCTAGCCCGCCAAATGTAAAGGTCCCAAAAATTATGAATACAGAGAAACACTTATTTGCAAAAGTTGGTTTCATATGTATGAAAATTGGGACTTGTTAAAACTTTTCCACATGTGATAACACACATGAGGTCTTTTCTTCACACAAGTCAAATGTTTATTTGAGAACTTGGAACCTTAGAGGGGTCTAAAACAAGGATGGGAAGTTCCCATATGTGTGAGAAAACAAAAATCAGATTTGGAACAATGTGTTCAAAATAAAAAAATCAAATGAGAGCAACAATGGAATTCAAAACTGTTGTGCTGAAAATCTCATTTGTAGCAGCCAAATTAAAAATCAGATTTCATATTTGAATTCCTTGGGTCCAAGTTAGGGGCTGTGCAAAGTTTCATGATTTATGGAAATGAATTGCAACCCATTTTCCAAAATGGACTTTAAATGACAAAGAATTCAAACACTCATTTGAATTTGGATGAAACTTGCCCAATTATCCAAATGCATACCAGATTTGAATTCCCACAATTGAATTCACTCAATATTCAAATTTGGGAGATATTTGGAGGGGGATAAGGAGGGACTGATCAGTGGGTCCCACATGTCATTGAGTGCACTGAATATTGCAAAAGATCTCAGTCCACAGTCTCTGTTTTGCTTACCTCCCACGCGAAGCAACGGCCGAAGCCGATCTCCCTTCGCTCGACACTGAGCGCAGCGGCAGCCAGCTCCTGCTGAATTCTTTCGCGCTGGAGAGCTGCTGGACGTCGGTAGCCACCGCCTCCCTCCCTCTCCCGCCTCTTAACCGAAGCCACGGCGCTGTTCTTCTCTCCCTCGCACCGGAAGACAGAAAACACAGCCGCCCTGCTTCGATTGATCGGGAACTCAGGAAGTCGAGTGAGCAGCGCCTCTGAGCAGCAAAACAACACCACCAACGTCTCCACGACCTCCTCGAGCCATCACCCAGTGTGTTCGTGCAGCCTACGCCGAGAACTTCGAGCTCCCGTGGCGGACGAACACCCCGGCGGCGACGTGCTTCCATGGACAGCCTCCTCCAGAGCTTGTCACGACCAAGCGAGGCCATTTTTGGCGCGCAGGAGCTCCGTGCAGCTTCCACCCGAAGCACAGAGCTTGTCTTCGCCTCTGGACGACGAATTTCGGAAATCTTCTCCGGCCGGGGAAAACTGACCGCGGGTACGAATCCATGAAATTCTTGAGTTATATTCATTTAGAGCTCTACAAATTTTGCACACAGAACCTAGACTGGTGTAGCAACTTTTCTTCTTCACAAAACGTCGCATGAAACCCATGGTAGACGGCTTGTTTCAAGCTTTTCCGACGGCTACCACAATAAGGGGCATCGGGTGCTCGATGAACCCTAGGTTGGAGCCGTTTCCGAGCCCAAATGCGGCCATGCCGAGCTGGGAAAACCTCCACTGGTGCTGTAGAACCTTTCCAGGGGACTTCTGGCGGGCTAGAGCATCGGGGCAACGTTGCCGGACTCCCTCAGAGCCGCTGCACCGGTGCGGGGTGGTTTAGGAACCTCGCCGGTCTGGGGAAGTCCCACCATCGTGTTCCTCGGGTTAAAATAGGGCCTGGCGGCGAGTAGCAGCTCGGAAGTTGGTCGGAGCGATGAAAACCGGCGAACTCCGGCGAGCCCGGCGGCGCAGAAGCGCGGGGGCGGGAGGTAGACGAAGGTGCTACCGGTCCCACGCGTCAGTCGCACGGCAACAGTGGGTGTCACACCCGGTTTTTCCGAAGAAACAACCAAGTGAATATCACATGTATGCCAGGATCATTTTCTCATACATGTGATGACAAATAGTGAAGCATCATTTATTACAAGCCAGGTGTCGAATATAAATAAGTCTTACATCGCAAATGTCTCAATGGACACTAATGCTTCATCACAAGTAAATAAACTAGCAATAAACTAGCAGCGGAATATTATTCTTTTAGGGCTCCATCACAGGCGTTGCCCGGGGGTCTTCATGAACCTAAAAACCTTCCTCGGGTCCAAAGTCTTGGTCATTATACACCACCTCATTATCTTGACCTGAGCAGCAATATAAACCAACAAATATGCAAGGTTGAGTACCAATGGTACTCAGCAAGTGTGGGAAAATTATATCATGCATGGCTAGAACAAGGAGAGGTTGAACTCATGGTTAAAGCACTACGCAATTAATACCTATCACCTTAGCTTATTCAGCACCTACATTACTACACAGGTGAAATGGTCCCAATCTCCCATCCCATCATCATAATCCAATAACCATAACATCATTTCCAATGTTAAGCTCCCCGCTTAACATCCACAACTTCCAAAAACCTTCTCTCCTCTAATCATGAATAAGTCCAGGCCGCTCTTAACCGTGAGCACGGCTGTCAAGACAGTTTTGACTCTGCAGAGTTTGTACCACTGTACCCACAAGTAGTGATTTCATCCCCCGTTGCCGGGTGGACTAAAAGAACCTCCATTATGCCAGTGGCTACGATCCACATTCACACTTCCCAGGTGTGCAGCCAGGAGATCACTACGAAGCCTTTACAAAGGGATTCCCGACGAGCGTGGGCCCACTGAGGTTTCACCCCTAACAGCATACAAGAGGCTCCAACCCCGCTGCAGTGGCCCCCTCTTGAGCCTTGCGGTTCATATGGTAGTCCATCTGACACCTATTCCCCGCACCATCCAACACACCCATACTACGCCGGGGATACACCTAATTAATTGGCCAAGCTGCCCCATCTCAGCATGTGGTTGGCACTGTAAAGCCGGGTTACATGCTCCATGAACCGGTCCTTAGGATCCAGGCAAGTACTAAACACAAACCCAAGTCTCGTGCACCCAGCACACAACCAAAACATCCAACTTGCCTTGATCCCTACCTCTACATAACTCACAATAGCTCATTCAAGAGTATGGTATAATAAACTGATGATCTCATATCCAAATATCCCATTCTAAGCATGACTAAGCATATGCATGTAAATAAATGACATGACAAAATAAATCCCAACCCAAGCTTCAAGGAAACAAGGTAATGCAATTCTAGGGAAACTTCCTAGCATGGGTTTCATAATTATCTTGACAATGCAAATAATTCTATCTACACATCCTAGCATAGGATCAAAGTGGTCAAGGACACTTGCCTCCTTCTTGCTGCTCTTGAAATGGGTAGTCCTGATCTTGGAAATGAATAACTTGTTCTTGATCAGGTTCTACTTCATACCATCACACATAGCAAAAGAAAAACAACAATCATAAGACATAGTTCACACCTCTACTTCATACAAACCACACATTCATATTTATGAAATTCATTCACCACTATATGTGTTGTGTTTCAGTTTTAAATAAATTCCTTACATTAAACTACCAAGTATGTATGGAAAGTATTTTTCTTCTCCATATGTGCCTTCACAACTTCTATCAATCCTAAACTGAACTTTTTGGATTCTAGAAACACCATTTATCATTTACTAGTTGCTATATTTTCAGATTTATATTCCTATGCATAATTGTGTATTTTATTATTAAACTAGTAATACACATCACCTAAACAGAATAGGTTCTGGTCCTAAATAATTTAAAATCATATTTTGACCTTGGCTTCTGATGTAGACCATTTCATAATTATTTTCCCTATTTTTCTATAACTATTCTTTACTTAAAAATGTGTCCCTATACTAATAAATGTGAATAATAGATGAAACATATTTATTTCAGCCCAAAAATATACTTTTATCTCACTCCAAAGTTTTCTAAGTACTGAGAAAGTTTTTAATTAATTTTGACAATTATGTTTGTCCCCCTTTTTAATTTTTAAACACTAGTTACATATTCAATTTTCTAAATTACATACTAAACAAGGCTAAAATAATGAATTCACCCCATTACAGGGTCTATAATATTATTTTCATAATTTCCAGGGGTCTAGCTACACTTATCAGAGGTGTTTTTCCTAATTTCTATTAAGTCCAGGGGCTAAAACTGATTTTTAAATGAATTTACATGATTTTCTGGAGTTCCAGGGGCTAGATCTGAAGTTTCCGGGGCTAGCTCTCAATTCCAGAGAACCCCAGGGGGTAGCACGTAAGAACTCCAGTCTTTATAATGCGGGGCTGACGTGGACCGTCCGATTTTAAACCGACGGCTGAGATTATAACATCGAACCGGTACGCGGGGATTTAAAGTCTACCGTGCGATTTAAAATAAACGGCGCACAAGCGGCCACGTCGCTCTGATCGAGCGCGGGCGGCGCTGCCGGCGGCGCACGGCGGCGGGAAGCGGCGATCTCGCCGGAAAGTTTCGGATCCTCGAGAATTCTGTCTAAAACTGTGATCTTATGGCCTAGATCGGTAGAGGGGAGGTCAGGGATCTCACCTCGGGGGTTTTCTCGAGCTCGGGGGTCCTGGAAAGTGATCGGCGGCGAGGTCCGAGGCAAAACCACGGCGAAGCTCGTCGGCGCTGGGTTTACACCGTAAGTCTTCGGGTTTTCTGCACCTGCAAAGTTCCCCGGAGGCGGTGGATCAAGACCAGCGAGTTAGATCAGAGTTTCCGAGCTTAGATCGGCCAGAATTCACCGGCGAAGTCTCGGTGCTCACCGGAGTGAAAATCGGCGATCGCGTGGGAAAAACTGATCGGATCGGGGGTTTTTATAGCCGGGGGAGGGCGGTGGGTCTGTTGTGATCGAGTTGGAGTCCTCAGGGACCGGAATTCGGCTGCGGGACGCGGTTTCCCGATCGGTTGCGATCGCGCGCGCGGGAGAGAGTCCGGGGTCGCGGGGTTAGGGATGACATGTGGGTCCCACCCGTCGGTGAGGGGCAGCGCGGCGCGCGCGGGGGCGGGCTGGCGCGGGAGTTGCTAGGCCGGCTGGCGGTTTCGGCCCACTGGCCAGTTTTTTCCCGTTTTCCTTTTTCTTTTTCCATTTCTTTTCTGTTTTGGGTATAATTTGAATTCCAGTTTGAATTTGAATTTTTGCAAAACATGCAACACGTCCAAAAATTTTTAAATTCCCCTCTGAACATGGTTTAGAGTTTTGAATCAAAATTTGGGGTGTTACAGTGGGCTGGATACTCTGTGGCACGGGGTCGGCTGTGACAGCACAGGAAACAATTCTGTAGCCCGTGTGGCACGCTCCCGGTGACTGACACGTGCTCCTGGTCCCACAGTCAGGTTTAAACTTTTCCCGCATTTATTCAAATTCCAGATTTTCCCCAAACTTTAGAAGAGCATAACTTTTGCTAGGAACCTCAAAATTTAGTGATTCAAATTGGGTTAGATTGAGATTGACAAACTATATCCAAATATGCAACCCAATTTGTATGAAAGTCTTTATTTAATTCTGGAAAATTCATTAAATATTTTCAGCAAAAGAATTTATAGGGAGTTTGGTTTATCCAAAAATCCTCAAATTTTGCCAGAATATTATTTAGGGTGTTATTAGACTCCTGTAAAAGTTTCAGCTCATTTGGAGTTGAATTAATCAGAAGAATTCAGATTGTAAGTTACTGTGTTCAAATGAATACAGAAATATTTTCAGAGAATTTCCAAAATTTGTAAATTCAGTTCTGGGCAATTCTTAGCTCCAAAAATCCTAGGAAAATTCATGTAGACTCTATGAACTATAACTGAAATTGTGGTTCACTGATTTTGACATGAACATGGGTGTTACCTCAGAATTAATTCATCTTTGACTAAACCCTTAAAGAATTATTCTGAATAAACCACTCCATGAAAAGTGCTAAATTTTGGTCCAGAGGACTTTCTTGTGACAAAGAACTCACATGAAATTTTCAGCTCCATTAGAGCTCTGGATCACCACTGTCATGTGTGATCTCTTACGGTGATCAACACTAAAGTGGGAAAAGCACTCAACACTTGATCATGGTGTTTGAACCCAACCCAAACCACTAGCACCAGTGTCATTTTAAATTCTTAAACAAAGTTCCAGTTTTAAAATTGTCATTAGATCTTATGAGCAAAAGCTTTTCAATTAAATACATATGCATGATCATATCGTGTAGCATATACGTGAAGAAGGTGAGAAAGACTTGAAGTGAAGATCAAGGAAGGACGAAAACAAGTGATCAAGCTCCAAGTGATCGTCACTAACTGATTGTAACCTTAGTCACCTGTAAAACAGGCAAGCCCCGGTTTGCATTTGAACAGTTTTATAAATCATTTTCATTTGTAGAGATCATAGCTTTGCATCATTGATTGCAGTAAGTCTAGATGATATTGAAAACCCCACTTGCATGACCAGAAATACCTAAGAGAGAAAGGGTAGAATAGCACCCCCTCAAGTGGATTCGGCTACGCTAAATGTTAGTAGGAAAGGTCCGGTAGAAGTCGAGTAGTTGGGAGCTACTCGCGAGTTTAGGGCTGGTTTACTCGGAACGGGTTCGAATTAGAAAGGATGAGGAAAGTTCACACATAAGAAATGGAGACCGGGCAGGGGGGTTTAGATGCAGCAGGTTGCAGGCCGTGCGTGCATAGCCCTGCCTGTGTCGGTTAAGGCCCGTCCGTGCTTGGCCCTGTTGGACAAGTTTGAGTTGTGTACCGGGCGCATACTGGCTATATGGGACCCAGAAAACCGATGTACCTTGCGAGATCCATAGTGGAACTTTCCCAGCTGCCTTAGGCTTTCGGCGTCAGGGTAGCAGGAGGTACCTTGCTCAAGAACATACCACAGCGGGTATGTACCTTGAGGGAGCTTGTATACTCGGGGCAGTTGGACTGCGTCCAATGTGGAAGATATTGGGAAAGGTGGCCGCGTACAACGTCAGTCGAGGTTGCTGCCGGCAACTCGGAGTACGGGTGTACGTGTCGTGTAGTCCGGGCGTGTACTGATTCGAATCACCGTCGCTCGCGGTTATATGAGCATACTTGCCCACTGCGTCTTGACGTAGTAAGAACTGAACTGGTTATTCTTTTGAACTTGATAAGGCTGTGCTATAACTTGTATTGCAACCATGATTGAATTAGAGATAGGCTCATTAAAGTTTACTTTCACTTTGTGCAAGGAGCATCGCAACAAAGCGTTTCTTGTTTGATTGTGGAGTTGCAATGCTTTTCCGCTCAAGGTCTGCACAATGAGGCTTAAAATCTGAACGTTAAGGATCAACTTTAGGCGAGTACTTTATGCAAATCTAGCCGACTCAATTACCACCGTCGTGCATGTAGAGTTTCTTGTTTAGGAGAGACGGGTCAGACTTGCTGAGCCTATGTGCTCACGCTTGCTATATAAGTGGTTTTGCAGGTTAACAACTATGCTGAAAAGAAGGTTGTCCGGTGGGACTCGGAGACTTCCGAGTCGTTTGACACAGGGAGAACCCAGCCGCTGCTGTTTTCTTCGTGTTACTAGCGAGAGGAGTCCGCGGGCTGGACTTCATCTCGAGTGCTCTTAGTTATTTGACGTGAGTTGATATAGACTTCCTCTGTAGTTACTTGATGTAAAGTATTTACAAAGAAAAACTTGTAAGCTTCCGTTATTGTTTTATGTAATACATTGTTCCTCATATGTGTGCTGTTGGGTGCCACACAACACGGCACCACCTAATGCGATTCCCGGGCGAGTGGCCTGTCTCGGCTGAGCGGGCCGCGTCAGCGTGGTATCAGAGCTGAGCCCTGTCTCAGTCGGTATCGCACCTGTCTCAGTTGGTATCAGAGCCGCATTGGTAATAGCACACAGAATAAGGAAGGTATTACGACAAAAATTTAGGTTACGGTGAGGATACGGTACTAGGCCCACATAAGGACTACTATTAGCTTAATATGAAGGTGGCAACCTAACTTATTTGTTATGTCGGAAAATCGTGCATCTCGGGACGCTTCATGTCTTGGGGGGTGCACCTAAGCGCTGTCCATCAGTGCGCACAAGCTGAAGGGTGGAGCCCCACGGGTGGCAGGTAACCCGATCCGCTTTAGTATCCTCTACGACTCCTCATGTCGCTTGGGGTACTCGAGCAACGTCCGTCCCAGGCGTGTGTGGTGCAATTTGGGAAACCCCGTCACGTGGTTAGTAACGTGAACACGTAGCTCAAGGCGTGTTTGGCTTGAGAACACCTGTGCGAGTGACGACGGACGGGTGTAAGAACTGTATGGATACCGGGTTCGGTGTGCAGCCGGACCTGACGATTGAGTGTGACTTATGCAGGATTAACCACGAAACCGTAGTATGAATAGTACACATTTGCGAGTGACCGTTTTAGTGCCACCTGAGATACGTTTATGCCGGTATAATCCGGTTAGGATTTTCTTTTTTTGAGGCTACGTAGTACCGACATGCTTCTTACGGTGCGTCGACACCGTACTAAACTTAATTAACCCGTTTCCTTTGAAGAAATTACCCATGAACTAGCTTTCAACTAAAAATGGAAGTTTGAAACAAATATTAGTTACTGAACTCTTATTTTGAGCTAAGATTCAAATGAGAGGAAGATTAGACTTCAAAGATTTCAAAAACAGAGTGCTCTGTTTTCAGCAGAAATTTGTGCTGGACTTCAACAGAGCATAACTCTGAGTAGCTTGACCCAATTAAGGTGTATGATACAGTTATGGAAAGATTATCAATTAATCTACAACTTATTTGTAGAGCTCCAGAGCAAAATCACAAGCTAAATGGGTAGAAAGTTCAGAGGAAGGTAAACTGTCCAGAACCAGGACAGCAACAAAACCTCTCTGGACCTTTCTGTTTTTAAACCATAACTTTCTGTAGAGAAACCCTTAAGGAGCCTATGATACACCATTGGATAGATTATGAAATGTGCAACATTGTTGTAGTTCAAAGATTGTTCAGGTTCTTATTGTATTTACATATACAACCGTGATAAAATCAGGCACGTACAAAGGAGGTGCTGGCAAATTTTATCCAGGAATTCTGTCAACTTTGGAAAATCATAACATTTAATCTGGAGATGATCTGGGGGCATATGAGTACTCTTTGGAAAGATACTGAAGTTAACTTTAACTTTGGTATTCCACTTGAGTTATGAAAATGCTCTTAACTAGATCAAAATCTGGAGATAGTGCATAAAGGTCTGTCCTGTACAGATAGGCTGGATAGTTATGCCTACTAAGGAATTGCGTAAACATGGATTTTGTTATTGCTTTTACTAAAATTTTGACATATTCATGTTTTCATTAGTCTCACATACTGCTGAGTTCTTGTTTAACTCATCTCAACTACATTTTGCAGTATGGTTCGTACTCGCTCTAGGAGTAGGGCCGGAAGTTTTCGTCGAGACGGTGATGCTTCTATTCCACCGCTGGAACCACCATCCACGGGATGGATGGATCTTATGACTCGAGTTGTTGAGTCTAATCAAGAGAACACTAGGCTACTCCAAGAAGCAACGCAAGAACACACACGCTTACTCCAAGCTTTGGTACAGCAAGGCGTACTCCAGAACACGCAACAAGTCGTTCCGTCTTGGGACGCTTATCTGGATTTCTTGGCGACTCAACCGCCAATTTTTACTGAAGCCACCGAACCTGTGGAAGCAGATCAATGGCTTCGTGTCATGGAGTCAAAATTTGGAGTATTCAAGTGTGATGAATACCAAAAGACAAAGTTTGCCGCTCAGCAACTCCATGGAGCCGCCGGAAACTGGTGGGTGGATCATCTTGCCACCATCCCTGAGGACCATCAAGTAACATGGAGTGAATTTTGTGAAGCCTTTCGTACACGTTACATACCACTAGGTATTGTCAAGGCAAAGCGGGAGGAATTTTTGGGCTTGAAGCAAGGGGACATGAGTGTCCTCGAGTATGTCAGAAGATTTAATCTTTTGGCCAATATGCTCCCGAATATGTGGCGAAAGAAGAGGCACGGTGTGACCTATTCTTCCATGGCCTGAGTGCCATATTACGTGAAAAGCTGGCCGTACACAATAACGGCAGTTACACCGACATGGTCGATGCGGCTTTCATTCAGGAGAAGCCGACACTTGAGTGTCAAGCGGAGAAGAGAAAAATGAGTGAGATCGAGCAGGCTAGCACAAGTTATGTGCCTCAGAAGTACCGTTTGGTGTATCAAACACCATCCGTTGAAAGATGGAGGCCATCTGTACGATCTACTCCGCAGAGGTTGATTGCTGGTCAAGTTCTACAACTTGCACCACCTCCACAGCCGCAGCATCAGACGGTGGTTTGTGCTCCATCGCTGCAGCCATATGTGCCTAGCAGTCCATTGCAAGTCAACGAAGAACCGGAGAGGCATCCGTGTTTTACTTGTGGGCGTATGGGCCATTATGCTAGGCAATGTCCGGAGGGAATTCGAGGCTACGGGTCATCATGTTTACAACAATACGACCCGTACTTCAATCTGCAGATAGGAGGGCAGATAAGGGGCAATATTCACTAAACTGTGATTAATGATGTTCCGGAAGGAGAAGCCGTTTTAGCAGGGATGTTTTCTCTGAATCAGCTACCGGTTTTAGTTCTCTTTGATTCCGGTGTCACACACAAGTTCATTAGCCAACCTTTTGTGGCTCAACATCAGCTTCAAACAGTTTATACAAAGAGGCAATACCTCATATCTTCGCCCGGGGCAGCAGTACCGCAAGCGAGGTTGTCTCCCGAGCACCTCTTTGTTTGGGGAGTAACATATACCCTACGACCCTCATTATTCTTGAAGGTCTGAAGATCGACATCATTTTGGGGATGTCTTGGTTGAATTACCACAGAGCGGTTCTTAACATCAGCTCCAGGACCGTAGAGCTCAACTCCCCACAGCACGGTCTTCACATATTACTTCTGGGCGCCAAACGGCAGCAGATTGCCACAGTGAACCACACGGAAGCTGTTAAGATAGAGGACATTCCGGTGGTACGTGAGTATCCGGATGTATTTCCCGAGGATTTACCGGGCATGCCGCCCGAACGAGACGTTGAGTTCAAGATTGAACTTATACCGGGAACAACACCGATATCACGAAGGCCGTACAAGATGGCACCCATTTAACTGGCAGAATTGAAGACACAGCTGAATGACCTAATGAGCAAGGGCTTTAGATGACCGAGTTCGTCACCTTGGGGTTGTTCAGCGTTGTTTGTCAAAAAGAAGGACGAAACACTACAGCTTTGTGTTGATTATCGTCCTTTGAACGCAGTTACCATCAAGAACAAGTATCCACTACCTCGCATTGATACGCTCTTCGATCAATTAGTGGGTGCGAAGGTATTTTCAAAGATGGATCTTCAGTCCGGATATCACCAGATTAAAATCCGGGCAGAAGATATTCCGAAGACGGCATTCTCAACGAGATACGGGCTGTATGAGTATCTCGTTATGTCTTTTGGTTTGACCAACGCCCCGGCACACTTTATGTACCTGATGAATTCAGTGTTCATGCTGGAGTTGGATAAATTCGTCGTTGTCTTCATCGACGATATCTTGGTGTACTCCAAGTCAGAGGAAGAACATGCTGAACATCTGCATATTGTGCTACAAAGATTGCGAGATCATCAGCTCTATGCAAAATTCAGCAAGTGTGAATTCTGGATTAATCAAGTACCTTTTCTCGGACACATCATTTCAGCGGAGGGCATCGCTGTAGATCCGTGTAAGATTATCCAAGTACAGAAACGGGAGTCACCAAAGTCAGTACATGAAATCCGAAGCTTCCTCGGTTTAGCAGGTTATTACTGGAGGTTCATTCCGGGTTTCTCTAAGATCGCTAAACCGATGACGGAATTATTAAAGAAGAATACCAGATTTATGTGGGGTGCTGCATGTGAACAAGCTTTCAAGACTTTAGTGAAGCATCTCACAGCAGCCCCAGTTCTTGCTCAGCCGGATACGACAAAGCCATTCGACGGTTATTGCGATGCATCTGGCATTGGTCTGAGCTGCGTGCTGATGCAAGAAAGACGAGTGGTCGCCTATGGATCTCGTCAACTCAGAACTCAGGAGCAGCATTATCCAACTCATGATCTTGAGTTAGATGCCGTGGTCCTTGCTTTGAAGATGTGGAGGCATTACTTGCTCAGAAATCTTGTACACCTCTACACCGACCACAAGAGCTTGAAGTACATCTTCACTCAGAAAGAATTGAACATGAGGCAATGAAGATGGCTAGAGCTCATTAAGAACTATGAACTAGAGATTCATTATCATCAAGGAAAGGAGAATGTGGTCGCCGATGCGCTTAGTCGTAAAGCACATATCCATCACCTAACTATTGCTGAAATGGATGATGAAGAACCAATCCTCCGTGTTGTTCCGTATGGAGAGCGAGCTCTCTATAATCTCGCTCTCATTCCTACCATCCGAGAAGAGATCATTGAAGCTCAACAAAAAGACAAGGGGATGTTTCACATACGGCAGAGTATAGACAACGGAGAAATGAATAGCTTCCGGAAGGATGATGAAGGTATTTTGTGGTTCAACAACCGGATAGTAGTACCCCGGGATATGGGACTATGGAAGAAAATTTTTGATGAAGCTCATTTGTCCAAGTTTTCCATTCATCCGGGCAGTAATAAAATGTACCAAGATCTCCAGAAGAAGTTTTGGTGGACACGTATGAAACGTGAAGTTGCAAAGTACGTTTCAGAGTGTGATACGTGTCGAAGAGTCAAGACCGACCATATGAAGAAGTCAGGCCTGTTGCAGCCATTGCAAGTACCGGCATGGAAGTGGGAAGATTTGAGTATGGACTTCATCGTCGGGTTGCCGATGACCTCCCACAACCATGATTCGATTTGGGTAATCATGGACCGGTTAACCAAATCAGCACATTTCATCCTTGTGCATACTAGGTACAACGCAAAGCAGTATGCGGAGCTGTACATAGCCCGGATCTTGTGCTTACATGGAGTTCCCCGCACCAGTGTGTCAGATAGAGGATCGCTGTTCGTAGCCCGTTTCTGGGAACAGCTACACGCCTCCTTGGGGACAAAGTTGATTAGAAGCTCTGCATATCACCCTCAAACCGATGGGCAAACTGAGAGGGTGAATCAAATACTGGAAGATATGCTAAGGGCATGTGCCATCCACCACGGTAAGAGCTGGGATGACCACTTACCGCTGGCGGAGTTCTCGTACAACAACGGATATCAGACGAGCATCAAGATGGCACCATATGAAGCTCTATACGGCCGGAAGTGCCGTACACCATTGAATTGGTGCGAATCCGGTGAACGAGTAACGTTCGGGGTTGATCTTGTCAATGAAGCCGAATAGAGAGTTCGAATAATACAAGAGAACCTCAAGGCTGCCCAATCTCGTCAAAAGAGCTACGCTGACCAGAGACGTCGACCGCTGAATTTTGAAGTCGGAGAGCACGTGTATCTTCATGTGTCTCCGATGAAGGGGATTCATCGATTCGGTGTCAAGGGGAAACTTGCTCCCCGATTCATCGGTCCGTTTACTATCACGGAGAAGTGCGGAACTGTAGCCTACCGGCTGGAACTACCGGCAAGCCTTGCCGGTATTCATGACATATTTCACGTGTCCCAGCTGAGGAAGTATCTCAAGTTTACCGCTGCCATCCGCACCGAAGACATCGACGAGTTGAAGCCGGATCTCACCTACGTCGAGCAACCTATTCAGATTATTGATAAAAAGACCCAGACCACCAGGAACCGGACTTTGAAATTTTACAAAGTCCTGTGGAGTAATCATACCCCAGAAGAGGCGATGTGGGAAACCAAAGATTACATCCACAAGAACTATCCGGAGCTTTTTTCATAAACCTTGTAATTACCTCCCACCTCGTTCTTCTTTTGAATCTCAGGACGAGATTCCTTTTAAGGGGGACGGAATGTAAAGGTCCCAAAAATTATGAATACAAAGAAACACTTATTTGCAAAAGTTGGTTTCATATGTATGAAAATTGGGACTTGTTAAAACTTTTCCACATGTGATAACACACATGAGGGCTTTTCTTCACACAAGTCAAATGTTTATTTGAGAACTTGGAACCTTAGAGGGGTCTAAAACAAGGATGGGAAGTTCCCATATGTGTGAGAAAACAAAAATCAGATTTGGAACAATGTGTTCAAAATAAAAAATTCAAATGAGAGCAACAATGGAATTCAAAACTGTTGTGCTGAAAATCTCATTTGTAGCAGCCAAATTAAAAATAAGATTTCATATTTGAATTCCTTGGGTCCAAATTAGGGGGTGTGCAAAGTTTCATGATTTATGGAAATGAATTGCAACCCATTTTCCAAAATGGACTTTAAATGACAAAGAATTCAAACACTCATTTGAATTTGGATGAAACTTGCCCAATTATCCAAATGCATACCAGATTTGAATTCCCACAATTGAATTCACTCAATATTCAAATTTGGGAGATATTTGGAGGGGGATAAGGAGAGACTGATCAGTGGGTCCCACATGTCATTGAGTGCACTGAATATTACAAAAGATCTCAGTCCACAGTCTCTGTTTTGCTTACCTCCCACGCGAAGCAACGGCCGAAGCCGATCTCCCTCCGCTCGACACCGAGCGCAGCGGCAGCCAGCTCCTGCTGAATTCTTTCGCGCTGGAGAGCTGCTGGACGTCGAGCCACCGCCTCCCTCCCTCTCCCGCCTCTTAACCGAAGCCACGGCGCTGTTCTCCTCTCCCTCGCACCGGAAGACAGAAAACACAGCCTCCCTGCTTCGATCGATCGGGTACTCGGGAAGTCGAGTGAGCAGCGCCTCTGAGCAGCAAAACAACACCACCAACGTCTCCACGACCTCCTCGAGCCATCACCCAATGTGTTCGTGCAGCCTACGCCGAGAACTTCGAGCTCCCACGGCGGTCAAACACCCCGGCGGCAACGTGCTTCTGTGGACAGCCTCCTCCAGAGCTTGTCACGACCAAGCGAGGACATTTTTGGGCGCGCAGGAGCTCCGTGCAGCTTCCACCCGAAGCACAGAGCTTGTCTTCGCCTCTGGACGACGAATTTCGGAAATCTTCTCCGGCCGGGGAAAACTGACCGCGGGTACGAATCCATGAAATTCTTGAGTTATATGCATTTAGAGCTCTACAAATTTCGCACACAGAACCTAGACTGGTGTAGCAACTTTTCTTCTTCACAAAACGTCGCATGAAACCCATGGTAGACGGCTTGTTTCAAGCTTTTCCGACGGCTACCACAATAAGGGGCATCGGGTGCTCGATGAACCCTAGGTTGGAGCCGTTTCCGAGCCTATATGCGGCCATGCCGAGCAGGGAAAACCTCCACTGGTGCTGTAGAACCTTTCCAGGGGACTTCTGGCGGGCTAGAGCATCGGGGCAACGTTGCCGGACTCCCTCAGAGCCGCTGCACCGGTGCGGGGTGGTTTAGGAACCTCGCCGGTCTGGGGAAGTCCCACCATCGTGTTCCTAGGGTTAAAATAGGGCCTGGCAGTGAGTAGCAGCTCGGGAGTTGGTCGGAGCGACGAAAACCGGCGAACTCCGGCGAACCCGGCGGCGCAGAAGCGAGGGGGCGGGAGGTTGACGAAGGTGCTACCGGCCCCACGCATCAGTCGCACGGCAACAGTGGGCCGGATACTCTGTGGCACGGGATCGGCTGTGACAGCGCGGGAAACAATTCTGTAGCCCGTGTGGCGCGCTCCCGGTGACTGACACGTGCCCCTGGTCGCACAGTCAGGTTTAAACTTTTCCAGGATTTATTCAAATTCCAGATTTTTCCCCAAACTTTCGAAGAGCATAACGTTTGCTAGGAACCTCCAAATTTAGTGATTCAAATTGGGTTAGATTCAGATTGACAAACTCTATCCAAATATGCAACTCAATTTGTATGAAAGTCTTTATTTAATTCTGGAAAATTCTTAAAATCTTTTCCGCAAAAGAATTTTAGAGGGAGTTTGGTTTATCCAAAAATCCTCAAATTTTGCCAGAATATTCTTTAGGGTGCTATTAGACTCCTGTAAAAGTTTCAGCTCATTTGGAGTTGAATTAATCAGGAGAATTCAGATTGTAAGTTACTGTGTTCAAATGAATACAGAAACATTTTCAGAGAATTTCCAAAACTTGTAAATTCAGTTCTGGGCAATTCTTAGCTCCAAAAATCCTAGGAACATTCATGTAGACTCTATGAACTATAATTGAAATTGTGGTTCACTGAGTTTGACATGAACATGGGTGTTACCTCAGAATTAATTCATCTTTGACTAAACCCTTAGAGAATTATTCTGAATAAACCACTCCATGAAGAGTGCTAAATTTTGGTCCAGAGGACTTCCTTGTGACAAAGAACTCGCGTGAAAATTCTCAGCTCCATTAGAGCTCTGGATCACCACTGTCATGTGTGATCTCTTACGGTGATCAACACTTAAGTGGGAAAAGCACTCAACAATTGATCATGGTGTTTGAACCCAACCCAACCACTAGCACCAGTGTCATTTTAAATTCCTAAACAAAGTTCCAGTTTTAAAATTGTCATTAGATCTTATGAGCAAAAGCTTTTCAATTAAATACATATGCATGATCATATCGTGTAGCATATACGTGAAGAAGGTGAGAAAGACTTGAAGTGAAGATCAAGGAAGGAGGAAAACAAGTGATCAAGCTCCAAGTGATCGTCACTAACTGATTGTAACCTTAGTCACCTGCAAAACAGGCAAGCCCCGGTTTGCATTTGAACAGTTTTATAAATCATTTTCATTTGTAGAGATCATAGCTTTGCATCATTGATTGCAGTAAGTCTAGATGATATTGAAAACCCCACTTGCATGACCAGAAATACCTAAGAGAGAAAGGGTAGAATAGCACCCCCTCGAGTGGATTCGGCTATGCTAAATGTTAGTAGGAAAGGTCCGGTAGAAGTCGAGTAGTTGGAAGCTACTCGCGAGTTTAGGGCTGGTTTACTCGGAACGGGTTCGAATTAGAAAGGATGAGGAAAGTTCACACATAAGAAATGGAGACCGGGCAGGGGGGTTTAGATGCAGCAGGTTGCAGGCCGTGCGTGCATAGCCCTGCCTGTGTCGGTTAAGGCCCGTCCATGCTTGGCCCTGTTGGACAAGTTTGAGTTGTGTACTGGGCGCATACTGGCTATATGGGACCCAGGAAACCGATGTACCTTGGGAGATCCATAGTGGAACTTTTCCAACTGCCTTAGGCTTTCGGTGTCAGGGTAGCAGGAGGTACCTCGCTCAAGAACATACCACAGCGGGTATGTACCTTGAGGGAGCTTGCGTACTCGGGGCAGTTGGACTGCGTCCAATGTGGAAGATCTTGGGAAAGGTGGCCGCGTACAACGTCAGTCGAGGTTGCTGCCGGCAACTCGGAGTACGGGTGTACGTGTCGTGTAGTCCGGGCGTGTACTGATTCGAATCACCGTCGCTCGCGGTTATATGAGCATACTTGCCCACTGCGTCTTGACGTAGTAAGAACTGAACTGGTTATTCTTTTGAACTTGATAAGGCTGTGCTATAACTTGTATTGCAACCATGATTGAATTAGAGATAGGCTCATTAAAGTTTACTTTCACTTTGTGCAAGGAGCATCGCAACAAAGCGTTTCTTGTTTGATTGTGGAGTTGCGATGCTTTTCCGCTCAAGGTCTGCACAATGAGTCTTAAAATCTGAAAGTTAAGGATCAACTTTAGGCGAGTCCTTTATGCAAATCTAGCCGACTCAATTACCACCGTCGTGCATGTAGAGTTTCTTGTTTAGGAGAGACGGGTCAGACTTGCTGAGCCTATGTGCTCATGCTTGCTATATAAGTGGTTTTGCAGGTTAACAACGATGCTGAAAAGAAGGTTGTCCGGTGGGACTCGGAGACTTCCGAGTCGTTTGACACAGGAAGAACCCAGCCGCTGCTGTTTTCTTCGTGTTGCTAGCGAGAGGAGTCCGCGGGCTGGACTTCATCTCGAGTGCTCTTAGTTATTTGACGTGAGTTGATATAGACTTCCGCTGTAGTTACTTGATGTAAAGTATTTACAAAGAAAAACTTGTAAGCTTCCGTTATTGTTTTATGTAATACATTGTTCCTCATATGTGTGCTGTTGGGTGCCGCACAACACGGCACCACCCAATGCGATTCCCGGGCGAGTGGCCTGTCTCGGCTGAGCGGGCCGCGTCAGCGTGGTATCAGAGCTGAGCCCTGTCTCAGTCGGTACCGCGCCCGTCTCACCAAAACACCGGTGAAACGGCGCTACAGCACCAGTGGACCATGGGGATGCTCGACCTAGCCTCAAAACTCCTCGGGACCGGCGGCTAATGGTGTCTCACCGTGCACCCGAAACCTCCTCCGCGTTTGAGCTCGGCAATTCTGGAATTCATGCGGTCTACGTGCGTCTTTCCAACTAGGGTTGTGAAGGGCTACTGATCGCCGACTAGTGGCGGTCCTGTGTGCAAGGTTTCACAACCTAAGAACGAGAAAGAAGATTGAATTTGTTATTACCGTACCGGAAGGTCGGATTGTGCCCACCGGCGAACTTTTCTCAAATTCGAGCCCGGTAGATTGTCTCATGGCTTGAGCTTCGGGGACGAGCATCAGGGGGTCCTAGCGCATCCGAGGGTGCTCTAGCTCGGGCCTGAGAAGCTTTTGGTGGGGCTGTCCACGTGAGACCACTTCGGTTTCCCGCCGGGGGAGCCTCGGTGCTCAGCGGAAATCGTTAAACTGTGGCCAAACGAAGCGACAATACAGCGAAGTGGTGAGGGGGTTAGCTGGGGAACATGTTGGCGCTCACTTCTGCCGTGGATCACTCTCTCAGCGGAGGAACAATGCCGGTTTGCAATTGGCCGAACGGGAAGCGGCACCGGCAGGTTTCTGTTGTGCGCGCGAGAGTGGGAAAAGGGGGGGGGGCGACGCTCGAGCTGCGGAGATAAGGAGGGGAGAAACCAGCTCGCCAGCGTAGAGGTCGCGAGGGAGAGGTGGCGTCGGCTCGCCCCTGTGTCGCACGGTGAGAAAACCCGAGGTTGTCTCAGTGGCGCGGTGACTTCGCGGGGAGGAGAAAAACAGAGACCGTGCACTGCCTGAACTGAAGATCTTTTGCACACTCATTTCCCCAATGACATGTGGGCCCCACTAGTCAGTACCCCTTCTCCTCAAAATATCTCCAAAGTTTGACAATTATCCAATCCAAATGTTTGAAAGTTGGAAACTGAGCTCATTTGAATAGTTTGGACAAATTCCATCCAAATTCAAATGTTTATTTGAATCCCTTGCACATTTAACTCCATTTGGTAAAATGGGCAGCAAACTTTTTCAAAAATAAATGAAACTTTGCCTACCCACTAATTTGGACCTAAGGAATTCAAATATGCAATTTGATTCTGGTTTTAGCTGCTGCAAACAAGAGCTTGAAGACAACAGTTTTGAATTACCATTGTGTCCTTCACTTATTTGAAGTTTGAGTTTAACCTTTAGTTCAAACTCTTAATTTTTAAACCCTCCCATTGCACTTGAGTTCTTCACTTCTGTGGTTTTATTCCCCATGAGTTCCAGCCATGCAGTAACCCTAAGCTTGTTTAGAAGAATCTCACCTATGTTATCATATGTGGAAAAAATTTCAACTAAGCCCCTTTTTTATACACATGACTCCAACATTTGTGCAAACTCATGTTTCTTTGTATTCACATTTTTGGGACCTTTACACTTTGGAAGAGATTTACAACTTTTCTATTGATGTACAGAGGTGTTTCGTCGCTTAGCCACTCGTAAAATGCAGTAGAGTTGAAACTGTCAAGAAAACAGGCAGAGCAACCACTCTATGTAACTCTCTATAAATTGAGCATAACTTCCTGCAAAATAATCTAAAAATAGAAAATGTGGTAGTTCTGAAAAGTTCAAGAGATGAGTTACAACTTTGTAACAGAAAGTTTTGTGAAATTCGAGGTAGAATTAACTGGAATGCTTGGATCAATTCAGTACCTCAAGCAGGGAGGTGCTGTCCAAATTTCTCCAGAAATTCTGTCAACTTTGATATCTCATAACTTTTCAACTAAGACATATCTTTGGCCAAGCAAATAATTTCTGGAAATATATTGAAGTTAGGTTTAACTTTGATGCTGAGCTCCAGAAATGGTCTTGCCTTTAGCATGATCTAAATCAGGTTGTAATGGAAACTGGTCAGGGCTGTCAATTTGGGCAGCAGACCAGCAATCAACATTGTCTAAGTTTGAATTGTGTTTCCAAGTTTTACGAGTTCAATGACATGTTTTAATGGTATAACTCAATGATTTACTGTTGAAATGAATATTTGACCTTTTTCAAATATGTTTCTACAGATGACAGCGGGTAGCCAATTGGAGAACGGGTGGCTGGTATCCCACTGTTCCCAAAGCAGCGGTTATCCGGAAGTGTTGAAGCAAATGTTTCAATATTTCGGTTATGTGGAAATGCCGCAGTACCTCGCCAAGGAAGAAGGCGAGGAGGGGAACAAAACGTGGACCATCCATGTTGAAGTTCCTGCAGGACCTACGCCACCCGGTTGGGCACCGTTCACCGTCACGGTGAGAGGTAGACAGCCGGAGGAAATGTGGCAAATGGCAGCCCGCGACACCATATCACGTTTCTGCCAACTACATGTGATAGCTATGGAGGGCACTCCATATGTGTTGGTCCCGGTGGAGGGGTGAGCTAATCATGTGTGGAGAGAAAGGTACTTGGAGGCAACAGATCCGGGTTACCCAAGGTACAACCTCGCGGAGGTGAACCTCATCATCCAGTTGAGGGCAGGGAAGACCGTGAGGGACAGCTAAGCTGTCCATACGGATTGTCTTGCCATGAATCTCAAGGAGAGAACCAGCCATGGAGACCATTTCGAGAGTGCTCACAGCGCACTCCGCAATGTTCTCGTTCCAACGTTAAAGCAACTGAACGAACAACATAATCAGTTGCATCATCTGAAGAAGGCGAAAAAGAAAAGCCGCGTTGACATCACGGCTTTACAACAGCAAGTGCAGGCATTGACCAAGCAAAATGAGGTCCTCACTCAAGAGCTTGATGATGCTATTAAGGAGGGCCAGGGCTGGCAAGAGGACTACAACCAAGCCATGGAGGAGTTGCATGCGTTGCAGGACCTCGTACCTCCGGTAGTGGGCCTACCGATGGTAGGTGCCGTACCTGTGGTTTTGGGTATCCCGGTGATGTGGGAACCTGAACACGGAGAGGAGGTCATGGACCCGTAGCCACCTGTAGAGGTAAGAGAGGAGGATGACCCGCAGGAGGTCGAGTTCTACTGCGAGTAGGTTGTTACCGTTGCCAAGTAGGGCAGCGAGGGTGTTGTATAAAAACTTTTGTAATCGAGGACATGTCGTGTCGACAGTAGTATATGTATAAGTAGCGACGACATGAGCATGACTTCTTGGAGACCCGAGAATAATGTATCTTGTATAAAGTTTATTCTTTATCAATATATGTGAATGTTATGCAAGTTTATTCATGTGTCACTTCAATACCTACTGTTTTATATGGAATTTTAAGAATGACATGTGCTGATCACTGCTGTTTTGAATTTCAGAATGACTCGCACTCGTGCCAACCCGGAAATTGGGGGTTCTAGTCAGGGGTGAGATGCCTCCCAACAGCCTCCTGAGTATTTCTCGGGACAGCAACCGCAGCAACAGCAACAACCGCCACCGCCAACGGTTACATTGGCCGACATCGTTGCGGCTATGGCGGGTTCTCATCAGCAGCACACCGAGTTGCTGCAAACCTTAATTGCAAATACGTCTCAACCGGAGAGGCGTCAAGACCGCGAGAAGCGCCAACAAAGCTCCTACTCCGATTTTCTGGCTACTCATCCCCCGGTATTCTCAAGGGCGGATGAACCCCTTGATGCGGACAACTGGCTCCGCACGATGGAGATGAAGTTCGGGCTGCTCCAAGTGAGTGAGCAGCGCAAGACTCAGTTCGCGGCCCAACAGCTTCAAGGGTCCACGAGCGCTTGGTGGGCCAACTTTTGTGCCTCGCAACCCACCGAGCGAGTGCTGACCTGGGTGGAGTTCCTAATGGCCTTTAGGGCCAATCAGATACCGCGGGGTCTTATGAAAAGGAAGACGCAGGAGTTCCTTTGCCTGCAACAAGGAAGCAGGAACGCACTGGAATACTCCAAGGTGTTCAATGATCTCGCACTCTACGCTTCATATCACGCCGATACCGACGAGAAGCGGCGGAATCATTTTTACCAGGGGCTTAACCCGCTCCTGAAGGACAAGCTGGCAATGTTCAATCGCGGCAGCCTCAACGACATTATTGACACTGCGATTGATCAGGAGGACTCCACCAAGGAGTTAGCGGCGGAGAAGAAGTGAAGCATGCCGCAGCGCAGCGGAGAAGGAGGTCGTCCTTCTCAAAAATACTGGATGGTGTACCACGTCTCTCTTAGCTTTAGAGGGACAACAGGTCGATGTCATCTTAGGGATGTCGTGGTTAACCCGCCACAGTTCTGTTTTATATACCGTCCTCTGAGTCGTGCATCTACACTCAAAAATGCACGAGTCACATTCATTATTTCTGGACAGTACAGAAATAAAACTTCCAAGTGTATATCAATCCACCACCATCAGATTGGAAGACATTCCAGTAGTCCGTGAGTTCCCAGACGTGTTCCCGGATGATTTACCAGGGATGCCGCCCGACCGAGAGGTGGAGTTCAAGATTGAACTTGCACCGGGAACTATGCCAATATCCCGAAGGCCGTACAAGATGGCGCCAAAGGAATTGGCAGAACTGAAGACACAGTTAACGGACCTGCTGGAAAAGGGTTTTATTAGGCCAACCTCCTCGCCATGGGTCTGTTCAGCGTTATTTGTGAAGAAGAAGGATGAGACGTTGCGGCTTTGTGTGGACTATAACCCACTAAACACCGTAACCATCAAGAACAAGTACCTGTTGTCATGGATCGACATGTTGTTTGATCAGTTGGTCGAAGCAAAGATCTTTTCCAAAATAGACTTAAGATCCGGATACCATCAGATTAAGATACGGGCTGAGGATATCCCGAAGACGGCGTTCTTGATGAGGTACGGACTTTATGAGTACCTAGTCACGTCCTTCGGCCTCACCAACACTCCAGCTAAGTTCATGTACTTGATGAACTCGGTATTCATGCCGGAGCTGGACAAGTTTGTCGTGGTCTTCATCGATGACATATTGGTATATTCCAAGTCGGAGGAAGAACACACAAAGCATCTGCTTATAGTCTTGCAACGGCTGCAGGATCACCAACTATACGCGAATTTCAGCAAGTGTGAATTCTGGATATTGCAAGTGCCTTTTCTCCGGCTTATTATCTCAGCAGAGGGCATCGCTGTAGACCAGAGTAAGATCACACAAGTTCTGAATTGGAAGTCCACGAGAACTGTTCACGAGGGTACGGAGTTTTCTCGGACTCGCGGGATATTATCGGAGGTTCATTTCTAACTTCTCAAAGATTGCCAATTCTATAACCGAGCTGCTTAAGAAGGCTACCAAATATGTTTGGAGTCCGGCATGTGAAGCAGCATTCAAGGCATTAGTGAAGCACTTAACATCAGCACCGGTTTTGGCGCAGCCAGACACAACAAAGCCATTCGATGTGTACTGCGATGCATCCGGCATTGGGCTCGGATGTGTGCTGATGGAACACCGAAGGGTGGTCGCGTATGGATCAGGGCAGCTCAGAAACAATGAGCTAAATTATCCAACTCATGACTTAGAGCTCTCTTCCGTGGTACTCGCAGTCAAAATGTGGAGGCACTACCTACTCGGTAACCTCGTGCATTTATATACCGACCACAAAAGCCTCAAGTACATATTCATTCAGGAGTTAAACATGAGGCAGAGAAGATGATTTGAATTGATAAAGGATTATGAAATAGAGATCCATTATCACCCCGACAAGGCAAACGTAGTGGCGTATGCGCTGAGTCGCAATTCACACGTCAACAATCTGACCATCACACCGTTGGAAGATAGCGAGCCTCCATTACATATGATTCCACATGGAGCTCTCTACAACTTAGCTTTGATCCACACCATCCGTGAAGAAATAGCGGCAGCTCAGAAACATGACAAGGGCATGTCGCATTTGCAGAGACGTGTAGATAGTGGGGAGATGAAATGTTTCCAGAAAGATGGAGACAGCGTCCTATGGTTCAAGGACCGGATCGTCGTACCCCGTAACGCAGAGTTATGGAAGAAAATCATTGATGAGGCTCACTTGTCCAAGTTTTCTATTCACCCCGGCAGAAACAAGATGTATCAAGAACTCAGAAACAAGTTTTTATGGACACGGATGAAGCGGGAGATCACAAAGTACGTGTTCGAGTGTGATACATGCCATAGGGTTAAGGCAGACCACATGAGAAAAACGGAATTGCTACAACCACTGGGCGTTCCTGCCTGGAAGTGGGAAGATGTGAGTATGGACTTCATTGTCGGTTTACCCACCACATTTCAGAAACATGATTCCGTGTGGGTGATCATCCACTGGCTCACCAAAGTTGCCCATTTTATCTCGGTCAACACAACCTACAACTCCAAGAAGTATGCTGAATTGTATATCTCACAGATCCTATGCTTGTATAGCGTAAACCAGACCATCATATCGGATCGGGGCACTTTATTTATGTCTCATTTTTGGGAGCAGTTGCAAGCTTATGTGGGGCCGAAGCTGATCCATAGTTCAGCGTACCACCTGCAGACAGATGGGCAAACCGAGCGGATAAATCACATTATAGAAGATATGCTACGAGCTTGTGCTATCAGCCATGGTAAGAATTGGGATGATCACTTACCATTAGCCGAGTTCTCGTACAACAATGGGTACCAAGACAGCATCAAGATAGCACCTTACGAGGCGCTATACTGGAGAAAATGCCGCACACCACTGAATTGGTGTGAGTTAGGCGAAAGGGTCACCTTCGGGATTGATCTTGTCAACAATGCGGAGGAAAAGGTTCGGCTGATTCAAGCGAACCTAAAAGCCGCCCAATACCGACAAAAACAAATATGCAGACCAGAGAAGATGCCCGTTACAATTCGAGGTCAGGGATCACTTATATCCACGTGTGTCTCCAATGAAGGGCGTGAACAGATTTGGGGTGAGAGGAATGTTGGCACCCCGATTCATCGGTCCATTTCAGATTACAGAAAGATGTGGATCAGTAGCATACCGGCTGGAATTACCAGAAACACTTTCCGGTGTGCACGACATCTTTCACATATCTCAGCTGAGGAAGTTTCTTAAGCTATCAACTACTGTTCATCTGGGGGATATTGAAGAACTGAAACCGGATCTCACTTATCGGGAGGAACCGGTTCAGATAATTGATGAATAGGCCCGAACCACACGCAACCGTATGTTGTGGTTCTACAAAGTTCTGTGGAGTAATCACTATGTAGATGAAGCGACATGGGAGAGCGAAGGTTTTCTTCGCACTAACTACCCCGACTTTTTCACGTCGCACATATGGTAACTTTCCACCGTTCTCTCTCTCATTTTCACCTTATAATCTCTGGATGAGATTCTTTTAAGGGGGGAGAAATGTAAGGGCCTATGTTTTTGCACACATTCAAAGTGTTCATCACACCACACACACCTCATTTCAGGAAGACTTATGAACACCTTTGAAGAGCATGTAAACACCATCAACATGGTCAGTTGAGGATAAACTCACAAAATGCAAAATTGGTATTTCCGACCTGCTTCTTATAGGGGATGAGCATATGAAAAACTCATACACTTTGCTAGGAATGCTCATGCCTAATTTTACCCAAATCCAAAATCTTTTTGAGGTATTTTTGGGTATAATTATAAAGAAGCTAGTTTGAACTCAAATCAAATTCAAACCCCTTTCATTCCCTAAATTCAAAAGTGGGATTCATATTCACACTCAGCACATTTTTGTGATCTCACACAACAATTTTCACTCCATTTGGAGTTGATCTTGTCATGAGCCAATCTAAGCAAATTCAAATCCAATTTGAATTTCAAACTGCATAAGTGCTATGAATTTAGTCAAACACTTCACAATTTGAATTCTACCAATTTCAAGTGGGCATTTGGTGAATAATTCAAATTGCAAAGGGTATTAGGGGCACTACTGTTTAGAGCAGTAGGAAAAATTGAATTTTAGAGGTTAAAATGGGAGTGGGGCCCTCTTGTCAGCCCCTCTGGTGATCAACCGACCGAAGCAAACAGAGGCGTCGGTTCTCGGGTTGCAGCACCGGGTGCCACGGCGGGGAATCGGTGAGGACAGCACCTGCTTGCCTTCTCTGTCCACCGAGCTCGCCTCCGAGGAGAGGGGAGGTCCGGAACTGACATGTGGCGCCCCCAGAGCTCACCTTTGTAGAGAGGGGAGGCCCGACCCGCCAGACACGTGGCGCACGCGGAGCTCACATCTGAGGGGAGGGGAGGTCCCGACCCGCCAGACACGTGGCGCAACCGGAGCTTGCCCCTGAGGAAAAGGGAGACCTGGCCCTCGCTGGACGCGTGGAACCTCCGGAGCTCATCCCTATAGAAGGACGAGATCTTTAAGCGGTTTTCCCCTGTGTGCGAGTACCCGGTACTGAGGAAACCGACACGATTTCTTCCACGTTGATACCGCACCAAAATCAATTGAAGATAAGTTGTTAAGATCCAAACAAATTTAAATAGGATTCTTACTTGAAATCCAATCGGAGTAGGACTCTTCGTTTTCCTCTTATAAATAGAACCAGAAAACCCCTTGGCCGTAACACCTTCCGAAGTCGACGACTTAGAAGCCCTAGCCCCCAACTCGTCGAGTTAACCCCCTTTGTCGGAGTTCAGCCACCGGAGAGACCGCCGACGAGCCCCGTCACGCTCGCCGTCGCCGAAAGAGAGCCGACGATCTGTCCTGCTGCCATCGCTAGGAGGAAGACCCTGCCACCAGGGAGAAGTGAGGTAGGTCTTTGTTACCACCTTACGACATCATCGCGGTTTCTTTGCATCTGTTTCTTCGATCCCTTTGAATAGAAGCTTTTTCGTGTGGACAGATCACGTGTTGATCGGTTTTTGACGAGGGAATTGATCTAGATCTTGAGTCAAGATCATCGCCACGTCCACATTTGATCCTTACACCTTTGTTCACCATAAAACCCCATGCAAGCCTATTAAAACATGCAAGAATACGTACAAACTGATCGCACCATAGGATTTGCATCCATCTACACCATTGCATCTTGAGTAAAGTTTGTGCATGATGTTTGATTACAATAAATTTTGTATTGCGTGGTCATGAGTAGAAGTACAAGATCAGGAAGCCTTCTACGAAGGACTACAGCACCAAGACTTCGAGACACGTGAGCAAAAGAAGTCACAGGAACACGGCAAGTGTCCCTTGACCATATTGATCCCATGTTTTGAAACTGTTTTATTTGCGAAAACATGTGTGTGCTTGAGTCAACTTGATGGCAAACCCTTTCATAGGAGTTTACTAGTTTTTTTAACCACCCTTGTCGCCGGGGAAGTTAATGAGTTGGGTATCATCGTTTTTCCTTTTTGCCTCGCTAATCTACGGGATATGAGAAGCGAGATAGAATATGTCTAGCTACTGCACTCATATGAATAATGTTAATGAGAACTTGATGTTGATAATGAACATGAATCGGGGGAGATCTAGGCAAGCTTGGTTCGTGGATGTGGTAGAATGAGATAGTGGTTTACTTGCCATAGAACTAAGGACCGGTTCATGCCAGCACATGCCAGGAAAATAGTGCCACCACAAGGCCAAATATGGGTGCGGCTTAGCTGACTAATTAGGTAAGTTGCTAGATTGTTTTGGACCGTGGAAGGCGCGGGGAATAGGAGTCGAGAGAGGACTTCCCAGGGAACTGCATGGCACAAGAGGGGGCCCGTAGGTGGGAGAATGGTGATTCGAGCCTGCTGGTGAAACCTTGGTGAGTCCATACATCTAGTAGCCCCTTTGTAAAGGCTATTTTGTGATCTCTTGGCCATACACCGACGGTTGTGTACTGGTATAATGGAGGTTCTGTAGTCGCCGATGGGTGATGAAATCACAAACTTGTGGGTAAAGTGGTGCCACCTCTGCAGAATGTAAAACTATCATGATAGCCGTGCTTACGGTCACAAGCGACTGGCCAACTCACATGATTAGATGGGATGGTTATTGGGATGGTTATTGGTATGGTTATGGTATGGTCTTGGGATTGGTTTTGGGACGGTTGAGTCTTGGTAGTGAGATTGGTTTCGGGACTGTTGAGTCTTGTTAATGAGATTGGTTTCAGGACTGTTGAGTCTTGGTAATGAGAATGGTTTCGGGACTGTTGAGTCATGACAATGAGTTTTGGTTCATGAGATGGATATACATATGAGATGGTTATTATGAGCATGAGATGAAGTTGAGAAAGGTTAATGGCTGGATGAGACATGATAAGCGGTAAATTATGATGGAGGTATGTTGCTGTTTTAATTGGATATATGTTGGGATTAAATTCACTTAAAGATAGTTGTTGTTTTTATCATGTTTGCGAAATAAACTTTGCTTTCTGCAATGAGCCTTTTTATTCCTACCTTGTTGTAAGCTACATGTCATACTTTTTCCGCACTTGCTGAGTACGACATGTACTCACCCCTGCAATATCATAAAAACATCAGCAACAGGAGAGGAGTACTTCGAAGACCATGTGGAGTACTAGGCGAGCGATCTACCGTCAACTTTCCTGTGGAGTTGGAGATGGAGCCGCTGCTGCTGTTTAGTTTGCTTCCACTATCGTTTAGAGACTTCCGCTACAAGAATAAGTTAGAGATTGATGTAATAAAGTACTTAAACCCTATTATTTGTGTTATATTCTGAATTCAGTTTATAGATTAAATGTGTATGTGTCATGAACATCCTGGGCACACATATGCATTAGCTAGGTTCCATGTTTTACGGGACCAGGCGTCACAGATTGGTATCAGAGCCACGTTGACCGTAGGACGCAAGACTAGGTAGAATGCACAGATTGGTATCAGAGCCATGTTGACCGTAGGACGCAAGCCTAGGAAGAATGGACATTCTAGAACACATAGGCACACCCTTCTAATCTGCTATTTTAAAAATTGCTTGCTGCTGCAATACAGCCACCGCAAGGTGCTATTTCAACCCCTCCTTGTCTCTTCTTTTGGACAACGACACCCTTGCTTTCTTGCTCCATAACTTCTGATGTTTTGGAGTTATTTCTTCCTTCTCTAAAGTTTCTCATGTCCCATTTATAGATGGCGCTGGTGTTCCCGATCAACGTCATTTAACCATACATGGACTGCCAACTCACAATGGCGTGCGCCCATGCATGGATCACCCTCGTCACATGGCGGGAACAACACCGGTTCACATGATTAAGTTTAGGATTCCCATTAGGAACGTTTAAACCATAGAAGCTTGAATAGGAGAGGTGTGTTAAACTTTTGTGATGATTGCTTTTGTTTGTGTGCTTAGTGTGAGTTGTGGGACGTTTCCACGTTGTCCATATCCACACATAAGTAGAGAGATGTGAGATGCTTCGGCATGTGTTCACATCCTCATATAAATAAAATATTTAGTTTATACACCTTGATGCATATAGTCGTGGGGGATCAATCTAAACTTCTAACTTCTATTCTACCCAACTCTCTCTCACAGATGGTGAGAGAAAACGCCAGCCGTCATAGGAGGAACGTTCGTGGCAACCAGGAACCACAAGAGGATGGACACGTTGAAGTTCCTAACAATGCTGACCCCCGGGCTGGTGCAAACAACCTTGAACGGTTGATGGCTATGCACAACCAGCTCATGCAAACAATGATACAAACTTTGGGACAGCTGCAAGACAACAACAACCACAATCCTAAGCCTATTCCGGCACCACCACCACCGCCGCCGCCACCACCGCCGGCTCACAACAGGTTGGGAGAGTTCATGAGGACTGGACCACCCACTTTTGCACAAGCTAATGATCCCATAGAGGCTGATGACTGGTTGAAACCCATGGAGAAGAAGCTAGCCTTTGTTTAGTGCATGATCGGGAGAAAGTTCTCTTCGCATCGCAGCAACTTATGGGAGCAGCCGCTGACTGGTGGGACACTCTTTGCAATGCTCATGACAACCAGGAGACTATCACTTAGACTGAATTCAAGGAGAGTTTCCGCTCTCATTATGTCCCTGTTGGAGTCATGACTCTTAAAAAGCAAGAGTTTGAAGGTCTCCGCCAAGGACGGAAGAGCGTGAATGAGTACCTCCACAAGATCACACAGCTGTCAAGGTATGCCCCCGAGGATGTCAACTCGGATCAAAGGAAGCAATACTTGTTCATGAAAGGGTTGAACAATGAGATCCAAGTTCAGCTTCTCAACAATGACTATGCAAACTTCCAGAAGCTTGTTGACAAAGCTATAGTGGTTGAGAGCAAGATCCGTGAGATCGAGCAAGAGGGCAAGAGAAAGATGTCGTACCAGCCACAAGGGAGCAATGTACGTCCCCGTTTCATTCCCCCAGCTGCACCACAGTATGGCTCGTCCACTTCTACTTTTCGCCCTAATCAACCACCACAGCAACATCCTGCTATGCAAGCACCTCATGTGCCTTTGCCTCCGGCGCCCCGTTGCAACATGGGCGCTTATGCTCAAAACCACCCTCGCCTTCCTGCTGTCTTGGGCAACAAGGCATGCTTTTCATGCGGAGAGACGGGACACTTTGCAGGTCAGTGCCCGACGAAAGGCCTTGGACAGCCAAGCAACACGCCCTAGCAGAACCTACGGCTGAACGGAGGAGCTAATCAAGGCAACCGTGGGCAGCAGAACTACGCTCGTGGCAACGTGAATCATGTCTCCGCTGAGTAAGTGCAACAGGTTGAGGACGTCGTGATTGGTATGTTCCTTGCCAACTACAACCCAGCCATTGTTTTATTTGATTCCGGAGCATCACATTCATTCATATCATCCAAGTGTGTTGCCAAGTATAATCTGCCCATATCACACATGAAACACACTATGTTGGTTAATTCTCCCGGTGGAGAGATGAGGACTAATATAGTATGTCCGGAAGTAAACCTTAAAATAAGGGGGGGTAGACTTCCTTGCCAACCTTATTGTCTTGGATTCCAAAGTGCTTGATATAATACTTGGAATGGATTGGTTAAGCAAGCACAAGGGAGTAATCCAATGTGCTGAGAGGAGCGTTCAGTTGACAAATGAGCACGGTACTCGTATTGAGTTCAAGTCAGCCCAACCAACAACTGAGAAGGCAACATTGAACCACGTCGAAGGAGCAACATTGGAAAGCATTCCGGTGGTTCAAGAATTTTCTGACGTGTTGCCGGAAGAACTTCGAGGTATGCCACCTGACCGGGACATTGAGTTTTCCATTGATTTGGTACCCGAAACTGCACCTATAGCAAAGAGGCCATATAGGATTCCCGTTAATGAACTAGTGGAACTTAAGAAGCATATTCAGGAGCAGCTCAAAAAGGGTTTTATACGCCCAAGCTCATTACCGTGGGGAGCCCCCGTGCTCTTCGTAGACAAGAAGGATGGGACCCAAAGGATGTGTGTGGATTATAGGTCTCTCAATGAGGTGACGATCAAGAATAAATACCCGCTGCCACGTATAGAGGACCTATTTGACCAAATGAAAGGTGCCCGAGTTTTCTCCAAGATTGATCTTCGGTCGGGATACTTCCAGGTGAAGATTAAGCCCTCCGATATACCCAAGACTGCCTTTTGAACACGGTATGGTTCATATGAATATACTGTCATGTCTTTTGGGTTAACGAATGCACCTGCATATTTCATGTACCTCATTGTGAGACCTATGCGTGCTGAATACATTGGCTTTGATAAAAGTTTTGAATACTACCAAAACACCTTTTTAACAAGGTCCGACTCTAGGTTCGACGATATGTCCAACTTGTTTTGGGTAGCTCCGGCAAGGTCCGACGTAAGGTTCGACTTGCTTTGTCTAGGTCTGACTTATTTTGGCTAGGTCCGACTTGTTTTTGCTAGCTCAGGTGCTAGGTCCAAATAGCTTTGGTAAGTTCCTTGCTAGGTCCGACTAAGCTTTAGTAAGCTCTGGCGCTGGGTCTGACTAGCTTTGGTAAGCTCCGGTTCAAGGTCTGGTTAGCTTTGGTAAGGTTCGGAGCTTGATTGCAATGGTTCTGCTTTTAACTTGCAATGTTTTGAACTTGCTTTACTCTTATCGAAAGATTGCTTAATATTATTTTACAAAGTTTTTGGTGTGTTTTGGTGGTTATGGCTGATATCATTTTGCTATGGTTTACAACGTGCTTATGTGAGGTGCTCACGTAAGATGTTGTAGTTTCAGAACTAACGAGAGTCAAGTCGAGGACTTGTGCTCAGAATATTGTTGTTTATTCATGTGCAGGTGTTGCTTGAGTTCAATACATGGCTGGTGACGGGATCCATTGAACTAGTCTTAGGGAGAAGATGAGGTTCAACAACCAACGTCGGGAGGAATTGTGGTTGAGTTGATCAGGAGGTTGCGCAGTATGTTTGAATCAAGAACAATGCATATGAAGGTATCTTGGACGTCGTTGGAAGATGTTTACACGTGTGCAAGGAGTGCAGACGTGGCTGCATGGTTCCAAGGCGTGATGAATCGATGTGTACGTAAAGAATTGGTCGGAAAGGTCCAACCGACTAGGTTATGGACTCGGGCTGCGGCTGAGTCGTGTTTGACTCAAATATGGAATGTTTTGAGTTGGTTATGATAGGATTTCGTGTGGGTCACGAATTTGAGTTAGTTTAGGAATGTGGGATACGTTCCTAAGGTATTTGGAAGTCTTAAGATTGCTTCTATCTGCGTATAGAAGAGTCCTAAGCAGTATTGGAAAGTTACAGTTTGAATCCAAGTAGGAGTAGGAGTCCTAGTTTGAGTTGAGTTGGCCTTCGGGCTGGTTATATAAGCAAGGGAGACCAGAGCTCATGGAGCACGACTTTGGGGCTGTTCCTCTTGTGTTTTGATAAATAAAATTCGTATTCTAAAGAAACTTTTCTGCCTTCTTCGTCCGACTTGTTTCAGACAAGTTTTTCTCGTCGAGTATCTGTTCAGCACCACCTTGCATCGGTGGTTTTATCATAACTCGAGTTTTACATATCCAATTGATGTGATTATTTTTGGGTTGTCTTCACAACTTGATTATGTATCATCTGTGAAAATGTCACGGTCATTTAATTTGTGGTCTCTGATCTACACGAGTTTCTTTGAAGTATTCCAGAACTGTTTTTCTAGCGTATGACAGATTGACCTTTGTTCGATCTTTCGATCGTAACTTGAGTTTCTCTTAATGGATTTTCATGATTCTTGTTGTGGCGTCTTCGTAAATTGATTCTCTACAATCTATACTAGTTTTGTCACAGTTGAACACATTTAGATTAGTCACACGCATGGTTTCTTTAACAGATCAGTTTTCTGCTGAGGGGTGTTTTGTTGCTTCCGCTGAAAAGTTTTTATCTACCATTCACCCCCCTCTGGTAGCTTTACACGTGTACTTCGATCCTACAATTGGTATCAGCGCCAGGTTGCTCTAATCTTTGTGATTTGCACGTGTTTTCACTAATCATCATGGAGAAATACTCCGCCAAACCTTGTGTGTTTAGTGGTATTGATTTTCAGGTTTGGAAGGCACGCATGGAAGCTTTCATCCAGGCGCAAGGCTTTGCAATATGGGAAAAGGTGTACAAGACTTACGATGTGCCTTCAAACGATCAAGTCACAGCTACAAACATGAGAGATGTCGACAACAACAACAAGGCTCGGAACATGATCATACAAGGACTAACTCAGAGCGACTTCGACCGAGTTGCACACCTCCGATCGGCGTACGATGTGTGGAGAGCACTTTGTGACTACCACGAAGGATTCAACACGATCAAGGAGGTAAGATAGGATATGTTCAAGAAAGAATACATGTGCTTTGAGATGCAACCCGGTGAGTCCATTGATGACCTCTTTGCTCGCTTTAATAAAATTCTCAGCAACTTGCATAGCGTCAATGTTAATTTTTCAGATGCTGAAAATGTTAGGCAATTACTAAGTGCATTAGACATGTCAATTTGGGAGATGAAAGTAACATCCCTACGTGAATACACTGTCATGAGTACTCTTACATTAGATGTGCTTTATTCTAAGCTAAAAACTCATGAAATTGACATTATATCACGTAAGAACCCAAATAAGACCATTGCATTTTTCTCACAACGTGATATGCCTAGCTCCGGCCAGTCATCTAGAAATACACTTGCTTTGCTGTCTTCACTAACCCTGGAACAGATTGAGGAGTTTCCAGGGGAGGAGCTAGTACTTCTTTCTACTAGGTTCTCAAAAGCATTGCAAAATGTGAGAACTAGAAGGAGAGGAAGCTGACCTCAATGATGCTTTCAATGTGGTAAGACAGGACACTTTCGTACAGATTGCCCTAACCTCTCAGGTCCTTCAAACCGTGATGAAAAGCAAAATAAAGTCAAGTCCTCTTTTTGCAACACCAACAAGAAAATGAAGCGTTTTATAGGACGCAAACTGATAAACAGTTTCATCACCGCACTTCAAGAACTTGGCTCGAGTGATGTAGACATTGGAAGTGATGAAGATGAATATGATCTGGCAAACTTGTGCTTCATGGCGGGCAAATCAAAATCAAGCATGGAGGATGCAGAACACAACAGTGACAACGAAGAGCTATGTCCTACTTGCGAAGAAATGTGTGATGCTATTTCTCGTGCCACTATTATTGTTAAGAAAAAGAACAAAAAGCTTAGGGACAATGCTGTTAAAATTGACTCACTAGAATCTGAAATTAATCGTTTAAAATCCTTGATTCCTAGTGATGATTCTTGTTCCTCATGTGATTTAATATATGAAAAATTGTCCTCTCTAATAAGTGCACACATCTCCACACTTGATAAACTTGAACTTGAAATCGAAAAGAACAAAAAGCTTGCTGCACTTAATGATAAAAACTTGAAAGATGCTTGTTGTTCTACAATTGATTTACATTGTTCTACTTGCAATGATCATGATAAGAAACTACAAGATGCTATGAAAGAAATTTCTATATTGAACAATGCTTTACGTTCTCATGAAGTTAAATATTGTTCCAATTGCAAATTAAAAGGAAAAACTTCATGTGAAAATTGCCTTGATCTATCAAATAAACTTGATAACATGCATAGGAAATTAGAATGGTTTTGTAATGGGAATAAGAACCTAAACTTGCTGCTGAATTCTTCCAAGTCTTGCAATGATAAAACTGGTTTAGGTTTTGATTCACATGCTCATGCTAAGGAACATCCACCTAAAATTGTAAAATCATTAGGAAGTGGTTTGATTCAAACAGTTCCTAAACAAAAAGAAATGGTATTTAAATCTGCAGGAGTGTTGTCATATTCGGGTTCAAATAAGTATACTGCTTGCTCGTCTAGACATGAACACAAAGTTAAATTTCATTGTACCTATTGTGATAGAGATGGTCATGTCATAGATTTTTGTTATAGACTAGCTAAACAACATAAAAAGGAAATAATGCAAGCTAGATCTTATAACTCTCATGAAAAATTTGTTGCACATACTAAATCGAATATCAGGAACATGCAACCTGCTGTTAAGAGTCAGAAATATTCAAAGTTTACCTCCGGAGCTTCAGTTTTTGCCTCCGGAGCTTCAGTTTTTGCCTCCGGGCCTTCTGTTTTTGCCTACGGAGCTACTGATTTTCGTGCTACACAAGTAACACCTCATAGGTCAGTAGTTAAGAACAAAAATTCTCAAACTTTGACTCATAAACCTGCTGTTTTATCTCAGCTTTCGCATGTTATTCCTGCTGGACATCGTGTGACTCAGTACTAGATTCCTAAATGCCTTTTAACTATCCCCAGTCTTGAGTTATCGACGTATTGTGCTTCTATGTAGGTTACACGCTTGAGGAAGGAGAACATTTGGATTGTGGATTCAGGTTGCTCACGCCACATGACCGGTAACAAAGAATGGTTCTCCTCTCTCTCTTTTGTGTCACGTGTAGAGAATGTTACTTTTGCCGGTAATTCTTCAACTCCTATAATTGCTAAAGGTTCGGTTAGAGTAAATGATCACTACACTTTGAAGGATGTGGAACTTGTCAAAAATTTAAAATAAAACTTGCTTTCTGTTTCACAATTGCTAGATGAAAATCTAGAAATTATTTTCAATAAAAACTGCTGCAAAGTTGTAGGTTCAAATAGTGAGCTTAATTTTCACATGTCTCGGTTTGGAAGAGTTTTTAAAGCTGATTTTGATATGTCTTCCTCTAAGCATAGATGTCTAGTTGCAAATGATTTCAAAGATTTATATTTTTGGCATCGTAGACTTGGTCATGTAGGATTTGATCATCTCACGCGTGTTAGTTGTCTTGATCGCATACGTGGGCTGCCTAATGTCAGACCCGGTTTCTCCAAAGAGCAACCGAGTGAATATCACATGTATGCCAGGATCATTTTCTCATACATGTGACGACAAATAGTGAAGCATCATTATATTACAAGCCAAGTGTTCGAATATAAATAAGTCTTACGTAACATACGTCTCGATGGACGATAATATGTTCATAACATGTAAATAAAACAGCAGCGGAATATAAATCTTGTGGGCTCCGTCACAGGCGTTACCCGGGTGACTCCGTGAACCTATAATCCTTCTTCGGGTCCGAAGTCTTGGTCATTGAACACCACATCATCCCCATGACCTGAGCAGCAATTTAAACCAACAGAAAAGCAAGTTTGAGTACCGTTGGTACTCAGCAAGTGTGGGAAAGTTATGCCATGCATGGCTAGAGCAAGGAGAGGTTGAACTCATGGTTAAAGCACTACGCAATTAATACCTATCACCTTAGCTTATTAAGCACCTACATTACTACACAGGTGAAATGGTCCCAATCCCTCAACCCATCATCAATATCAAGTAAACATAGTCTCATCTCCAATGTTAAGCTTCCCGCTTAACATCCTCAACTTCCCAATTCATCATCCTCTAATCATGAATAAGTCCAAGCCGCTCTTGACCGTGAGCACGGCTGTCATGACAGTTTTGACTCTACAGAGTTTGCACCACTGTACCCACATGTAGTGATTTCATCCCCCGTTGTCGGGTAGACTAAAAGAACCTCCATTATGCCAGTGGCCGCGAACCACGTTCACACTTCCCAGGGGTGTAGACAGGAGATCACTACAAGGCCTTTACAAAGGGATTCCCGACGAGCGTGGGCCCACTGAGGTTTCACCCCTAACAGCATACAAGAGGCTCCAACCCCGCTGAAGTGGCCCCCTCTTGAGCCTTGCGGTTCATATGGTAGTCCAGCTGACACCTATTCCCCGCACCATCCAAAACACCCATACTACGCCGGGGATACATCTAATTAATTGGCCAAGCTGCCCCATCTCAGTATGTGGTTGGCACGGTAAAGCCAGGTTACATGCTGCATGACCCGGTCCTTAGGATCCAAGCAAGTACTAAACACAAACCCGAGTCTCATGCACCCAGCACCAACCAAATCATCCAACTTGCCTCAATCCCTACCTCTACATAACTCATAATATCTCATTCAAGAGTAAGGTAAACAAGTTGATGATCTTATATCCCACTTATCCCATTATAAGCATGGCTAAGCATAAATAATATGAATGAATGACATAATAAAATAAATCCCAACCCAGGCTACAAGGAAATAAGATAATGAAAATCTAGGGAAACTTCCTAGCTTGGGTATCATATTCCAAATTGACAATGCAATTTAATTCTAACTACACATCCTAGTATAGGATCAAAGTGGTCAGGGACACTTGCCTTCTTCCTGCTGCTCTGGGAATGGAAAGTCTTGGTCTTGAAAGTGTGAACCTGCTCTGGGGCTGGTTCTACTCATGCCAATACACACATAGCAAAACAAAACAACATTCCATAAGCCATAGTCCACACTTCCACTCATGCAAACCACACATACATACATATGAAAGTCATTCACACTTTTAAGTGCTGTGGTTACCCTAGATGTGTTGATTTTAGGCCTACATGCACTTTTAAACATATATATTATTTCTAACTTTTGTATTCAGATTTCTAATTGCACACTTTATATGAATTTCCAATTTGAACAAATTCTCTATATTTAATTAGTACACTTCTTAGCCACAAAATTTGCATGAAAGATAATTCCCTACTCCAAATAGGTTTTCAGATCTTCTACAAAATCTTAATTTGCAGTTTTTGGATTTGGAGACCTCATTTAACATTTTCTAATTATGCATACCTATTTTCCTATATTTTCAGATTTATTTTCTATGCCTAAAAGTGAACTTTAATATTAAAATAGTGAGACATATCACCTAAACAGAATAGGTTCTGATCTAAAATGTTCAATAAAATATTTTTGAACTTCCTCTCTGGTGGGGATCAAATTAAATTTGTTTTACCCATTTTCAGAATTATTTCCTAGCCTAAAAATGTATTTCCAGAAATAATAAAAGTAGGCAGCACTTAGTCAAATCTCATTTCAGCCTAAAATCAGCTTTTAACTCATTCTAAAGGTTTTCCAAGTGCTAGGAAAATTTAAATTTGTATTTGCACATGTGTTTGCATCACCATCTGAATTTAAATCCTAATCACATGTTCAAATTTCTGAATTTAATACCCTATAGGGTCTAAAGGGCAAATCCACCCTACTGCAGGGTCTATTTTACTATTTCCTAAATTTTCAGGGGCCTAATTACACAAAACAGAGAGGTTTTCCTAATTTTTATTAAGTCCAGGGGCTAAAACTGATTTTTAAATGAATTTACATGAATTTCTGAAGGTCCAAGGGCTAGATCAGAAGTTTCCGGGGCTATCTCGTATTTTCCGAAAGCCTCAGGGGGTAGCGCGTAAGATTCCCGGCCTTTATAATGCGGTGCTGACGTGGACCGTCCGATTTTAAATGGAGGGTCAAGATTAGATTGCGAAGGGGTACGCCGGGTTCCTATTATGCGCCACACGATTTAAAATAGACGGCCCACAAGAGGCCACGTCGCTCCTGGGCGGAGTTCGCCCACGCGCACAGCGGCGCACGGCGGCAGCGGTGCGATCTCGCCGGCAAGGTCATGTATATTCATCTACAGACGCTAACACCCACCCTTTTGGTAGCAACTGGTAGAGGGAATACAGGAGAGCTCACCAGTGCGGTTTTCTTGGATCCAAAGGGGTCGGGAGGGCTCAACGGCGGCGAGGAGTGGCGACCGAAGGTGATCTTCGGTGGGAGAGCAATGGGGTCAATCCTCCTCGGATTTTCTTCAGCGATGAGCTTCTCTGGAGGCGGTCAAGCACTGCAAGCACGTTAGCGTGGGGAAGAACGGAAGAGAAAGCTGGAAAAAGGGCAGCAGCAGCGGCGATTCTCACCTTGCGTCGGTTTTGGCCGATCGGGGAGGAAGGCGCGGATTTTTGGCATTTAAATGGCAAGGGAGGGCGGCGGGGTCGGTTGAGATCACGCTGGAGTGCTCGGGACCGAAGATCAGGGTGTGCGAGCACGGGTTTCGGGAGTGGCGGGTGCGATCGAGCGCGGGAGTAGCGGTGTCGGTTGGGGGCGCGTGGGGGAGGGGTGGGAAGAAGATGACAAGCGGTCCCCGCGCGTCAGAGAGAGCGAGGGAGGGGGAAGGGAAGCGGGCGTGGATTTTGGGCCGGCTGAGATGGGTTTCGGCCCACTGGCCATTTTTCTTTTTCTTTTTCCTTTTCTTTTTTCTGTTTTGATTTAAATTTGAATTCCAGTTTGAATTTGAATTGCTTCACCACATGCATTAAGTCCAAAATTTTTAAAGTCCCCTCTTTAGCAGGTTTTGGGGTGTTACAACTCTACCCCCCTTAAAAGAAATCTCGTCCTCGAGATTGGTGATTCTAGGAAAACAAATCCGGAAACTGTGCCTTAAGCTCGTCTTCTCGCTCCCATGTGGCTTCTGCTTCCGAGTGATGCTTCCACTGCACCTTGCACATTCGGATTCTTTTATTTCTTTTGAGGTGTTCCATTGTCTCCAAAATCTTGACCAGTTGCTCGGCATAAGAAAGATCCTCTCGTATGTCCACCTCATTCATGGGTAACATCTCTTCGGGTGTTCTTAAACATTTCTTGAGTTGTGACACATGGAATACATCGTGCACATCTGATAGGCGAGCCGGTAGTTCTAGTTGATATGCCACTTCGCCTTTCCTCTCTAGAATCTGGAAGGGTCCGATGTATCGCGGTGATAATTTCCCTTTCACCTTGAACCGATGAAGTCCTCGGATAGGGGACACCTTGAGATAAACATAGTCCCCCATGTTGAAAATAAGCTCTCTTCTCCGTACATCGGCATAACTCTTTTGTCCGGTCTGGGCTATCCTCAAGTTGTCGCGAATTTCCCTCGCTTTCGCCTCGGATTCTTGTAGTACCTCGGGCCCAAACACTTTACTTTCCCCTGTTTGGTTCCAAAATAGTGGAGTCCTGCACTTCCTCCGATACAACGCCTCAAATGGTGACATCTTCATAGTAGCCTGATAGCTGTTGTTGTAGGAGAACTCCGCATACGGTAAGTTCTTATCCCAACTCCTATTGTTCTTGAGTGCACACGCTCTCAGCATATCCTCAAGGATTTGATTTGTTCTTTCCGTCTGCCCGTCAGTCTGGGGGTGATAGGCAGAACTAAAATTCAGATGAGATCCCATGGTTTCATGTAACTTCTGCCAGAACCTTGAGGTGAACTATGTCCCTCGGTCTGACATTATCTTCTTTGGCACTCCATGAAAACACACGATTCTTGACATGTACAATTCTGCCAACTTGGATCCGCTGTAGCTTTCTTTCACGGGGATGAAATGAGCTACTTTAGTCAGTCTGTCGATGATGACCCATATCGAATCATATCCCGATTGGGTCCTAGGTAGTCCCACTATGAAGTCCATACCGATTTCTTCCCATTTCCATTCAGGCACTTTGAGTGGTTGCAATAGTCCAGCGGGTCGTTGATGTTCTGCTTTCACCAACTGACATGTGTCACATAGGGCAACATGTTCCGCGACATCTCGCTTCATGCCATACCACCAATATTTGCTCTTGAGGTCATGATACATCTTCATACTCCCAGGATGAATGGAATAGTCGGAATCATGAGCCTCCTTCAAAATCAATTCACGGATCTCCTTCACCTCAGGCACACAGATTCTTTTCCCATGCCACACCGTACCTTGTTCATCCTCTCTGAACCCAGGGGCTTTATTTTCTTTGATGAGTTCTCTAATTTCTTGTATCTTCTCTTCATTCATCTGACCGTTGCGTATGTCTTGCTCTAATGTGGAGTCCACTTCCATGGCGATGGCCTCACCACTATTCACAAGACATAGATTGAGTTTTGCAATCTCTTCCTTCAATTGTGTAGGCATGCCCTTTGAACTCAACATGTTGACCTGCACCTTCCGGCTTAAAGCATCAGCCACGACGTTCGCTTTCCCAGGATGATAGTTGATGCCCACATCAAAGTCGTTGATTAGCTCTAACTATCTCCTTTGTCTGAGGTTGAGATCTGGCTGTGTGAAAATGTACTTTAAGCTCTTACGATCCGTATATATCTCTGTCCTCTTTCCCCTCAAGTAATTCCGCCAAATCATCAATGCGTGGGCCACTGCGGCCAGTTCTAGGTCATGCGTAGGATAGTTCTTCTCGTGTTTTCGGAGCTGCCGGGACGCATAGGCAATGACATGCCCCTCTTGCATGAGAACACATCCCAACCCATGTCAAAATGCATCGCAGTACACCGAAAAATTCTTCTGCATATCTGGCATAACTAGCACCGGGGCTGTTGTCAATCTTTTCTTCAGTTCTTGGAAACTCGTCTCACACTCCGGTGTCCATGTGAATGTGATTCCCTTCTCTAACAATTTGGTGAGGGGTCTCGAGATCTTGGAGAAACCCTCAATGAACCGTCGATAATACCTAGCCAACCCTAAGAAGCTTCGAATTTCCCCGAGATTTTCAGGGGTCTTCTACCTCTGCACATCCTCAATCTTGGCAGGATCTACGGAGATTCCTCCCTCCGAGATTATATGTCCTAAGAAGGGAACTCTCTTCAGCCAAAACTCACACTTGCTCAACTTGGCATACAGTCGGTGTTCTTTCAGCTTTTGCAACACCAATCTTAAATGTTCCTCATGTTCTTCTTCATCTTTGGAGAAGACGAGAATGTCATCAATGAAAACTACCATGAATTTGTCCAGATATTCCATGAATACCTTGTTCATGAGATACATGACGCCGGGGCATTAGTTAGCCCGAACGACATGACGGTGTATTCACACAGCCCGTACCGAGATACGAAAGCTGTCTTTGGAATGTCAGTTTGCCTTATCTTCAGTTGGTGGTATCCCGACCTGAGGTCTATTTTTGAGAACATACAAGCTCCCCTCAACTGATCAAATAAGTCTTCAATGCGGGGTAATGGGTACTTGTTCTTGATTGTTACTTCATTCAACGCACGGTAGTCTACGCATAACCTTTGGGTTCCGTCCTTCTTGGGCACAAATATCACTAGAGCTCCCCATGGTGAGGAACTAGGATGAATATACCCCTTCTCTGTCAATTCTCTTAAATGTTCCTTGAGCTCTTCCAGCTGTTTGGAGTCCATCCGATAAGGCCTCTTGTATATTGGGGCTGTTCCAGGCACTAGTTCAATCGCGAATTCTACTTCACGATCGGGAGGCATACCTGGCAACTCCTCCGGAAAAACGTCTGGATATTCCCTGATAATTCTTATCTCTTCCACTTCCACCTCAACTTGATTGAGTTTAATGTCCCTCCTAGGTTCTTGCACGACTACGAACTTCACTTTTGTGCCACTAGTGTGAGTTAGTTCCACCGTTCTTGTCGAACAGTGGATGATACCTTTATGTTTGGTCAACCAATCCATGCCCAAAATAATATATATCCCTTGGGAGTCTATCACTATGAGGTTTGCAGTAAATACTACCCCATTAATGTCTAGATTCACCTTGGGACACACTTGTCTTGTTCTTATTTCTCCCCCTGGAGAGTTCACTGCTAACATATGGTTCATTTGTGTTGTTGCTAGGTCATGCTTCTTAACAAACCCTTGAGCAATGAACGAGTGGGTAGCACCAGAATCGAACAATACGGTTGCAATGTGTAAATTTATAGGAAACTTACCAATTACCACGTCAGGTGCCTCTTGCGCTTCCTCCATGGTCACGTGGTTCACCCGTCCTCGCATCACATTCTGCTGCTGTGGCTGCATGGGCTTCTTCTTTGGCCACTTATCAGCGTAGTGCCCCACTTCACCACAATTGAAACATTGCACCCCAACTTTAGGTGCCTGGCCTTTGTCATCTTGGGGTTGGTTCTGTGGCCCTTGTCCTGCTGGTCGAGGTTGATAAGTGGGGCGTGGCTTCTGCACAAACTGACGCTGCGGCTGTACTGGTGCTGATGGAGGTCTGAAGTTTGGGTTGTACCCTCTTGGTGTCGGGTAGGGTACCATAGCATGGCTCGTCTGCCCTGCTGGTTGCTGCATCAGACATGGACGTGTGCTCCTGCTTGATGCTTGGTGTGACCATCCCATCTTCCTCTTGTTCTCATTCTCCAAGGCCTTCAGCTTCCTCTCCACGACAAACGCTCTGTCGACCATCTTTTGGAAGCTTTCATATTCATTGGAGGACATTGCACATTGCATTTCCATAGTAAGTCCCTCCACAAAACAGTCCTGTTTCTGCTCATCGGTCTCGATGTCCCATGGTGCATAACGGGATAGTTGGGTGAACATGGTGAGGTATTCCCTCACAGTCATGTTGCCTTGCTGCAGTCCCGAGAACTTCTTTCTCTTGTTCTTGAGTTCACCCCTAGGTATGTAGTGGTTGCGGAAACTGCGCTTGAACTCTTCCCAAGTGATGTTCTCAGGGTCGTGATGGGCTGCCACGTAAGCGATCCACCAATCAGCAGCAGGTCCATGCAATTGGTGAGAGGCAAACATCACCCTGCCATACCCGTGGCATTGTATGATCCTCATCTTGCTCTCTATGGTCTTTAACCAGTCATCTGCCTCCAGAGGTTCAGCAGGACTTGCAAACTTTGGGGGTTGAGTTCCCAGAAACTCACTCAACCTTGGTTGACATGGTGCAGCTTGTGGGGGTGGAGCTTGGTGCAAGTTGGCCACGACTTGAGTTAGACTCTGGATGAGCTGATTCTGATTTTCGAGCATTTGGTGGATAGGATCAGCTCCTTCACCGCGATCACCCCTGTCTTGCCCTCCGGGAAGGTGAGGATTGGCGGCCTCATCGTTGTTGTTGTTGGGGTTGGCACCATGACCTTTTCCTCTTCCAGCCATCTATCATGATCAACCAAATGTTAACTTAAAGCATTATGTGTTAACTTCACGAATTGTTGGTTTAAACTTAAACTTTTGAGGCCTTGATATTTAGACAATTTCCGAAGATTTCACATAGATCTTTGGGCGTCACGTCTCATGCAAAAATAAATGCACTATTGATTCATAGAGGTTCACACACCAAAGCAAAACAGCCTAAAGACGAGGTTGTGGACAAATGCCCATGGCTTCCACAACTCACGTCACACACCAAACATTAACACACAAATAAATAGGGTATTGACTCGACTACTCGATAACCTGCTGAAATAGGGGAAATGACTCTAAAAAACTCGTATCACTGAGCTGGCTCGTCAGGGTCTTCCTCATCATTGCGGCTGCCCTCTGATTCTGCTTTAGGTGGGGAAGCTGCTGGTGTAGGAGTGTGGCGACGCTTGCTCACCCGGCGGTCTGGGGAGTTAGGAGTCCATGTGTCATTTACGGTGACACACAGTTCATTCCCATCTCCTCTTTCCCTCGCCCTCAAGCTGGCGCGAAGCAATGCCTCGGTCTCCTTCAGGGTGTCACAAACATCCTAAAGCTCATGCTGGCACTCTTGCAGTCGAGTGCTGAGCATAGCTGCATCCTCCAGGCACAGGTCCATATGCTCGTGGGAAGTCCCCTGCTGCACTGGCGGGTACATGTACTCCGCGGTGCCACTCTCACGCTGGAGGACATACATGTACTCAGTCCTGTCCAGGTGGCGACGATTGATGTAACTCTGGCAGGTGATGGCCTTCCAGGTGATATCCTTCTCAGCATCGGCCTGAGTCTCCCGACAAGCTAGAGAGCGGTGGATCTTGAGCAGCTTGTTTTCATGGATAATCCTCATCTCTGAGCTCCATTCTTCACACTTCTCATGGAGAGTCCTGGTGGAGCTGTAGTGTATGATCAGCTTGCCAACATTGCCGGCGGCGTGGAGCATACGCCGAAGACGGTGCAAAAAGCTTCCTACTGCCAACCCGTAGGAGTGGTACGTCACCGGACGGTTCTCCTCTCTCAATGCAAGGGCAGCTACAGGAACTCTCCCTCCAGTGGACTTGCGGGCGGTGCGGATCATGCGAACCATCTAAAACATAAAGCATTTAAAATCAAGTTAGATAAGAATTAATTAAGGATTGTATTTTGAATAAAAGTTGGGACAAGGTGAATAAAGTGACCCCATTAAATAACTCTTTCACCCCACACCTTTATAAAATAGTTTTTAAGAAAAATAGGGTCCTTAAATACGTCCATTTCTACTAAGGTCCACGTTCCTACGGGCAACCTTGGCTCTGATACCACTTCTGTCACACCCGGTTTATCCAAAGAGCAACCGAGTGAATATCACATGTATGCCAGGATCATTTTCTCATACATGTGACGACAAATAGTGAAGCATCATTATATTACAAGCCAAGTGTTTGAATATAAATAAGTCTTACATAGCATACGTCTAGATGGACGATAATATGTTCATAACATGTAAATAAAACAACAGCAGAATATAAATCTTGTGGGCTCCGTCACAGGCGTTGCCCGGGGGACTCTGTGAACCTAGAATCCTTCTTCGGGTCCGAAGTCTTGGTCCTTGAACACCACATCATCCCCTTGACCTGAGCAGCAATTTAAACCAACAGAAAAGCAAGTTTGAGTACCGTTGGTACTCAGCAAGTGTGGGAAAGTTATGTCATGCATGGCTATAGCAAGGAGAGGTTGAACTCATGGTTAAAGCACTACGCAATTAATACCTATCACCTTAGCTTATTAAGCACCTACATTACTACACAGGTGAAATGGTCCCAATCCCTCAACCCATCATCAATATCAAGTTAACATAGTCTCATCTCCAATGTTAAGCTTCCTGCTTAACATCCTCAACTTCCCTATTCATCATCCTCTAATCATGAATAAGTCCAAGCCGCTCTTGACAGTGAGCACGGTTGTCATGACAGTTTTGACTCTGCAGAGTTTGCACCACTATACCCACATGTAGTTATTTCATCCCCCGTTACTGGGTGGACTAAAAGAACCTCCGTTATGCCAGTGGCCGCGAACCACGTTCACACTTCCCAGGTGTGTAGCCAGGAGATCACTACGAGGCCTTTACAAAGGGATTCCCGACGAGCGTGGGCCCACTGAGGTATCACCCCTAACAGCATACAAGAGGCTCCAACCCCGCTGTAGTGGCCCCCTCTTGAGCCTTGCGGTTCATATGGTAGTCCAGCTGACACCTATTCCCCGCACCATCCAAAACACCCATACTACGCCGGGGATACACCTAATTAATTGGCCATGCTGCCCCATCTCAGCATGTGGTTGGCACGGTAAAGCCAGGTTACATGCTCCATGAACCGGTCCTTAGGATCCAGGCAAGTACTAAAAATGCAAAACCGAGTCTCGTGCACCCAACACCAACCAAATCATCCAACTTGCCTCGATCCCTACCTCTACATAACTCATAATATCTCATTCAAGAGTAAGGTAAACAAGTTGATGATCTCATATCCCACTTATCCCATTATAAGCATGGCTAAGCATAAATAATATGAATGAATGACATAATAAAATAAATCCCAACCCAGACTACAAGGAAATAAGATAATGAAAATCTAGGGAAACTTCCTAGCTTAGGTATCATATTCCAAATTGACAATGCAATTTAATTCTATCTACACATCCTAGTATAGGATCAAAGTGGTCAAGGACACTTGCCTTCTTCCTGCTGCTCTGGGAATGGAAAGTCTTAGTCTTGAAAGGTGTGAACCTGCTCTGGGGCTGGTTCTACTCATGCCAATACACACATAGCAAAAGAAAACAACATTCCAAAAGCCATAGTCCACACTTCCACTCATGTAAACCACACATACATACATATGAAAGTCATTCACACTTTTAAGTGTTGTGGTTACCCTAGATGTGTTGATTTTAGGCCTACATGCACTTTTAAACATATATATTATTTCTAACTTTTGTATTCAGATTTCTAATTGCACACTATATATGAATTTCCAATTTGAACAAATTCTCTATATTTAATTAATACAATTCTTAGCCACAAAATTTGCATGAAAGATAATTTCCTACTCCAAATAGGTTTTCAGATCTTCTACAAAATCTTAATTTGAAGTTTTTGGATTTGGAGACCTCATTTAACATTTTCTAATTATGCATACCTATTTTCCTATATTTTCAGATTTATTTTCTATACCTAAAAGTGAACTTTAATATTAAAATAGTGAGACATATCACCTAAACAGAATAGGTTCTGATCTAAAATGTTTAATAAAATATTTTTGAACTTCCCCTCTGGTGGGGATCAAATTAAATTTGTTTTACCCATTTTCAGAATTATTTCCTAGCCTAAAAATGTATTTCCAGAAATAATAAAAGTAGGAAGCACTTAGTCAAATCTCATTTCAGCCTAAAATCAGCTTTCAACTCATTCTAAAGGTTTTCCAAGTGCTAGGAAAATTTAAATTTGTATTTGCACATGTGTTTGCATCACCATTTGAATTTAAATCCTAATCACATGTTCAAATTTCTGAATTTAATACCCTATAGGGTCTAAAGGGCAAATCCACCCTACTGCAGGGTCTATTTTACTATTTCCTAAATTTTCAGGGGCCTAATTACACAAAACAGAGAGGTTTTCCTAATTTTTATTAAGTGTAGGGGCTAAAACTGATTTTTAAATGAATTTACATGAATTTCTGAAGGTGCAAGGGCTAGATCAGAAGTTTCCGGGGCTATCTCGTGTTTTCCGAAAGCCTCAGGGGGTAGCGCGTAAGATTCCCGATCTTTATAATGCGGGGCTGACGTGGACCGTACGATTTTAAATGGAGGGTCAAGATTAGATTGCGAAGGGGTACGCCGGGTTCCTATTATGCGCCACACGATTTAAAATAGATGGCTCACAAGAGGCCACTTCGCTCCTGGCCGGAGTTCGCCCGCGCGCGCGGCGGCGCATGTCGGCAGCGGTGCGATCTCGCCGGCGAGGTCGCGGATATTCATCTACAGACGCTAACACCCGCCCTTTTTGGTAGCAACCGGCTGAGGGAAGACAGGAGAGCTCACTAGTGCGGTTTTCTTGGATCCGAAGGGGTCAGGACGGCTCAACAGCGGCGAGGAGCGGCGACCGAAGGTGATCTTCGGTGGGAGAGCAATGGGGTTGATCCTCCTCGGATTTTCTTCGGCGATGAGCTTCTCTGGAAGCGGTCAAGCACTGCAAGCCCGTTAGCGTGGGGAAGAACAGAAGAGAAAGCCGGAAAAAGGGCAGCAGCGGCGGCAGTTCTCACCTTGCGTCTGTTTTGGCCGATCGGGGAAGAAGGGGCCGATTTTCAGCGTTTAAATGGTGAGGGAGGGCGGCGGGGTCGGTTGAGATCACGCTGGATGTAGAAGTCCAAAAAATGTGTATGAATAAAAACTAAAGTTTGAGTTCATATGTGTGGCAAAGACATGAAAAATGGGACTTGCTAAAACTTTTCTTCATGCAAGGTAATACATGGATGAACATCCAACATGAGGTTCACCTTTTTACTTAAAAGTGTTGGACCAATAAGGAGTTAAATACCTCTTTGCATGTGAGTTTAAAATTCAGACTTGAAAATTCAAAGTTCGCACATATGGTGACCCAAAAACTTTGAATTAACATGCAGCCATATAGTTGAGTTTTTAGGGAAAAGGTTATCACCAACTTTTCAATTGTAGGGTGGGCTCAAAGGAGAGCTAAAGAGAAGAAATTGCAAATTCTAAACCAAATTCAGATTTAGTCTTGCAAATTCAAACTGAATTTGAAGAATTCAAATTCTAGCCCACCTTTTTAAAACTTAGAATTTTGGGGAGTGAAAAGATCAGCTTGAGAAGATATTTGGTGAAGAAATGGGGGGTGGGACCCACAGGTCATAGAGCTAAAGGAGGAGACTTACTCCCTAAGTTTTGCTCTAGGTGGGACCTTTTCCCGAGCAGCTTGCGAGCGCCACCGAGCAGCTTGCCGGTGACAGCTCCTGCTGCCGGTCTCCACGTGCTGGCGCCCTGGGGTCGGTCCTGGACGCACCCCCAACATGATCACGTGCCCCCCCCGGCCGAGGCAAGGCGCAATTGCTTTCTTCTCCTCGCAAACAAACTGAGAGCCGAGCACCTCACCGCGCTGCTCCACTGCTCCCTGTCTCCCGGCCAGCCCAGCGCCTCTCCGGCAGGCTCAAGAGGTCACAGAGGTGCGCCAGGAGGTACTGATCCTCATCCCATCGTCCTCCTGCTCTCCCCCGACGCCGGCTCGCCGGAATTTGATTTTTGGCACCGGCGCACGTATAGAACAGCCTGTGTTTAATTCGGGAAATTCTCCCAAACCGATTGATCATACCTCCTACAATTCAAGCCACAGCAACTAGATGCCCTAGCGCCCTCCCACGCCGAAAACCAAAGGAAACCGACCCTCCTGTGCACCGGGCGACGAGAAATCGTCGCCGGCGGCAAAACTGCCACGGTCCACGGTGACGACTAGGTTGCAGCCACTTCCTGCATGATCTGATCTCCGTTTCATGTTCCTAGAACCATAGGGATGCTGTAGGACATTGTATCTCGCCGGGAGATGCCTTGGACACACTGGAACGCGTCCATGTCGAGCTCCCGAGCCGCCCCGCCGGTGCCGACCCACCTACAGCCGTTTTCATGCGGGGAAACCTTGCCCGGCAGCTGCGCCACGTTCCCAGGAGCATGTAGGGCGAAACCGGAGCTCATTTGGTGGAGAAATGAGGGAGAACGAGCCATGCCAAGTTCTCTGCCGGTGTGCACCCGCGGGCTCTGGCGGGAGGTTGAAGAAGCACCTGACCCGTGGGCCCCACGCGCGACTGTGCTGTTTAAAATCAAACAGAGAGTTGTGCAAACTTGTAAAATGCATAACTTGGTGTAGGAAGCTCCAAAAATAGTGATATAAATTTTGTTGGATTCCTTTAAGAGAGTACTATCCATAGGTACAACCCAATAATTATGAAAACCCCTGGTTTTGGCTCATTAATTCATAGAAGGAAAAGCTTGTGGGAATTTTTCCAGGAGTTCTATGTATTGGAAAATCCCCAAATTTGGGCAGGAGAGTCTACCAAAAATACTTGAACTCCAGTATAATTTTCAGAAGCATTGGACCTCATTTGCTTGGCCAAATGTGGTGTTAATTCCTTATGTCTCTGAAAATGGGAAAATAAACAGAGGTCAATTTCAGAATTTTTCCCCAAACTTTAGAACCTCATAACTCTTGCTAGGAATCCCCAAATTTAGTGATTCAAATTGGGTTGGATTCATATTGAATAGCTCTGTCCAGATCTACAATCCAATTTGTATGAAACGAATTATTTAGTTCTGGAAAATTCTTGGAATGTTTTCTGAAAAAGAATTATTGAGGGAGTTTGGTTTATCCAAAAATACCCAAATTTTGCCATAATATTCTTTAGCATATTGTTGACATAATAGCAAATTTTCAGCTCACTTTAAGATCATTTGAGTAGGAATTTGCTAAAAAACAATCTGCTGTGTTCATAAGAGTCCAGAAACATTTTCAGAAAATGTTTCCCACTTCAAAAATCTGTTCTGAGCAATCCATAGCTCCAAAAATCATAGGAAAATTTAGGCAAGCTCTCTGGGACATACTTGGAATTGTAGTTCACTTTGTTGGGCATGAAAATGCACATTACTACAGAATTAATTCTATTGAGTACAAATGCTTAAAGAATTGTTCTGGGAGAACTACCCAAGTAAAAGGGCTGAATTTTGGACCAGATGACTCTCATGTGATCAAGAACTCACATGTAAATTATCAGCCCAAGATGAGGCTTGGAACTCCCTGTCCTTATTCTCCATACTTATGTATAAGGGAAAAATACATAAGAGATATTGTGAGAATTATGGAGAACACAATATGACTCCACATTAGCTGCAATTTGGCAAGCTAAATCCTTAGGTAGTATAGAACCTGCTGTAAAAGTTTTGAGGCCATTGGAGTTCTTGTTCTTCAGTTGCACTCAAATCTTTTCAGCTTATCTATTATGTTCATTAGAGAAAAGGGTTAGTGTATAGCTAAGGGCCTTAAGGTCAAATTAGTTTAATTCTGTTCTTTGCACAACAGAGGCAAACCAAGCCATGCTTGGCTTTTCCACACAACCTCTGTTCTTAAGAAAGTAATTCTATAACTTCTTTCCATTACATTCTATAAAATATGTGCATATGCATCTCAATAGGAACCACAACGAAGGGGACTCAAAGGAGTGATTCATCGAAGTGGATCAAGCTCCGGAGAGTCAAGGGTGGATCTGCAAGGATACTAACTGCTTATATACGACTACCCTGGAAAACAGGCAAGCTCCGGTTTGCATTTAACAGCTGTTAAGTTTTTATTTTGTAATCACTTTTGGTTAAGATTTGAACTGTGCATTAGGTCTAGTGTTTGATACTCCTCTTGCATAGCCAAATGACCCATGGAGTATTGGGTAGATGTCTTTCACCATGTAGAACTGCCATGCTTAAGTACGGTTCGGTAGAAGTCGAGTGGTGAGATGCTACTCGCAGATTAGGAACAACAGGGGCATACGGGATTGGTTCGTAATTGAATTAGCAAGTTAAAGTTGAGACCGGAAGGTTGTAGGAGCAGCAGGACATAGGGGCCTGGGTGCTGTAGACCTGTCCGTGTCGGTCAAGGACCGATCCGTATGCGGCCCTGTTGAACAAGTTTGAGTTGTGTACCGGACTCATGCTGGCTATATGGGACCCAGTAAACCGATGTACCTCGGGAAGCTGTCGTTGGGACTTTTCGGGTCGCCTCAGGCGGACGGCCGGTGTGCAGTATGTGGGGAATATTCTCATGACATCTCACGTCGGAAGGTGCACCATGAGAGTAGCTACTGTACAGGGCGACTTGATCGATTCAGCGGGGGTGAAACGGGGGAAAGGCTGCCACGTACGACGTCAGTGATGGTTGTTGTAGGCAACGTCGAGTACGGGCGTACGTGTCGTGTAGTCCGGGTGTTATTGATTCGAATCACCGTCGCTCGCGGAATGGATCGAGCATACTTGTTCTCACAGTCGTGACGTAGTAAGAACTTGCATGAGAAAGGAACTAATCATATTGATGTGAAGTATTATACTAGTGTTGTATTGGATCTCGATGAATAGGCTAGTGCAAACTCGATTCTTTTATGCCATGAGCAATTTACACCGGGGGAAAGCGTTTCTTGTTTGATTGTGGACTCCCGATGTAGCGTGCCCAGGGTTACTTAAAATGCTGCAATTAATAACTGAAAGTAAGGATTCACTTTTAGGCGAGTTAATTATGCTTATGCCATCCTATGTTAGGTTCATAACCTCACTTAGAGTTTCATGTTTAGGGTGACGGTTAAGTCTTGCTGAGCGTTATGCTCACGGATGCTATCCGAGTTGTTTTGCAGGTAATTGACTCGCTGATTATGAGAAGGGGTGCCGATGAGACTCGGGAACCTCCGAGTGCTTACTCTAAGAGCATCCTCGCCGCTGCAGATTGTCTTCGTGTTGCTAGTAAGAAACGTCCGCGGGCTGGACCGTTTCTTTGTTGCTAGTTTAGATATGAGTCGTGAGAGTGATAGTCTTCCGCTGTAGTTTGCTCTGATATACTTATTTGTAAAACAATCTTGTACGCTTCCACAAACTATTTATGTAATATGATGTATGTTCATCGATCCGTGTGCTGTTGGGTGCCGCATAACACGGCACCACCCGACGAGGTCCCGTGGGGCCGTCACAGCGTGGTATCAGAGCTGCGTTGGGAACAGAGCACGGATTGAGCATCATATTACGTCAAAAACTTAGGATACGGTGAGATCACGGTACTAGGCCCACATAAGGACTACTATTAGCATATAATGAAGGTGGCAAGATAACTTATTTGTTATGTCGGAAAATTGTGCATCTCGGGACGGTTTATGTCTTGGGGGGTGCACGTATGCGCTGTCCACCAGTGCGCACAAGCTGAAGGGTGGAGCCTCACCGGTGGCAGGTAACCCGACCCGCTTTAGTATCCTCTACGACTCTTCATGTCGTTTGGGGTATTCGAGCAGCGTCTGTCCCAGGCGTGCGTGGTGCAATTCGGGAGACCCTGTCATGTGGTCAGTAACATGAACACGTAGCTCAAGGCGTGTTTGGCTTGAGAACACCTGGGCGAGTGATGACGGCCGGGTGTACGAACTGTATGGATACCGGGTTCGGTGTGCAGCCTGACCTGATGATTGAGTGTGGCTTATCTAGGTACTAACCACGAAAACCTTAGTGCGTGTTGAACACGTTTGCGAGTGACCGTTTTAGTGCCACCTAAGGATACGTATATGCCGGTGTAATCCGGTTAGGTTTTTCTTTGGTGAGGCAACGTAGTACCGTCATATGTCTTACGGTGCATCGTCACCGTACTACACTGGATAGTATTCTTACCTATGAAGAAATCATTCATGACTAACTTCCAAATTAAAAATGGATGTGATAAAGTACATATTAGTTACTGAGCTCTTCATTTGAATAAGTTTCAAAGAAGAGACTTGTTAGGCTTCTTTTGATCTCAAAGACAGAGTGCTCTGTTCAGACAGAAATTTTTCTGGTCTTTAACAGAGCGTAACTCTGATTAGCTTGACCCAATGGAGGTGTTTGATACAGTTCTGGAAAGGTTATCAAGTGCTCTACAACTCTTGTGTAGAACTCCAGAGCCAAATCCGACACCAACTTGATTATATGTCCAGATGAATGCAAACTGTTCAGAAAACAGAGCAGCTGCAAACTTCTCTGGATGTTGCTGTAAATTAGACACAACAGTCGGTAGGAAAATCTCTAAGGATCATATGATACACCATTAGAAAGGTTAGGAAATTTGCAACGATTTTGTGGTTCATAGTTGTTCAGAATGGTACCCCATTTGTATGTAAAACTGTGATGAAAACAGCCACATACAAAGGAGGTGCTGGCAAATTTTAGCCAGAAATTCTGTCAACTTTGAACAATCCTAACTTTTGTTCAAGAAATGATCTAGGGGCATATGAGTACTCGTTGAAAATATACTGAAGTTAACTTTAACTTTGGTATTCAACTTGAGTTATGAATATGCTAATAAATGGATCAAATTCTGGGTTAAGTACATAAAGGCCTGTTCTGTACAGAATGAGGGACTGAATATGTTGGCTTTAGAAAGATGTGTAAACATGAAATTTTGTTATGCTTTCATAAAATTTTAGCATGTTCATGTTTTACATACTTTCACATACTGCTAGATCAAGTTGTGACTCCCCTCAAAATTATGCTTTTGCAGTATGGTGCGTACTCATTCTCCGAGTAGGACTGAAGGTTCTCATCGAGACGGTGATGACTCGACTCCACCAGGGGCACCGCCATCAACGGTATGGGCGGATATCATGGGTCAGATGGTCGAGTCAAGTCAAGAGAACACAAGACTACTCCAAGCCTTGGTACAACAGGGCTTACTCCAGCGTGCACAACAGGACGTTCCACCTCGGAACGCCTACTTGGATTTCTTGGTGACACAACCGCCAATTTTCACGGAAGCCCATGAACCAGTCGAAGCTGATCAGTGGCTTCGAGTTATGGAGTCCAAGTTTGGAGTGTTTGAGTGCGACGAGTATCAGAAGACATCATTTGCAGCTCAACAGCTCCATGGAGCCGCCGGAAATTGGTGGTTTGCGTATCTCGCCACCGTTCTGGAAGGCCATCAAGTGGAATGGACGGAATTTCGTGAAGCATTCCGGGCTCGTCACATTCCTATGGGTTTTATTAAGGCCCAACAGCAAGAATTCAGGAACCTGAAGCAGGGGGACATGAGTGTCCTCGATTATGTCAGACGATTCAATCTTCTGGCACAATATGCTCCTGCTTATGCGACGAGCGAAGCTGCAATGTGTGACTATTTTTACTATGGCTTGAGTGCCATACTAAAAGAAAAGTTAGCCTTGTTCAATCAAGGCAGTTACACCGAGTTGATCAGTGCTGCTTTGCTACAAGAACAAGCGACACTTGAGTGTCAAGCAGAGAAGAGGGACCGGGAGGATGTGCAAGAAGACACACCAGTTGTTCCTCGCAAATACCGTGTGGTGTATCACACACCATCCGATGAAAGATGGCAAGCGCCAGTAAGATCAACTCCGTACAGATTTCCTGCTCAAGAATCTTATCTTGAAGCAGCGCCATTACCGCAGCAACGAATGATACCTGTTGCATCATTGCTGCAGCCAAGTACATCAACTTCTCAACCGCAAGTCAACGAAGAACCGGGGAAACCTCCGTGTTCTTATTGCCACCGTTCTGGGCATTTTAGGCAGGAATGCCGGGAGAAGTTGGTGAACACCAGACAGCCATCATCGTCAGGTGGTATGCCGCCACCTGCTCAAGTCAACATAACAGCATTGCAATCCGGGGGTGTGCAACATCTTGCTATTGAGTATGTCCCGGAGGGAGCACCGGTGTTAGCGGGCATGTTTACTCTCAAAGACGTGCCCGTGCTCATACTTTTTGATTCCGGTGCCACCCACAATTTTATCAGCAAAACATGCGTGGATCAGCACCAACTATCCATCAATACTCCCACAACGAGTTTTCTTATACGTTCACCGGGAGGAAATATCTCTGCCAATCAGATTGTGTCCCGAGCAGCTTTGTGTTTGGGAGGAAAAATATACCCAACATCCCTGATTATGTTGGATAGGCAGAAGATAGACATTATATTGGGGATGTCTTGGTTAAATCGTCACGGTGCCGTTCTCAATATCGGTAACCGGACTGTCCAGATTGACTCGCCGATTCACGGACAGCACACGCTGTTTTTAGACAGCGAAGATCCAGATATGGTAGAGGCCTACCACACGGAAGTGCTGAAGCTTGAAGATATTCCGATGGTACGTGATTATCCCGACGTATTTTCCGATGACTTACCGTGCATGCCGCCCGAACGGGACGTCGAGTTCAAAATTGAACTGGCGCCGGGAACGACGCCTATTTCACGAAGGCCTTACAAGATGGCACCTAATGAGCTAGCGGAGTTGAAAGAGCAACTGAATGAACTCATGAGCAAGGGTTTCATACGACCAAGTTCTTCACCTTGGGGTTGCTCAGCGCTGTTCGTTAAGAAGAAGGACAAAACACTACGGCTATGTGTTGATTATCGTCCTCTCAATGCTGTCACGATCAAGAACAAGTATCCTTTGCCTCGCATCGACATCCTGTTTGATCAACTTGTGGGTGCAAAGGTATTTTCGAAGATGGATCTTCGGCCGGGCTATCATCAAATCAAGATCCGACCGGAGGACATACCGAAGACAGCTTTCTCGACGAGATACGGACTCTACGAGTACCTCGTCATGTCATTTGGATTAACCAACGCTCCGGCACACTTCATGTATTTGATGAATTCTGTGTTCATGCCGGAGTTAGACAAGTTCGTCGTGGTATTCATCGACGACATATTGGTTTACTCCAAATCAGAAGAAGAGCACGCTGAACATCTGCGTACTGTGCTACAACGGTTACGGGAGCACCAATTGTATGCCAAGTTCAGCAAGTGCGAATTTTGGATTGATCAAGTGCCTTTCCTTGGCCATATTATTTCAGCAGAAGGGATTGCCGTGGACCCCAGCAAGATTGAACAAGTGCTGAAGTGGGAACCTCCCAAATCAGTCCACGAGGTCTGAAGTTTCCTAGGTTTAGCGGGGTATTATCGGAGGTTTATTCCGAGCTTCTCAAAGATTGCTAAACCAATGACGGAGCTGCTGAAGAAGGGCACTAAATACATGTGGGATGCAGCATGTGAAGCCGCATTCAAAACTTTGGTGAAACATCTTACAACGGCTCCAGTTCTTGCTCAACCGGACACGACGAAGCCATTCGATGTATACTGTGATGCATCCGGCATCGGTCTCGGCTGCGTTCTGATGCAAGAAGGGCGTGTAGTTTCCTATGGGTCTCGTCAACTGCGAAACCACGAGCAGCATTATCCAACTCACGATCTTGAGCTTGCTGCTGTGGTGTTGGCGTTGAAGATGTGGAGGCATTACCTGCTTGGTAATCTTGTTCACCTCTACACCGACCATAAAAGCTCGAAGTATATCTTCACGCAGAAGGAGCTGAATATGAGACAACGGAGATGGTTGGAGCTCATAAAAGATTATGAAATTGAGATCCACTATCACCCGGGAAAAGCCAACGTGGTTACCTACGCGCTTAGTCGGAAAGCCCACATTCACAACTTAGGGGTTGCTGAGTTGGAAGATGAAGAACCCAGCCTCCGTGTCATTCCGTATGGCGCACTTTATAATCTCGCGCTCATTCCAACAATCCGTGAAGAGATTGTTGAGGCTCAAAGAAGAGACAGAGGTATGTCTCACATACGGAGAAGACTAGACAACGGAGAGGTGAAATGTTTCTGGAAGGATGAGAACGGTACAATATGGTTTAACGACCGTATAGTGGTACCGCGCAATATGAAACTCCGGAAGAAAATCTTGGATGAAGCCCACCTGTCGAAGTTTTCCATTCATCCCGGAAGTAACAAGATGTACCAAGATTTGAAACAGATATTTTGGTGGACGAGGATGAAGAGGGAGATTGCTAAATACGTATCTGAATGCGATACGTGTAGACGGGTCAAGGCTGATCATATGGGGAAAGCCGGACCGCTACAACCTTTAAAGATTCCGGCGTGGAAATGGGAGGATGTGAGTATGGACTTCATCGTTGGATTACCGCTCACATCCAGGAAGCATGACTCGATATGGGTGATCGTCGACCGGTTGACAAAGTCGGCTCATTTCATACCGGTGAACACTCATTATCGAGCAAGGCAATATGCGGAGTTATTCATCTCCAGAATTATTTGCTCACATGGTGTCCCGAAGACCATCATTTCAGATCGAGGTGCGCTGTTCGTTGCTCGGTTTTGGGAGCAGCTGCATGCCTCGTTGGGCACCAAGCTGATTAGAAGCTCCGCATATCACCCTCAAACCGATGGACAAACCGAGAGGGTGAACCGAGTACTTGAGGACATGTTGAGAGCGTGTGCCATCCACCACGGTAGGAATTGGGATGATCACCTACCGCTGGCAGAGTTTTCATATAACAACGATTATCAAGCGAGTATTAAAATGGCACCATATGAAGCTCTCTACGGCCGGAAGTGTCGCACACCATTGAATTGGTGTGAGTCCGGCGAAAGAGTTCTGTTTGGGATTGATCTTGTCAACGAAGCCGAAGACCGAGTTCGGTTGATACAAGAGAACTTAAAGGCTGCACAATCCTGACAGAAGAGCTACGCGGATCAGAGGCGTAGGCCATTACATTTTGACGTCGGAGAACACGTTTATCTTCGTGTATCCCCGATGAAGGGAATTCTCCGGTTCGGTGTAAAGGGGAAGCTCGCTCCCCGTTTTATTGGTCCTTTTGCTATCATGGAGAAGCGCGGACCCATAGCCTACCGGCTGGAATTACCGGCAAGTCTAGCAGGTGTTTATGATGTATTTCATGTTTCACAGCTGCGGAAGTGCCTCAAATTCACCGCTGCTGTTCGCACTGAGGACATCGACGAATTGAAACCGGACCTGACCTACACCGAGGGACCGGTTCAGATTTTGGATGAAAAGACCCGGGTAACCCGGAACCGGACGATCCAATTTTTCAAGGTGCTGTGGAGTATTCACACAGCGGAAGAGGCGACGTGGGAAAGTGAAGATTACCTCCGCACCAACTATCCGAAATTTTTAGCTTTGTACAGTTTGTAATTACCTCTCCCGTCTCGTTCCTGTTTTGTAATCTCGGGACGAGATTCTTTTAAGGGGGGAGGAATGTAAAAGTCCCAAAAACGTGTATGAATAAAAACTAAAGTTTGAGTTCATATGTGTGGCAAAGACATGAAAAATGGGACTTGCTAAAACTTTTCTTCATGCAAGGTAATACATGGATGAACATCCAACATGAGGTTCACCTTTTTACTTAAAAGTGTTGGACCAATAAGGAGTTAAATACCTCTTTGCATGTGAGTTTAAAATTCAGACTTGAAAATTCAAAGTTCGCACATATGGTGACCCAAAAACTTTGAATTAACATGCAGCCATATAGTTGAGTTTTTAGGGAAAAGGTTATCACCAACTTTTCAATTGTAGGGTGGGCTCAAAGGAGAGCTAAAGAGAAGAAATTGCAAATTCTAAACCAAATTCAGATTTAGTCTTGCAAATTCAAACTGAATTTGAAGAATTCAAATTCTAGCCCACCTTTTTAAAACATAGAACTTTGGGGAGTGAAAAGATCAGCTTGAGAAGATATTTGGTGAAGAAATGGGGGGTGGGACCCACAGGTCATAGAGCTAAAGGAGGAGACTTACTCCCTAAGTTTTGCTCTCGGTGGGAACTTTTCCCGAGCAGCTTGCGAGCGCCACCGAGCAGCTTGCCGGTGACAGCTCCTGCTGCCGGTCTCCACGTGCTGGCGCCCTGGGGTCGGTCCTGGCCGCACCCCCAACATGATCACGTGCCCCCCCCGGCCGAGGCAAGGCGCAATTGCTTTCTTCTCCTCGCAAACAAACTGAGAGCCGAGCACCTCACCGCGCTGCTCCACTGCTCCCTGTCTCCCGGCCAGCCCAGCGCCTCTCCGGCAGGCTCAAGAGGTCACAGAGGTGCGCCAGGAGGTGCTGATCCTCATCCCGTCGTCCTCCTGCTCTCCCCCGACGCCGGCTCGCCGGAATTCGATTTTTGGCACCGGCGCACATATAGAACATCCTGTGTTTAATTCGGGAAATTCTGCCAAACCGATTGATCATACCTCCTACAATTCAAACCACAGCAACTAGATGCCCTAGCGCCCTCCCACACCGAAAACCAAAGGAAACCGACCCTCCTGTGCACGGGGCGACGAGAAATCGTCGCCGGCGGCCAAAACTGCCACGGTCCACGGTGACGACTAGGTTGCAGCCACTTCCTGCACGATCTGATCTCCGTTCCATGTTCCTAGAACCATAGGGATACTGTAGGACATTGTAGCTCGCCGGGAGATGCCTTGGACACGCTGGAATGCGTCCATGTCGAGCTCCCGAGCCGCCCCGCCGGTGCCGACCCACCTACAGCCGTTTTTATGCGGGGAAACCTTGCCCGGCAGCTGCGCCACGTTCCCAGGAGCATGTAGGGCGAAACCGGAGCTCATTTGGTGGAGAAATGAGGGAGAACGAGCCATGCCAAGTTCTCCGCCGGTGTGCACCCGCGGGCTCTGGCTGGAGGTTGTAGAAGCACCTGACCCGTGGGCCCCACGCGTGACTGTGCTGTTTAAAATCAAACAGAGAGTTGTGCAAACTTGTAAAATGCATAACTTGGTGTAGGAATCTCCAAAAATAGTGATATAAATTTTGTTGGATTCCTTTAAGAGAGTACTATCCAGAGGTACAACCCAATAATTATGAAAACCCCTGGTTTTGGCTCATTAATTCATAGAGGGAAAAGCTTGTGGGAATTTTTTCAGGAGTTCTATGTATTGGAAAATCCCCAAGTTTGGGCAGGAGAGTCTTCCAAAAATACTTGAACTCCAGTATAATTTTCAGAAGCATTGGACCTCATTTGCTTGGCCAAATGTGGTGTTAATTCCTTATGTCTCTGAAAATGGGAAAATAAACAGAGGTCAATTTCAGAATTTTTCCCCAAACTTTAGAACCTCATAACTCTTGCTAGGAATCCCCAAATTTAGTGATTCAAATTGGGTTGGATTCATATTGAATAGCTCTGTCCAAATCTACAACCCAATTTGTATGAAACGAATTATTTAGTTCTGGAAAATTCTTGGAAGGTTTTCTGAAAAAGAATTATTGATGGAGTTTGGTTTATCCAAAAATACCCAAATTTTGCCATAATATTCTTTAGCATATTGTTGACATTATAGCAAATTTTCAGCTCACTTTAAGATTATTTGAGTAGGAATTTGCTAAAAAAACAATCTGCTGTGTTCATAAGAGTCCAGAAACATTTTCAGAAAATGTTTCCCACTTCAAAAATCTGTTCTGAGCAATCCATAGCTCCAAAAATCATAGGAAAATTTAGGCAATCTCTCTGGGACATACTTGGAATTGTAGTTCACTTTGTTGGGCATGAAAATGCACATTACTACAGAATTAATTCTATTGAGTACAAATGCTTAAAGAATTGTTATGGGAGAACTACCCAAGTAAAAGGGCTTAATTTTGGGCCAGATGACTCTCATGTGATCAAGAACTCACATGTAAATTATCAGCCCAAGATGAGTCCTGGAACTCCCTGTCCTTATTCTCCATACTTATGTATAAGGGAAAAATACATAAGAGATATTGTGAGAATTATGGAGGACACAATATGACTCCACATTAGCTGCAATTTGGCAAGCTAAATCCTTAGGTAGTATAGAACCTGCTGTAAATGTTTTGAGGCCATTGGAGTTCTTGTTGTTCAGTTGCACTCAAATCTTTTCAGCTTATCTATTATGTTCATTAGAGAAAAGGGTTAGCGTATAGCTAAGGGCCTTAAGGTCAAATTAGTTTAATTCTGTTCTTTGCACAACAGAGGCAAACCAAGCCATGATTGGCTTTTCCACACAACCTCTGTTCTTAAGAAAGTAATTCTATAACTTCTTTCCATTACATTCTATAAAATATGTGCATATGCATCTCAATAGGAACCACAACGAAGGGGACTCAAAGGAGTGATTCATCGAAGTGGATCAAGCTCCGGAGAGTCAAGGGTGGATCTGCAAGGATACTAACTGCTTATATACGACTACCCTGCAAAACAGGCAAGCTCCGGTTTGCATTTAACAGCTGTTAAGTTTTTATTTTGTAATCACTTTTTGTTAAGATTTGAACTGTGCATTAGGTCTAGTGTTTGATACTCCTCTTGCATAGCCAAATGACCCATGGAGTATTGGGTAGGTGTCTTTCACCGTGTAGAACTGCCATGCTTATGTACGGTTCGGTAGAAGTCGAGTGGTGAGATGCTACTCGCAGATTAGGAACAACAGGGGCATACGGGATTGGTTCGTAATTGAATTAGCAAGTTAAAGTTGAGACCGGAAGATTGTAGGAGCAGCAGGACATAGGGGCCTGGGTGCTGTAGACCTGTCCGTGTCGGTCAAGGACCGATCCTTATGCGGCCCTGTTGAACAAGTTTGAGTTGTCTACCGGACTCATGCTGGCTATATGGGACCCAGTAAACCGATGTACCTCGGGAAGCTGTCGTTGGGACTTTTCGGGTCGCCTCAGGCGGACGGCCGGTGTGCAGTATGTGGGGAATATTCTCATGACATCTCACGTCGGAAGGTGCACCATGAGAGTAGCTACTGTACGGGGTGACTTGATCGATTCAGCGGGGGTGAAACGGGGGAAAGACTGCCACGTACGACGTCAGTCATGGTTGTTGTAGGCAACGTCGAGTACGGGCGTACGTGTCGTGTAGTCCGGGTGTTATTGATTCGAATCACCGTCGCTCGCGGAATGGACCGAGCATACTTGTTCTCACAGTCGTGACGTAGTAAGAACTTGCATGAGAAAGGAACGGATCATATTGATGTGAAGTATTATACTAGGGTTGTATTGGATCTCGATGAATAGGCTAGTGCAAACTCGATTCTTTTATGCCATGAGCAATTTACATCGGGGGAAAGAGTTTCTTGTTTTATTGTGGACTCCCGATGTAGCGTGCCCAGGGTTACTTAAAATGCTGCAATTAATACCTGAAAGTAAGGATTCACTTTTAGGCGAGTTAATTATGCTTATGCCATCCTATGTTAGGTTCATAACCTCACTTAGAGTTTCATGTTTAGGGTGACGGTTAAGTCTTGCTGAGCGTTATGCTCACGGATGCTATCCGAGTTGTTTTGCAGGTAATTGACTCGCTGATTATGAGAAGGGGTGCCGATGAGACTCGGGAACCTCCGAGTGCTTACTCTAAGAGCATCCTCGCCGCTGCAGATTGTCTTCGTGTTGCTAGTAAGAAACGTCCGCGGGCTGGACCGTTTCTTTGTTGCTAGTTTAGATATGAGTCGTGAGAGTGATAGTCTTCCGCTGTAGTTTGCTCTGATATACTTATTTGTAAAACAATCTTGTACGCTTCCACAAACTATTTATGTAATATGATGTATGTTCATCAACCCGTGTGCTGTTGGGTGCCGCATAACACGACACCACCCGACGAGGTCCCGTGGGGCCGTCACACTGGAGTGCTCGGGACCGAATATCGGGGTGTGCGAGCGCGGGTTTTGTGAGCGGCGGGTGCGATCGGGCGCGGGAGTAGCGGTGTCGTTTGGGGGCGCGCGGGGGAGGGCGGGGGAAGAAGATGACAAGCGGCCCCGCGCGTCAGAGAGAGAGAGAGAGGGAGGGGGAAGGGAAGCGGGCGCGGATTTTGGGTCGGCTGAGATGGGTTTCGGCCCACTGGCCGGTTTTCTTTTTCTTTTTCTGTTTGATTTAAATTTGAATTCCAGTTTGAAATTGAATTGCTTCACCACATGCATTACGTCCAAAAATTTTAAATTCCCCTCTTTAGCAGGTTTTGGCGTGTTACACCTAAGCTTAAAGGGGACAAAGAAATTGTGTGCTCTTCTTGTAGACACGCTAAGATGGTTGCAGGTTCACATGCTCCTCTCACAATGACCATGACAACTGAACCGGGTCAACTTTTGCACCTTGACACCGTAGGACCTTCACGTGTTCAATCCTTTGGAGGTAAATGGTATGTTCTTGTGATTGTTGATGACTATTCTAGATACTCTTGGGTTTACTTTATGGCATCTAAGAATGAAGATTTTAGTCACTTTAGAACTTTATTTCTTAGATTATCAATTGATCACCCAGGATCTTTAAGAGCAATTAGAAATAATAATGGAACCGAATTTAAAAATCAATCGTTTGATCACTTTTGTGCTGAAAATGCAATAGATCATCAATTTTCTTCACCATATGTACCTCAACAAAATGGTGTTATCGAGAGAAAGAACAGAACCTTAGTTGAGATGGCTAGGACTATGCTTGATGAATATCAAACTCCTAGAAAATTTTGGGCTGATGCAATTGCAACCGCTTGTTATGTCTCAAATCGTGTTTTCTTGAGTGCTAAACTAGGTAAAACACCATATGAGCTCAGGTTTGGACATAGGCCTAGTGTCACACACTGTAGGGTCTTTAGTTGCAAATGCTTTCTTAAGAAACATAGTAATCTTGATAAATTTGAAGCTAGATCTGTTGATGGCATGTTTCTTGGTTATCCATCTCATACTAGAGGCTACCGTGTGCTTTTACTTGATACTAACAAAATTGTGGAGACTTGTGAGGTTTCTTTTGATGAAGCTAGCCCAGGTACTAGTTCAAATATTGCAGGTCCGGATCCATATCCGCAGGGGGAGAGTATTTTCGTTAAAGAAGAGGAAGAAGTGGTGCTGCTTCCAGAAAATTCAGCAGCTAATGACATTGTTCCAGCTCCTGATCTTGATTTACAGCCAGCACCGACGACCACCATTGCTAGTCCAGATCCTCCTCACATCACAAGCTCATCTATTTGTTATGAACATGAAGAAGAAGAAGCTTGTGAAGTGTTCACTCCCCTCCGGATTCTCAAAAGTCATCCTCCACAACAAATTATTGGAAGCTTGCATGAACGAGTTAAAAGATCCAGGTTTTTTGACCCCAATTCTCATGCTCATTCTGCTTTTGTTGCTTCTTTTGAACCCAAAGATATATCACACGCACTCACTAATGAATCTTGGATTATTGCCATGCAAGAAGAGTTATAAAATTTTGAAAGAAATAATGTTTGGAAACTTGTACCTGCACCTCAAGGTCACACTTTAATTGGAACTAAATGGGTGTTTAAAAATAAACAAAGTGAGGATGGGGTTGTGGTTAGGAATAAGGCTAGGTTTGTTGCTCAAGGTTTCACACAAGTTAAAGGTCTAGATTTTGATGAAACTTTTGCTCCTGTTGCTAGATTAGAAGCCATAAGAATTTTGTTAGCTTTTGCTGCATCTAAAGGTTATAAGCTATATCAAATGGATGTTAAAAGTGCTTTTCTTAATGGCTACATAGATGAGGAGGTTTATGTCAAACAACCACCTGTTTTTGAAAATCCAAATTTTCCTAATCATGTTTACAAACTATCCAAAGCCTTGTACGGTCTGAAACAAGCCCCTAGAGCATGTTATGATAGGTTAAAAACATTCTTACTTGAAAAGGGGTTTACCATGGGCAAGGTTGATAAAACTCTTTTTGTGCTTAAGCATGCAATGACTCATTATTCGTTCAAGTGTATGTGGATGATATTATCTTTGGTTGTGCTTCTCATGATCTTGTGTCCAAGTTTTCAGCTATGATGAGTTCAGAATTTGAGATGAGTATGATGGGAGAACTCACGTACTTTTGGGGGCTGCAAATCAAGCAAACCAAGGAGGGCACATTTGTGCATCAAACAAATTATATAAAAGATCTTCTAATGCGCTTCAACATGGACAAAAGCAAGCCTCTTCGGACACCAATGGCAACAGCAACAACACTTGAACTTGATGAAGATTATGATCCCGTTGATCAAAAAGAATATAGAAGTATGATCGGATAACTTTTGTATCTCACGGCATCAAGACCGGACATACAATTCAGCGTATGTCTTTGTGCACAGTTTCAAGCCTCCCCACGTGCTTCACATCGTCAAGCCGTCAAAATGATTCTCATGTACTTACATGGAACTCAAGAATTTGGCATTTTTCTTCCTTCTTCCTCAACCGTTACTTTGAAAGCTTTTTCCGATGCTGATTTGGGGGTTGTAGGATTGATAGGAAAAGTACTTCTGGTAATTGTCATTTTCTTGGTAATTCACTGTTTGCCTGGTCCTCTAGAAAATAAAGTTCAGTTGCACAATCCACAGCCGAATCTGAATATGTAGCTGCTGCTAGTGCTTGCTCACAAATTCTTTGGATTGTTCAAACACTTAAGGACTATGGGGTTGATCTAGATAGTGTTCCACTGTTTTGTGAAAACACTAGTGCCATTTGCATTGCTAAAAACCCCGTGCAACATTTGAGAACTAAGCACATTGACATTAGGTATCACTTTCTCCGTGATAATGTCGAAAAATAGAACATTGTGCTTCACCATGTAGATACTGAACAACAATTGGCTGACATTTTAACAAAACCTTTGGATTTCACTCGTTTTTGTTACATTCGTAGTGAAATAGGGGTTATGCATCCTCATGGCTTAAATTGAGGGAGAATTTTGAAACTTGAGAAGTCTATGTGTGAATCTGAAATTAAAATAATATGAGCATAGTCACTACAGGAATCGGGACTATAGACGACGGCCGGAAACCGTCGTCAATAAGGACACTACCGTCGTCAATAAGTTATTGACGACGGTAAAAGTTTATAGACGACGGTTTTCAGCTGTCGTCAATTATTAGTCGTCAATAAGTTTATTGACGACGGTAACCGTCGTCAATAAATTTATTGACAACAGCTAAATCTAGCTGTCGTCAATAAACTTATTGACGACAGCTAAATCAGGCTGTCGTCAATAAGCTTATTGACGACGGCCAGGAAACCGTCGTCAGTAACCGTGGCTTATTGACGACGGTTTACACTAGGCCGTCGTCAATAACAATTGCTTATTGACGACGGTTTCTGGTACCTGGCCGTCGTCAATACTAATGGCTTATTGACGACGGCCAAGTACCAGAAACCGTCGTCAATAAGCTTTTCAATTTTTTTTAAAAAAAACAGAAAATCCTGCCCTGGCTTCGAGGCCAGCCTTGGCTCGATGGCCAGATCACAGGCAATCAAAATATACATCACAGAATTGCATAAAAACACTATACGCACGCCACACTACCCTACGCTACCCCGACCGCTGCCACTGGAGTCCATGAAGTCGTCGTGCGCTCGTCCAAACGCTGGTTGCTGAGGGGATGGAGTTTCCTGAGCCCGCGTCGCCGATCCCTATGATGTACATGTATAGTTCGACAAATTAGAAGTTCACAAATGTGTATATGATTAAATAAACTCATTACAAGTTAAAATTGAGCAAGTTAGCTAGATTTGGCTATGTTTGAGTAAGTTTGCTCATATTTTACTAAGTTTGAGAAGTATGGACTAGTAGTGTTTGTATTTGAGCTAGTTCAAAAAGTTTTGGCTATGTTTGAGTAAGTTTGGTCATATTTGACTATAGTTGAGTAAGTTGTACCATATTTTACTCTGTTTGAGGATGTTTAACTAGTTTTCTCTAAGTTTAAGTAAGTTTGATCAAATTCAACTAAATTTGAGAAAATTTAACTAGTTGCAGCTATTATGAGAAATTTTGTACCTGTGCTCTTGACGTCGGCCCCTGTGGTAGCTGTATCGGTGGCGGCGCCCACTGAGGAAAGACAACGGGTTGTCTTGTGGCCATAGCCTGCAAATATGAAGTAAATTATTATACATGTCATTTATATATTAGAAACGTTGAGTACAATGATCTGAACTTACCTGCATGGCAGCTTGCAGCTGTAGCATGTACGAGTGTTGATACTCGTCCCTAGCCCGAAGCTCGGCTGCCTGCCTCTCGTTCGCGAGCCTCAGCGCTTCCTGCGTCCTCTGGAGCTCCTCCTGGACACTCTGGAGCTCCAGATCACGGCTGCCACGCCTGCTGGATCCACCCTGCGATGAAGAGGCCCTCGAGTAAGACTGCGCCTCCCTCGAGTCTACTACTCCATCGAAGATAGTCAACCTACACAACGAAGTAAGAGTATTAAAGTTTCGTATCTCGAAGTTAATGAAAGTAAATGAAAACGACAGAACTCACCGGCCGTGAGGTTTACCGCCACCGCTTGCATAGGCGGCTTCAGGTACGATCGACGAGTTCTGCCAATCGTAATCGTCGCCTCGAAGCCTCCGCACCTCCTCCCCATACTTTTCCTAAAAATAAAGAAAATTAAAGTCATCAGAAGTTTTAAAGATAATACAATTAAGTCAACTAAAGAACTCACCAACGTCTCTGTCGCTGTCTGAGAAGACAGCTGATCAGGCTGCGAGGGGTCACTTCCCATGTGACCCCTCCTCCACACCTGGATAGCGGTCGGCTCCTGACCGATCTCGCGCTCCTATCGATACGTGTTAGCACAATGATAGCGATAGAAATTAACTAGAATATAATTCGAGTATCACATACCATCCGTTTAGCAAGGCGTACGTAGCCGTCCCCGCCAAGACGGTGTTTCTCGTCCGTCCCTCGACTCTGTCGGCGGGTCATCGACACGCCTTGGAAGCCCTGGCTCGCCCAACGAGCACACAGGGAACTGTAGGCGTCCGGACAGGACTCAAGCCACGGTACGCTGACCTGCACACATTTGTTGTTGGATGAAAACATTGATGAAAATTTGATAATGAAGCAAAGTAAAATAAAGAATTTACCTCTGCGTACTGTGCCTCCGTCAAGTACTTGTCCACCACATCCCTAAACTGCCCCGGCTCACCCTCGTCCGGATGCAACTTATAGTACGCCTTCGTAGCCTGAATGCGAGCCGTTGAAATCGACTGCGTCAGGAGCTTCCTAGCGTTGTTGTTGAAGACGAGGCGAGCGTGATCCAGCTGGGCCTCGTCCTCCAAACGGTAATATTTCTACAAGTAGAAATATACAAGTTAATGTATTTAACATATAATAGGTTCGTATTTGACGAATAGACGATTTACTTACCATGAATTCATGCCACACATGCTCCTGGTGGTTGCCGTAGGTAATGTCCTGGGCCGTAGCGTAATCGTCCCAAGACGTAGCAGCCCGTCCGTTCACTAGACCGGGGTAGTGACAACGGATGAGCTGGCCCAGGACAGCGTTGACCTGGCGGTGGCGTCCTTGACCCGTGAACGAGTCATCGGCCCAAGACATAATACATGATTCTCAATTAGTACATATATAAGTGTTAAAATATCTAAATTGATTTGTTATAGATTTACTTACCTATCGCCAACCGGACGAATAACGACCCGATCTTCTGGCCGTGCAGGAACCGGAGGAGGAGCCACGTAGTGGCTCCTCCTGTAACGCCGCTGTGGAGCCGGCTCCACATCAGGCTCTGTGGAAGGCTCTGAAGCAGGGTCTGAATCCTGCTGTGCCGGAACCTGAAGAGGATCCGAAGCAGGATCTGTAACAGGCTCTGAAACCTGCGGTGTCTGAAGAGGACCCCTGGCCTCTGTCTCCTCAGACGTAGAGTCGTACTAAAAATTTGAAGATTGGTAATATAGATTTAAGGAAGTTATTTATATAATTTATGTAATTTAATATTCTTTACCTGTCGTGACCGCTCTCGTGACCCCTGGCCTCTGTCGAGGCCCAACAGCTGAGACAGTCTACCATTGCTAGACTGACAGCCCTGGAAAACAGAGTCTGCTCTCGGGGGCAGAAAGCCCCGCGTCCCCCGTCGTCTACTGCTCGATGACATCCTGATGAAAGGAAATTTGATAATGAATTTAAAGGAAAATATAGAAGACGAAAGAAGAGATGAAAGAAACGATACTTGTACTCAATTTCAAAATTCATCAGTATCACGATCATGTACTCTACTTCGTAAACCGGACCATCGATCTTTTGTCATGGTTGTTCGCCGTTTTCGTTTTTTCACTTTATGAGTCTGTACATCTTGTGCATCTCCAACTAATTCATCGAGTCGTAGACCAGGCTCAACGACAAAAGAATCCGGCAACTCTTCTTCTTGGTAAACAACATCTGCCTCATCAATGTAACCAGTATTGTCCGGTGTATATAACCGCTCACGAGGATTCACCTTTTGTACAACCCACCATGCACTAAGTTTTTCGCATGGATATTGTAGATAGTACACTTGTTCGACTTGGTGTGCAAGGACAAAGGTGTCGTAGCCTCGTAGTCGGTCCTTGTGTTTGACTTCTACCATGCCAAATTGGTTTTGTCGAGTTCCATTGTTATTATCAAACCAATCACAGTCAAAGAAGACTACTTTAAGGTCTTTACTCCCGGCAAAACTAAATTCTAGGATTTTGTTTATGATCCCATAGAAATTAGTTTCATGTCCTTCGGCATCGGCGGCCCTCGTCACAACTCCAGTGTTTGATGTTGCCCTTAGAGGACGTTGAGCTTCAAATTGAGTTGAACGGAATCGGAACCCATTGACATCATATCGACCGAAGAGTTTAACTTTAATGGATCCGTTGGACAGTTGTCGCAAATCTTCATGAACACCGGCTTGTGTCTTGCACTGTCCAACATATGAAGTAAGAAGACTATTTTATGCTATGAACATAATTACTAAGAGGAACAAGACAAGGAAAACGTTACATGATTTCGAAACCACGTTTGGAAGTTAGGTCCTCCATTTACTCCATAGTGTCGCATTGTTTGTATTTGCTTGCTAGTAGGTTGCTGCTTAGACTTTCAATTTTGTCGATCGAACTCACTAAATCAGGACAAAACAGAATTATTGGTGTAGATGTATAACACACCACGCAAATTAGTATAGATGTTGAACAACCACTTACTGAAAAAAATTGTCCATCCCATCTATGTTAGCGTACATGTATAACAAAGCAGCTGTCTTTTCATCTGCTGAAGCATCATAGCTCGTGCCACTACCAACAGTGGTGCCTCTCGTTTGAAAAAGTGAGAGTTCGCTACAAGAGGTTGCTTCAGCCATATTATACCGTAACACCGATGCATTAACATTGTGTTCTTCTGCAAAGTAGACACTTGAAAAGTATCCTATCTCCTGAAGTGTAAATGCTTCGGCGATGCATCCTTCAACCCTTGCCCTATTACGAACCATCGGTTTTAGACATCTGAGTGCTCTTTCAATGTGGTACATCCACCTATATTGAACAGGGCCACCTACTTTAGCTTCATATAGAAGATGGATTAGAAGGTGTTGCATTGGATTGAAGAACCCTGGAGGAAATACTTTTTCCATCTTACATAAAAGCACAGATATCTCTTTTTCCAACTTCTCCATCACCTCCCTTTTGATTTCTTTAGCACAAAGCTGTCTATAAAAATAGCTAAGCTCGGCTAACACCTTCCAAACCTCATCGTCAAGATAGCCTCGAAACATAACCGGCAGAAGTCTTTCCATGATTATGTGATAATCATGGCTCTTCAAACCAGTAAGATTTCCAGTCTTAACATTAACGGCTCTTCTCAGGCTAGCAGCATAACCGTCTGGGAACTTCAACTGTTTTAACCACTTGAAGACTTCTTTCTTTTCTTTTGGTCGAAGGCAGAAAGAAGCTCGTGGTTTGCCACCAGCTTCGGAGAGCTCATGACTTGGTCGGTTACAAACCTCTACCAAATCCTTCCGAGCTTTTATATTGTCTTTTGTTTTTCCTATCATATCCAAGCACGTGCTTATGATGCATTCGCCCATGTTACGTTCCTGGTGCATGACATCAATGTTATGCATTAGAATTAAAGACTTCATATACGGTAACTCCCATAGTGCACATATATGAGTCCAATTGTGATCCTCTCCGTAACCAACAAAATATCCAGGACGACCTTCATCTGGCACTAGATTATTGAGCTGTTTAACAATTTCCGACCCGTTCAGACGTTGTGGTGGTCCCTTTTTTACAATGGTACCCTTCCTGAAGGCATTTCTCTGTTGCCTAAACACGTGATTTGGCGGTAACAAACGTCTATGACAATCAAAGTAGCATATCTTGCCACCATGACTTAGACAAAAACAATCCGTGTCCGAAGCACATATTGGACATGTCAATCGACCATGAGTGCTCCAGCCAGAAAACATGCCGTAAGCTGGAAAATCATGAACAGACCACAAGTACGCAGCTCGAAGGTTGAATTTCTGTTTTCTATAACAGTCCTACGCTTCGACTCCTGTCCATAACATTTTGAACTCTTCAATCAATGGCTGCATCATCACGTTCAGTCGTGAACCAGGATGATCCGGTCCAGGTACAATAAGGCATAGGAACATGAACTCATACTTCATACAAAGCGATGGTGGTAAGTTGTACGGAATAGCGAACACGGGCCAACAAGAGTATGGTGTGGCGTTTGTACTAAACGGTGAGAAGCCATCTGTCGCCAATCCAAAGCGAATATTTCTCGCGTCATTGGTGAAATCTGGATCAAAGCGGTCAAGCGCCTTCCATGCCTCACCGTCCGACGGGTGCACCATCATGATGTTGTTCTCACGTACACCTTCTTTATGCCACCTCATGTGTCTAGCTGTTTTTTTAGATAGGAACAAACGCTTGAACCTAGGCGTGACAAGCAAGTAGCGAAGCTGCTTCTGTGCGACTTGAGTCATTACTTTTGAACTGTCGTCATTAACAACTTCGACAAATCTCGCTTTACCACATTTTAAGCACTTGTTCTCGTTGGCATGCTCTCTCCAAAAAAGCATGCAATTGTCTAGACACATATCAATCTTCTCATATTTCATACCTAGACCAGAAATCAACTTCTTAGACTGATACATATCTTTAGGCACTTTATGTGGTTGTGGAAGGATATCGCTGATCAATTTGATAAGATCGTTGTAGCAGTTATTGGAGAAGAAATACTTAGACTTAATGGCCATAAATCTAGTCATGAAAGTAAGGAGCGTCACTTCGGTGTGTTCATGCAACGGCTCTTCCGAAGCTTTGAGAAGCGTGAAAAACGCTTCAACCTCCGTTGGAGGAGGATCCTCCATCAATTCAGGATTCATGGCATCAAGCATCTCGTCCATCCTATCGACCCCAGTGTTGTCATCCTCATATGAAACTTGTAAGGGTTGAGAAGATGTCTCACCGTGAAAGGTCCACACCTCATAATCTCGCATGAAACCGTATCGACATAAGTGAAACGCCAAATTCACTTTGTCCCAACACTTTGCACCTTGACATTTCGTACATGGGCACCGCACCTTATCGATCTTTGACAATGAAAAAGCTCGATCTACAAAAGCATCTGTCTTTGCGAACCACTCATCTGAGTGACCACCAGAACTGTTCTTCCAACCGGTATAGATCCAACTACGATCCTCACCCATGTTTGAATCTGCAGTTTAATGTCAAGGAAATTATAGTTACTTTATAATTTATTTATGTCACGGCCCTACATCTATTGGAAAGAATAGGTCCTAAACCCACCCAAGAGTGATCGAGCGGAGCGTGCTCATGAGGAGACACTTGGTATGGATCCGAACGAAATTTCGGCAGCATAACCCCGCTGTTCTCCACTGCACGCCCGAAAATGGTGCAGCAGAGAACAACAGGGTTATGCCGTCGAAATCTCGTCTAGACCTAAACCCGCGTTTCATCACATGCCACGCCCCCTCGGTCACTCCCAGGCTGTCCAAAAAGGGACAATTTCGAACGTACACACCTCACATGCGTAACACATGTGAGACGGGCCCGTTCGAAACGGGTGACGCATGTTGTATAGGTTTACGTCAATCTTTCGTTTTTGAGTCATTTAAAAGAGAGAGAGGAAAGAACGAGAGAGAAGGAAAGAACGAGAGACAAAGAAGTGGGTTAGCCGTCCTAAGTTATGCCCCGTTGGGGCCTGCCATTATGTTACAACGCCTTTAGGGTTAGCCGTCGTACGTTATGCCCCGTCGTAAGTGGGTCAAAGATGAAACCGCACCGTCGGGGCCCGCCGTCCACGCGCCGGAGCTTGCCGTCCTCGTGCCTGTCTCGACTAATACATTACCAATAAATGGGCCGTGACAGAACCTAAATGGGTCGTGTCAGGCCGGACCGGGCCGAAACCCATTTATTTACATATAGTAACTAATCACGCAATCAATCAAAGTATTATTTAAACAATAATCAATAATAATACTAATTAAACAATTAATCAACTAAGGTCGGGGCTCAGGGCGGCCGAGGCGCGGCCAGGGCTCAGCGCGAGCAGGGGCAGCCGGGCGGGGCTTGGGGCGGGACGGCAGCGGCGGCGGCGGGGCGGGGCGTGGGATGGCGGTGCACAGTGCAGCGGGGCACGGGATGGTGGTGCGCGGCGGCAGGGCAGGGTGTGGCGGCGCGAGGAATCACCAGCGTGAGGCATCGACGGTGGTAGCGTGAGGGGCCAGCGGCGCCTTGCAGCGATGGCGGCGAGCGGAGGTGGCGCCGGCATCGATGACGCTCGGCCAGGCGAGGCGAGCCGCCCCGGCATCCCCCCGGGTTCGAATCCTGGAAACAATAACTGCTACAACGATCCCCCCGGCGCCCCGGCATCCCCCCGGCATCCCCGGCACTGCAGGGGGAGATATCATTCATCACTGACGCACCACACCATTTTGGGAGCAAAGCACCGGCCATGTTTGCAAGATCCTAACTCATGCACGTCATCTTGAAAAGACGAGCGATATGGCATTGCTAGACGATGAAGAAAAGCCAAGGAGAATTCGGGCACATCTCGATTAATCATGCACAGCCACAGAAAAAGGTCAGGTAGCTCCTGAAGCTGATATGACCTGACTACGTGCCTGCTGCAGAGCTGCTGCAGGCTAACACAAAGATGATGAAAGATTTCATGGTGGGTTGCGTTGCAAACCCTTATTTTCACCGTCTGAACACACCGCCCCTCTTCGTCTTCCCGCCCCACCCTAGTCACTCTACTAGGTGCCGTGTAAAGAAACCCTAACCTGTAACAAATAAATATAAGTTGTGTGGTCCGGGGAAAGACGAGAAGGCGGTGCGTGTGGAGTGGCGTCACGCCGACGACATCCCGGGGCAAGCTGTTCCTTTGCGGCGAAGCATCTCGTCCCTCCGGACACGCCAGCCCAGATGGATCGTCACCAGCAGCACAGCAGGGGGCAGGGCAGGCCAGGCCGGCAGCCACAGCACCAGCATTCCCACGCGTCTCCAGCTACCAAGCTGCTACTAGTATGAGATGTCGGTCGTCGCCTTCCAACAATCGCTCGCTGCAAGCAACATCCTACTGCACTGCACCCTCACAGCTGGTGAGAATGGCCTCATATTGGTATTGGTTCTCTAAAACAAAGCAATGGGACCGTTGGCAGCTGGTCCTCGATCTCTGCAGATCCCACCACCCATGAGAAGGGACGTCAGAATTCTCAGTGCATAACAAATTCACAGTTGACACAATGGGCGAAACCAAACTGTAGGCACTTGCCTAGCTGCTGCAAGTAATAGCCATTCATGAAGCCCTGATGCCCCTGGCAGGAACTACTCAGGAGAAAACAGACATGATACTGATCCTGCGTCCCACCATGTAGAAACATATGCATAGCATATTTCCCACAGATAATACTCCAGCGTCAAATAATTCAAAATAATTCAAAACAAAGAGAGTATACAATGAACACAAGCTTCATAAAGGATAAGATAGCAACATAGAAGATAATCTGCACCGTGCGTACTGCAGCAACAGTACATCCGAATCTGAGTATTAGAAAGATACTAGTAGCTCCTACAGCACAGCCAACCAACATCGGCAACGATTCTTGCACTATGAACACTAGGTCTGACGGTACCACGTTACGCGTCTCGTTGCCTTTCTCGGGGAAGGTGATCTTTGTACCCTTTCTCGGGGGGGGGGGGGGTGGAGCGCGACGCCGGCCGGCCGGTGGCCGGCGGCGCGGCCGGGGGGCGAGGAACCGGAGAGGGGAGCGGGGGAGAGGGCCGAGGGGGAGGGGAGGGGACTTACCTCGGGCCGGGGATGGGCGGCGGCGGAGGAGGGGACGGGCGGCGGCGATGGACAGAGGCGCGAGTCGGGAGGCGGCGATGGACTGCCGGCGGAGGAGGGGACGGGCGGCGGCGATGGACAGAGGCGCGAGTCGGAAGGCGGCGATGGACTGCCGCCTCCCGGGTCGCGTACGGGTTATATGTGTCATTATTGACGACGGTGGTGACCGTCGTCTATAAGGAACTTGTTGACGACGGTGCTAGGTCACCGTCGTCAATAACTACTCGTGGGCCCGGTTTAAGTTAAAGACGATGGCCCCCGTCGTCAATAATTTATTGACGACGGTTATCGACTAGCCGTCGTCAATAACTACGTTATTGACGACGGCTAGATCAAGCCGTCGTCAATAATATTAAAGACGACGGCCCCGTTGTCAATAAATTTGGCCGTCGTCAATGCACACTTTTCCGGTAGTGAGTATTTCATGCATATATGACTTTGTGATTCCTTTTTCATGCTGAAAGTTCTTACTACATTACTCGTGTTATATATTTTGTAGTTTTTACCATGTCTAGTAATTGGAATAATTAATTACACTAAATCTGGTCATGGTCGAACTTTCTTTCTGTTTTGAACTTGTTGCATATTCACAAGTGCTTTTAATCACAAAGAATTAATCAAGTAATCAACTCATATGTTGAGTTTTTATGTTCAAATAAAAAAATAAGAAAAGATCAAGAGAATATGCATGCATCACACTTCTTCTTTTGAGATGGCTTATCATTGCACTTAGATATGAACTTGAAAGGAGTTGTGTATGACTAAAACCATGTCCTTAAGCTTCTGACTATCAAATGACATAGGCTTGGCTTGGTTGGTTAGAATAAGGCTGATGCTGCATATAATCTCTTGCAAATGTCATAAGATCAAAATTTGTGCTTTAAATGTTAAATAAAATGCAGAAACAAGTGTCATGCTTTCAGGTCTTGAAATACTTAAGTTTGTGAGATCATGACTTGCTTAAATTGAAAATTACACTTGATCTCTAGCATGGCTTTCACTACTTTATGTATCTCATTGATGTGTTAGTGTAAGTTACTTGATAGTATGATTTGGATGAACTTTGTTTTATATGTATATGTTATAATGTGCTCATAACAAATTAAAATTTCTCTTTTGTACCTTGCTGAATACATTGTCAAAGGGGGAGAAATTGATCACACATTGCACACATTCACAAGTGTTCTGGCTTGATTCTTCTTAGGGGGAGAATTTTTGGTATTTTTTTCTTCTTATTTTATTTCATATATTCAAAGGGGGAGAAATTGTTTTCAAAACTTTTCATGTGAATAAGCCAATGTTCGGATTTTAAGTTGTGTTGCCAATGCATTCATCAAGGGGGAGATTGTGAGACCTATGTGTGCTGAAGACATTGGCTTTGACGATAAAAGTTTTGAATACTATCAAAACACTTTTTTAACAAGGTACGACTCTAGGTCCGAGCTCCTGCAAGGTCCGACGATAGGTCCGACTTGTTTTGGGTAGCTGCGGCAAGGTCCGACATAAGGTATGACTTGCTTTGTCTAGGTCTGACTTATTTTGGCTAGGTCCGACTTGTTTTTGCTAGCTCCGGTGCTAGGTCCGACTAGCTTTGGTAAGTTCCGTGCTAGGTCCGACGAAGCTTTAGTAAGCTCCGAAGCTGGGTCCGACTAGCTTTGGTAAGCTCCGGTTCAAGGTCCGGTTAGCTTTGGTAAGGTTCGGAGATTGATTGCAATGGTTCTGCTTTTAACTTGCAATGTTTTTAACCTGCTTTACTCTTATGGAAAGTTTGCTTAGTATTATTTTGCTCTGTTTTTCGTGTGTTTTGGTGGTTATGGCTGATATCATTTTGTTATGGTTTACAACATGCTTATGTGAGGTGATCACGTAAGATGTTATAGTTTCGGAACTAACGAGAGTCAAGTCGAGGACTTGTGCTCGGAAGTATTAGTTGTTTATTCATGTACATGTGTTGCTTGAGTTCAAGACATGGCTGGAGACGGGATCCATTGAACTAGTCTTAGGGAGAAGATGAGGTTCAACAACCAAGTTCGGGAGGAATTGTGGTTTAGTTGATCGGGAGGTTGCGCAGTATGTTTGAATCAAGAACAATGCATATGAAGGTATCTTGGACGTCGTTGGAAGATGTTTGCACGTGTGCAAGGAGTGCATGGACGTGGCTGCATGGTTCCAAGGCGTGATGAAGAGATGTGGACGTAAAGAATTGGTCGGAAAGGTCCAACCGACTTGGTTATGGACTCAGGCTGCGGCTGAGTCGTGTTTGACTCAAATATGGAAAGTTTTGAGTTGGTTATGATAGAATTTCGTGTGGGTCACGAATTTGAGTTATTTTAGGAATGTGGGATACGTTCCAAAGGTGTTTGGAAGTCTTAAGATTGCTTCTATCTGCGTATAGAAGAGTCCTAAGCAGTATTGGAAAGTTATAGTTTGAATCCAAGTAGGAGTAGGAGTCTTAGTTTCAGTTGAGTTGGCCTTCGGGCTGGTTATATAAGCAAGAGAGACCAGAGCTCATGGGGCACGACTTTGGGGCTGTTCCTCTTGTGTTTTGATAAATAAAATTAGTATTCTAAAGGAACTTTTGTGCCTTGTTCGTCCGACTTGTTTCAGACAAGTTTTTCTCGTCGAGTTTCTGTTCAGCACTACCTTGCTTCGGTGGTTTTATCATAACTCGAGTTTTACAGATCCAATTGATGTGATTATTTTTGGGTTGTCTTCATTACTTGATTGTCTATCATTTGTGAAAATTTCACGGTCATTGAATTTGTGGTTTCTGGTCTAAACGAGTTTTTTTGCAGTATTCCAGAACTGTTTTTCTCGCGTAGGACAGATTGACCTTTGTTCGATCTTTCGATCGTAACTTGAGTTTCTCTCAACGGATTTTCATGATTCTTGTTGTGACGTCTTCGTGACTTGATTCTATACATTGTATACTAGTTTTGTGACAGTTTAACACGTTTATATTAGTCGTACACACGGTTTCTTTAACAGATCGGTTTTCTGCTGAAAGGCGTTTTGTTGCTTCTGCTAAAAAGTTTTTATCTACCATTCACCCCCCCCTCTGGTAGCCTACGTGACCAAGTGTACGATACCAAAAATATAAATCTTTGGAATCATTTGCAACTAGACATCTATACTTAGAGGAAGACATATCAAAATCAGCTTTAAAAACTCTTCCAAACCGAGACATGTTAAAAAGAAGCTCACTATTTGAACCTACAACTTTGCAGTAGTTTTTGTTGAAAATAATTTTCAGATTTTCATCTAGCAATTGTGAAACAGAAAGCAAGTTGTATTTCAAATTTTTGACAAGTACCACATCCTTCAAAGTGTAGTGATCATTTACTCTAACCGAACCCTTAGCAATTATAGGAGTTGAAGAATTATCGGCAAAAGTAACATTCTCTACACGTGACATAAAAGAGAGAGAGAGATAGGAGAACCATTCTTTGTTACCGGTCATGTGGCGTGAGCAACCTGAATCCACAATCCAAATGTTCTCCTTCCTCAAGCGTGTAAGCTACATAGAAGCACAATATGTCTATGACTCAATACTGGGGTTAGTTAAAAGGCATTTAGCCAGTACTGAGTCACACGATGTCCGGCAGGAATAACATGCGAAAGCTGAGATAAAACAGCAGGTTTATGAGTCAAAGTTTTAGATTTTTTGTTCTTAATTACTGACATATGAGGTGTTACTTGTGTAGTGTCACACCCGGTTTTTCTGAAGAACAACCAAGTGAATATCACATGTATGCCAGGATCATTTTCTCATACATGTGATGACAAATAGTGAAGCATCATTTATTACAAGCCAGGTGTCAAATATGAATAAGTCTTACATAGCAAATGTCTCGATGGACAATAATAAGTTCATCACAAGTAAATAAACTAGCAGCGGATTATTATTCTTTAGGGCTCCGTCACAGGCGTTGCCCGGGGGTCTCCATGAACATAGAAACCTTCTTCGGGTCCAAAGTCTTGGTCATTATACACCACCTCATTATCTTGACCCGAGCAGCAATATAAACCAACAAAATATGCAAGGTTGAGTACCTATGGTACTCAGCAAGTGTGGGAAAGTTATGTCATGCATGGTTAGAACAAGGGGAGGTTGAACTCATGGTTAAAGCACTACGCAATTAATACCTATCACCTTAGCTTATTAAGCACCTACATTACTACACAGGTGAAATTGTCCCAATCTCCCATCCCATCATCATAATCCAATAACCATAACATCATTTCCAATGTTAAGCTCCCCGCTTAACATCCACAACTTCCAAAACCATCACTCCTCTAATCATGAATAAGTCCAAGCCGCTCTTGACCATGAGCACGGCTGTCATGACAGTTTTGACTCTGCAGAGTTTGTACCACTGTACCCACATGTAGTGATTTCATCCCCCGTTGCCGGGTGGACTAAAAGAACCTCCATTATGCCAGTGGCCACGAACCACATTCACACTTCCCAGGTATGTAGCTATGAGATCACTACGAAGCCTTTACAAAGGGATTCCCGATGAGCGTGGGCCCACTGAGGTTTCACCCCTAACAGCATACAAGAGGCTCCAACCCCGCTGCAGTGGCCCCCTCTTGAGCCTTGCGGTTCATATGGTAGTCCAGCTGACACCTACTCCCCGCACTATCCAACACACCCATACTACGCCGGGGATACACCTAATTAATTGGCCAAGCTGCCCCATCTCAGCATGTGGTTGACACGGTAAAGCCAGGTTACATGCTTCATGAACCGGTCCTTAGGATCCAGGCAAGTACTAAACACAAACCCGAGTCTCGTGCATCCAGCACCAACCAAATCATCCAACTTGCCTCGATCCCTACCTCTATATAACTCATAATATCTCATTCAAGAGTAAGTTAAATAAATGGATGATATCATATCCCAATTATCCCATTCTAAGCATGGCTAAGCAAAAGCATATAAATAAGTGACATGATAAAATAAATCCCAACCCAAGCTACAAGGAAAACAAGGTAATGCAATTCTAGGGAAACTTCCTAGCATGGGTTTCATATTTCAATTGACAATGCAAATAATTCTATCTACACATCCTAGTATAGGATCAAAGTGGTCAAGGACACTTGCCTCCTTCCTGCTGCTCTTGAAATGGGTAGTCCTGATCTTGGAAAGGAATAACTTGCTCTTGAGCAGGTTCTACATCATACCATCACACATAGCAAAAGAAAAACAACAATTCATAAGACATAGTTCACCCTTCCACTTCATACAAACCACACATTCACATTTATGAAAGTCATTCACAATTATATGTGTTGTGGTTACACTATGTGTGTTGATTTATGGCTTGCATGCACTTTTAATCATATGTATATGATTCCTACTTCCGTGTTCACATTCATACTTACATACTATATATGAGTCTCCAATTTAAATAAATTCCTTATATTCAATTACTACACCTTTTAGCTACCTAGTATGCATGAAAGGTATTTTCCTTCTCCATATGTGTCTTCATAATTTCTACCAACCCTGAACTGAATTCTTTGGATTTTAGACACTCCATTTATCATTTATTAGTTGCTATATTTTCAGATTTATTTCCTATGCCTAAGTGTGAACTTTATTATAAAAATAACAAGATACATCATCTAAACAGAATAGGTTCTGATCTAAAATATTTGCTAATATTTTTGACCTTTTCCTCTGATGTAAACTATTTCACAATTATTTTTCTTATTTTCTAGAACTATTCTTTACTTAAAAATGTGTCCCTAAATGTGAATAATAAATTAAACAGATTCACTTCAGCCCAAAATATGTTTTTATCTCACTCCGAAGTTTCCTAAATACTGAGAAAGTCTTTAATTTAATTTTGACAATATGTTTGTCCCACTTTTTATGTTTTAAACACTAGCCACATATTCAATTTCCCAAATTAAATGTTAAACAGGGCAAAAAAGGTAAACTCACCCCACTACAGGGTCTATACTATTATTTTAAGAATTCTCAGGGGTCTAGTTACTCATAACAGAGGAGTTTTTCCTAATTTTTATTAAGTCCAGGGGCTAAAACTGATTTTTAAATGAATTTACATGATTTTCTGAAGTTCCAGGGGCTAGATCAGAAGTTTCTGGGGCTAGCTCTTATTTCCCGAGAACCCCAGGGGGTAGCACGTAAGATTTCCAGTCTTTATAACGCGGGGCTGACGTGGACCGTCCGATTTTAAACCGACGGCTGAGATTATAACGTCGAACCGGTACGCGGAGATTTAAACCCTACCGTGCGATTTAAAATAAACGGCGCACAAGCGGCCACGTCGCTCTGATCGAGCGCGGGCGGCGCTGCCGGCGGCGCACGGCGGCAGGAAGCGGCGATCTCGCCGGAGATTTTCGGATCTTCGAGAATTCTTCCTAGAACTGTGATTTTATGGCATAGATCGGTGGAGGGGAGGTCGGGGATCTCACCTCGGGGGTTTTCTTGAGCTCGGAGGTCCTGGAAGGTGATCGGCGACGAGGTCCGAGGTGAATTCACGGCGAGGCTCGTCGGTGCTGTGTTTACACCGCAAGTCACCGAGTTTTCTGCACCTACAAGGTTCATTGGAGGCGGTGGATCAAGACCAGCGAGTTAGATCGGAATTTCTGAGCGTAGATCGGCCAGAATTCGCCGGAGAAGGCTCGGGTTCTCACTGGAGGAAAAACAGCAGATCGCGTGGGAAAAACAGAACGAGGCCGGGGTTTTTATAGACGGGGGAGGGCGGCAGGGTGGTTTAGATCGAGTTCGCGTCGCCCCCGAGCGAAATTCGGCTGGGATTCGCAGAAATCCGGATCGGTTTGGATTCGGGGTGAGAGAGTCGGGCGCGGGCTCGAGGTAGACAAAGAACTGGTGGGCCCCGCCTGTCAGTGGGAGGAAAGGGGCGCGCGATGCTGCGGGCTGGCGCGGGTTCTGGTTGGGCCGGCTGGTGGGTTGCGGCCCACTGGCCGGTTTTTTTCTGTTTTCTTTTTCTATTTCTTTTCTGATTTGAGTTTAATTTGAATTCCAGTTTGAATTTGAATTTTTGCAAAACATGCAACACGTCCAAAAAATTTTAAATTCCCCTCTTAACATGATTTAGGGTCTTAACAAGAATTTTTGGGGTGTTACATGTAGCACGAAAATCAGCAGCTCCGGAGGCAAAAACTGAAGCTCCGGAGGCAAAAACTGAAGCTCCAGAGGTAAACTTTGAATATTTCTGACTCATAACAGCAGGATGCATGTTCCTGACATTCGGTTTAGTATGTGCAGCAAATTTTGCATGAGAGTTATAAGATCTAGCTTGCATTCTTTCCTTTTTATGTTGTTTAGCTAGTCTATAATAAAAATCTATGACATGACCATCTCTACCACAATAGGTACCATGAAATTTAACTTTGTGTTCATGTCTAGATGAGCATGCAGTATACTTATTTGAACCCGAATGTGACAACACTCATGCAGATTTAAAAACTACTTCTTTTTGTTTAGGAACTGTTTGAATCAAACCACTTGCTAATGATTTTACAATTTTAGGTGGATGTTCCTTAGCATGAGCATGTGAATCAAAACCTAAACCAGTTTTATCATTGCAAGACTTGGAAGAATTCAGCAGCAAGTTTAGGTTCTTATTCCCATTACAAAACTGATCTAATGTCTTATGCATGTTATCAAGTTTATTTAATAGATCAAGGCAATTTTCACATGAATTTTTTCCTTTTAATTTGCAATTTGAACAATATAGAAATTTCTTTTATAGCATCTTGTAGTTTCTTATCAAGATCATCGCAAGTAGAACAATGCAAATCAATTGTAGAACAACAAGCATCTTTAAGGTTTTTATCATTAAGTGCAGCAAGCTTTTGTTATTTTCGATTTCAAGTTCAAGTTTATCAAGTGTGGAGGTGTGTGCACTTCTTAGAGAGGACAATTGTTCATATATTAAATCACATGAGGAACAAGAATCATCACTAGGAATCAAGGATTTTAAACGATTAATTTCAGATTCTAGTGACTCAATTTTAACAGCATTGTCACTAATCTTTTTGTCCTCTTTCTTAACAATAATAGTGGCACGAGAAATAGCATCACACATTTCTTTGCATGTAGGACATACCTCTTCGTTGTCACTAATATTTTCTGCATCCTCCATGCTTGATTTTGATTTGCCCGCCATGAAGCACAAGTTTGCCAAATCATCTTCATCTTCATCACTGCCAATGTCTACATCACTCGAGCCAAGTTATTGAAGGGCGGTAATGAAACTGTTTATCAGTTTGCGTCCTGTAAAACCCTTCTTTTTCTTGTTGGTGTTGCCAAAAGAGGACTTGACTTTATTATGCTTTTCATCACGGTTAGAAGGACTTGAAAGGTTAGGGCAATCTGTACGAAAGTGTCCTGTCTTACCACATTCAAAGCATCGTTGAGGTTCGGAGCTTCGTCTCGTTCTAGTTCTCACATTTTGCAATGCTTTTAAGAACCTAGTAGAAAGAAGTACTAGCTCGTCCTCTGGAAACTCCTCAATCTGTTCCAGGGTTAGTGAAGACAGCAAAGCAAGTGTATTGCTAGATGATTGGCCAGAGCTAGGCATATCACGTTGTGAGACAAATGCAATAGTCTTATTTAGGTTCTTACGTAATATAATGTCTATTTCATGAGTTTTTAGCTTAGAATAAAGCACATCTAATGTAAGAGTACTCACGATAGTGGATTCACGTATGAATGTTACTTTCATCTCCCAAATTGACATGTCTAATGCACTTAGTAATTGCCTAGCATTTTCAGCATCTGAAAAATTAACACTGACGATACGCAAGTTGCTGAGAATTTTATTAAAGCGAGCAAAGAGGTCATCAATGGACTCACCGGGTTGCATGTCAAAGCGCATGTATTCTTTCTTGATCATATCCTGTCTTACCTCCTTGATCGTGTTGGATCCTTCTTGGTAGTCACAAAGTGCTCTCCACACATCGTACGCCGATCGGAGGTGTGCAACACGGTAGAAGTCGCTCTGAGTTAGTCCTTGTATGATCAAGTTCCGAGCCTTGTTGTTGTTGTCGACATCTCTCATGTTTCTAGCCGTGACTTCATCGTTTGAAGGAACATCGTAAGGCTTGTACACCTTTCCCAAATTGCAAAGCCTTGCGCCTGGATGAAAGCTTCCATGCGTGCCTTCCAAACCTGAAAGTCAATACCACTAAACACACAAGGTTTGGCGGAGTATTTCTCCATGATGATTAGTCAAAACACGTGCAAATCACAAAGATTAGAGCAACCTGGCTCTGATACCAATTGTAGTATCGAGGTACACGTGTAAAAGCTACCAGAGGGGGTGAATGGTAGATAAAAACTTTTCAGTGGAAGCAACAAAACACCCCTCAGCAGAAAACCTATCTGTTAAAGAAACCGTGTGTGCAGAGAATCAAGTCACTAAGACGTCACAACAAGAATCATGAAAATCCATTGAGAGAAACTCATGTTACGATCGAAAGATTGAACAGAGGTTAATCTGTCCCACGCGAGAAAAACAGTTCTAGAATACTGCAAAGAAACTCGTGTATATCAGAAACCACAAATTCAATGACCGTGAAATTTTCACAGATGATAGATAATCAAGTTGTGAAGACAATCCAAAAAGATTGACATCAATTGGATCTGTAAAACTCGAGTTATGATAAAATCACCGAAGCAAGGTAGTGCAGAACAGAAACTCAACGAGAAAAACTTGTCTGAAACAAGTCGGACGAACAAGGCACAAAAGTTCCTTTAGAATACGAATTTTATTTATCAAGACACAAGAGGAACAGCACCAAAGTCGTGCACCCACGAGCCTTGGCCTCCCTTGCTTATATAACCAGCCCTAAGGCCAACCCAATTCAAACTAGGACTCCTACTCCTACTTGGATTCAAACTGTAACTTTCCAATACTGCTCAAGACTCTTCTACACACAGATAGAAGCAATCTTAAGACTTCCAAATACCTTAGTAACGTCCCAAACATTCCTAAAACAACTCAAATTCGTGACCCACACGAAATCCTATCATAACCAACTCAAATCTTTCCATATTTGAGTCAAACACGACTCAGCCGCAGCCTGGGTCCATAACCTAGTCGGTTGGACCTTCCCGACCAATTCTTTACGTCCACATCTCTCCATCACGCCTTGGAACCATTCAGACACGTCCATGCACTCCTTGCACGCGTGCAAACATCTTCCAACGACATCCAAGATACCTTCATATGAATTATTCTTGATCCAAACATACTGTGCAACCTCCCGATCAACTCAACCACAATTCCTCCCGAACTTGGTTGTTGAACCTCATCTTCTCCCTAAGACTAGTTCAATGGATCCCGTCACCAGCCATTGTAAAAGTCCCAAATATACATATGAATAAACCAAGGATGGAATTCATATGTGTGGCAAAGCCATGAAAAATGGGACTTGTTAAATTTTTTTTCCACATATGATAACACACATGAGAAGCTCTCTTCACACAAGTCAAACAATTGTTTGAAAACTTGGAACCCAAGAGGGGTCTAAAACCAAGGTGGGAAGTTCTCATATGTGGGAGAGAGCTAAAATCAGATTTGGAACAAATTTGTTCAACTCAAAATTCAAATGAGAGCAACACAATGAATTTCAAAACTGTGGCGCTAAAAATCTCATTTGCAGCAGCCAAACTGAAAATCAGATTTCATATTTGAATTCCTTAGGTCCAATTTAGGGGGTATGCAAAGTTTCATGATTTGTTGAATTGCTTTGCAACTCATTTTTCTAAATGGACTTAAATTTGATATGAATTCAAATATACATTTGAATTTGGAGGAAGCTTGTCCAATTATTCAAATTTACCTCAGATTTGAACTCCCACCATTTGTTTCAACATTTGCAAAGGTTAGGAGATATTTTAGAGGATAAGAGTGAGCTGTGGTGGGACCTACATGTCATTGAGCTGCATCTCTAGACTTGCACCCTAAGCAACGAAGCTCTCTGTTTTCACCTCAACCGGGCAGTTTTTCCACGGGGCGCCACCGAGAGCAGCAGCAGGGCCACCTCCTGCTCCCCTCCACCGGTTGCTGGCGTTCTGTGAATGGCTCTTGCGTTTTCAACGTGATCTACTCCCTCAGCCCGAGCAAACCCACAGCAACGAGGCCTTCTCACACGATCAGCCAAAAACAGAGACTGGCGTCCTCTCTTCTCTGCCCTGCAGCGCCGATCAGCCTACAGCCACGGTGGCAACCAGCTGAACCGCCCAGGAGGTGCCCCAGCGAGTCCTCTACGTCCACAACACGTTTCTAGCTCTTCCCTGGTCTTCCTCCGGTCACTGCCATGCAGTTTCCTCCACAACTCGGACTGAAGGCGCCATGTGAACTGCTCCTCACCTTCCGGCCGCTCCAACGCCTCACCCGCACGTCCAGCACCTCCCTATGGTGCGCCAAGGTGTGTAGATCATGCTACCGCAGTCCCCTTGCCCTTCCCCATCACTGTCTTGCCGGAATTTGGATTTTGGCGGCGGTACACGTGAAGAACAGCCCCAAACCAAAACTGTAAATTCGTCCAACATGGTTGATCATAGGTTCTACAATTCAAGCCACAGAAACTAGTGATCCTAGCGGCCTCCCACGCCAAATACCGCAGCAAACCATCGACCACACGCCCCGGGCGACGAGAAATCGCTGGCGGAGGCAAAAACGGGTCGGTCCTCCGGTGAATCCTATGTTCCGGCCATTTGCTGCAAGGTTTAGCCTGCGTTCCATGTTCCCCGATCATTGGTGATGCTCTAGGGCAAGGTAGCTCTCCAGGAGAAGCTTAGGACGCGCCAGAACGCGTTGATGCCGAGCTCCCGAGCCGCCCCACCTGTGCTGGCCTGTTTTCCGCCGTTTTCATGCGTGGAAACCTTGCCCGGCAGCGGCGCCATGTTCCCAGGAGCATGTAGGGTGAAACCGGAGCTAATTTGGTGGAGAAATGAGGGAGAACGAGCCATGCCACGATTTGAACTGTTGTGCACGCGCGTCTCTGGCGGGGGTTAAAGAAGGACCTGACCAGTGGGCCCCCCCTGTTAAGTCTCTGTGTAGATTTTAAACAGAGAGCTACCACAGTTTGAAAAATTCATAACTTTGTGTAGACAGCTCCAAAAAGGGTGAGACAAATTTTGTCTGAATCCTTAGGAGGAGTAATTTACAGAGGAACAAATTGCATGCTATGAAAATTCCCAGGAATTTCTGTAGAATTGTTTTTAGTAAATCCTTTAGGGATTTATTACAGGAGCAATTCTTTATGAAATATTCCCAAATTTGGGCAGCTAGTCCTTTTCATAGTGCCTGACCTCCAGTAAATATTTTAGGATTTTTGGAGCTTATTTAGAGGGCTTAATCAGTAGGTTATCTCAGGATTAAATAAATTAGCTAAAATCATAGAATTGAGTTTCAGAAAATTGGTTCAAACTTCATACCTCCATAACTTTCTGTAGGGATGTCCAAAATTTGTGAAACAAATTTTGTTGGGTTTATCTCAGTCAGTACTTTGCAGAAATGCAAAGAAATTGATCTGAAGATCTCTGGATATTCTCCAAGATTCATCAAAGTTAAATCATTGGGAATTTAGTCCAGAATAATCTCTGTTATGGAATTTCCTCAAATTTGACCAGGAAGTTCCTCATGATATTACTGATCTCCAGTAAAAATTTTAGCTTCATTGGAGTTCATTTGCTAGGTCAAATTACCTTCCAAAGTTTAGCCTTTATTTGGAAAATTTAAATTTAAACAGAAACTTTTCAGAACTCCTGTTCAACTTCAAAAATTCATATCTCTCTGATGGTAGCTCCAAAAATGGTGAAACAAATTTTGTTAGAACCATGGAGACTTACCCTAATCAGATCTTCTATTTCTAGCTATGTCAAAGCTCCTGATTGGGGCTCAAAATTCAGATAAGCATTGTACTTGTAGGAATTTTAAAGACTACATTATGCAATGACATGTCTCCAAATTTGGCTCAAGTCATCCTTAGAAAGTCTAGTATCCACTGAAAACTTCCCAAAACCAATTAAGGATCCTAAATAGCAGTAGCTATGAATAGAAGTTCAATTTCTATAAACCTTTAATACTTACACATGTATTTTATTACATTTCATCATAGTGACCGAAGTTGAGGATACGCCGGAGCCTTTGGACGTCCTGCCACCAGAAGCTCACTTCTTCTCTGACTCGCAACCAGGCAAGCCCCGGTTTGCACTTAAGTACCTTTTATAAAATTCTTTATTTGTATCACTTATGTCTAGGGTGAATGTTTGCATTAGAGTTAAGGTGTTTGAAACCCCACTTGCATAACCTTTTAAATCCTATGAAGGGTTGGGTAGCTTACAGAGCCGACGAGTAGACAAGGCCCTGCTAATATGCTTAGGACCTCGGTAGAAGTCGAGTAGTTGGAATCTACTCACGAGGTAAGGTTTATCACACGGTTTGGTCAGAATAGAGAATGGCTTAAGAGTGGTGAAAATGAGACCCAGCAGGGGGGATAGGAAGCAGTGAGCGGAGGTCTCACGTGCATAGCCCTGTTGGTGTCGATTGAGGACCGAGTCGTGTGCGGGCCTGCTGAACAAGTATCAAACAGTACCAGATGGCATACTGACATAAGCAGGAAACCGATGTAAATGGTTAACCTGGGTGCCGAGGCTTACCCAACCGTAAACAGGAGTGGGTTGAGGGTAGCAAGGTGTAAATCTGCCGGTGGGCACAGTCACGCTCCACGCGGGGACCTCCTACCCGTTACGGATGGACCGGTTCGGCATTTGGATTGCCTCTGAAAGGTTGTTGCATACAACATAGTAGGAAGGGGTGTGGAATCACGCTTCTGAAAGTGGGTGTATGCAACGTGTTGTCCGGGTGTCTCCTGATTGCAATCACCGTCCCTCGCGGTTATTTGAGTACCGCTTGTTCACTGTTTCGTGACGTAGTAAGAAGTGAAGTAAGCCAGTTGAATGATAATATGCTGTGATGATATATTAATGTTTTGGAAACCATGTCTTCTGTAGATGTAGAGCTAATTAAGTTTACTTTCCGCTTTGGGCATCACCACATCGGAGGAAAGCGTTTCTTGTTTGATTGTGGACTTCCGACGTGAGGGCTGCCTAAGGCACATGAATTTGACGCTATAAAACTGAAAGTAAGGATCAACTTATAGGCGTGTCTTTGTCGCAAATTCCTTTTCCTATCATACACCTCCCTGCATGTAGAGTTCCATGCCTAGGTCAGACGGTTAAGCCTTGCTGAGCCATCGTGCTCACGGTTGCAATATTTGAGCTGTATGCAGGTGAGAGCTATGAGGAGGGTTCCGAGGATGAGGCGATGCCCCTGTCAGGGTACACGGCGGAGATGGAGCCCTGCACGCCGCCGTGATTTCTCCGGTTCCATGCTGCTAGCGTGTAGCGTCCCCGGGCTGCACGGCTGCACTTTTGCATAGTTAGGATGAGAGGCTACTAATTTACATTACTTCCGCTGTATAGTTATATTTTGTAAAAGACTTCCGCTGTTTTATATTAAATAAAAGTTTGTATGTTGTTCTTTATTCTTTTCTGGTGTGCTGTTGGGTGCCGCATCGTACGGCACCACCCTATGCGATCCTGGAGTGGGTGAACCACGGGGTGGTCCCCACAGTCGTGGTATCAGAGCCGCATTGGGAATAGCACGCTCGAAAAGAGCCTATTTTTGAAAACTTAGAAGTAGTCGAGTGAGGATTAGTCTTTAAGACCGCATAAGGTCTATGATAGTAGTAGTTACTAAGGTGGAAAAGCTAACTTATGTGTTATACATTCTGTAACAATGCTCCGACGTCAGGTAAGAGATAAGGTACGCCACCGTAGGCAGATCAATTACGGTAACTCGCCATACGAGTAATGGTATGGAAGGTTATACCGTGGCTTGGCACGGTAGTTAATATGAGTCTCTGAACCTCTTAATGGTTCTGAGAGCATATGAAAACACTGATCTCAAGCGTGCTTTAGGCAAAAGTGAGAATACCCCATCGTGTGGTAAGCAACACGATAGTATGCAGCTCTTGAACGTTCAATGTTCAAAGGGCCATACGCAGCGCTCACCATCGGCGTGCCTCAACGGTCATGAGGCAGTAGGTGGTATCCGTTGGGTTGATAAAATTCCCAACCGTGACGACCCGTTCGTGCTCTACTCGGGTTCCCCGTCGTGTGGTGTGAAAACACGACCATGTACCTTGAGACGTGGCTTGACTCAAGGACGATCCGTATGGCAATGATACGGACTGTATGTTTTTATTATGATATGGAACTGCCTGAAATGCCAAAAACCATTGTGTGCACCATTATTGTGTGTTCTGCTGCAGGTACATTAACCACGTTAGTGCATGACGTGTAGAAACCGTTTGTGAGTGACGACTTTAGTTCCACCATTTGACACGTATATGCCGGAATACCGGTTTAGGATTTTTCTTTGTTGAGGAAACGTAGTACCGACTGCATAAAAGTTTATTTTCAAAGAAAAGAGTCAAAATGAAGTTTAGGATTTCATTTAGGGGTTAGTAAACTCCTATATTGAACTAAGAGTCAATTGGGAGTATAGGTTCAATTTCAAAAGCTTAGGAACAATCTCCCCTGTTTTTGGCAGAAATTTTTCTGCACTTGAACAGGGCATAACTTAAGATTGGTTGAACCAATGGAGGTGTGGGATATAATTCTGGAAAGGTTTAGAAGTCCTATACAACTTTTCTGTAGAGCTCCAGAACAAAATCTCCCTCCAAATGGATGAAAATCTCAGATGAGTAGGTACTGTGCAGAAACATGGCAGACAAAATGCTCTCTGGAATTTTCTGTATTTCGACCACAACTTTCTGTAGAAAAATTCCTAAGGGTCAGGTAAGACACCTTTGGAAAGGGCATGAGATATTCTACAACTTTGTAATTCAAAGTTTTTCCAAAACTGGAGCACAATTAATTGGAATTGTGGATTGAAACTAAGTACCTCTGGAGGGGTGCTGTCAAAATCTTGCCAGAAATTCTGTTAACTTTGAATCATCATATCTTTTGATCCAGGAATGCAAATAGATCATATAAATACATTTTTGGAGATCTTGGGAAGTTATTTACAATTTTTATGTTCAACCCCAGGACAGAATCCTCCTGTAAAGAGGTGAAATTCGCAGTACAAGTGAAACTGTCCAGAGTATCAAAGTCTGTGCATAGTTTCTATACTGAATTGGATTTTGCTTATGACTTCCTGTATAAGAATTATAAAAGGTGAAATCTTACAATTCTATAAATCTTGTCAATCGTGATTCAACTTTGTAAGTATGAGTTTGGTCCATATACATTTCTAACTATATGGAAAGGTTGACCAAAATGAGCACTTACAGGGGAGGTGCTGCTGAAATTCCACCAGAATTTCTGTCAACTTTAGAACCTCATAGCTTTTGATCTAGAACTTAGTTGAAGGCACCTAAATACCCGTTGGAAAGATATGGAAGTCTTCTCCAACTTTTCTGGTCACTGCCACAACAGTTAAAACAGTGAATTAGGATTTAAACCATCGAATAAAAGATGGTTCAGTTTCTGTACCTTGCTGTTGTTGGACCATAGCCTCAGGTATACCTTGTTATCAAAGTCTGTGTGATATGGCTCCGGAAGGCTATGGTTATGCATTACCTTCCCATAAGAAGATTATGGATTAAGTTTTCAATTTCCTACATTGGAACTTAAGGGGGGAGGAGTGCATCCATGTAAACCATAGCATTGATAACCCATGGGCTATACACCGAAGTATGCCATTACCAAGAGACAAGAGGAAATTACATTTTTTATGTAATCAAAGTTCAAGTACAAGATCCGTCATCATCGAGAAAGATGTAGTTTTAGCGTCTTCACCACGTACGCACAAATGCTTGCCAGAATCACAAGGCTTGAGAGAACAAGGCTAGGAGCTAGAACTAGTAGCTGGTGTTTCACGCTAAACGGGTATTGTGAAGCCTTAGGAGAAAAGAGAAAGTGAAGTCAACGTAAGAATGAAGATTTCCTAGGTTAAGTTATTATGGAGTATTTTCCAATGATCTTGTCAAACATTTGACATATTTTCCTTAAAACTTGGTCACCACATGAAAGTGACATGCCTTGTTTAGCACCTTTCTTGACCAAGTTATCTGTACTTGGCAAAGTTTGAGATGCTTCTTCACCATGTTTGAATTATCGTACTAATTCTTGCTCAAACTATAAAAAGATGATGCACCATTTTGCATCATACATATGCACCATTTGCATCATACCATATGCATATGCATACCATATAACATGTGAAATACCAAAGTACTGAGCAAGATTTTGTACCTCTCTTTAAACCGTCAAGCGGTGTCTAATGACCTTGTATTATTGCTCAAGCTGTTGATTCTACCTCATTGGACAATACAAGGGAAATCGATTACTCAACATCCCTTGTACCTAAGAAAGTTTTGAACTTTCATCCATAACTTGTTTAGCTCCGAGTGCCATAATTGTGGAACTAAACTAATTTCTTATCGCGGGGCTTACCGGTTGATTGCTCAACCTCGTGACAATCCTTGAACACAATCTAAATTCTGGAGAGGTCATATGGTGACTTTGACACCCTTGTGGTCACCATAGCTAGTGGCCTTTGCTATGTTGGTAACATAAGTGAAATTGACTTGTGCTGCTCTTATGTTCAAGCAAAGCAATCGGTTTTGACTAAAGGGTTGAGATGCCAACTCGAGGTGAGGTTTCCGATTCATTGTTTAATCTCACCAAACATCTTGATTCATGTTTGGGGCAGTACTATACTAAGTTTCTAAAGACTCAGTTAATCTAGACAAGTATTTATTATCCATGTCAAGATTTGGACAGTAAAGATTCCAGCCAATCGACCCGGTCGATATGCGTCTACAGAGTTTTATGGACTCGCCCTACCGTCAAGGGAAGCACTATGGAAAAGCTAGAAGATCATTATATCCGTTCGGTGAGTGATCGTCATATCACCGATAACATTCCCTACTTTCCTCTTCCCATTGGAATCTCGGGACGAGATTCTTTTAAGGGTGGAGGAATGTAAAAGTCCCAAAAATACATATGAATAAACCAAGGATGGAATTCATATGTGTGGCAAAGCCATGAAAAATGGGACTTGTTAAATTTTTTTCCACATATGATAACACACATGAGAAGCTCTCTTCACACAAGTCAAACAATTGTTTGAAAACTTGGAACCCAAGAGGGGTCTAAAACCAAGGTGCGAAGTTCTCATATGTGGGAGAGAGCTAAAATAAGATTTGGAACAAATTTGTTCAACTCAAAATTCAAATGAGAGCAACACAATGAATTTCAAAACTGTGGCGCTAAAAATCTCATTTGCAGCAGCCAAACTGAAAATCAGATTTCATATTTGAATTCCTTAGGTCCAATTTAGGGGGTATGCAAAGTTTCATGATTTGTTGAATTGCTTTGCAACTCATTTTTTTTAAATGGACTTAAAATTTGATATGAATTCAAATATACATTTGAATTTGGAGGAAGCTTGTCCAATTATTCAAATTTACCTCAGATTTGAACTCCCACCATTTGTTTCAACATTTGCAAAGGTTAGGAGATATTTTAGAGGATAAGAGTGAGCTGTGGTGGGACCTACATGTCATTGAGCTGCATCTCTAGACTTGCACCCTAAGCAACGAAGCTCTCTGTTTTCACCTCAATCGGGCAGTTTTTCCACGGGGCGCCACCGAGAGCAGCAGCAGCGCCACCTCCTGCTCCCCTCCGCCGGTTGCTGGCGTTCTGTGAATGGCTCTTGCGTTTTCAACGTGATCTACTCCCTCAGCCTGAGCAAACCCACAGCAACGAGGCCTTCTCACACGCTCAGCCGAAAACAGAGACTGGCGTCCTCTCTTCTCTGCCCTGCAGCGCCGATCAGCCTACAGCCACGGTGGCAACCAGCTGAACCGCCCAGGAGGTGCCCCAGCGAGTCCTCTACGTCCACAACACGTTTCTAGCTCTTCCCTGGTCTTCCTCCGGTCACTGCCATGCAGTTTTCTCCACAACTCGGACTGAAGCCGCCATGTGAACTGCTCCTCACCTTCCGGCCGCTCCAACACCTCTCCCGCACGTCCAGCACCTCCCTATGGTGCGCCAAGGTGTGTAGATCATGCTACCGCAGTCCCCTTGCCCTTCCCCATCACTGTCTTGCCGGAATTTGGATTTTGGCGCCGGTACACGTGAAGAACAGCCCCAAACCAAAACTGTAAATTCGTCCAACATGGTTGATCATCGGTTCTACAATTCAAGCCACAGAAACTAGTGATCCTAGCGCCCTCCCACTGCAAATACCGCAGCAAACCATCGACCACACGCCCCGGGCGACGAGAAATCGCTGGCGGAGGCAAAAACGGGTCGGTCCTCCGGTGAACCCTATGTTCCGGCCATTTGCTGCAAGGTTTAGCATGCGTTCCATGTTCCCCGATCATTGGTGATGCTTTAGGGCAAGGTAGCTCTCCGGGAGAAGCTTAGGACGCGCCAGAACGCGTTGATGCCAAGCTCCCGAGCCGCCCCACCTGTGCTGGCCTGTTTTCCGCCGTTTTCATGAGTGGAAACCTTGCCCGGCAGCTGCGCCATGTTCCCAGGAGCATGTAGGGTGAAACCGGAGCTAATTTGGTGGAGAAATGAGGGAGAACGAGCCATGCCACGATTTGAACTGGTGTGCACGCGCGTCTCTGGCGGGGGTTAAAGAAGGACCTGACCAGTGGGCCCCCCTGTTAAGTCTCTGTGTAGATTTTAAACAGAGAGCTACCACAGTTTGAAAAATTCATAACTTTGTGTAGACAGCTCCAAAAAGGGTGAGACAAATTTTGTATGAATCCTTAGGAGGAGTACCTTACAGAGGAATAAATTTCATGCTATGAAAATGCCCAGGAATTTCTGTAGAATTATTTTTAGTAAATCCTTTAGGGATTTATTACAGGAGCAATTCTTTATGAAATATTCCCAAATTTGGGCAGCTAGTCCTTTTCATAGTGCCTGACCTCCAGTAAATATTTTAGGATTTTTGGAGCTTATTTAGAGGGCTTAATCAGTAGGTTATCTCAGGATTAAATAAATTAGCTAAAAATCATAGAATTGATTTCCAGAAAATTGGTTCAAACTTCATACCTCCATAACTTTCTGTAGGGATGTCCAAAATTTGTGAAACAAATTTTGTTGGGTTCATCTCAGTCAGTACTTTGCAGAAATGCAAAGAAATTGATCTGAAAATCTCTGGATATTCTCCAAGATTCATCAAAGTTAAACCTTTGGGAATTTAGTCCAGAATAATCTATGTTATGGAATTTCCTCAAATTTGACCAGGAAGTTCCTCATGACATTACTGATCTCCAGTAAAAATTTGAGCTTCATCGGAGTTCATTTGCTAGGTCAAATTACCTTCCAAAGTTCAGCCTTTATTTGGAAAATTTAAATTTAAACAGAACCTTTTCAGAACTCCTGTTCAACTTCAAAAATTCATATCTCTCTGATGGTAGCTCAAATAATGGTGAAACAAATTTTGTTAGAACCATGGAGACTTACCCTAATCAGATCTTCCATTTCTAGCTATGTCAAAGCTCCTGATTTGGGCTCAAAATTCAGATAAGCATTGTACTTGTAGGAATTTTGAAGACTACATTATGCAATGACATGTCTCCAAATTTGGCTCAAGTCATCCTTAGAAAGTCTAGTATCCACTGAAAACTTCCCAAAGCCAATTAAGGATCCTAAATAGCAGTAGCTATGAATAGAAGTTCAATTTCTATAAACCTTTAATACTTACACATGTATTTTATTACATTTCATCATAGTGACCGAAGTTGAGGATACGCCGGAGCCTTTGGACGTCCTGCCACCAGAAGCTCACTTCTTCTCTGACTCGCAACCAGGCAAGCCCCGGTTTGCACTTAAGTACATTTTATAAAATTCCTTATTTGTATCACTTATGTCTAGGGTGAATGTTTGCATTAGAGTTAAGGTGTTTGAAACCCCACTTGCATAACCTTTTAAATCCTATGAAGGGTTGGGTAGCTTACAGAGCCGACGAGTAGACAAGGCCCTGCTAATATGCTTAGGACCTCGGTAGAAGTCGAGTAGTTGGAATCTACTCGCGAGGTAAGGTTTATCACACGGTTTGGTCAGAATAGAGAATGGCTTAAGAGTGGTGAAAATGAGACCCAGCAGGGGGGATAGGAAGCAGTGAGCGGAGGTCTCACGTGCGTAGACCTGTTGGTGTCAATTGAGGACCGAGTCGTGTGCGGGCCTGCTGAACAAGTATCGAACAGTACCGGATGGCATACTGACATAAGCAGGAAACCGATGTAAATGGTTAACCTGGGTGCCGAGGCTTACCCAACCGTAAACAGGAGTGGGTTGAGGGTAGCAAGGTGTAAATCTGCCGGTGGGCACAGTCACGCTCCACGCGGGGACCTCCTACCCGTTACGGATGGACCGGTTCGGCATTTGGATTGCCTTTGAAAGGTTGTTGCATACAACATAGTAGGAAGGGGTGTGGAATCACGCTTCTGAAAGTGGGTTATTTGAGTACCGGTTGTTCACTGTTTCATGACATAGTAAGAAGTGAAGTAAGCCAGTTGAATGATAATATGCTGTGATGATATATTAATGTTTTGGAAACCATGTCTGCTGTAGATGTAGAGCTAATTAAGTTTACTTTCCGCTTTGGGCATCACCACATCGGAGGAAAGCATTTCTTGTTTGATTGTGGACTTCCGATGTGAGGGCTGCCTAAGGCACATGAATTTGACGCTATAAAACTGAAAGTAAGGATCAACTTATAGGCGTGTCTTTGTCGCAAATTCCTTTTCCTATCATACACCTCCCTGCATGTAGAGTTCCATGCCTAGATCAGACGGTTAAGCCTTGTTGAGCCATCGTGCTCACGGTTGCAATATTTGAGCTGTATGCAGGTGAGAGCTATGAGGAGGGTTCCGAGGATGAGGCGATGCCCCTGTCAGGGTACACGGCCGAGATGGAGCCCTGCATGCCACCGTGATTTCTCCGGTTCCATGCTGCTAGCGTGTAGCGTCCCCGGGCTGGACGGCTGCACTTTTGCATAGTTAGGATGAGAGGCTACTAATGTACATTACTTCCGCTGTATAGTTATATTTTGTAAAAGACTTCCGCTGTTTTATATTAAATAAAAGTTTGTATGTTGTTCTTTATTGTTTTCTGGTGTGCTGTTGGGTGCCGCATCGTACGGCACCACCCTATGCGATCCTGGAGTGGGTGAACCACGGGGTGGTCCCCACAGCCATGTCTTGAACTCAAGCAACACCTGCACATGAATAAACAACCAATACTTCCAAGCACAAGTCCTCGACTTGACTCTCGTTAGTTCCGAAACTACAACATATTACGTGAGCACCTCACATAAGCATGTTGTAAACCATAGCAAATGATATCAGCCATAACCACCAAAACACACCAAAAACTTAGTAAAATAATACTAAGCAAACTTTCCATAAGAGTAAAGCAAGTTCGAAACATTGCAAGTTAAAAGCAGAACCATTGCAATCAAGCTCCGAAACTTACCAAACCTAACCGGACCTTGAACCGGAGCATACCAAAGTTTGTCGGACCTAGCGTCGGAGCTTACTAAATCTTAGTCGGACCTAGCACAGAACTTACCAAAGCTAGTCGGACCTAGCACCGGAGCTAGCAAAAACAAGTCGGACCTAACCAAAATAAGTCAGACCTAGACAAAGCAAGTCGGACCTTACGTCGGACCTTGCCAGAGCTACCCAAAACAAGTCGGATCTATTGTCGGACCTTGCAGGAGCTCGGACCTAGAGTCGGACCTTGTTAAAAAGGTGTTTTGGTAGTATTCAAAACTTTTATCGTCAAAGCCAATGTATTCAGCACACATAGGTCTCACACCATGTGGCGCCTTCGGAGCTCATCCCCGTGGAGGGGGATGAGGTCCAGCACTGCTGGCTGGTGACAGGCTCAGAGCTCGCCTCTGTGGAAGGGGCGAGGTCCGGCCCGCTGGACACGTGTCACCACTGGAGCTAGTCTCTGCGGAGAAACGAGGCCCAGCTCTGCTGGACACATGTCGCTCTCGGAGCTCACCCCTGCGGAGGGAGTGAGGTCCGGTCCCAATGGACACGTGTCATCCTCGGAGCTCACCTCCGAGGAGAAGTGAGGTCCGATGCTGTTGGACACGTGGCGACCTCAGAGCTCGTCTCTGAGGAGAAAAGAAGTCCGATGCTTCTGGACACGTGGCACTATCGGAGCTCGCCTCCGAGGAGAGGGGAGGTCCAGAACTGATACGTGGCGCTCCCAGAACTCGCCTCTGTAGAGAGGGGAGGCCCGACCCTCCAGAAACGTGGCGCACGCGGAGCTCACCTCTGAGGGGAGGGGAGGTACCGACCCACCAGACACGTGGCGCAACCGGAGCTCGCCCCTGAAGAAAAGGGAGACCTGGCCTCCGCTGGATGCGTGGAACCTCCGGAGCTCATCCCTGTCGAAGGACGAGATCATTAGGCGGTTTTCCCCTGTGCGCGAGTACCCAGTACTAAGGAAACCGACACAATTTCTTCCACGTTGATACCGCACCCAAATCAATTGAAGATAAGTGGTTAAGATCCAAACCAAATTGAATAGGACTCTTATTTGAAATCCAATCGGAGTAGGACTCTTCGTTTTCCTCTTATAAATAGAACCAGAAAATCCCTTGGCCGCAACACCTTCCCAAGTCGACGACTTAGAAGCCCTAGCCCCCAACTCGTCGAGTTAACCCCCTTCACCGGAGTTCAGCCACCGGTGAGACCGCCGACGAGATCCGTCACGCTCACCGTTGCCGGAAGAGAGCCAACGATCTGTCCTGCTGCCATCGCTAGGAGGAAGACCCTGCCACCATGGAGAAGTGAGGTAGGTCTTCATTACCACCTTATGACATCATCACGGTTTCTTCGCATCTGTTTCTTCGATCCCTTCGAACAAAAGCTTTTTCGTGTGGACAGAACACGTGTTGATCGGTTTTTGATGGTGGAATTGATCTAGATCTTGAGTCAAGATCATCGCCACATTAACATTTGGTCCTTACACCTTTGTTCACCATAAAACCCCATGCAGGCCTATTAAAACATGCAAGAATACGTACAAACTGATAGCACCATAGGATTTGCATCCATCTACACCATTGCATCTTGAGTAAAGTTTGTGCATTATGTTTGATTACTATAAATTTTGTGTGTGCGTGGTTGTGAGTAGAAGTACAAGCTCAGGAAGCCATCTACGAAGGACTACAGCACCAAGACTTCGAGACACATGAGCAACAAAAGCCACAGGAGCAAGGCAAGAGCCCCTTGACCATATTGATCCCATGTTTTGAAACTGTTTTATTTGCGAAAACGTGTGTGTGCTTGAGTCAACTTGATGGGAAACCCTTTCATAGGAGTTTACTAGTTTTGTTAACCACCCTTGTCACCGGGGAAGTTAATGAGTCGGGTATGGTCGTTTTTCCTTTTTGCCTCACTAATCTACGGGATATGGGAAGCGAGATAGAACATCTCTAGCTACTGGACTCATATGAATAATGTTAATGAGAACTTGATGTTGATAATGAACATTAATCAGGGTAGATCTGGGCAAGCTTGGTTCGTGGATGTGGTAGAATGAGATGGTGGTTTACTTGCCATAGATCTAAGGACTGGTTCATGCCAGCACATGCCAGGAAAACAGTGCCACCACAAGGCCAAATATGGGTGCGGCTTAGCTGACTAATTAGGTAAGTTGCTAGAGTGTTATGGACCGTGGAAGGCGCGGGGAATGGGAGTCGAGAGAGGACTGCCCTGGGAACCGCATGGCACAAGAGGGGGCCCGTAGGTGGGAGAATGGTGATTCGAGCCTGCTTGTGAAACCTTAGTGAGTCCATACATCTAGTAGCCCCTTTGTAAAGGCTGTGTTGTGATCTCTTGGCCATACACCGACGGTTGTGTACTGGTATTATGGAGGTTCTGCAGTCGCCGACGGGTGACGAAATCACAAACTTGTGGGTAAAGTGGTGCCACCTCTGCAGAGTGTAAAACTATCATGATAGGCGTTCTTATGGTCACAAGTGCCTGGCCAACTTACATGATTAGATGGGATGGTTATTTGTATGGTTATGGTATGGTCTTGGGATTGGTTTCGGGACTGTTGAGTCTTGGTAATGAGATTGGTTTCGGGACTGTTGAGTCTTGGTAATGAGATTGGTTTCGGGACTGTTGAGTCTTGGTAATGAGATTGGTTTCAGGACTGTTGAGTCTTGGTAATGAGAATGGTTTCGGGACTGTTGAGTCATGACAATGAGTTTTGGTTCATGAGATGGATATAAATATGAGATGGTTATTATGAGCATGAGATGAAGTTGAGAAAGGTTAATGGCTGGATAAGATATCATAAGATGTAAATTATGATGGAGGTATGTTGCTATTTTAATTGGATATATGTTGGGATTAAATTCACTTAAAGATAGTTGCTGTTTTTATCATGTTTGTGAAATAAACATTGCTTTCTGCAATGAGCCTTTTTATTCCTACCTTGTTGTAAGCTACATGTCATACTTTTTCCACACTTGCTGCGTACGACATGTACTCACCCTTGCATTATCATAGAAACATCAGCAACAGGAGAGGAGTACTTCTAAGACAATGTGGAGTACTAGGCAAGCGATCTACCATCAACTTGCCTGTGGAGTTGGAGATAGAGCCGCTGCTGCTGTTTAGTTTGCTTCCGCTATCGTTTAGAGACTTCTGCTGAAAGAATAAGTTAGAGATTGATGTAATAAAGTACCTAAACCCTATTATTCGTGGTTATATTCTGAATTCAGTTTGTGTATTACATGTGTATGTGTGATGAACATCCTGGGCACACATATGCATTAGCTGGTTCCATGTTTTACGGGACCGTGCGTCACAGTATAGGTAGTGAGAACATGAGCACAACTTCTCGGAGGCCCGAGAATAATGTATCTTGTATAAAGTTTATGCTTTATCAATATATGTGAATGTTGTGCAAATTATTCATGCGTCACTTCAAATACCTACTGTTTCATATGGAATTTTAAGTATGACATGTGCTGATCGCTGCTGTTTTGAATTTCAGAATGACTTGTACTTGTGCCAACCCGGACGTTGGGGGTTCCAGTCAGGGGGGAGAGATCTCCCAACAGCCTCCCGAGGATTCCTCGGGACAGCCACAGCAGCAAAAGCAACAGCCGCCACCGCATCGCCAATGGTTACTTTGGCTGATCGTGGCAGCGATGGCTGGTTCTCATCATCAGCACACCGAGTTGCTGCAAACCCTTATTGCGAATACGTCTCGACCAGAGAGGCGTCAAGATCCCGAGGAGCACCAACAAAGCTCCTACTCCGATTTCGTGGTTACTCATCCCCCTGTATTCTTAAGTGTGGGGACCACCCCGTGGTTCACCCACTCCAGGATCGCATAGGGTGGTGCCGTGCGATGCGGCACCTAATAGCACACACGAAAAGATTAAAGAACAACATACAAACTCTTATTTGATATAAAACAGCGGAAGTCTTTTTACAAAACCTATTCATACAGCGGAAATAATATACATATATGTCCTCTCATCCTAGCTATGCAAAAGTGCAGCCGTCCAGCCCGGGGACGCTACACACAAGCAGCAAGTAACCGGAGATCACGGCGGCGTGCAGGGCTCCAGCTCGGCCGTGTACCCCGACAGGGGCATCGCCTCGTCCTCGGAACCTTCCTCATAACTCTCACCTGCACACAGCTCAAAATATTGCAACCGTGAGCATGATGGCTCAGCAAGTCTTAACCGTCAACACTAGGCATGGAACTCTACGTGTAAGGATATGTAAGATGGGAAATGGAATTTGCGACAAAGATACGCCTATAAGTTGGTCCTTACTTTCAGTTTTATAGCAGCAGATTCATGTGCCTTAGGCAGCCCTCACATCGGAAGTCCACAATCAAACAAGAAACGCTTTCCTCCGATGTGGTGATGCCCAAAGTGGAATATAAACTTAATTAGCTCTATATCTACAGCAATCAAGGTATTCAAGACATTAAGATCAATACAGCATTTTCAGTTGGCTTATTTCACTTCTTACTACATCACAGCGCAGTGAACAAGCGGGTACTCAAATAACCGCGAGGGACGGTGATTGCAATCAAGACACACCCGGATAACACGTTACATACACCCACTTTCAGAAGCGTGATTCCACACCCCTTCCTACTCTGTTGTATGCAACAACCTTTCAAAGGCAACCCAAATGCCGAACCGGTCCATCCGTAACGGGTAGGAGGTCCCCGCATGGAGCGTGACGGTGCCCGCCGGCAGATTTACACCTTGCTACCCTCAACCCACTCCTATTTACGGTTGGGTAAGCCTCGGCACCCAGGTTAACCAATTACATCGGTTTCCTGGTTCCCATATACCAGTATGCATCGGGTACTGTTCGATACTTGTCCAGCAGGGCCGCACACGGATGGTCCTCAACCGACGCCAACAGGGCTACGCACGTGAGACCTCTGCTCACTGCTTCCTATCCCCCCTGCTGGGTCTCATTTTCATATCTTAAGCCATTTGCTACCTCTTTTCATCCCGTGTAATAAGTACTCTCTCGCGAGTCGCTTCCAACCACTCGACTTCTACTGAGATCCTAAACATTAGCATGGCATTCTCTACTCGTCGAGTCTGTAAACTACCCAACCCACCATAGGAGTCAAGAGGCTATGCAATTGGGGTTTCAATCACCCTAACTCTAATGCATACATTTCAACCTAGACATAAGTGATACAAATGAAAAACTTTATAAAAGGTACTTAAGTGCAAACCGGGGCTTGCCTGGATGCGAGTCAAACGGGAAGTTAGCTTCAGGTCGGAGGACGTCCAAAGGCTCCGGCGTATCCTCAACTTCGGTCACTAAATGAAATGTAGCAAAATATGTATAAATATTAATGAGTTATAAGAATTGAACTTCTATTCATAGCTACTGCTATTTAAAGTCCTTAACTGGCTTTGGGAATTTTACAGTGGATACTAGACTCTCTAAGGATGATTTGAGCCAAATTTGGAGACATGTCATTGCACAATGTAGTCTTTAAAATTCCTACAAGTACAATGCTTCTCTGAAATTTGAGCCCAATTCAAGAGCTTTGACATAGCTAGTAATGGAAGATATGATTAGGGTAAGTCCCCATGGTCCTAACAAAACTTTTTTCATCATTTTTAGAGCTACCATCAGAGAGATATGAATTTTTGAAGTTGGACAGGAGTTCTGAAAAGTTTCTGTTTAAATTTGAATTTCCAAATAAAGGCTGAACTTTGGAAGGTAATTTGACCCAGCAAATGAACTACAATGAAGCTCAAATTTTTACTGGAGATCAGTAATGTCATGAGGAACTTCCTGGCCAAATTTGAAGAAATCCCATAACAGAGATCTTCTGGAATAAATTCCCAAAATTTAAATTTGATGAATTTTGTAGAAATTTCCAGAGATCTTCAAATCAATTTCTTTGAATCTCTTGAAAGTACTGACTGATAGAAGTCCAACAAAATTTGTTTCATAAATTTTGGACATCCCTACAGAAAGTTATGGAGGTATGAAGGTTGAACCATTTTTCTAAAAATCAATTCTATGATTTTTAGCTAATTTATTTAATCCTGGGATAACCTACTGATTAAGCCCTCTAAATAAGCTCCAAAAATCCTAAAAATTTTACTGGAGGACAGGCACTATGAAAAGGACTAGCTGCCCAAATTTGGGGATATTTCATAAAGAATTGCTCCTGTAATAAATCCCTAAAGGATTTACTAAAAACAGTTCTACAGAAATTCCTGGGCATTTTCATAGCATGCAATTTGTTTCTGTGTGAAGTACTCCTCCTAAGGATTCAAACGAAATTGGTCTCACCCTTTTTGGAGTTGTCTACACAAAGTCATGAATTTTTCAAACTGTGATAGCTCTCTGTTTAAAACCTACACTGAGACTTAACAGGGGGCCCACTGTCAGGTCCTTCTTCAACCTCCCACCAGAGACGCGCATGCACACCAGTTCAAATCGTGGCATGGCTCGTTCTCCTTCATTTCTCCACCAAATTAGCTCCGGTTTCGCCCTACATGCTCCTGGGAACATGGCGCAGCTGCCGGGCAAGGTTTCCACGCATGAAAACGGCCGAAAACAGGCCAGCACCGGTGGGGCGGCTCGGGAGCTCGGCATCAACGCGTTCTGGCGCGTCCGAAGGTTCTCCCGGCGAGCTACCTTGCCCTAAAGCATCACCAATGATCGGGGAACATGGAACGCAGGCTAAACTTTGCAGAAAATAGCCAGAACATGGGGTTCACCGGAGGACCGACCCATTTTTGCCCCCGCCGGTGATTTCTCGTCGCCCGGGGCGTGTGGTGGATGGTTTGATGCGTGCTTTGGCGCGGGAGGGCGCTAGGGTCACTAGTTTCTGTGGCTTGAATTGTAGAACCGATGATCAACCACATTGGACGAATTTACAGTTTTGGTTTGGGGCTGTTCTTCACGTGTACAGGCGCCAAAACTAAAATTCCGGCGAGACAGCGACGGGGAAGGGCAAGGGGACTGTGGTTGCATGATCTACACACCTTGGCACACCTTAGGGAGGTGCTGGACGTGCAGTAGAGGTGTTGGAGAAGCTGGAACTCGAGGAGCAGTGAGGTACAGCGTGCTCTGTGTTCTCCCGGTGAAGAACAGCTTGGGCACTGCGAGGGGAGCTCGGGGGTGAGCTGAGGAGCGGTGTAGCTCGCCGAGGAGGCGCTGGCGCAGCTCCTGGGTGGCTCAACCGGTGCTAGGGGCGGTTGGAAGGTGCTGAACGTCGATCACAGCGGGGCAGAGTGGTTCTTCGCTGGGCGCTGGAGCACGGATGAAAGCTTCGGTGTGCAGAGGAGAAAAACCGGAGTTGTGCCTCTGCTTTGATAGCAATCCACACATGAAGTGCTGCCTTCGGGAGCAAGCTGAAGCAAGCAGCTCGGCGGAGAGGAGATGCAGCACGGTGGCAGCTCGAGAAGGACTCGAACAGAAGCAAATTGCCCCTGTTATTTCATGTGTCACTGCCATGTGGGTCCCACCTCACCTAATAGCTCTGATATTTTTCTCCGAATTAGATCCTTTGCTTCCTCCCAAAGTCATGGTTTGAAATATTTTAATTCAAATGATTTGAATTCTAGTGTGGAATTTGAACTGACTTTGGTTATTTGAATTTGAATTGGAATTTGAATCTTCTCTTTTGCATTGTTCCAAAAGCATAGCAAACCAACTCAAATAATTCTGAATTTTGGCATGGCTGCTAATTCAAATGTGAGAAACACACTTGTGAAACCAAATTTGCAAATTGAGGGAATTGGAATTTTAAACTGAATTTGAAATTCAGATTAGAGGGCTTCCTCTTTTAATCCCAAACAAATATTGAAACTCCTCCAAATGAGCTGAAATTTAGAAGGGTGAATATTTGGACTATGAAGATCCAAGTTATGAATTTAGATCTCCATGTTTGGAAGTTTTGGGAAGTTTGAATCCTCACCTTGTATTTACACCGTTATAATTCAAAGTTTTAATTCCCCTCATTTTTCCTATGTGTACATGAGCTGAACTTTCTTGCTACCACATTTTGGGGATTTTACATTAAGGGCGGATGAACCCATCGATGCGGACAACTGGATCCACACGATGGAGATGAAGTTCGGGCTGCTCCAAGTGAGTGAGCAGCACAAGACTCAATTTGCGTTCCAGCAGCTTCAGTGATCCGCGAGCGCTTGGTGGGAGAATTTCTGCGCCTCGCAACCCACCGAGCGAGTTATGACCTGGACGGAATTCCAGACGGCCTTCAGGACCTATCACACACCGCCGGGTATCATGAAGAGGAAGACGCAAGAGTTCCTACGCCTGCAGCAAGGAAGTCGGAACGTGCTGTAATACTCCAGGGCATTCAATGATCTTGCGCTATACGCTTCGTATCACGCTGATACCAACGAGAAGCGGCGGGATCATTTCTACCAGGGGCTTAACCCGCTCCTGAAGTACAAGCTGGCGATGTTTAATCGCGGCAGCCTCAACGATATAATTGATGCTGCGATTGTTCAGGAGGACTCTGGCAAGGAGTTAGCGGCGGCGGGGAGGAAGTGAAGCGCACCGCAAAGCAGCAGAGAAGGAGGTGGTCCTTCTCAAAAATACCGGATGGTGAATCGCCCACTATCGGGTCCACGCATGCAGCCACCTCAGAGGCTGATGACATTCTGCAGTCGGCCATATTCTCCACCGGCATTCAGGCCGGCACTGCCAGCAATACCTCCGCAGCAACAACAGCAACAGCGGACGATGCCGCGTGCGTATGCACCTCAGCAGCGCATGCCGGGCTTTCATCCCCCAAGCACCGGCCAAGCAGCAGCCACATGCTACACGTGTGGTCGCCCAGGACACTTCGCCAACAATTGTCCTGAGAGGCAGGGCGGCGGAGTTGCACCACAGCTTCCGGGGAGGAATCAGCCCCAGAACCCTACTAATGCGCGGCGGGCAAACCGTAGGCCCGGCACCGTCCATCAACTTGCCATAGAGGACGTGCCGGAGGGAGAGCCGATCCTTGCGGGTATGTTTCAACTCCACCAGCATCCCACCATAGTGTTATTTGATTCAGGCGCCACGCACAATTTTATTAGCCAAGCTTTCATTGCTAAACACAGCTTGCAAATACTACCCACCGAAAGTCCATATTTAATTTGTTCACAGGGTGGGAAGATTTTAGCAAGCATGATGGTTTCTAAAGTACCATTATGCTTAGCGGGTAGAGTGTACCCTACGTCTCTCATAGTTTTAGAGGGACAGAAGGTCGATGCCATCTTAGAAATGTCGTGGTTAACCAAACACGGCGCTGTTTTAGACAACGTCCTCCGAGTCATGCATCTACACCCAGAAATGCACGAGTCACACTCTTTATTTCTGGACAGTCCAGAAATAAAACTTCCAAGTCTATATCAATCCACAACCATCAGATTGGAAGACATTCCGGTAGTCTCTAAGTTCCCTGACATGTTCCCGGATGATTTATCGGCGATGCCGCCCGACATAGAGGTGGAGTTCAAGATTGAACTTGTACCGGGAACCATGCCAATATCCCGAAGACCGTACAAGATGGCGCCCAAGGAATTGGCTGAATTGAAAACACAGTTAACGGACTTGCTGGAAAAAGGGCTTTATTAGGCTGAGCTCCTCGCCATGGGGCTGTTCGGCATTATTTGTAAAGAAGAAAGACAAGACATTGCGGCTTTGCGTGGACTATCGTCCATTAAACGCCGTAGCCATCAAGAACAAGTACCCATTGCCACGGATCGACATGTTGATTGATCAGTTGGTTGAAGCAAAGATCTTTTCCAAGATGGACTTAAGATCCGGGTACCACCAGATTAAAATACGGACTGACGATATTCCGAAGATGGCTTTCTGGACGAGGTACGGACTTTCTGAGTACCTGGTCATGTCCTTCGGCCTCACCAATGCTCCAGCTCATTTCATGTACTTGATGAACTCGGTGTTCATGCCGGAGCTGGACAAGTTTATCGTGGTCTTCATCGATGACATATTGGTATATTCCAAGTCAGAGGAAGAACACAAGAAGCATCTGTGTATAGTCTTGCAACGGCTGCGGGATCACAAGCTATACACGAAATCCAGCAAGTGCGAATTCTGGATATCACAAGTGCCTTTTCTCGGGCATATTATCTCAGCGGAGGGCATCGCTGTAGACCCGAGTAAGATCACACAAGTGCTGAATTGGAAGTTCCCAAGAACTGTTCATGAGGTACGGAGTTTCCTCGGACTCACGGGATATTATCAGAGGTTCATTCTTAACTTCTCAAAGATTGCCAAACCTATGACAGAGCTGCTGAAGAAGGCAACCAAATATGTTTGGAGTCCAGTATGTGAAGCAGCGTTCAATGCATTAGTGAAGCATCTAACATCAGCACCGGTTTTGGCGTAGCCAGACACAACAAAACCATTCGATGCGTACTGCGATGCATCCGGCATTGGGCTCAGATGTGTGCTGATGCAAGACCAAAGAGTGGTCACGTATGAATCACGGCAGCTCATAAACCATGAGCAGAATTATCCAACTCACGACTTGGAGCTCGCTGCCATGGTGCTCGCACTTAAAATGTGGAGGCACTACCTACTCAGTAACCTCGTACATTTATATAGCGACCACAAAAGCCTCAAGTACATATTCACTCAGAAGGAGCTGAACATGAGGCAGCGAAGATGGTTAGAATTGATAAAGGATTACGAAATAGAGATCCATTATCACCCCGGCAAGGCAAATGTAGTGGCGGATGCGCTAAGTTGCAAGTCACACGTCAACAATCTGATTATCACACCGTTGGAAGAGAGCGAGCCATCATTGCATGTGATTCCACATGGAGCTCTCTACAACTTAGCCTTAATCCCCACCATCCGTGAAGAGATAGCGGAAGCTCAGAAACATGACAAGGGCATGTCGCATTTGCAGAGACGTATAGACAGTTGGGAGCTGAAATGTTTCTAGAAAGACGGAGATGGCGTCCTATGGTTCAAGGACCGGATCATCGTAGCCCGTAACCCGGAGTTACGGAAGAAAAACTTTGATGAGTCTCACTTGTCAAAGTTTTTTATTCACCCCGGCAGCAATAAAATGTATCAAGAACTCAGAAGCAAGTTTTGGTGGACACGTATGAAGCGAGAGATCGCAAAGTACGTGTCCGAGTGTGATACATGTTGAAGGGTGAAGGCAGACCACATGAGGAAACCGGTACTGCTACAACCACTGGGCGTTCCTGCCTGGAAGTGGGAGGATGTGAGCATGGACTTCATCGTCGGTTTACCCACCACTTTTCAGAAGCATGATTCTGTGTGGGTGATCATCGACCGGCTCACCAAAGTTGCCCATTTCATCCCGCTCAACAAAAACTACAATGCCAAGAAGTATGCTGAATTGTACATCTCACGGATCCTATGCTTGTACGGCGTACCCCGCACCATCATATCGGACCGGGGCACTTTATTTGTGTCCCGTTTTTGGGAGAAGCTACATGCTGCGTTGGGGACAAAGCTGATCCGTAGTTCAGCGTACCACCCGCAGACGGATGGACAAACCGAGCGGGTAAATCAGGTTTTAGAAGATATGCTACGAGCTTGCGCTATCAACCACAGTAAGAATTTGGATGATCACTTACCGTTGGCCGAGTTCTCGTACAACAATGGGTACCAAGCCAGCATCAAGATGGCGCCTTACGAGGTGTTATATGGGAGGAAATGCCGCACACCACTGAATTGGTGTGAGTCTGGCGAAAGGGTCACCTTCGGAATTGATCTTGTCAACAACGCGGAGGAAAAAGTTCGGCTGATTCAAGCGAACTTAAAAGCCGCCCAATCCCGACAAAAACAGTATGCAGACCGGAGAAGACGCCATTTACAGTTTGAAGTCGGGGATCACGTATATCTACGTGTTTCTCCAATGAAGGGCGTGAACAGATTCGGGGTGAGAGGAAAGTTAGCACCCCGATTCATCAGTCCATTTCAGATTACAGAAAGATGTGGATAAGTAGCATACCAGCTGAAATTTCCAGAAGCACTTTCCGGTGTGCACGACATCTTTCACATTTCCCAGCTGAGGAAGTGTCTTAAGCTATCAACTACCATTCAGCTGGAGGATATAGAAGAACTGAAACCGGATCTCAGTATCAGGAGGAACCGGTTCAGATCCTTGATGAAAAGGCCCGAACCACACGCAACCGTATGTTGTGGTTCTACAAAGTGCTATGGAGTAATCACTCCATAGATGAAGCGACATGGGAGAGCGAAGGATTTCTTCGCGCTAACTACCCCGACTTTTTAACGTCGCATATACGGTAATTGTCCACCGTCCTCTCTCTCATTTTCACCTTATAATCTCGGGACGAGATTGTTTTAAGGGGGGAGGAATGTAAGGGCCTAAGTTTTTGGCACATATTCAAAGTGTTCATCACCACACACACACTTCATTTGAAGAAACTTTGTGAACACATTTGAAGAGCAAGTAAACACCATCAACATGGTCATTAGGGAATAAACTCACAAAATGCAAAAGTAGCATTTCCCACATGCATCATATAGGGGCTGGGCATATGAAAAACTCCTACACCTTGTTAGGAATGTCCATGCCAAGTTTCACCAAAATCCACAACCTTTTGAGGTCTTTTTGGGTATAACTAGAAAGAGGGTAGTTTGAACTCAAATTCAAATTCAAACTACTTCCATCCCATGAATTCAAAAGTGGGAGGCATATTCTTACTCAGCCCATTTTTGTGAGCTCACACACCAATTTTCACTCCATTTGGAGTTAATCTTGACATGAGCTAAGTTTAGCTAATTCAAACTCAATTTGAATTTCAAAGTGCATATGTGCTGAAAATTTATTCAAACACTTCACAATTTTAATTCTATCAACTTCAAACGGGCTTGTGGTTGATAATTCAAAATTGAGAGTGTATTTGGGTCTCTACTGTTTATAGCAGTGGGGAAAATTTAATTTCAGAGGTTAAACCTCAGGCGGGACCCACATGTCAGCGTCAGCAGCAAAATCAACTGACTGAAGAGTCGAGCTCGGTTACTTGCGCGTGACCTAGAAGCCGCCACGGTGAGCAGCGGCAAGGACAGCAGCTGGTTGCTGCTCCTAGCTACTGAACCGCCTCGCTGCCCTTCTTATCTCCGCAGCCGAGCCGACCCGAGGCAGCACCGAGACGTCGTCGCCTCTTGCGCAAGAAAAGTGTTTCCTGGCCACCGCTCTCCCGGAAACTGATCGGAGAACCAGTGATTACAGCCGCTCCACTCCCTCTAAACTGCAAAACGGTACTAGAGGCTCTCCTGTTCCTTCCCCGTCGTAGGAAATTAGCTGAACTCGGATGATCTCGCCCATACCGAAAGTTCTTTCCGGTGACCTATGTTCGCCGCACATCGGGCTCCCATGGACAGCACAAACAGGAGAGTGTCACGCCCAAGCTAAGGCGTCCTCGGACGCGTTAGAGACTGGTGCTGCTCACCCCCGAACCACAGCCCGAGTGTTTGATCACCGGCGACGAATTTCAGTTTCCCCTTTCACTCGGCGCAGACCGACCTTCAGGTGCGGATCCGTCAAATTATCACTCCATAATTGTTTAGAGAGTCTCAAACTGTTCCTACACAAACTAGACATAGTGGCGCACAAGTTGGCTTCACAACACCTAGCATGAAAACCCCTGTACATGGCGTATTTCCAAGCTTGCCAACGGCGGCTTATTCGGGAAGCGTCGGGCGCACGGTGAGAGCTTACCTAGAGCCCATTCCGAGCTGCTTCGAGCCCATGCCGAGCTTTCCTAGGGTCCACTGATGCTCTCCGGCCTTTTGCTCGATCGGTTTGGGTGCTAGGAAGTTCGGCCGACACGGCCGAAGTTCTTCCGAAGCCGCCGCTCGTCACCGGCCGTGTTCCGGTGACTGTCACGATGAGCTGAGCCCAGCATCATGTTCCCCAGGTAGAATTAGGCAGAGGCGGCCAAGATTGTGAAGTTTGGCACACGGCAGAAGCCCTCCGGCGAGCACTCCAGCGAGGGGGGCGGCGGCCGAGCGCGGGAGGCCGGAGGTAGACGAAGCCCCTGGGATTTTAAAACCAGGATTTGCTGTGGCACCGGATCGGGTGCGGCTGCACGCGAAAGATTCCATAGCCCCATGTGTCGACCGCTAAGAAGTTGACACGTAGCCCCGGTCCCACGCGCAGCAATTTAAACATTTTCCCGATTTTCAAATTTTGTTCAAACTTCAAACCCACATAACTTTGGCTAGGAAACTCCAAATCGAGTGAACCAAATTTTGTTGGATTCAGCTCTCTGAGTAATTTCCAAAAGCATGTTTCACTTCATGAAACCCTTAGTTCTCCAGAATTAATTTTTCAATTTTTAAACTGTTTAGAATTTTAACTGGAGATCCCTTTGGAGGAAAATTCGGAATTTTTGCTAGGATGTTCACCAAAATATCCCTGAGCTACCATAAAAAGTTCAGATCCATTTGAGCTCATTTGATCCACCTAATGTTGTGATTAATAAAACTGTTCCAGAGGAAATAGAAAATGTCCAGAAACATTTTCATAATTTCTCTGAAATTGTTTAATTCATATCTTTAGCTAGGAACCTTCAAATTAAGTGAGACCTACTCTATTAGAACCCTCTGAAAATAAAGTTTTCAGAATGTCATGGCTTGCTCCATGAAAATCCCTAGAACACCCTAGGAGCTCCAATGAAGTCAAGTACAAAATTATTTGTGGAGAGCTCAAATGAGCTTTGCTGCGAATGAAACTTGGCCAATTCTCTGTTTAGGTTGTATCCGAACAACAGTAAAAATTTCAGAGTCATTGGGTCTGTCTAGTAAGACTTATAGTCCTCACAAGTCTAACCTCAATTCAAATGCATCTAAATTGACACATGTTTATGTTTATCATATGTAGTCGCTAAGGTTAAGGAGGAACCCGAAGTCTTAGACTTCACTCCGTAAGAACAGCTAGCCTACGACCAAGAGGAGCAAGGCAAGCTCCGGTTTGCATTAACTCATTTTACAAATTTTTACTGTTTTGAGAACTTAATTTGAGCACCCACTTACTTCTCGCATTAGAGTCTTGTTTGGAAACCCAATTGCATAGCTAAGAAAACCCTGGTTTGGGATTAGGTTTGAAAACCTCGTTAGCTACAGCAATGCTAAGATAGTGTAGGACTCGGTACAAGTCGAGTAGTTGGAACTGCTCGCGAGAATAGGCTAGAGGCACATCGCTTGGGTAAAGATAGCAAATGAAACACATGGCAATAAAAATGAGACCGAGCAGAGAGTAAGGGCAGCAGGACTTTGGGGCCTGGGTTACATAGCTACGCTTGTGTCGATTGAGGACCGAGCTGTGTGTGGGCCTATTGAACAAGCTAGAACAGTACCGAAGACCTACCGGCTATATGGGAACCGGGAAACCGATGTAGCTCAGATAGCTGGGTATTGAGGTATTGCCTGTCGTTCAGAGGGTAGGTTGAGAGCTTGAGGTGTAAATCGGCTGGTGGCACTCCAGATGCGCACGCAGAGACCTCTTACTCGAGACGATAGGACCGGTTCAATATTTGGCTAACGGGTGAAAGGTGGTTGCGTACGATGTCCGTGATGGTTGCTGTAGGCAACATCGAGTACGGGCGTACGTGAAGGGTTATCCGGGTAACCCTGCAGGTGTAAATCGATTATAATCACCGTCCCTCACGGTCAGTGAGTACCACTTGTTCACTGTACCGTGACGTAGAAAGAACAGGCTAGATACATGTTAAAAGTTTGCTGATTTGAATATTATACTTTGCTTGTTAATGTCTTGTTGTAGCTTAGAGATAATTATAGTTCTTTTAAACTTTGGGCAAAGTACATGAGAGAAATGTGTTTCTTGTTTGATTGCGGCTCTCTCATGTGCCTTAGCGTAAGGTTCTCCACAACCTGCTGCTAAAACTTGAAAGTAAGGTTCAAATAATTAGGCGAGTCCTTTGCAAATTATTTACCTCATGTACCCTATACCCTTCATGTAGAAGTTTTATGTATAGGAGAGACGGGTCAGTCTTGCTGAGCCATCGTGCTCACTGCTTGTGTTTGAAGCTTTTTCAGGGGTTTATGAGTAAGGGACTCCCGAGGAGGAGACGGAACCCCAGGAGGGGAACTCCGTCGAGTGGGAGTCGTGCACGCCACCGGGTTAGTGTGTGTGCGTGCTAGCAGGGACACATTCACGGGCTAAACGTGAACTCGATGCATAGTCTAGGCCTGTTAGTGTAGACTGGACTTATTTTGTTGTAAAAATGACATAAACTGGTTTATGTAATAAAACTTTTCTTCCGCTTTGTATCTTTGATGTGCGTTATCCGGTGTTGTGCAACGCAGCACCCCTCAGTGTGATCCTGGCTCGACGACGCCGTGGGCCCTTGCAAAAAATTCCTAGAACACCCTATGATCTCCAATTAAGGCCAAATACACGATTATTTGTGGAGAGCTCAAATGAGCTTTGCTGCAAATGAAACTTGGTCAAGTCTCGGTTTAGGTTGTATCCGAACCATATTAAAAATTTCAGAGTCATTGGGCCTGTCTAGCAATATTTTTAGTCTTCACAAATTCAACTTCAAATTCAAATGCATTCAAATTGATACATATATGTAATTATCTCATGTAGTCGCTAAGGTTGAGGAGGAGCCCGAAGTCTTAGACTTCATAACCCCAGAAGAACAGCTAGCCTACAACCAACAGCAGCAAGGCAAGCTCCGGTTTGCATTAACCATTTTATAAACTTTAATGTTTTGAGAACTTACATTGAGTATCCACTTTATTTCTGCATTAGAGTCTTGTTTGAAAACCCAAATCCGTAGCCAGGAAAACCCTGTGTTGGGCTTATGTTTGTAATCCTCGATTAGCTACTGCAATGCAAAGATAGTGTAGGATTCGGTACAAGTCGATTAGTTGAAACTGCTCGTGAGAATAGGCTAGAGGCACACTACTCGGGTAAAGATAGCAAATGGAACACATGGCAATAAAAATGAGACCGAGCGAAGAGTAAGGTCAGAAGGACGTTGGGGCCTGGGTTCCATAGCTCCGCTTGTGTCGGTTGAAGACCAAGTTGTGTGTGCACCTGTTGAACAAACTAGAACAGTACCGGAGACCTACCGGATATATGGGAACCGGGAAACCGATGTAATTCGTGTAGCTGGGTGTTGAGGCATTGCTTGTCGTCAAGAGGGTAGGTTGAGAGCTTGAGGTGTAAATCTGCTGGCGGCACTGCGAATATGCGCGCAGAGACCTCTTGCTCGGGACGATAGGACTGGTTTGACATTTGGCTGACGAATGAAAGGTGGTTGCCTACGATGTCCATGATGGTTGCTATAGGCAACATCGAGTACAGGCATACGTGACGAGTTATTCAGGTAACCCTGCAGGTGTAAATCGATTATAATCACCGTCCCTCACGGTCAGTGAGTACCACATGTTCACTGTATCGTGACGTAGAAAGAACAAGATAGCTCCATGTTAAAATGTTGCCGATTGAAAGATGGACTATGATTGTAAATGATTTTCTGTAGTTTAGAGCTAATTAAAGTTACTTTCAACCTTGGGCAAAGCACATGAGAGAAATGTGTTTCTTGTTTGATTGCGGCTCTCTTGTGTGCCTTAGCATGATGTTCTCCACAACTTGCTGCTAAAACTTGAAAGTAAGGTTCAACTACTTATGCGAGTCCTTTGCAACTTATTTTCCCATTTACACTGTAATCCAGCATGTAGAAGTTTCATGTATAGGAATGACGGGTCAGACTTGCTGAGCTATCATGCTCACTGCTTGTGTTTGAAGCTTTTGCAGTGTGTTATGAGGCCGAGGAGGAGACGGAACCCCAAGAGGGAAACCCTGTTGAGTCGGAGTCATGCACGCCGCCGTGTTAGTGCGTGTGTGTGCTAGAGGGGACACGTTCATGGGCTGAACATGAATTTTGTTTGTAGTCTACGCCCGTGAGTGTGGACTGAACATATTTTGTTGTAAACATGTTTATAAACTCTTTTATGTAATAAAACTTTGCTTGCGCTTTGTACCTTTTATGTGTGTTATCCGGTGTTGTGCAACGCAGCACCCCTCAGCGTGATCCTGGCTCGACGAGGCCGTGAGGCCGTGTCATTTTTCTATATTAAGAATCCTGGCATGTATAGTCTCATGTTTAGGAGTGACGGATAAGGCTTGCTGAGCCACCGTGCTTAGGGTTGCTATATTAAGATGTTGCAGGTGAGACGTATGAGGAAAGCTCCGAGGATGAGTGTAACATCCTCAATTTTACTATCATGCATTGCATACATTTTTCTTATAGAGAAGCATTTAAAAAGAAGAAGAAAATAAAGAGAGGAATATAGAAGAAAATAAAATAATAAAAGAAAATAAAAATAGAAATAATGAAAATAAATAGAATAGAAAATAAATAAAAAAATAAATAAAATAGCCAAACCTGCCCCCCCATTTTCCCCCAAAATTCTCCCAATTTTTCCCAAATTCCCCTCTCCCCTAATTTCCCAAATTTTCCCTAATTTTACTGATTTTCACATAATTTCCCAAATTTCCCCTAGGGAATTTTCCCTAATTTTCCTGATTTTCCCATAATTCCCCAAAATTCCCCTAGGGAAATTTCCCCAACATTTGGGGTGATTTTCCCCCAATTTGGCCGCACCTCTTAGGGCTTGTTTGGGTAATAAGAAATGGAGTGGATTGGAGTGGAATGGACAGGAAAATGAGCTAATTTTTACTGTAACCCTCCTCAATCCACATCAAATGGAGAGTATTTAGTTGTATCCAAACAAGCCCTTAGGGCGGGGAAAACCCTAGTGTGCCCCTCCCCCTTGGCCGCAACCCGTAAGGGGGGGAAACCCTAGCTGCCCCCTTTTTTGTGGGCTTTTATTTTCCCGAATAATCTCAGCCATTGTTGGAAAATAGATAATAAAATCACAGCCCCTAGCTTCCACCACTTTTAAAATTAAATCTTAGCCCTTGGATAATTGAGTTGCTAAAATACTAGCCTCCCTAGCTATTTTCCCCTCATATAAATAAAACCCTCCCTCCTTTAGCCGCCACCCCAGCCCAAAGAACCCCTGGCCGCCGCCCTCCCCTGCTGCCAAGCTCAGGTTGCTGCCCCTTGTTGGAGTTTGGCCGTCGTCGAAGCTCCGCCACGCCTCGCCGTCGCTGGAGAAGAAGCCCACGACGGTGTGCCCTAGCCGCAGCTGCATAATTCTCCAAGAAAATCTCCAGCTGCTGCCATTGCAAGGAGAAGGCCCTGCCGCAAGGAAGAGCCGAGGAAGAAGTGAGGTAGGTTTTTGTTACCCCTCTTACCACATCGCCGCTGTTTCTACGCACCCGTTTTCTCCACCCCCTGCAAGCAGAAATTTCTGCGTGTGTCAGACCATGTTTTGGTCAATTTTTGATGGTGGAATTGATCTACAAACTGTTTCAAGATCATAACCACGTCCACACTTGATCCCAGCAGCCTTGTTCATCATAAAACCCCATGGAAGCCTACTAAAACTAATAAGAACACGTGCTAACTGATTTTTATAAACTGCACCATAGGAATTGCATTTATCCACCTCATTGCATCTTGAGTAAAGTTTGTGCATGATAATTGATTGCTGTAATCTTTGTATGTGCATGGTCGTTAGTAGAAGGACAAGCTCATGAGGCCGTCTACGAGGAACTACAGCACCAGGAATTCGAGACGCTTGAGCAACACGAACCGCGGGAGCAAGACAAGTGCCCCTTGACCATATTGATCTCATGTTTTTTTGAAACTGTTTTGCTTGCGAAAACTTGTATGCTTGTATAAACTTGATGGGACACCCTTTTATAGGAGTTTACTAGTTTTGTTAACCATCCTTGTCACCTGGAAAGTTGAAGAGTCGGGTATGGTCGTTTTTCCTTTTTGCTTCGCCTAACTTACGGGATATGGGAAGCAGAAATAAAACGTGTTTAGCTACTGCACTAACAAGAACAACAACAACAAAAACAAAGCCTTTGTCTCAAGCATGTTGAGGTAGGCTAGATATAAAACCCAAACTAGTTTCATATCCATAGATATGGCTGGTTTTGATGCTGGCTCGCCAAGCCTATCACAACCCTCCTCCTTTACCCGGGCTTGGGACCGGCTGTACCTACTAACTAATGAGAATAAAGATAATAAGAACTTGATGATGTTAATAAGCATGGAATCAGGAAGATCTAGGCGAGCTTGGTCCAAATAAGGGGTCATGCAAAGTTTCATGATTTATGGAAATGATTTGCAACCCATTTTCCAAAATGAACTTTAAATAACAAAGAATTCAAATGCAGATTTGAATTTGGATGAAACTTGCCCAATTGTCTAAATGCCTCTCAGATTTAAACTCCCACAAATTGAATTCCATCATTTTCCAATTTTGGGAGATAATTTAGAAGATAAGGAGGCCCTGAAATGTGGGACCCACATGTCATTGAGGGAGCTGAAAATTGCAAAAGATCTTTACAAAGCAGTCTCCGTTTTGCTTCTCACAGGCGCTCGACAGCAGTACTCACTGCTCGGCCGACCGCCTCCCACGCGAACCGCCTCAGCCGAGGTTTTTATACCTTCTGCCGTGCTCCCTTTCGCCCTCATCACCGAAGCCTCGGCACTGCTCTTTCTTAACTCGCGTGAGAAACAACCGAGCCGCTGCCGCCGTGCTCTCGATCGATCAGCTACGCCGTAGTCCGTGTGAAAGCCTCAGCTGGTCAGCAAAACGGCACCACAGATCCTCCCATGACATCCTCGAGCCATCACCGAGCTAGTTTGTGCTCTCTGCACCGAGATACCCCGGTTTCCGTGGTGGCCGAAAGCAACAGCGACAAGGTGCTCTCGTGGGCAGCTCCACACAGAGGTTTTCACGACCAAGTGAGAGGACTCTTGGACGAGCAAGAGCTCCCTGCAGCTTCCATCAAAAGCTCAACGCTTGTCTTCGCTTCTTGCCGACGAATTTCGGGATTCCTCTCCGGCCGGTGTAAACAGACCCGCGGGTAAGGATCGTTTAAATTCTCGCGCTATGATGGTTTAGAGCTCTGCAGATTCCACACACAGAACCTAGGCTTGTGTAGCAATCTTTCTTCTTCACAAACCATAGCATGAAACCCATGGTAGGAGGCTTGCTCTGAGCCTTTCCGACAGCTACCGCGATAAGTTGCATCAGGCACACGATGAACCCTAGTCTAGAGCCATTTCTGAGCCATGCCGAGCTTTCCTAGCATCCACCGGTGCTCTAGAGCTTGGAAACCGAGGCTTGGAGGGCTTTGGACGTTCGGGCAACGTCGCTGGACTTCATCCGAGCCGCTGCACCGGTGCGGGATGGTTTAGGGAGATCGTCGGCCCAGGAAAATCATCTCATCATGTTCCTCGCATGAGGATAGAGCCTGGCGGCAAGTAGCAGCTCAGGAATTGGCAGGGCGACCGAGCTCAGCGAGCTCCAGCAAGCCCCGGCGGCACTATCGCGCAGGGGCGAGAGGTAGACGAAGGGGGTGCCGGACCCGCCTGTCAGTCACTCGGGAGAGAAGGGCTTGATACTCTGTGGCGCCGGATCAGCTGTGACAGCATGATAAACAGTTCTGTGGCCCCGTGTGGCGCTCTACCGACACCGACACGTGTCCCATAGACCCACAGTCAGTTTTAAACTTTTCCTGGATTTATTCAAATTCCAGATTTTTCCCCAAACTTTAGAAGAGCATAACTTTTGCTAGGAACCTCCAAATTTAGTGATTCAAATTGGGTTAGATTCAGATTGACAAACTCTATCCAAATATGAAACCCAATTTGTATGACAGGCATTAATTAATTCTGGAAAATTCTTTAAATCTTTTTGAAAAAGAATTTTAGAGGGATTTTGGTTTATCCAAAAAACCTCAAATTTGGTCATAATAGTCTTTAGTGTGTTATTAGAAACCTGTAAAAGTTTCAGCTCATTTGGAGTTGATTTGATCAGAATAATTCAGATTGTAATTTTATGTGTTCAAATGAATACAGAAACATTTTCAGAGAATTTCCAAAACTTGGAAATTCAGTTCGGGGCAATTCTTAGCTCCAAAATCCTAGGAATATCCATGCAAGCTCTATGAACTGTAATTGAAATTGTAGTTCACTAAGTTTGACATGAACAGGGGTGTTGCCTCAGAATTAATTCATCTTTGTTTAAATACTTAGAGAATTGTTCTGAATAAAACACTCAATGAAAAGTACAAATTTTTGGTCCAGATGACTTTCTTGTGATAAGAAACTCACATGAAAATTATCAGCTCCATTGGGGCTCTGGATCACCACTGTCATGTGTAACCTCTTAAGGTGATCAACACTTAAGTCGGAAAAGCACTCAACTTTTGATCATAGTGTTTAAACCCAACCTAAGCCACTAGCACCAGTGTCATTTTAAATTCTTAAACAGGGTTCCAGTTTTTAAACTGTCATTAGATCTTATTAGCAAAAACTTTTCAATTAAATACATATGCATGATCATATCGTGTAGCATATACGTGAAGAACGTGAGAAGGACTTGAAGATCAAGGAGGGAGGAAAACAAGTGATCAAGCTCCAAGTGATCATCACTAACTGATTGTATTCTTAGTCACCTGCAAAACAGGCAAGCCCCGGTTTGTATTTGAACAGTTTTATGAAACATTTCCATTTCTAGAGCTCATAGTTTGAATTGTTTGTTGCATTGAGTCTAGTTGATATTGAAAACCCCAGTGCATAACCAGAAATACCTAAGAGAGAAAGGGTACAATAGCACCTCCTCGAGTGGATTTGGCTACGCTAATGTTTGTAGGAAAGGTCCGGTAGAAGTCGAGTAGTTGGAATCTACTCGCGAGTTTAGGGCTGGTTTACTCGGAACGGATCCAAAATAGAAAAGATGAGGAAAGTTCACACATAAGAAATGGAGACCGGGCAGGGAGGTTTAGATGCAGCAGGTTGCGAACCGTGCGTGCATTGCCCTGCCTGTGTCGTTTAAGGCCCGTCCGTGCTTGGCCCTGTTGGACAAGTTTGAGTTGTGTACCGGGCGCATACTGGCTATATGGGACCCAGGAAACCGATGTACCTTGGGAGATCCATAGTGGAACTTTTCCAACTTCCTTAGGCTTTGGCGTCAGGGTAGCAGGAGGTAACTCGCTTAAGAACATACCACTGCAGGTATGTACCTTGAGGGAGCTTGCGTACTCGGGGCAGTTGGACTGCGTCCAATGTGGAAGATCTTGGGAAAGGTGGCCGCGTACAACGCCAGTCGAGGTTGCTGCCGGCAACTCAGAGTACGGGTGTACGTGTCATGTAGTCCAGGCGTGTACTGATTCGAATCACTGTCGCTCGCGGTCATATGAGCATACTTGCCCACTACGTCTTGACGTAGTAACAACTGGAACTGGTTATCTTTTGAACTTGATAAGGCTGTGTTGTAACTTGTATTGCAACCATGATTGAATTAGACATAGGCTCATTAAACTTTACTTTCACTTTGTGCAAGGAGCATCGCAACAAAGCGTTTCTTATTTGATTGTGGAGTTGCGATGCTTTTCGGCTCAAGGTCCGCACAATGGGGCTTAAAATCTGAAAGTTAAGGATCAACTTTAGGCGAGTCCTTTATGCAAATCTAGCTAACCCAATTACAACCGTCGTGCATGTAGAGTTTCTTGTTTAGGAGAGACGGATCAGTCTTGCTGAGCCTATGTCTCACGCTTGCTATATAAGTGGTTTTGCAGGTTAACATCGATGATAAGAAGAAGGTTGTCCGTTGAGACTCGGTGACCTCCGAGTCGTTTAACACGAGGAGAACCCAGCCGCTGCTGTTGTCTTCGTGTTGCTAGCGAGAGGAGTCCACGGGCTGGACTCCATCTCAAGTGCTCTTTAGTTATTCGAAGTGAGTTGTTATAGACTTCCGCTATAGTTACTTGATGTAAATTATTTACAAAGAAAAACTTGTAAGCTTCCGCTATCATTTTCTCATACATGTGATGACAAATAGTGAAGCATCATTTATTACAAGCCAGGTGTCGAATATAAATAAGTCTTACATAGCATATGTCTCGATGGACGATATTAAGTTCATAACAAGTAAATATAATAGCAGCGGAATATTATTCTTGTGGGCTCCGTCACAGGCGTTGCCCGAGGGACTCCATGAACCTAGAATCTTTCGTCGGGTCCAAAGTCTTGATCATTAAACACCACACCGTTCTCTTGACCTGAGCAGCAATTTAATCCAACAAATATGCAAGGTTGAGTACCGATGGTACTCAGCAAGTGTGGGAAAGTTATGTCATGCATGGCTAGAACAAGGAGAGGTTGAACTCATGGTTGAAGCACTACACAATTATTGCCTACCACCTTAGCTTATTAAGCACCTACATTACTACACCGGTGAAATGGTCCCAAACTCCCAACCCTTCATCAAGTAACCATAATCATCATATCCAATGTCAAGCTCCCCGCTTAACATCCTCAACTTCCAAAGCCATCATCCTTTAATTATGAATAAGTCCAAGCCGCTCTTGACCGTGAGCACGGCTGTCATGACAGTTTAGACTCTGCAGAGTTTGCACCACTGTACCCACATGTAGTGATTTCATCCCCTGTTGCCGGGTGGACTAAAAGAACCTCCATTATGCCAGTGGCTACGAACCACATTCACACTTCCCAGGTGTGTAGCTAGGAGATCACTACGAAGCCTTTACAAAGGGATTCCCGACGAGTGTGGGCCCACTGAGGTTTCACCCCAAACAGCGTACAAGAGACTCCAACCCCGCTGCAGTGGCCCCCTCTTGAGCCTTGCGGTTCATATGGTAGTCCAGCTGACACCTATTCCCCGCACCATGCAACACAGCCATACTATGCCGGGGATACACCTAATTAATTGGCCAAGCTGCCCCATCTCAGCATGTGGTTGGCACGGTAAAACCAGGTTACATGCTCCATGAACCGGTCCTTAGGATCCAGGCAAGTACTAAACACAAACCCGAGTCTCGTGAACACAACACCAACAAATCATCCAACTTGCCTTGATCCCTACCTCTACATAACTCATAACATCTCATTCAAGAGTATGGTAAAATAAATTGATGATCTCATATCCCAAATATCCCATTCTAAGCATGGCTAAGCATAAGCATGTTAATAAGTGACATAATAAAATAAATCCCAACCCAAGCTACAAGGAAATAAGATATTGCAATTCTAGGGAAACTTCCTAGCATGGGTTTCATATTTCAATTGACAATGCAAATGATTCTATCTACACATCCTAGCATAGAATCAAAGTGGTCAAGGACACTTGCCTCCTTCCTGCTGCTATTGAAATGGGTAGTCCTGATCTTGGAAAGGGAGAACTTGCTCTGGAGCAGGTTCTACATCATACCATCACACATAGCAAAAGAAAAGCAACAATCCATAAGGCATAGTTCACACTTCCACTTCATATAAACCACACATTCACATTTATGAAAGCCATTCACAAACTCTATGTGTTGTGGTTACTCTATGCACTTTTAAACATGTGTATATGATTTCTACTTTTCTATTCATATTTATGCTTGTATACTATATATATGAGTTTCCAATTTAAATAAATTCCTTATATTTAATTGATACACCTTTTAGCTAAAATGTATGCATGAAATGTATTTTCCTACTTCATATGTGTCTTCAAACCTTCTACCAACACTAAACTGAATTCTTTGGATTTTGGAAACTTCATTTATCATTTTCTAGTTATTTATACCTAGCTTGCTATATTTTCAGATTTATTTCCTATGCCTAAATGTGCACTTTATTATGAAAATAGCAAGACACCTCATCTAAACAGAATAGGTTTTGGGTCTAAAATATTAAATAATATATTTTTGAACTTCTCTTCTGATGTGAACTATTTTACATTTATTTTACTAATTTTCAGAATTATTCTCTACTTAAAAATGTGTCCCTATTACTAATAAATGCGAATAATCAATTAAACAGATTCATTTCAGCCAAAAATCTATTTTTATCTCACTCCAAAGTTTTCCAAGTACTAGAAAGGTTTTTAATTTGAATTTACAATGTGTTTGTCCCATCTTTTAAATTTTAAACACTAAACACATATTCAAATTCCTAAATTTAATATCACATAGGGTTAAAAAGGTAAACTCACCCCACTACAGGGTCCATTATATTATTTTAAGAACTTCCAGGGGTCTAGCTACACTTAACAGAGGGGTTTTTTCGTAATTTTTATTAAGTCCAGGGGCTAAAACTGATTTTTAAATGAATTTACATGATTTTCTGAAGTTCCAGGGGCTAGATCAGAAGTTTCCGGGGCTAGCTCTTATTTTCCGAGAACCCCAGGGGGTAGCGCGTAACAATTCCAGTCTTTATAACGCGGGACTGACGTGGACCGTCCGATTTAAAACAGACGGCTGAAATTATAACATCGAACCGGTACGCGGGAGTTAAACTCTACCGTGCGATTTAAAATAGACGGCGCACAAGCGGCCACGTCGCTCTGATCGAGCGCGGGCGGCGCTGCCCGGCAGCGCACGGCGGCGGGAGGCGGCGATCTCGCCCGAGAGTTTCGGATCTTTGTAAATTCTTCCTAGAACTGGGATTTTATGGCATAGATCGGTAGAGGGGAGGTCAGGGATCTCACCTCGGGGTTTTCTTGAGCTCGGAGGTCCCGAAAAGCGATCGGCGACGAGGTCCGAGGTGAATTCATGGTGAGGCTCGTCGCCGCTGTGTTTGAACCGCAAATCACCGAGTTTTCTGCACCTGCAAGGTTCCCCAGAGGCGGTGGATCAAGACCAGCGAGTTAGATCAGAATTCCCGAGCGTAGATCGAGCAGAATTCGCCGGAGGGGCCCGGGTTCTCACCGGAGAGAAAATCGGCGGATCGTGGGGGAAAACGGGACGATGCCGGGGTTTTTATAGACGGGGGAGGGCGGCGTTCGGTTGTGATCGAGTTTGCGTCGCCCACGAACGAAATTCGGCTGGGATACGCGAGGATCCGGGGCGGTTTTGATTCGGGGTGAGAAGAGTCCGGCCGAGCGCGGGCGCGAGCGCGAGGAGGAAGAAAGGTTGGCGGGCCCCGCGTGTCAGTGGGAAGAAGGGAGGGCACGGCTGCGGGCTGGCGCGGGATGGGGTGGGCCGACTGGTGGGTTTCGTCCCACTGGCCGGTTTTTTTCTGTTTTTCTTTTTCTTTTTCCATTTCTTTTCTGGTTTGAATTTGAATTTGAATTCCAACTAAGTTTGAATTTCTGCAGCCCATGCAATACGTCCAAAAATTTTTAAATTCCCCTCTTAACAGGATTTTGGGGTGTTACAGCTCTACCCCCCTTAAAAGAAATCTCGTGCTCGAGATTGGTGTTTCTAAGAAAACAATTCCGGAAATTGTGCCTTAAGCTCATCTTCCCGCTCCCATGTGGCCTCCTCTTCCGAGTGATGCTTCCACCGCACCTTGCACATCCGGATTCTTTTATTTCTGGTGAGGCGTTCCATTGTCTCCAAAATTTTGATTGGTTGCTCGGCATAAGACAAATCCTCAGCTACGTCCACCTCATTCATGGGTAACACCTCTTCAGGCGTTCTCAGACATTTCTTGAGCTGTGACACATGGAATACATCGTGCACATCCGATAGGTGAGCCGGTAATTCTAGTTGATACGCCACTTCGCCTTTCCTCTCCAGCACTTGAAAGGGTCCGATGTATCGAGGTGACAACTTCCCTCTCACCTTGAATCGACGAAGTCCTCGGATAGGGGACACCTTGAGATAAACATAGTCTCCCACGTTGAAAACGAGCTCTCTTCTCCGTACATCGGCATAGCTCTTTTGCCGTGTTTGTGCTATCCTCAAGTTGTTACGAATTGCCCTCACTTTCGCCTCGGCTTCTTGTAGTACTTCGGGACCAAACACTTTACTTTCCCCTGTTTGGTTCCAAAATAATGGAGTTCTGCACTTCCTCCAATACAAAGCTTCGAACGGTGACATCTTCATACTAGCCTGATAGCTGTTGTTATAGGAAAACTCCGCATACGGTAAGTTCTTATCCCAACTCCGATTGTTTTTGAGTGCACACGCTCCCAGCATATCCTCGAGAATCTGATTGGTCCTTTCCGTCTGCCCGTCAGTTTGGGGATGATAGGAAGAGCTGAAATTCAGATGGGTTCCCATGGTTTCATGCAACTTCTGCCAGAACCTTGAGGTGAACTGTGTCCCTCGATCCGACAATATCTTCTTTGGCACTCCATGGTAACACACGATCCTTGACATGTACAACTCAGCCAATTTGGATCCACTGTAGCTTTCCTTCACAGGGATGAAGTGAGCTATCTTGGTTAGCCTGTCGATGATGACCCATATTGAATCATATCCTGATTGGGTCCTTGGCAATCCCACTATGAAATCCATACCGATTTCTTCCCATTTCCATTCAGGCACTTTTAGTGGTTGCAATAATCCCGCGGGTCGTTGATGTTCTGCTTTCACCAACTGACATGTGTCACATAGGGCAACATGTTCTGCGACATCTCCCTTCATGCCATAGCACCAATACCTGCTCTTGAGGTCCTGGTACATCTTCGTACTCCCAGGATGGATGGAATAATCGGAATCATGAGCCTCCTTCAAAATCAATTCACGGATCTCCTTCACTTCTGGCACACAAATTCTTTTTCCGTGCCACACCGTACCTTGTTCATCCTCTCTGAAACCAGGGGCTTTAATTTTCTTGATGAGTTCTCTAATCTCTTGTATCTTCTCGTCATTCTTCTGACCATTTCGGATGTCTTTCTCTAATGTGGAGTCCATTTCCATGGCGATGACCTCACCACTGTTCACCAGACATAGATTGAGTCTTATCACATCGTCCTTCAATTCTGCAGGCATGTCCTTCAAGCTCAACCTATTGACCTGCACTTTCCGGCTTAAAGCATCTGCCATGACATTCGCTTTCCCAGGATGATAGTTGATGCCCACATCAAAATCATTGATTAGCTCTAACCATCTCCTTTGTCCGAGGTTGAGATCTGGCTGTGTGAAAATGTACTTTAAACTCTTATGATCCGTATATATCTCTGTCCTCTTCTCCATCAAGTAGTGCCGCCAAATTTTCAACGCGTGTACCACTGCGCCTAGCTCTAGGTCATGTGTAGGATAGTTCTTCTCGTGCTTCTGGAGCTGCCAGGATGCATAAGCCACGACATGCCCTTCTTGCATGAGAACACATCCCAACCCGTTTCTAGAGGCATCGCAGTACACAGTAAAGTTCTTCTGCATATCTGGCATAACTAGCACTGGGGATGTTGTCAATCTTTTCTTTATCTCCTGAAAACTCGTCTCGCACTGCGGCGTCCATGTGAATGTGATTCCCTTCTCCAACAGTTTGGTGAGGGGCCTCGAGATCTTAGAGAATCCCTCAATAAACCGTCGATAGTATCCTGCCAATCCCAAGAAGCTTCGAACTTCCCCGACATTTTCAGGGGTCTTCCACTTCTGTATATCCTCGATTTTGGCGGGATCTACAGAGATTCCTCCCTCCGAGACTATATGTCCTAAGAAGGGAACTCTCTTCAGCCAAAACTCACACTTGCGCAACTTGGCATATAGTTGGTGTTCTCTCAGCTTCTGCAACACCAACCTTAGATGTTTATCATGTTCCTCTTCATCTTTGGAGAAAACCAGAATGTCGTCTATGAAACCACCACAAATTTGTCCAGATATTCCATGAATACCATGTTCATGAGATACACAAAGTACGCCGGGCATTAGTTAGCCCAAAAGGCATGACAGTGTATTCATACAGTCCGTACCGAGATACGAAAGCTGTCTTGGGAATATCAGATTGCCTTATCTTAAGTTGGTGGTATCCCGACCTGAGATCAATTTTTGAGAACACACAAGCTCCCTTCAACTGATCAAACAAGTCTTTAATGCGGGGTAATGGGTACTTATTCTTGATGGTTACCTCATTCAAGGCACGGTAGTCCACGCATAACCTTTGGGTCCGTCCTTTTTAGGCACAAATATGACTGGAGCTCCCGAAGGTGAGGAACTACGACGAATATACCCCTTCTCCGTCAATTCTCTCAAATGATCCTTGAGTTCTCCCAGCTGTTTGGAGTCCATCCGATAAGGTCTCTTGTATATCGGGGTTGTTCCAGTCACTAGCTCAATTTCGAATTCCACTTCACGATCAGGAGGCATACCAGGCGACTCCTCCAGAAAACATCTGGATATTCCCTAATGGTCCTGATCTCCTCCACTTTCACCTCAACTTGATTTAATTTAATGTCCCTCCTAGGCTCTTGTATTGTTATAAACTTTACTCTTGTACCACTAGGGTGAGTTAGTTCCACCGTTCTGGTCGAACAATGGATGATTCCTTTATGTTTGGTCAACCAATCCATACCCAAAATAATATCGATCCCTTGTGAATCTATCACTATGAGGTTGGCAGTAAATACTACCCCCTTAATGTCTAGATTCACCTTGGGACACACTTGTCTTGTCCTTATTTCTCCACCTGGAGAGTTTACTGCTATCATATGGTTCATTTGTGTTGTTGCTAGATCATGTTTCTTAACAAACCCTTGAGCAATGAACGAGTGGGTAGCACCAGAATCAAACAGCAGGGTTGCAATGTGTAAATTTGCAGGAAACTTACCAACTACCACGTCAGGTGCCTCTTGCGTTTCCTTCATGGTGACGTGGTTCACCCGTCCTCTCATTACGTTCTGCTGTTGTGGCTGCGTGGGCTTCTTCTTTGGGCACTTATGGGCGTAGTGCCCCACTTCACCACAGTTGAAACATTGCACCCCAACCTTAGGTGCCTGGCCTTTGCTGTCTTGGGGTTGGTTTGGGGGTCCTTGCACTGCTGGTCGAGGTTGATATGTAGGGCGAGGCTGCTGTACGAACTGACGTTGTGGCTGTATTGGTGCTGCCGGAGGCCTGTAGTTCGTGTTGTACCCTCTTGGTGCTGAGTAAGGTACCGCAGCATGGTTCGTCTGCCCCGCGGGTTGCTGCATCAGACGTGGGCGGGTGTTGCTCCCTGAGGCCTGATGTGACCACCCGGCCTTCCTCTTGTTCTCATTTTCCAAGGCCTTCAGCTTCCTTTCTACCACAAATGCTCTGTCCACCATCTTTTGGAAGCTTTCATACTTGTTGGAGGACATTGCACACTGCATTTCTGCGGTAAATCCTTCCACAAAACAGTCCATTTTCTGCTCATCAGTCTCTATATCCCGTGGAGCATAACAGGAGAGTTGAGTAAATTTAGTGAGGTACTCCCTCACAGTCATGTTACCTTGCTGCAACCCCAAGAACTCCTTCCTCTTGTTTTTGAGTTCACCCCTTGGTATGTAATGGTTGCGGAAGCTACGCTTGAACTCTTCCCAAGTGATGTTCTCAGGGTCATGATGGGCGGCCACGTAGGCGGTCCACCAATCAGCAGCAGGTCCATGCAATTGATGAGAGGCAAACAACACCCTATCATACCCTTGGCACTGTATGATCCTCATCTTGCTTTCAATGGTCTTTAGCCAATCATCTGCCTCCAGAGGTTCAACAGCACTTGCAAACTTCGGAGGTTGAGTTCCCAGAAACTCACTCAACCTTGGTTGGCGTGGTGCAGCTTGTGGAGGTGGAACTTGATGCAAGTTGGCCACCACTTGAGTCAAGTTCTGGATGAGCTGATTTTTGATTCTCAAGCATTTGGTGGAGGGGATCAACTCCTTCACGGCGACCACCCCTGTCTTGGCCTCCTGAAAGATGAGGGTTGCAGGCCTCATCGTTGTTGGTGGCGGGGTTTGCAGCGCGACCTTTTCCTCTTCCGGCCATCTAGCATGATCAACCAAATGTTAATTTGAAGTATTACGTATTATCTCACTACTTTCACTTGTTTGTACTTTGAAGTGTTGAAGCTTTGTTATACTTTTCTGAGGGTTCATATCTCATACAAAAATAAGTGCACTATTATTTCATGTGGGTTCACCCACCAAAGCAAAACAAACTGAAGACGAGGCTGTGGACAATTGCTCATGGCTTCCACAACTCACGTCACACACCAAGCATTGACACACCATTAACTAACGTAACGACTCGACTATTCGACATCTTGCTAACTAAGGGAAAAACTCTACGCTACTCGTATCACTGAGCTGGCTCCTCGGGATCTTCCTCATTATTGCGGCTGCCTTCTGACTCCGCTTTGGGTGGGGAGGCTGCTGGTGGAGAAGTGCGACGACGCCTGATCGCCCGGCGATCTGGGGAGTCAGGAGTCCATGTATCATTCATGGTGACACACAGTTCATTCCCATCTCCTCTTTCTCTCGCCCTCAAGCAGGCTCGCAGCAACGCCTCCGTTTCCTTCAGGGTGTCCCGAACATCCTGAAGCTCTTGCTGACACTCCTGCAGTCGAGTGCTGAGCATAGCAGCATCCTCCAAGCACAAGTCCATGTGCTCATGGGAAGTCCCTTGCTGCACTGGTGGGTACTTGTACTCCGTGGTACCACTCTCACGCTGGAGGACATACATGTACTCAGTCCTGTCCAGGTGGCGACGATAGATGTGACTCTGGCAGGTGATGGCCTCCCAGGTGACATCCTTCTCCGCATCGACCTGTGTCGCTCAACAAGCTGGAGAGCGGTGGATCTTGAGCAGCTGATTTTCATGGATAATCCTCATCTCTGAACTCCATTCTTCCCTCTTCTCACGGATGGTCCTGGTGGAGCTATAATGTATGATTAGCTTGCCCGTATTGCCGGTGGCTTGGAGCATAAAGACGGCGCAACAAGCCTCCTACTGCCAATCCGTAGGAAAGGTACGTCACCGGACGGCTCTCCTCTCTCTGGGCAAGGGCAACTACGGGAACTCTCCCTTCTATGGACTTGCGAGCGGTGCGAATCATGCGAACCATCTAAAACAAAAAGCATTTAAACTTAGGTAGATAAACTTTTAAACAAAAATCCTATTTTGAATGAAAGTTGGGGTAAGATGAAGAAAGTGACTCCATTAAATAACAGTTTTCAACACACACCTTGTAAAATAGTTTTTAAGAAAATAGGGCCCTTAAATACGTCCATTGCTACCTAGGTCCACGTTCCTACGGGCAACCTTGGCTCTGATACCACTTCTGTCACACCCGGTTTATCCGAAGAATAACCGAGTGAAGATCACATGTATGCCAGGATCATTTTCTCATACATGTGATGACAAATAGTGAAGCATCATTTATTACAAGCCAGGTGTCGAATATAAATAAGTCTTACATAGCATATGTCTCGATGGACGATATTAAGTTCATAACAAGTAAATATAATAGCAGCGGAATATTATTCTTGTGGGCTCTGTCACAGGCGTTGCCCGGGGGAATCCATGAACCTAGAATCCTTCGTCGGGTCCAAAGTCTTGATCATTAAACACTACATCGTTCTCTTGACCTGAGCAGCAATTTAATCCAACAAATATGCAAGGTTGAGTACCGATGGTACTCAGCAAGTGTGGGAAAGTTATGTCATGCATGGCTAGAACAAGGAGAGGTTGAAGCACTACGCAATTATTGCCTACCACCTTAGCTTATTAAGCACCTACATCACTACACCGGTGAAATGGTCCCAAACTCCCAACCCTTCATCATGTAACCATAATCATCATATCCAATGTCAAGCTCCCCGCTTAACATTCTCAACTTCCAAAGCCATCATCCTCTAATCATGAATAAGTCCAAGCCGCTCTTGACCGTGAGCACGGATGTCATGACAGTTTTGACTCTGCAGAGTTTGCACCACTGTACCCACATGTAGTGATTTCATCCCCCGTTGCCGGGTGGACTAAAAGAACCTCCATTATGCCAGTGGCTACGAACCACATTCACACTTCCCAGGTGTGTAGCCAGGAGATCACTACGAAGCCTTTACAAAGGGATTCCCGACCAGCGTGGGCCCACTGAGGTTTCACCCCTAACAGCATACAGGAGGCTCCAACCCGCTGCAGTGGCCCCCTCTTGAGCCTTGCGGTTCATATGGTAGTCCAGCTGACACCTATTCCCCGCACCATCCAACACACCAATACTACGCCGGGAATACAAATAATTAATTGGCCAAGCTGCCCTATCTCAGCATGTGGTTGGCACGGTAAAGCCAGGTTACATGCTCCATGAACCGGTCTTTAGGATCCAGGCAAGTACTAAACACAAGCCCGAGTCTCGTGTACCCAACACCAACCAAATCATCCAACTTGCCTTGATCCCTACCTCTACATAACTCATAACATCTCATTCAAGAGTATGGTAAAATAAACTGATGATCTCATATCCCAAATATCCCATTCTAAGCATGGCTAAGCATAAGCATGTAAATAAATGACACAACAAAATAAATCCCAACCCAAGCTACAAGGAAACAAGATATTGCAATTCTAGGGAAACTTCCTAGCATGGGTTTCATATTTCAATTGACAATGCAAATGATTCTATCTACACATCCTAGCATAGGATCAAAGTGGTCAAGGACACTTGGCTCCTTCCTGCTGCTCTTGAAATGGGTAGTCCTGATCTTGGAAAGTGCGAAATTGCTCTGGAGCAGGTTCTACATCATACCATCACAAATAGCAAAAGAAAAGCAACAATCCATAAGACATAGTTCACACTTACACTTCATATAAACCACACATTCACATTTATGAAAGCCATTTACAAACTCTATGTGTTGTGGTTACTCTATGTGTGTTGATTTTTGGCTTACATGCACTTTTAAACATGTGTATATGATTTCTACTTTTGTATTCATATTTATGCTTGCATACTATATATATGAGTTTCCAATTTAAATAAATTCCTTATATTTAATTGATACACCTTTTAGCTACCAAGTATGCATGAAAGGTATTTTCCTACTTCATATGTGTCTTCAAACCTTCTACCAACACTAAACTGAATTCTTTGGATTTTGGAAACTTCATTTATCATTTTCTAGTTATTTATACCTAGCTTGCTATATTTTCAGATTTATTTCCTATGCCTAAATGTGCACTTTATTATGAAAATAGTAAGACACCTCATCTAAACAGAATAGGTTTTGGGTCTAAAATATTAAATAATATATTTTTGAACTTCTCTTCTGATGTGAACTATTTTACATTTATTTTACTAATTTTCAGAATTATTCTCTACTTAAAAATGTGTCCCTATTACTAATAAATGCGAATAATCAATTAAACAGATTCATTTCAGCCAAAAATCTATTTTTATCTCACTCCAAAGTTTTCCAAGTACTAGGAAGGTTTTTAATTTGAATTTACAATGTGTTTGTCCCATCTTTTAAATTTTAAACACTAAACACATATTCAAATTCCTAAATTTAATATCACATAGGGTTAAAAAGGTAAACTCACCCCACTACAGGGTCCATTATATTATTTTAAGAACTTCCAGGGGTCTAGCTACACTTAGCAGAGGGGTTTTTCCTAATTTTTATTAAGTCCAGGGGCTAAAACTGATTTTTAAATGAATTTACATGATTTTCTGAAGTTCCAGGTGCTAGATCAGAAGTTTCCGGGGCTAGCTCTTATTTTCCGAGAACCCCAGGGGGTAGCGCGTAACAATTCCAGTCTTTATAACGCGGGACTGATGTGGACGTCCGATTTAAAACAGACGGCTGAGATTATAACATTGAACCGGTACGCAGGGATTTAAACTCTACCGTGCGATTTAAAATAGACGGCGCACAAGCGGCCACGTCGCTCTGATCGAGCGCGGGCGGTGCTGCCCGGCGGCGCACGGCGGCGAGAGGCGGCGATCTCGCCGGAGAGTTTTGGATCTTCGTAAATTCTTCCTAGAACTGAGATTTTATGGCATAGATCGGTAGAGGGGAGGTCGGGGATCTCACCTCGGGGGTTTTCTTGAGCTCGGAGGTCCCGAAAAGCGATCGGCGACGAGGTCCGAGGTGAATTCACGGCGAGGCTCGTCGGCGCTGTGTTTGAACCGCAAATCAACGAGTTTTCTGCACCTGCAAGGTTCCTCAGAGGCGGTGGATCAAGACCAGCGAGTTAGATCAGAATTCCCGAGCGCAGATCGAGCAAAATTCGCCGGAGGGGCTCGGGTTCTCACCGGAGAGAAAATCGGCGGATCGTGGGGGAAAACGGGACGATGCCGGGGTTTTTATAGACGGGGGAGGGCGGCGTTCGGTTGTGATCGAGTTTGCGTCGCCCACGAACGAAATTCGGCTGCGATACGCGAGGATCCGGGGCGGTTTTGATTCGGGGTGAGAAGAGTCCGGCCGAGCGCGGGTGCAAGCGCGAGGAGGAAGAAAGGTTGGCGGGCCCCGCGTGTCAGTGGGAAGAAGGGGGGGGGGGGCGGCTGCGGGCTGGCGCGGGATGGGGTGGGCCGGCTGGTGGGTTTCGGCCCACTGGCCGGTTTTTTTCTGTTTTTCTTTTTCTTTTTCCATTTCTTTTCTGGTTTGAATTTGAATTTAAATTCCAACTAAGTTTGAATTTCTGCAGCCCATGCAATACGTCGAAAAATTTTTAAATTCCCCTCTTAACAGGATTTTGGGGTGTTACACACGTTCAAGGGCTGAACGTGGACTTGATGCGTAGTCTACACCCATGAGTGTAGACAGGAACTATTTTGATGTAAACATGTTCATAAACTTGTTTATGTAATAAAATTTCGCTTCCGCTTTGTACCTTTGACGTGTGTTATCCGGTGCTGTGCAACGTAGCACCCCTCAGCGTGATCCTGGCTGGACAAGTCCGTTGGGGTCGTGTCAGATACATACGTGGTTAGTACCTGCAGAAGACCACACAATATTGATGCACTCAATGGTTGTTCATTTCAGGCAGTTCCATATTTGAAATTAAATACAAACGCCCGTATCATTGCCATACGACCGTCCTTGAGTTAAGTCACGTCTCAAGGTACGTGATCGTGTTTCAACACCACACGACGGGGAACCCGAGTATGTCATGAACGGGTCGTCACGGTTGGAAATGTTATCAACCCAACAGATACCACCTACTGCCCTGCAGGGCACACCGATGGCAAGCGCTGCGTATGTCCTCCTGGGCTATTTCCAGACGAACACACTCTCGCGTTACTGACCACGCGATGGGGTCTCCACTTGCTTGCCTAATGCACGCTAGGGATCAGCGTTTCATATGAACTCAGGAACATGAAGAGTCCAAGAGTTTCATATTGACGTCTCACACCAAGCTGTGAGACCTATCCCTGAACCACGTTCCTCGTCAGGGGAGCTAACCGAAATTGAACCGCTTTCGGTGGCGTTCCTTACGATTCTTACCAGAGTGTAGGTGCGTCGTTACATAATTAAAATTTAGAATTATAACACATAGGTTAGTCTTTGCCACTTTAAGTAACTATGCTAATATAGTCCTTACTTGGGCAAACTACCGATTCCTCACCGTAAACCTAAGTTTTCCCATAATACAGTCCTTAGGTACTGTGCTATCCCCAATGCAGCTCTGATACCAGGTTGTGGCGGACCAGGATCCGCTCATCCAGGATCGCAGAGGGTGGTACCGCACGATGCGACACCCGACAACACACGTCATAAGGACACATTATATTACATGGGAAAACAAACTGAACTGTACAAACAGGTACAATACTCAGTTACAAACTTTTCTACAACTCACGCCCACCTATCTAGCACAAGTCGGTTGCCCAGCCCTAGGGCAACCAACACTAGCTGCACGTCTCAGCTCAGCACGGCGTGTACGGCTCCCACTCAGCCGTGGTCCCCGACGGAGGGTAACCCTCGCCGGTGGACTCGTACTCTGAGTCCGTGGTTGGCTTCTCACCTTAAAAACACTTAAGAAGCAACCGTGAGCACGAAGGCTCAACAAGACTTAACCGACTCACCTAAACATGAAACTCTACATGAGGTGTACAATGAACATAGGATAGTAACATTACAGCAAATGGACACGCCTACAAGTTCATCCTTAATTCATATTTTAGCAACAAGTTAACAGCTCGGGAATCTGAAATTTAGTAATAAATATTTGGTGGCATACATGTAGCAATACAATTATATCATAACAGGAATATTGAATCATCACGTTTCATACATTAGCCTACGTCACAACTCAGTGACCAAGTGGTACTCTTCACCGTGAGGGACGGCAAATCGACTCGATATACACGTGCAGGGACACCCAAAGAGCACGTCATGTACGCCCACCCGTGGAGCTGCACAGCACGCTCACTCGATGTCGTACGGGATAACCTTTCACCCAACAGCCCCCACGTCAAACCGGTCGCACCGAAACGAGCAGGAGGTTCCCTACACGGAGCATCTCTCTATGCCCGTTAGCAGATTTCCACCTTGCTGCCCTCAACCTACACCTATAAATCGGTGCGTTATGCCTCGACGCCCGGAGGTTTAGGTTACATCGGTTTATCAGGGCCCATATATCTGATATGCCTTCGGTATGTTCAAACTTGATCAGCATGGGCCGCACATGGATCGGTCTTCAATCGACACGGACAGGGATGCACACACAAGACTTCCTCTTGCTGCGCCCTAGCACCTGCCAAGTCTCATTTTTATTACTAAGGTGATCTCACATCACTTGAACCAATCCCGTGTGTCCCAAGCCTAACTCGCGAGTAGATTCCAACTACTCGACATGTACTGAAGTCCTATGAATCATTAAGCATAGCCTGTATATTCGAGGCCCTAGACACTAATACCCTCACTCTTGGGGAAAAAATTCTGGTTATGCAGTTGGGTAATCATCCATCCTACACCTAATGCACATACACACTTCACACTACGTATGTAAACAAAGTAAAAACTTTATAAAAGGCTTAATGCAAACCGGGGCTTGCCTTGTTGCTGCTGGTCAGTAGTTAGGTCTTCGTCCGGAAGGAGGAAGTCGAGCACTTCCGGAGTCTCCTCGCCTGCAGCGACTACACGTTAATGAAATACTACATGTTAATGGATATGCACATAAGTTTATTGTAATGCTTCTGCTACAAGTTCTAATAACAAGTTTTTAACAACTGGAATTATGTTTAAGAATTTAAAAATGAAACTGGGGCTAGTGGTTTGGATTTGGATCTAAGCACATGATTAAGTGCTAAGTGGTTTTCCCCCTCTTCCATATTGATCACCTCAAGTGGTTAAACAGAAAAGGGGTGATCCAGAGCTCCAATGGAGCTGAGGACTTTTGTGTGAGTTCCTTGTCACAAGAAAACCCTCTGGACCAAAAATTAGCACTTTTCATTGAGTGGTTTGTTCAGAATAATTTTCTAAGCAAATAAGCAAAGAAGAATTAATTCTGAGATAACACCCCTGTTCATGCCAAACTTATTGAACTAAAATTTCAATTATATCTCATAGAGTTTGCATGAATTTTCCTAGTATTTTTGGAGCTAAGGTTTGTCCCGAACTGAATTTCCAAGTTTTGGAAATTCTCTGAAAATGTTTCTGTATTCAATTGAACACAGCACCTTCAAACCTGAATTGCCCTGATCAAATCAACTCCAATTGTTATGAAACTTTTACAGGGGTTCACTAACATCCTAAAGAATATTCTGGCAAAAGTTGAGGATTTTTCGATGAACCAAACTCCCTCTAAAATTCTTTTGCTGAAAAGTTTTAAAGAATTTCCCAGAATTAAATAATCGGTTCAATACAAATTGGGTTGCATATTTGGATAGATCTATGCAATATGAATCCAACCCAATTTGAATCACTAAATTTGGAGCTTCCTAGCAAAAGTTATGAGGTTCTAAAGTTTGAACTAAATCTGAAAATCCAAATAAACAGGGGAAAAGTTTAAATGCTGACCGTGGGCCCCTCACACACGTGTCACTGCTGGAGCTGAGCCACACGGGGCCACAGACCCCTTCACGCGCAGCCACACTGGATCCCGGGGCCGCAATCGATCCGCATTTTAAACCTCCTGTCGCTGACACGGAGGGCCCGCCGGTCGTCTTCCTCCTCGGGCCAGTTCCTTTTCCCGCGCCGCCCCCTCGCCGGCACCTCACTGGAGCTCGCCGGACCCGGATTCCCGGCAACCTCTCGGCCGGAAACTCGCTGTCTGGGCCTAAATTCGTGCGCTGAATATTATGGCACCATCTTCCCCGGCCGGCGGTGACCATAACCTAGCCGGCGACAGTGCAGCGGCTCGGGGTCACTTCCGCTATGTCACCCGATGCTTCTAGCCCGCCAAAACCTTGGTAAAAGGGCTCTGCAGCACCGGGGAATCCCAGGGAAGGTCGACAGGGCCATGCAAAGGATAGGGGAAAGCTCTAACCTAGCTGTCACCGTGAGCCCGACCCTTCCCGCCATAACCGCGGTTGGAAAAACGGAAAATACGCCGGCTACAGGCATAATCAAGCTAGGGTTGCGAAGTAAACTTGGGCGCCGTCAAGTCTGGCTCCTGTGAGTGCAGTTTGATGGGCTCTAAGCAAATAGAAGTCGGAAATTTGCGGGTTTCGTACCGGAAGGTGGTTCTGCACCGGCTGAAAGTATTTTGCGAAATCCGCCGGCGATGATCAGTCACTTGGTCCAGGCTTTGGGGTCGAGCAGCATGGAGTCTTGGCGCGTCCAAAACCGCTCTTGCTCGGCCATGATAAGCCCTCTGACGAGCTGTCCACGGGAGCACCTTTGCTCGGTTCTTCCTGGCCGCCATGAAGAACACAGTTTTCTCGGGTTGTGGTGGCTTAGCTCGACTGGGGATGGTGCAAGGAGGTCGTGGGATGTCTGGTGATGCTGTTTTGCTGGGTTGCCGACGCTTGCATGCAAGAGGAAATCGCTCCCGAGCGAATTGACCACGGCGGCAGTTCTTCAGTGTCCTAGCGTGCGAGAGGGCAGGGGCTGGGGTCGTCTCGGTGCTGTGGCGAGCGGGTGCACGGCTGAGAGTTATTACTCCCCACGAGGAGCTCGCCAGCACAAGGGGGAGGAGCAGGAGCCGTCGCCTGGTGCTTCTCGGTGGCTCACGGTGGAAACCTCGGCTCTGTTTCGAGTGCACGAGTTAACCCCGAAGGCTGCTGATCTTTATGCATTTTTAACCTCCCCAATGACATGTGGGTCTCACCAGTCAGTGCTCCCCTATCCCTCAAAAGATCTCCAAAAACTTGGCAAGTGACCAATTCAAATGTTTGGAGCTAAAACTGAGCTACATTTGTATAGTTGGGCAAATTTCCCCCGAATTCAAATGTATATTTGAATTCTTTGCACATTTTAATCCTTTTTGGAAAAAGTGGGTAGCAAACCTTTTCAAAAATTACTGAAACTTTGCCTACCCACTAATTTTGACCTATGGAATCCAAATATGCAATTTGATTCTTGTGTTAGCTGCTGCAACCAAGAGTTTGAATACAACAGTTTTGAATCACCATTGTGTCCTCCCCTCATTTGAATTTTGAGTTGGACATTAGTTCAAATTCTGATTTTTAAACCCTCCCATTGCACTTGAGTACTTCCACTCAGTGGTCTTAATCCAACTAGGTTCCAAACATGTAAATGACTCTAAGTTGGTTTTAGAACAACCTCTTATGTGTTATCATATGTGTAGAAAGTTTGAACCAATACCCTTTTGATGGAGGTTACTTGCTCTTCACAATTCTTCACAAGATATGCACGACAAAACTGTGGTGTTGTGAGGTGATGAAAAGTTTTACAAGTCCCTTTTCTTGGGCTTTTACATCGGGCCAGGACAGGTTGTCCCCTACGGCAACATCAGCCTTCCGGTGACCTTTGGGGCACTGGACAGCTATCGAAAACAGAGTACATTATGTTCGACGTGGCAGGCCAGCCCTGTACCGGTTCATGGCAGTAGCCCACTACGGCTACCTCATCTTGAAGATGCCAACACCAACAGGCGTTCTCAAGATTCGTGGAGACTGCACTGCTGCAGTGTCAGCCTTGGAGAAGCTCCAAGCGCTTGCAGCAGCCTGAGCACCATCTCCTGGCGGTGCGGAACCGGGCCAGCTCCACCCGAGTGCACTCCACCGTGCCTCGACCTCAGCACCCTGTGTGCAACCCCTTGACGAGGGTGACGTCCCCCTGAAGGTCGTCCAAGTTGGCGTCGATGCTGCCCAGACCACCTGGGTAGCCAGGGGCCTGGAAGGCAAATAGGAAGGCGTGCTCATCACCTTCCTGCAGCATAACGTCGATGTGTTTGCATGGCAACCGTGGCAGATGCCGGGGATCCCTAGGGAGGTGATCGAGCACCATCTGAAGATCTTCCCTGACGCCCGGCCAGTCCAACAGAAGCCCCGCAAGCAGTCCATCGAGCGGCAGAACTTCATCCGTGAAGAAATCAAGAAGCTGCTGGACGCTGGCTTCATACAGGAAGTCCACCACCCCCGGTGGTTAGCGAACCCCGTCGTCGTCCCGAAGGCCGGCGGGAAGCTCCAGATGTGCATCGACTACACCAGTCTCAATAAGGCATGTCCTAAAGATCCATTCCCTCTCCCTAGAATAGATCAAATAGTAGACTCTACATCAGGCTGTGATATGCTATGCTTCCTAGACGCCTACTCGGGCTTTCATCAAATCCCTATGTCTAGAGAAGATGAAGAACACACTTCTTTCATCACAGTAGACGGCCTGTATTGTTTTGTCTCTATGCATTATGGTCTAAAAAATGCTCTCCCCACCTTTGTACGTTCTATGCACAAAACCTTTGGAGAGCTAATAAGAGACTTAGTTGAGGTGTATGCCGATGGCATCGTTGTCAAAGTCAGGCAGAGCTCATCCTTGTTAGATAACCTAGCTCTAGTCTTTGACAAACTGCACTCCACGCGCACTAAGCTAAACTCCGACAAATGTGTGTTCGGCGTATCCTCTGGGAAGCTCCTAGGATTGCTGGTCTCACACCGAGGGATTGAGGCCAACCCAGAGAAGATCAAGGCCATCGACCTGATGCGGCCCCCCGCCCGCATCAAGGATGTCCAGAAACGCACGGGATGCCTAACCGCGCTGAGTCGGTTTATACCAAGGCCAGCAGAGCTGGCACTTCCCTTCTTTAATCTTGTCGAAGTGTGTAGCCGACACTTCCCCTGGGCCTGCTCTGGGCAGCCCGCGGAGGTTCTTTTTCAGTGGGGCTAGTCACTCACGGAGATCTTCAGCATTAGGGACGATTGAGGGAGAAGCTTGACACGGGGGTTTTACGTGGTTCAGGCCGCCGGAGCGTAAAACCCTACGTCCACGGTGAGCAGAGTTGCTCGCTGTATTGCTTGCTGCCCAGAACCGGAGTCCTGAGCTTGAGGGTGTAATAGGCGAACCCCTGCTAACGTTGCCTACCCGAGCCTTTTATAGTCCAAGGCTCGAGCGGTTTACAAGGTGGGCCCGGGACCTGACAGGTGGTCCCGTGGAGATTGCCTGCCATCTACCGTATCTGCAGTTACACCGGTAGTTGTCTCTGGCGAGGGCTTCCGAGTCTTCGTTCTGCCGCCCTGCCCATGCCGCAAGCTAGTCGTAGTGGTTGATGATGGCAGGGGCGGCAGGGGATGTCTTGTCGCTGTGTTTATGGGCGGGCAGGCTCTGACGCGGCGCGCTAGTCTGCGATGTGACTAGGCGCAACGGCACCTGACAGAGGCGTGTTCCGCGTCTCCGCGCCTTGGGAAGGCGTGGGTCTTGAATACCTTGTACGGGCAAGGTATGGCGCGTCTTTACTCTTGCTGCCTACCGTGCGGGGGCAAGCAGCGCTGCTCTGCTGGCCACGTGGCCGGCCCGGAGCTCTCCTCTGAGGAGAGGGAGCTCCGGCCCCGCGCAACACGTGGAGCCTTCGGAGCTCTCCCCGCGGAGGGGGGAGGTCCGGCTTCTGGTGGCCACGTGGCGGGCCCATAGCTCTCCTCTGAGGAGAGGGAGGTCCGGCCCCGCAGGACACGTGGAGCCTCCGGAGCTCTCCCTGCGGAGGGGGGAGGTCCGGCTCAGTTGGCCACGTGGTGGGTCCGGAGCTCTCCTCTGAGGAGAGGGAGGTCCAGCCCCGCTGGACACATGGCGCCTTCAGAGCTCTCCCTGCGGAGAAGGGCGAGGTCCTTAGGCATTTTCCCCTGTGCGTGGGGGTACCCCATATTGAGGGTACCGACAGTGGCCCCTGGGCATATCTCGGGGGAGATAGCGAGCCCGAGGTGGGGCCCCCATCTCTTCCACTCCGCGCACCTTCTCTATGACCCGCATTGACCGTTGCTAGAGCACGAACAGTCACGGGATCGTGGGAGCGTGTGCCCCACTTGATGGCTGCTTTTACTGCGGCGGTTCCCAAGGCTGCCACTTCTGCACGTCGCAGCGCTTTTTCGGGAACCGCCGAAGCGTCTTGCCGGCTTGTCTCCTTGGGAGACTGACTTCTTGGTCCACCCCTTCAGCTGGACGGCTTGGGTCCACTTGTCATCGACGCTTGGTCTTGGAGCCGAAGCAGTTGCCCAAGCGGCGTATTCGAAGAGTTTCGAATCGCTTTGAATCGCACCTGGGAAGTTTAAAAGGGGATCTTACCCGCATCGCGGCTTCCCTTCGCACTTCCCAGCGCTTGCATCTTCCTTGAGTTCCTTCGCCCTTGTTTTCCATGTCCTTGAGCTTCCTCCTGCCATGGCTTCCAACCTTCCTCCGTCGCGTCTCGCTCGGTCGGCCGAGCTCGGGTCAGTGCGCAGGCTGCTGGGCTGGCACGCAGAAGAGCAGAAGCGCCAGCTCCGCCAGGGATCTCTCCCCCTGTTCCTGGAAAAGGGGGAGATGGTCTTCTTCACTGCCTACGCCATGGCGGGGTTTGTCCCACCAATTTCTGCCTTCTTCGTCACGCTGCTGGAGACGTACAGTCTCCAGCTCCACCACCTTTCCCCCAACTCATTCTCGATGGCCGCCGTCTTCGTCCATTTCTGCGAGATGTTCGTGAGGGTGCACGCTTCGGTGACGCTCTTCTGCTACTTCTTCGTGTTGCGAATGACCGGGCGCAGTTCGAAGACCCAGCTGGGGGCGTACTACTTCCAGCATCGCTGAAAGGATCCGAAGGCCTCTGGGTACCTTCTGCCTTTCGGTGCGTCAAGGTGGGAAAACTGGAGGGAGAACTGAGACAGCCAGGACCTCGTCGGGTGGTGCCATGTTATGCGGCACCCAACAGCACACGGGTCGATGTACACACATCATATTACATTAAGAGTTTGCGGAAGCGGACAAGAATGTTTTACAAATAGTTATATCAGAGTAAACTACAGCGGAAGACTATCACTCTCACGACTCATGTCTAAACTAGCAACAAAGAAACAGTCCAGCCCGCGGACGTTTCTTACTAGCAACACGAAAACAATCTGCAGCGGCGAGGATGCGCTTTGAGTAAGCACTCGGAGGTTCCCGAGTCTCATCGGCAGCCCTTCTCATAAGCATCGAGTCAAATACCTGCAAAACAACTCGGATAGCATCCGTAAGCATAACGCTCAGCAAGACTTAACCGTCACCCTAAACATGAAACTCTAAGTGAGGTTATGAACCTAACATAGGATGGCATAAGCATAATTAAACTCGCCTAAAAGTGAATCCTTACTTTCAGGTATTATTGGCAGCCTTTTAAGTAACCTTGGGCACGCCACATCGGGAGTCTACAATCAAACAAGAAACGCTTTCCCCCGATGTAAATTGCTCATGGCATAAAAGAATCGAGTTTGCACTGGCCTATTCATCAAGATCCAATACAAAGCTAGTATGATAATTCACATCAAAATGATTAGTTCCTTTCTCATGCAAGTTCTTACGACGTCACGACTGTGAGAACAAGTATGCTCGGTCCATTCCGCGAGCGACGGTGATTCGAATCAATAACACCCGGACTACACGACACGTACGCCCGTACTTGACATTGCCTACAACAACCATCACTGACGTCGTACGTGGCAGCCTTTCCCCCGTTTCACCCCCGCTGAATCGATCAAGTCGCCCCGTACAGTAGCTACTCTCATGGTTCACCTTCCGATGTGAGATGTCATGAGAATATTCCCCACATACTGCACACCGGCCGTCCGCCTGAGGCGACCCAAAAAGTTCCAACGGCAGCTTCCCGAGGTACATTGGTTTACTGGGTCCCATATAGCCAGCATGAGTCCGGTACACAACTCAAACTTGTTCAACAGGGATGCATACGGATCGGTCCTTGATTGACACGGACAGGTCTACAGCACCCAGGCCCCTATGTCCTGCTGCTCCTACAACCTTCCGGTCTCCACTTTAACTTGCTAATTCAATTACGAACCAATCCCGTATGCCCCTGTTGTTCCTGAAACTACGAGTAGCATCTCACCACTCGACTTCTACAGAACCGTACTTAAGCATGGCAGTTCTACACGGTGAAAGACACCTACCCAATACTCCGTGGGTCATTTGGTTATGTAAGAGGAGTCTCAATCACTAGACCTAATGCACAGTTCAATTCTTAACCGAAAGTGAATACAAAATAAAAACTTAACAGCTGTTAAATGCAAACCGGAGCTTGCCTGTTTTGCAGGGTAGTCGTATATAAGCAGTTAGTATCCTTGCTGATCCACCCTTGATTTTCCGGAGCTTGATCCACTTCAATGAATCGCTCCTTTGAATCCCCTTCGATGTGGTTCCTATTGAAACACATATGCACATGTTTTATAGAATGTAATGGAAAAAAGTTATAGAATTAATATCTTAGGGACAGAGGTTGTGTGGAAAAGCCAAGCATGGCTTGGTTTGCCTCTGTTGTGCAAAGAACAGAAATAAAATAATTTGCCCTAAAGGCTTTAGCTATACACTAATCATGTTCCCTAATGAACATAATAGATAAGCTGAAATGATTTGAGTGCAACTGAAGAACAAGAACTCCAATGGCCTCAAAACTTTTACAGCAGGTTCTATACTACCTAAGGATTTAGCTTGCCAAATTGCAGCTAATGTGGAGTCATATTGTGCCCTCCCTAATTCTCACAAAATCTCTTATGTATTCCCACATATACACAAGTATGGAGAATAAGAACAGGGAGTTCAAGGACTTATCTTGGGCTGATAATTTACATATAAGTTCTTGATCACATGAGAGTAACCTGGTCCGAAATCCAGTCCTTTTACTTGAGTAGTTCTCCCAGAACAATTCTTTAAGCATTTGTACTCAAAAGAATTAATTCTGAGGTAATGCGCATTTTCATGCTCAATTACGTGAACTATAATTTCAAGTATGTCCCAGAGAGCTTTCCTAAATTTTCCTATGATTTTTGGAGCTATGGATTGCTCAGAATAGATTTTAGAGGTGAGAAACATTTTTTGAAAATGTTTCTGGACTCCTTTGAGCACAGTAGTTTTCATTTAGCAAATTCCTCCTCAAATGATCTCCAAATGAGCTGAAAAATTGCTAGAAAGTCAACAATATGCTAAAGAATATTCTGGCAAAATTTGGGGATTTTTGGATGAACCAAATTCCCTCAATAATTCTTTTTCAGAAAATTTTCCAAGAATTACTCAGAATAAACTATTGGCTTTCATATAATTTAAAGTTCATATTTGGATAGAGCTCTGAAAGATGAATCCAACCCAAGTGGAATCACTCAAATTGGAGTTTTCTACAGGGAGATATGAATTTCCAAAGATTGAGCTAAGTCTGGAATTATTTCCCAACAGCAAATTCGGCCGGACCCACAGTTTTGAATTCCAGCCAACAGAAACGAAGCCACACCAGGCCACAGCATCTCTGCGCGCCAACACACGGGATCCCGATCACGCCTGATCCCGGGTTTAAAATTTGAGCTGCTGACAGCCGGGGCCCACACGTCTTCTTCTTCCTCCGGCTTCCTCGCTCGTGCCCGCGCTGCCCCTCGCCGGCCCGACGCCGGAGCTCGCCGGCTCGCCATTCCGGCCAATGCCTGAGCTGAAACTCGCCGCCAGGGGGTTTAGGGCCTCGAGGAACATGGCTGTGGGGTTTGCTAGGGCTGCCGACGACCGGAACATGGCCGGCGACGTGTAACTGCCTCTGTGGCAGTTCGGCAGCGTCGCCCGGGGTCTCCAGCCCTCAAAAACTTGTGCCGACAAGCCCTACAGCACCAGCATACCTCTAGGGAGATCGACACGACCGCAAACTAGCTCGGAAATGGCTGGAACTAGGTTGTCATCGTGTGACCGAACGGGTCCGCCGTGAACAACCCAAAAACAACTAGAAATTCGTCGGTCTGAGGCGTTTTCATGCGCTGGATGCAAAAGGGAAAATGATCGCCGGCTAATCCAGCTGCTACATGCAAGATTTGAGAAGCTAGGAAGAATTAGAGTGCGGGAATTTGCTGAATCCATACCGGAAGCTCGGAATGAGGTCGCCGGAGCAAAACCTCGAAATTCGCCGTCGATCGCTCACGGCACGGCCTGAGCTTGGGCTGAGAGCAGCACCGCACCCGTGGGCGTCCGTAGCTGTGATCGCTCGGCCGTGAAACCCGCTGTGGAGGGCTGTCCACGAGCGCCCGATCACTTTCTCGGATTAGGTCGCCGCGGCGGTGGTCGTTCTCGGGCACCGGAGGCCGCAGCTCACTTGCTCATGGGTCAGGGAGGTGGAGGTTGATCTCGTGGGAGTGTTTAGCAGCTCGGGGGAGGAGTAGGCACGGTGGTTTTGCCGATCTTCCGATCGGATCGAGAGCGGAGGGCGAGAAGCTCGGGTTGCTCGACGTTCTCGCGAGAGAGGAAGGCAACTACGCTTTGCTTCGGCCAGTGGTCACGTGATCACGTTGGGGGCGCGGCCAGGACCGACCTCGGGGCGCCAGCGCGTGGAGACCGGCAGCAGGAGCTGGCGCGGCAAGCTCCTCTGTGGCGCTCGCGAGCTGCTGGGGAAAATTTCCCACCGAGAGCAAAACTTAGTGAGTAAGTCTCTTCCTTTAGCTCCATGACATGTGGGTCCCACTCAACATGTACCTCCCAAATATCTGTTCAAGCTGATCTCTTTAATCTCCAGAATTCTAAGTTTAAAAAGGTGGGCTAGAATTTGAATTCCTCAAATTCAGTTTGAATTTGCAAGACTAAATCTGAATTTGGTTTAGAATTTGCAATTTCTTCTCTTTAACCCTCTTTTGAGCCCACCCTACAAATAGAAAGTTGGTGATCAAACTCCTCCCTATAATTCTAACTATATGGCTGCATTTTTAATCAAAGTCCTTGGCCACCCCATGTGTGAACTTTGAATTTCAAATCTAAATTTTAAACTCACGTGCAAAGAGGTATTTAACTCCTTATTGGTTCAACACTTTTAAATAAGAAGGTGAACCTCATGTTGGATGTTCATCCATGTATTACTTTGCATGAAGAAAAGTTTTAGCAAGTCCCATTTTTCATGTCATTGCCACACATATGAACTCAAACCATAGTTTTTATTCATACACATTTTTGGGACTTTTACAAGAACTGGGTGATCGTGCAGACCGACGAGCATGATCGCCTGCAGCTCCCAACAGGCGGCCCGACCACCGAGCGTCACTTCTGGGAGAAGATCCCGGAGCTGGAGTAGGAGTACGCACCTGTCTTGGAGCGGATCCGGTTCCTGGCTAACGAGGGGCTGACGTCCCTGATGGTGCTGATGGATTTCTTGTCGCGCCATATTGCGCCCCTGCAGCAATGCAACCATCCGGCGTGGTACTACACCAGCGAGCTCGACTGCACCAGGCTGGAGAGGGGTCTCGGCTCCGATCCTTCTGATGAAGAGCTGTACAAGATGGTGGGCAAGGTGAGCAGCGACTACGTCACCAGCGGCGACCTCACCTTCCCGGCTTCTGTCACTCCCCTCTTCTTGGAGCCGCAGAGGTGGGCGGAGTTGCTGCGGAAGATGCCGAATCTTGACGACATTGGGATCGCCATTCGTCAGGTTGAGGATGCCCTCCGGGGGATCTCGTTTCCCGAGATCGAGCGCTCCGGGACAGAGCGCGAGGCACCTGTCGCTGTCCAACCCGCACCGAGGGCCAACGGGGCTCAGACGGTCAACAAGGCTAAGGGAAAGGAGCCGACCCCCGGGCAGCCAGATAAGAAACGTGCCCGGTCTCCTCCGAGGGCGTCGCTCGCGCCGAGCCAGGGGGCCGGGGTACCCTTGCGCCCATCTTCCGGAGGCGCTGGTTCGTCGGGTGGCGACCCAAAGAGGCCCCCGGTCTCCCACTCCGGCGGGTCTCTTCTCGGACAGCTGCGGTCCGAGGAGCCCCAGGCGTCCCGCCACCCTTCCTCAGGCGGGGGGGGGGGGGGGCTTCCAGGAAGTGTTGCTCCTTCTGGCTTGTAGAAGTAGCGTTCCTTTCTCCTTTGTTAGCCTGAGAGCTTCTTTTGTCAGCAGGGATTCACCGGCTGCCGGGGGTGAGCCTATTCCCCGACCATCTCCAGCTAGCGGACGTTCTGTGCCGCAACATCCGGGAACTGCGGTAGTTCCGATGGCCCCCAAGTCGGCAGGGGCTTCTTCTGTGCTGGCGGGTTTGCCCCCCGCGGTGGCGGCGGCAGCACCTGCTCGTCCTCCTTCGCCAGCCCGGATCCGGTGCTGAGGCTGGAGGGGCTACTGTGGGCGCAGCTGCTGACCCCCTGGCTCCCCCGAGTCAGTGCCTCACCTCAGCTGCCGAGGCACCAGCACCTTCACCGGTCGTGGACGTGACGGGGGAGGTCAGGGGCGCGGCTCCTGCCCCCGCCGCCCCGCTGCCCATATGGGATGCCTTGGGGCATGCCAAGGCTGGCGTTCGGCAGGTCCAGGCCGCCTTTGAGCGGGAGCGGTAGGTGCTGGCTGGAGAGAGGGAGCGTCTCCTTAGTTGGGAGCATCTCCTGAAGCAGCAGACCCAGGAGGCCAAGGCAGAGCTCGACTCAAGGCAGTCGAGGCTCGATGCCATGGGGGCGCTGCTCGATGCTCAGAAGAGGGCCGTCGACCGCCTGGACTCAGAGACCGGGCGACTCCGCGCTACTTTCCACGAAGCTCAGGCCAGGGCCGAAGCGCGCTCCACTGCCGTGGAGGAGTTGCCGCTGCAGGTAGCCTTCCGAGAGTGCGCCGTCGCAGATCGGGAGCGTGCCGTGCCAGCCAAGGAGGAGAAGGTCGCCGCACGGCTGGAGGCCAGAGAGGGCGAGCTGAGGGCTCCCGCCGAGGAGCTGGAGCTCTGCGAGTCAGCTGCTGCCGCGAGGGAGGAGCAATCCTCCCGGGAGCGCCAGGAGGCGCTGGATCGCGAGCTGGCAGCCCGCCAAGAGGTGGAGAAGCTTCAGGCTTCGCGGTCCGTCCAAGCCCGGGCGGTCTGTAGCTTTGTTACTGAGGCGGGGTCCTCCTTGGTTCCCCTTGGTTTCTGCCCGGTGCGGATGGAGGCTCCAGCGCAGGAGGTGTCTGGGGCAATCCCGGCGCTTGAGTCCATCGGTGCCAAGCTGGGCCGGCTCGAAGCGGTGATCGCCGACGAGCTTGAGGTGGAGGGACGAGGCCTGGCGAAGGAGGTCGCCACGCATGTGCTGGCGTGCTTCCGGAGCCAAGACCCTTCCTTATCTCTGGAGCCAGTGCGACTAGGCCCCGCCGTCGAGCGGGAGGAAGATGCCAGGGCCGAGGTCGGGGACATGGCCGCCCTCGTGGCCTCTAGGTTCGGCAGCCGCCCCCGCGGCCAAAAGGCCCTGTATCTCTTCTCTTTTTTTTTACTTTTGTTGAGTCTGTAGTCCAGCTCATGGAGCTTTGAATGAATAGACTCTTGTTATTTTCCGTGTCTGTATATTTTTATCTTCTCCTTGGCTTGGCCTGGTCGAGTCCTTAGCTCCGCAAGGTACTCAGAGGTCTTCACCAACCTTGAAGTCTTGTACAGACACCTTCCTCGGGTCCTTATTGTATTAAGGGCCCATGGGATCTTCGGAGCTCGCCCCGTAAGAACGGGGAGGTCCATATCCGCCGACCACATGGCGGGCCCGGAGCTCTCCTCTGAGAAGATGGAGGTCCGACTCCGCGGGACACGTGGGGCCTTCAGAGCTCAATCCTTCGGAGGGGGCGAGGCCCGACTCTGCCGGCCACGTGGTGGGCCCGGAGCTACCTTCTGAGGAGAGGGGTGCTCCGGCCCCGCCGGACACGTGGGGCATTCGGAGCCCACCCCTGCAGAGGGGGCGAGGTCCGGATCCTTCGGTCTTGCGTTGGAGCTCCGGTCTTGCACGGTCCCATAGTGGCCCCCTGGTAGCTGTGGCCAATTGTTTGGGCGCTCCTACCATACTCCTGCGGGGAGCTAAGGCCGGGAGGTCCTGCACACAAGTAAGGGAAACGTAATTCTCCTTGGGGCTCCATCTTCCCTATCTCACAGTCTTATTTGGCTTATGATGCTGATTCGGTGTACGGGGCTTTGGAACTTCAGTGCGCGAAGTGCCGGAGGCTCGAGGCCCCCTATCCATAAGCAGGTACCTCAAACACGACCGTCTTCAGTAGGATAGCAAATGCCGACTAGAGGTGAGAATGGCAAAAGGAAGCTGAGTGCATGGTGAGCATACACAGGAAGTGCGGTCATAAAAATTAATATGTAATTTAAATGAGCACAAGGGAAGAGCAAAGTAGGACAGGTTTCTTTCCATATAAATTTCCATAGGAGGACGGCAGGCTAAACATGGAGGCAACGACCCGCCCCATTAAGAAGGGAAGCAAGACTCTACGCGCTGAGGGTCGGAACCAGGCCAAGCTGAACGTAGTCCTGGACCGTCCCCTGAGACTTAGCTGCTCTGAGCGCTGTTCCTGGACTCTATGGAATCTATTACAGAAAGAAGAGACTGTCCTATTATTGCTCTAGGGGTAGAACTTACGGAGGTGTTCTATGTTCGAAGGGTTCGGGAGCGGATCCCCATCCTCGGTGGAAAGGCGTACGCACCCGGGGTGGCAAACTTTCGTGACTCGGAAGGGACCTTCCCAGATGGGGGAGAGTTTGTCGGTCCCTTCGCGAGAAAGTATGCGGCGCAACACCAGCTCGCCTTCCTGCAGCTCCCGGACACGCACATACCTTTGGTGGTAGCGCCGGAGCGCTTGTCGGTACCGTGCGTTGCGGAGTACTGCATGTAATCGAGCCTCGTCGACAAGGTCAATGTCTTCACGCCGGAGGTTGTCCTGAGCGGCTTCGTCGTAAGCTCGGACACGGAGGGACCCCATGGTGATCTATGGGGGAAGCACAGCCTCGGCCCCATACACCATGAAGAAGGGTGTCTCTCCGGTGGCCCGGATCTGGGATGTCCGGTTAGCCCATAGTGTGCTCGGAAGCTCGTCCACCCACTTGGCGCCATGTTTCTTCAAGCCGGCATAGGTGCGAGTCTTGAGGCCCCGAAGAATCTCGGCGTTGGCCCTCTAAACTTGTCCATTGCTCTTTGGGTGAGCAACGGAGGCATAGCACACCTGGATGCCGAGGTCTTCGCAGTATTCTCGGAACGCTGCGCTGGTGAACTGGGTCCCGTTGTCAGTGATGATTCTGTTCGGGACCCCGAACCGGCAGACGATCGACTTGATGAACTTTACTGCGGATTGCTTGTTGATGGTGACGACGGGTGTGGCTTCTGGCCACTTGGTGAACTTGCCTATGGTGACGTAGAGGTACCGAATCCCCCGACGGCTTTGGGGAATGGTCCCAGGATGTCCAACCCCCATACGGCGAACGGCCACGAGGGCGGGATCATCTGAACCGTCTGAGCCGGTGTGTGGATCTTCTTGGCATGGAACTAGCACGCCTTGCAGCTCTCGACCAGCTTCACGTCATCCTGGAGTGCTGTCGGCCAGTAGAAGCCATGCCGGAAGGCTTTACCGATGAGCGTGCATGAGGAAGATTGACTCCCACATTCACCTCCATGAATCTCAGCGAGCAAGTCGCAGCCTTCCCCCTGGGTTATGCACCGCAATAGGACGTGGTTGGCGCCACGCCGGTAGAGATCCCCTTCTACCAGCGCGTACCTTTTAGCCATGCACACGATCCGTTTAGCAGATACACCTTCATCAGGGAGGATGTTGTCTTTCAAGTAGTCTCGGATCTCCGTGATCCATGCATCGGGTCTGACCTGAGCTTTTGGATCTTGAGCGCTGGGTTGCACGGAGTCCCGAGTGACACTTACGATCCTTGGTGGCGTCCATGGCTGCAGTGCCGCCGGGACTTCCAGCATAGAGGTGCTGGTCCAGCCCCCTTCGCCCGGCTCGGCAGGCCGGGCTGTGGGCCGCAGCAACGTCCTCTCAAAGACTCCTTCGGGCACAGGGGATCCGGTGGAGGCCTTCGTTGAGAGGTCATCAGCTGCGGCATTGCCAGCGCGCATTACAAGGCGCAGGTCCAAGGCAAGGAAGTCTTTCTCCAACATCTGCACGTGGAGCAGATAAGCAGCTAGGTGTGCGTCATTGCAGGAGCATTCACCATTAACTTGCTTGATGACTAGCTGGGAGTCGCCCTGTGCCAACAACTTACGAGCGCCCAGAGACAGGGCTGTCTTTAGGTCAAAGATGAGTGCTTCATACTCTGCCATGTTGTTGGTTGACTTGAAATTGAGACACACCATGTACCCAAACTGCTCCCCCGATGGCATGAGAACCAGTACGCCGCCACCGGCACCCTGCTTTCGCTAGGAGCCGTCGAAGAAGAGCGTCCAGTGAGGTCCGGTGAAGACCGGAGCTCGGGGCTTCTGTTCACCGTCTTCGTGGCCCCCTGGGCCAGCCTTCATTGGCGTCCACTCGGCCACGAAGTCAGCCAGTGCTTGTCTCTTGACTGCATGGCAAGGAAGGAAGTCCAGCTCAAACTCCGCCAGTTCCGCTGCCCATTTAGCGGCATTGCCAGTCACGTGGGGCTGTGAAGGATCGCCTTCAGCGGGTAGGAGGTGACCACCGAGATCCGGTGGGCTTGAAAGTAGTGGCGGAGCTTCCTGGATGCCACGAGCACTTCATACAGCAGCTTGTGGACCTCCAGGTACCTTGTCTTGGCGTCGTGGAGGACTTCGCTGATGTAGTAGACAGGCCTCTGGATGGTCCGGACCCTCCCTCCTGGGCCTGAGATGTCCTCATCCATTGGCTCAGGCCAACCTGAGGTAGGTGGGTCCGGGGGAGCCTCTGGGAGCTGGGACTCAAAGGCTCCTAGGCCGTCTTGGACCCCCGGGAGATCCCGCTGGTTTTCCAGGTGGTCATCCTGGACCCTCTGGAGGACGTCTTGTCCTCCTTGGAGGTTCTTTTTAGTCTCCGGGGGTTACCCCGGAGCTCCGGGAGGTCCCCTTGGACCTCCGGGAGGTTGTCTTGGAGCTCCGGGAGGTCCCGTTGGACCTTCGGGAGGTTGTCTTGGAGGTCCGGGAGGTCGTCTTGGACCTCTGGGGTCTCCTGGTGCCTGTCTTCTGCTATCTGAGCAGGCTGTGGTGACGAGAGGTCCGGCCGCTCGGCGACGAGGACCATGCTCACCACTTCAGTTGTTGCCGCGATATAGAGTAACAAATGCTCTTCGAGCTCGGTGGCTACCATGATGGGTAGTGTCATCAGGAGTTGCTTCAACTCCTAGAAAGCTTCTTCTGCTTCGTCGGTCCAAGCAAATGGACCGGATTTGTGCAGGAGCTTAAAGAAGGGGAGCGCTCGCTCTGCTAGCCTCGGTATAAACCGACTCAGCGCGGCTAGGCATCCCGTGAGTTTCTGGACTTCTTTGATGCGGGCGGGAGGCTGCATCAGGTCGATGGCCTTGATCTTCTCTGGGTTGGCCTCAATTCCTCGGTGTGAGACCAGGAATCCTAGGAGCTTCCTAGAGGATACGCCGAACACACACTTGTCGTGGTTCAGCTTGGTGCGCGTGGAGCGCAGTTTGTCAAAGACTAGGGCCAGGTTATCTAACAAGGATGAACTCTGCCTGACCTTGACCACGATGTCATTGACATACACCTCGACCAAGTCTCTTATTAGCTCTCCAAAGGTTTTGTGCATTGCGCGTACAAAGGTGGGAAGAGAATTCTTTAAGCCATAAGGCATAGAGACATAACAATACAGGCCGTCTACTGTGATGAAGGAAGTGTGCTCTTCATCTTCTCTAGACATAGGGATCTGATGGAAACCCGAGTAGGCATCTAGGAAGCATAGCATATCACAGCCTGATGTCGAGTCTACTATTTGATCTATTCTAGGGAGAGGGATGGATCTTTGGGACATGCCTTATTGAGACTGGTGTAGTCGATGCACATACGGAGCTTCCCGCCGGCCTTCGGGACGACGACAGGGTTCGCCAACCACCGGGGGTCGTGGACTTCCCGTATGAAGCCAGCGTCCAACAGCTTCTTGATTTCTTCTCGGATGAAGTTCTGCCGCTCGATGGACTGCTTGCGAGGAACGTGATGAGCGTGCCTTCCTATTTGCTATCCAGGCCCCCGGCTACCCGGGTGGTCTGGGCAGCATCGGCGCTGACTTGGATGACCTTCAAGGGGACGTCGCCCTCGTCGAGGGGTTGCACGGGGGGTGCTGCGGTAGAGGCACTGTGGCGTGCACTCGGGTGGAGCCGGTCCGGTTCTGCACTGCCAGGGGCTGGTGCTCGAGCTGTTGCAAGTGCCTGGAGCTTTTCCAAGGCTGACACTGCAGCAGTGCGGTCTCCACGAATCCTGAGGATGCCTGTTGGTGTAGGCATATTCAAGACAAGGTAGCCGTAGTGGGCTACTGCCATGAATCGGTACAGGGCTGGCCTGCTGATTATGGCGTTGAAGGGGAGGTCGATCTCCGCCACGTCGAACAGAATGTACTCTGTCCTATAGCTGTCCGGTGCCCCAAAGGTCACCGGAAGGCTGATGTTGCCGTAGGGAACGACTTGTCCCGGCCCTACCCCTGAGAACGGGCTCGATGAGGTGAGCTTGGCAATCGGGATCTGTAGCTTCTGGAAGGCTGCGCGGCTGATGAGGATCAGCCTAGCCCGCCATCTACCAGAACGTGGTACATCCTCACATTGGCGATGGTGGGTGCTACCAAGAGCGGTAGTTTGCCAGCCCCAGCCATGTTCCTGGGGCAGTCGGTGGCATCGAATCTGATGGGGGTTCCCATCCACTTGTGGTGCGGCACGGCACTTGGGAGGGGAGCCACCGACGCTACCGCGCTTAGGGACGAGGGGTCAGCGGACCCGCCGTAGATGACGTAGAGCATCTTCCGGCGCTCGTCATTGCTGGAGCATGAGTCCTCATGGTTGCGCACCGCCTTCACGGCATGCTGAGGCTCCTGGAACTCCACTTGGTGGTCGGCATTGTCTTGAGTGTCGACCTTCTACTTGCCCTCCCTTTGACGGAAGGGAGGGGCATCAGCTCGCAATTGCTTCCCCTTGCGGAAGCGCTCCGCGAGCTTCTGAATATCCCGGCACTCAGCAGCAGTATGGTAACTAGTGTTGTGCACGGGGCATGGCTCGCCGTGGTCACCATCTGGAGCTGGTGACTGTCGCTGCCTCTTGTCGGGGCGTGGCCCCCGAGCTCCACTAGGTGCTGCTGCTTTAGCAACGGGGGCTGCGGTCGGTGGCTTCATCTTGCCACCACCCCGGTTCTTGATCTTCTTGCCGCTTCCATGGGAACTAGCGCCAGATCCGGGCTGTCCTCCTTACTCAGAGGCTGGCAGTGAGTGCCAGTTCCGCCCTTCTGCTGCCCTGGCGCACTTGTACGCCAGGCTGAAGTAGTCTGAGACGTCGCGAACCTCTATGGTCGCGAGCTTCTCAAGCATCTTCTTGTCCCGTACACCCTACCGGAACGCCACCACCACAGAAGCATTTTGGATATGCGGGATGGTGTTCCGTACCTGGGAGAACCGCTGGATGAAGGAGCGCAGCGTCTCTCCAGGTTGCTGTTGGATGGCGTGGAAGTCGAGCTCCGTGCCAGGCGGGGTGTAGGAGCTGCCGAAGTTAGCAGCGAACTGCCGGCAGAGCTCTCCCAAGGAGGTTATGGAACCCAGGGGGAGGTTCATGAGCCAAGACCAGGCTGGGCCGGTCAAGGCGACGGGGAAGTAGTTGGCCATGACGGCCTCGTTCCCTCCTGTAGCAAGGATGGCGGTGGAGTAGATCAGGAGGAACTCCACCGGGTTGACGCTGCCATCGTACTTCTCGGGCAGGTGCGGACGGAACTTGTGCGGCCACTTCGCAAAGCAAAGGTGTGGCGCCAGGGCCGCACATCCTGCTCCTGTTGCTGCATGCGTTGGTGCCGTGAACGCTTGGTTCGCTGCTGGCACTGTGTACCCCGGCATATGGCTGGGGCACCATTTGCAGGGCATATGGCTGGGGCATATGCTGTGTGGCGTATGCCTGGTGCAGAGATCGCGTGGCGAATGTCTGCGCCTCAGGCTTGGTCAAGGCGGTCGACATGCTGTCGCCGGCCTCCTGGTTGCGACGCCTTTCTCGCCGTCGCTCAATGAGCACTCGGGCATCTTTGCCCAAGTGGCATCGTTCCAGCTCCGACCTCAGGTCCGCCAATGGGAGCCTGGTGGAGCGGGAATCGGCCGTCTGCCCGTCAACCATTGGCGTGCGCGTCAGCGACACAGCCGGTTGACTGGGGCGTCGTCCCCGCCGAAGTCGAGGGTTGGCGGCAGCGACGACGAGACGGTGTACGTCGTGAATCCACTGCTGGGTCGCTGACTGAGGCGCGTCCCCAGCAGGTGGATTGTGCAGTAGAGCTCTTTCTGCAGCTAGTGCGCCCCCGTAGGAGACGCTCAGCACTGCAGAGGATCTCACGCTTGCTGGAGCCTGCGCTGCCGGAGTCGGCTGCTGGCTTCCAGCTTGCACCGACACACTTCGTCCTGAGTGTGTCGAGACGTAGTCCCCGCTGGTTACCGTTCATCGTGAACGTGGGCGGGGAGAGGTTGCTGCTGAAGGGAGCTTCGTCATCTTCGTCGGCAGAAGCTCGTCACGCAAGGGAAAAGCCCCCTACCTGGCGCGCCAAATGTCGAAGTGTGTAGCCGACACTTCCCCCGGGCCTGCTCTGGGCAGCCCGCGGAGGTTCTTTTTCGGTGGGGCTCTCATGGAGAGCTTCAGCGTTAGGGACAATTGAGGGAGAAGCTTGACACGGGGGTTTTACGTGGTTCAGGCCGCCGGAGCGTAAAACCCTACGTTCACGGTGAGCAGAGTTGCTCGCTGTATTGCTTGATGCCCAGAACTGGAGTTCTGAGCTTGAGGGTGTAAGAGGCGAACCCCTGCTAACGTTGCCTACCCGAGCCTTTTATAGTCCAAGGCTCGAGCGGCTTACAAGGTGGGCCCAGGACCCGACAGGTTGTCCCAGGGAGATTGCCTGCTTTCTACCGTATCTGCAGTTACGCCGGTAGTTGTCTCTGGCGAGGGCTTCCGAGTCTTCGTTCTGCCGCCCTGCCCATGCTGCAAACTAGTCGTAGTGGTTGATGATGGCAGGGGCGGCAGGGTATGTCTTGTCACTGTGTTTATGGGCGGGCAGGCTCTGACGCGGCGCGCCAGTCTGCGATGTGACAGGGCGCAACGGCACCTGACAGAGGCGTGTTCCGCATCTCCGCGCCCTGGGAAGGCGCGGGTCTTGAATAACTTGTACGGGCAAGGTATGGCGCGTCTTTACTCTTGCTGCCTACCACGCAGGGGCAGGCAGCGCTGCTCTGCTGGCCACATGGCGGGCCCGGAGCTCTACTCTGAGGAGAGGGAGGTCCGGCCCCGCGGAACACGTGGAGCCTTCGGAGCTCTCCCCGCGGAGGGGGGAGGTCCGGCTTCTGCTGGTCACATGGCGGGCCCGGAGCTCTCCTCTGAGGAGAGAGAGGACCGGCCCCACAGGACACGTGAAGCCTCCGCAGCTCTCCCCGCAGAGGGGGGAGGTCCGGCTCAGTTGGCCACGTGGCGGGTCCGGAGCTCTCCTCTGAGGAGAGGGAGATCCGGCCCTGCTGGACACATGGCGCCTCGGAGCTCTCCCTGCTGTGAAGGGTGAGGTCCTTAGGCATTTTCCCCTGTGCGCGGGGGTACCCCGTATTGAGGGTACCGACAAAGCTCCTGCACAAATCAGGTCCTTTTGCTTGGACCGATGAAGCAGAGGAAGCATTCCAGGAGTTGAAGCAGCTCCAGACGACCCTACCCATCATGGTAGTTTCCGAGCCCGAAGAGCACTTGCTGCTCTACATCGCGGCAACAACATAGGTGGTGAGCATGGTCCTCGTCGCAGAGTGGCCGGACCCCTCATCACCGCAGCCTGCTCCGGTAGCAGAAGACAAGCACCAGGAGACCCCGGAGACTCAAGACGACCTCCCTGAGCTCCAAGGTGAACTCCCGGAGGTCTAATGGGGCCTCTCGGAGCTCCAAGACAACCTCCCGGAGGTCCAACAGGACCTCCCGGAGCTCCAAGATAACCCCCCGGAGGTCCAAAGGGACCTCCCAGGAGAACAAGACGACCTCTCGGAGGTCCAAGACGGCCTAAAAGCCCCTGGGTCCCAGCTCCCGGAGGCTCCCCCGGATCCGTCTACCTCCTGTCTGCCTGAGTCAATGAAGGAAGACATCTCAGGCCCAGGGGGGAGGGTCCGGACCATCTAGAGGCCTGTCTACTACATCAGCGAAGTCCTCCACGACGCCAAGAGGCCTGGAGGTCCACAAGCTGCTGTATGCAGTACTCATGGCGTCCAGGAAGCTCCGCCACTACTTTCAAGCCCACCGGATCTCGGTGGTCACCTCATACCCGCTGAAGGCCATTCTTCACAGCCCCAACGCGACCGGCAATGTTGGTAAATGGGCAGCGGAGTTGGCGGAGTTCGAGCTGGACTTCCTTCCGCGCTACGCGATCAAGAGCCAAGCACTGGCTGACTTTGTGGCTGAATGGACGCCAACAACGACCAACCCAGGGGGCCACGAAGATGGTGAACCAAAGCCCCCGAGCTCCGGCCTTCACCGGGCCTCACTGGACGCTTTTCTTCGACGGCTCCTCGCGAAAGCAGGGGGCCAGTGCCGGCGTACTGCTTCTCATGCCATCGGGGGAGCAGTTTGGGTACATGTTGCATCTCAATTTCAAGGCAACCAACAACATGGCAGAGTATGAAGCACTCATCTTTGGCCTGAAGACAGCCTTTTCTCTGGGCGCTCGGCAGTTGTTGGCACGTGGCGACTCCCAGCTAGTCATCAAGCAAGTCAAGGGTGAATGTTCCTGCAATGACCCGCAACTAGCTGCTTATCTGCTCCATGTGCAGATGCTGGAGAAAGACTTCCTCGCGTTGGACCTGTGCCATGTACCGCATGCTGGCAATGCCGCGGCTGACGACCTCTCAACGAAGGCCTCCACCGGAGCCCCCGTACCCAAAGGAGTCTTCGAGAGGACGTTGCTGCGGCCCACAGCCCGGCCTGCCGAGACGGGCGAAGGGGGCTGGACCAGCACCTCGAAGCTGGCAGTCCCGGCGGCCCTGCTACCATGGACGCCGCCAAGGATCGTAAGCGTCACTGGGGACTCCGTGCTACCCAGCGCTCAAGATACAGAAGCTCAAGTCAGACCCGATGCATGGATCGTGGAGATCCGGGACTACTTGAAAGACAATATCCTCCCTGATGAACGTGTATCCGCTGAACGGATCGTGCACATGGCTAAAAGATATGCGCTGGTAGAAGGGGATCTCTACCGGCGTGGCGCCAACCACGTCCTATTGCGGTGCATAACCCAGGGGGAAGGCTGCAACTTGCTAGCTGAGATCCATGGAGGCGAATGTTAGAGTCACTCTTCCTCACGCACGATTGTCAGTAAAGCCTTCCGGCATGGCTTCTACTGGCTGACAGCACTACGGGATGCCGTCAAGCTGGTCAAGAGCTGCAAGGCGTGCTAGTTCCATGCCAAGCAGATCCACACACCGGCTCAGGCGGTACAGATGATCCCGCCCTCGTGGCCATTCGCGGTGTGGGAGTTGGACATCCTGGGGCCATTCCCCAAAGCCGTCGGGGGATTCCGGTACCTCTACGTCGCCATCGACAAGTTCACCAAGTGGCCGGAAGCTACACCCATCATCGCCATCAACAAGCAATCTGCAGTCAAGTTCATCAAGTCAATCGTCTGCAGGTTCGGGGTCCCGAATATAATCATCACTGACAACGGGACCCAGTTCACCAGCGCAGCGTTCCAAAACTACTGCGAAGACCTCGGCATCATGGTGTGCTATGCCTCCGTTGCTCATCCAAAGAGCAATGGGCAAGTCGAAAGGGCCAACGCTGAGATCCTTCGGGGCCTCAAGACTCGCACCTATGCCGGCGTGAAGAAACATGGTGCCAAGTGGGTGGATGAGCTTCCGAGCACACTGTGGGCTAACCGGACATCCCAAAGCCGGGCCACCGGGGAGACACCCTTCTTCATGGTGTACGGGGCCGAAGCTGTCCTTCCCCCAGAGATTACTATGGGGTCTCTCCGTGTCCAAGCTTACGACGAAGCCGTGCAGGACAACCTCCGGCATGAAGACATCGACCTCGTCGACGAGGCTCGATTACACGCAGCGCTCAGCAACGCACGGTACCAGCAGACGCTCCGGCACTACCACCAAAGGACCATGTGTGTCCGGGAGCTGCAAGAAGGCGACCTGGTACTACGGCACATACTTTCTCGCGAAGGGACCAATAAACTCTCCCCCAGCTGGGAAGTTCCCTTCCGAGTCACAAAAGTTTGCCACCCCGGGTGCGTAGGCCTCTCCACCGAGGATGGGGATCCGCTCCCGAACCCTTGGAACATAGAACACCTCCATAAGTTCTATCCTAGAGCAGTTGTAGGACAGTTCTTTTTCTTTCTGTAATAAATCCCATAGAGCCCGGGAACAGCGCTTGGAACAGCTAAGTCCCAGGGGACAGTCCAGGACTACGTTTCAGCTTGGCCTGGTTCCGACTCTAAGCGCGTAGAGTCTTGCCTCCCTTCTTAATGAGGCGTGTCGTTGTCTCCATGTTTAGTCTGCCTTCCTCCTATGGATATTTATATGGAAAGAAACCTGTCCTACCACGCTCTTACCCTTGTGCTCATTTAAATTACGCATTAATTTTTATGACCGCACTTTCCATGTACGTTCACCGTACATCTAGCTCTCCTTGAGGGAGGGCCCCCGAGGAGTATTACGTTTCCTCTACTTGTGTGCAGGACCTCCCGGCTTTAGCTCCCCTGCAGGATTATAGTAGGTATGCCCAATCCATTGGCCACACCTACCAGGGGGACACTACGGGGACCGCGCGAAGGGAGATCGGAGCTCCTGACTACTCCAGCTCAAGACCGGAGGAACCGGACCCTGCCCCCCCTCCGCAGGGGCGGGCTCCGAAGGCCCCACATGTCTGGCGGGGCCGGAGCTCCCCTCTCCTTAGAGGATAGCCCCGGGCCCACCACGTGGTCAGCAGAGCCGGACCTCGCCCCCTCCGCAGGGACGACCTACGAAGGCTCCACGTGTTCCGCGGGACCGGACCACCCTCTCCTCAGAGGAGAGCTCCGGGTCCGCCACGTGGCGGGCAGAGCCGGACCTCCCCCCCCCCCCCCCCCCCCCCCCCCCCCCCCGTCCTCACCGGGCGAGCTCCGAAGACCCCTTGGGACCTTAACACAACAAGGACCCGAGGAAGGTGTCTGTGCAAGGCTTCAAGATTGGTGAAGACTTCGGAGTACCTTGCAGAGCTCAGGACTCAGGCAGGCCAAGCCAAGAAGAAGATGAGGAACATACATAATAATTAAGAGTCTATTCATTCATTCAAAGCTTCATGAGCTGGGCTACAGACTCAACAAAAGCAAAAAATAAAAGATACAAGGCCTTCCGGCCACGGGGGCGACTACATAGGAGTCCTCGGACTCCCGGTGGAACCTGGGGGCAACAAGGGCGGCCACGTCCCCGACCTCAACTCCGGCATCTTCCTCCTGCTCAAAGACGCGGCCCAGTCTTACTGGCTCCAGAGAGAGGGAAGGATCCCGGCTTTAGAAGCACACCAGCACGTGCGTGGCAACCTCCTTCGCCAAGCCCCGTCCCTCTGACTCAAGATCATCGGCGATCACGGACTCGAGCCTGTCCAGCTTGGCACCGATGGACTCGAGCACCGGGATCACCTAGGTCACCTCCTGCGCCGGAGCCTCCGTCCTCACGGGGCTGAAGCTGAGGGGTACCAGGGCGGACCCCGCCTGACTGACAAAGTTCCAGACTGCTCGGGCTTCGACGGACCGCGAAGCCTGGAGCTTTTCCACCTCTTGGCGGGCTGCCAGCAGGGCGGCGAGTCCCTCCTCGGAGAATCTCTTCTCCTTGGCTGCCAGAGAGTCCTCCCAGAGCTGGAGATCCTTGGTGAGCTGCTCCAACTCCACGCCCGGAAGTCGGCTGCCAACTCACGGTCCAGCACCGCCTGACGCTCCCGGGTGGCCTGCTCCTCCCTCTCGGCCAGAGCTGCCTCCTGAAGCTCCAGCTCCCCAGCCCGGGCCTTCAGCTCGCCCTCGCTGGCCTCCAGCCGTGCGGCGACCTTTTTCTCCTCGGCCACCACCGCGTGCTCCCGATCCGCGACGGCGCACTCGCGGCGCGCCAGCTGCAGCCACAGCTCCTCCATGGCAGTGGAGTGCGCCTCGGCCCTGGCATAAGCCTCGCTGGTCTCCTGGTGGAGCCACCGGGTCTCGGAGTCTAGACGGTCGACGGCCCTCTTCTGAGTGTCGAGGAGCGCCTTCATGGCATCAAGCCTCGACCGCCTTGAGTCGAGCTCTGCCCTAGCCTCCTGAGTCCGCTGCCTTAGGAGGTGCCCCCAGCTGAGGAGGCGGTTCCTCTCCCCAGCTTGCGCCTCCCGCTCACGCTCGAGCGCGGCCAGGACCTGCCGGATGCTCGTCTGGGCAAGCTCCAAGGCGTCTGCCAGGGGCAGCGGGGCGGCAGAGGCCGAAGCCACGCCCCTGACTTCCTCCATCACATCGTCCTCAGAAGTTGCCGATGGCGCTGCAGCGTCCACAGAGACCGCGATGAGACGCTGCCTGGAGAAACAGGCACCGGAGCAGGACTGCTTTCGACGCACCCCTGCTCGCCGCCCGCCGGAGGACCTGCAGCTGCTCCAGCAGCTGCTCCTCCCGCCTTAGAACCGGAAAGTCGGACGCCGCCAGCCGGCTCCGCGAAGCCCTCAGAATCCACCGGCTTCCGAGCTGGCGAAAGGGGGCAAACGGGTGCAGCCGCCGCTGCAGGAGTCGATCCCGCCGGCACAGAAGAAGCATGCGCCGACTTGGGGCCGGCGAAGCCGCCGCAGCTTCCGGGCACTGCGGTACATATCCTCCGCCAGCCGGAGATGGCCGGGGAACGGACTCACCCACGGCAGCCGATGAGTCCCTGCCAACATGCGAAGCTCTCTGGCTAAGAAAAAGAGAAAAGAACGCTAGTTCTAAAACCCAGAAAGAACAACACTTACCGTGGGACGTGAACGCTCCAACGGGAATGGAGCCCCGGCTTCCGAGCCGGGGCAGAACCATCGGAGCCTGCCGCCACCGCTGCGCCTGCGTGACAGGTACCCGGACCAGCGGAGTGGGAGGCACGCCCGGAGCCCCGCTAGGAGGCGGGGCAGTAGGGCCCTCGTCAGAAGCACCTCTAGCGCTGCTCACCGATACAGCTCCTGAGGCCCGGGGCGCCTGCGCCCCCGGATGAGCCCCAGCGCTGCTCCTTCCGGCGCCATCGCCTGCCGAACCTGCAGCCGGGATGCTCGCTGGCCTGGGCGCCTGAGCCCTCGGCTCACCCCCGGGGATCACACCACCGGCGTCCCTCCTTGAAGCTCCTCCGCCTGAAGAAGGAACGTGGGACGCCTGGAGCTCCTCGGACTGCCGCTGTCTGAGAGGAGCCACGTCGGAGCGGAAGACCCGAGGCCTCTTGGGGTCGCTGCCCGACGAACCATCGCCTCCTGAAGATGGGCGCAAGGGCTCCTGGTCCCCTGGCTCGGCACAAACGGCGCCCTCGGAAGGGACAGGGCACACTTCTTCTCCGACTGCCCGGGGGCCGGCTCCTTCCCCTTCCCCTTGTCGACGGTCCGAGCTCCGTCGCCCCTCGGTTCGGATTGGGCAGCAGACGATACCTCGCGTTCCACTCCGGAGCGCTCGACCCCGGGGATCGAGATCCCCCGGAAGGCATCCCCAACCTGACGCATGGCGATCCCGATGTCGTCCAGGGTTCGGCATCTTTCGCAGCAACTCCGCCCTCCGGTGCGGCTCCAAGAAGAGGGGAGTGCAGGAGGCCGGGAAAGTGAGGTTGCCGCCGCTGATGAAGTCGCCGCTCACCCTTGCCACCATGTCATAAAACATCTCCTCAGATGTGTCGGAGCCGAGACCAGTCTCCAATCTGGTGCAGTCGTGCTCGCCGGTGTAGTACCATGCCAGGCGGTTGCGCTATTGCAAGGGCGCAATACGGCATGACAGGAAGTCTATCAGCACCATAAGGGATGTCAGCCCCTTGTTGGCCAGGAACCGGATCCGCTCCAGGACCGGCGCGTACTACGGCTCGAGCTCCGGGATCTCCTCCCAGAAGCGACGCTCGGTGGTCGGGCTGGCAGTTGGCATCTGAAGGCGATCATGCTCGTCGGTCTGCACGACCACCCAGTTCTCCCTCCAGTTTTCCCACCTCGCCGCGCTGAAGGGCAGAAGATACCCAGAGGCCTTTGGGTCCTTGCAGCGATGCTGGAAGTAGTACGCCCCCAGCTGGTTCTTCGGCCTGCGCCCGGTCGTACAAAGCATAAAGAAGTGACGGAAGAGTGTCACCAAGGTGCGCATCCCCACGAACATTTCACAGAAGTGCACGAAGATGGTGGCCATCGCAAAGGAATTGGGAGAGAGGTGATGAAGCTGGAGACCGTACATCTCCAGCAGCGTCACGAAGAAAGAAGAGATTGACGGGACGAACCCCGCCAAGGCATAAGCGGTGAAGAAGACTGTCTCCCCCTTCTACAGGAACAGGGGGAGAGATCCCCGCCGGAGCCAGTGTTTCTGCTCCTCCGCGTGCCAGCCCAGCAGCTTGCACACCGTCCCGAGCTCAGCCGATCGGGACTCCCATACTTGATTCAAATCGATTTGAAACTCTTCGAATGCACTGCTTGGACAACCGCTTCAGCTCCAAGACCAAACGTCAATGACAAGTGGACCCGAGCCGTCCAGCAGAAGCGGTGGGCCAAGAAGTTTGTCTCCCAAGAAGTCGAGCCGGCAGGACGCTTCGGCGGTTCCCGAAGAAGCGCTGCTGTAAAAGTCCCAAAAACGTCAATGCAAAGAAACGGGTGATGGAACGTCATTGTGTTTCTGTTCATGAAAAATGGGACTTACAAAAACTTTCCTACATGGGATGGTATATATGAGGTGCAACCACATGGGTTCAAGCATACCTTTGAAGGTGTTGGACCAAGGTGGAGTTAAACTCATGTGTAATCATACATGTACATGAGAAAGAACTAAAATAAGGTCTTTAGTCTCAAAGGCTCAGCTCAAATTGCTGCCAAACTTTTGTATGTACATGGAGCCTCATACATTTGAATTGAGGAGAATGTGGTGGCAACTTTCTCATTTGAGGGTAAGCTAAAAAGGAATGGATTATGCTCATGTTGAGTTCAGGCTGAATTCAAACATGTTAAGGCAAGGGAATGACTTGAGTTATGTCACATAAAATGATAAACTCAGACATGGACATGTGGGAAGAGCTAAAATCTTCTTTAACTCCTGTTGAACACATGTTAACCCGGGAAAGGATTTCACTCCCAAAAAGCTAACTCATATGCACATTCTCTATGAGTAGAGGGGAGGGAAGTTTAAATCCCATTTTTGAACCCTTGCAAAGCATTCATGTTCAGATGGTCCAAAAGCATATATATGAGATGACCATTGCAGTTCTCAGGTATTAAAGAGCTTAAGTTCCAAAATTGGAGAGTGTTTGAGCTCATAAACCATTTGTTCAAAGCCTTGTTTGAGATCACCTCGAATTCAAATTTGAGGGGCATAGCCAAACTGAACTTGTGAGGTTTAGCATGGGACCAAGCTTGATCCAGCATAGGCCAAAAGCAAACCAAAGGGTTTCACCCAAATTCAAATGGGTCATTACCAAAGAGGGCTTAAATATTCAGTTTGAATTAAATGGTTCACTTAAAAAAAAATAAGGCCATTTCCAAATAGAAATTCAAACTGTTGTTTGAAAAATTGTATTTGCAATGGCCAACTCAAAGATCAGAGGACATATTTGAATTACTCAGGTCCAAATTATGAGGGAGACACATTTTGAGAAAATTTGGAGGTACCTTGATATGTATATCAAAAGGACTTGTAAATTTCACCGAAGTTTGAATTCAAATTTGAAACTGAGGCAAAACTGGTCAAATTGCCAAATTACTTTTGGATTTGAGTACCTCATGGCTGAATTTGCATGGGCCAAAAATTTGGAGATCTTTCGGGGGCAGAGAGGAGCTGTGGGCTCCACATGTCATGGACTGAAGATGGGGTAGACTTGCAACCGAAGCAAGCCTCTTGCTCTGTTCAGACTGAGCCCGAAGCGGACAGCCGTGGCGCTCCACCGAGGAAGCAGTCACTGCTACCTCCCGAGCTGCTCAGGGGTCGATTTTTCGTTGCTCTTATCACCCCACCGAGAGCGCAACGCTTCATCCGACCGCCTCACAGCCGCTGCTCACCGACTGCCACGCGCCTCGGCGAGAAACTCGGCCGCACAGGGGATAGCCGATGGTTCACCGCCGCCCGGCTGCTCCACCCCGTTGCACGATGAGCTAAGCTGCCCCACAGCACCGCCGGACCTCCCTCAGCATGGCAAAAGCAAGAACCGGGCGCTAGCCCTTTCGGAACGTCGGCGTCGAGCTCGGTTCTCCTCCACAACACCGAAGGAAGTCGCCGCGGCAAGATCACGTCGCCCGGCCACCACGGAGCATCTCCCGTCGTGCTGCAAAAGCAAAAAGGTGCGTCTGTAAGCCTTCTTGCTCCACAGAAGCGCTGGTAGCTTGTCACCGGCCGTGCTCGCCGGAATTTGGTTTTCCCCGCGGACATGCAATATGAGCCGCCTGCAGAAAACCGAGAAATTAAGGCAACACGGTGCACCACTCACCACCAGACTTAGAAACCCAGCTGTAGACACCCGTGCGGACACGTGGGATCAAGAACTAGAGAGAACCGTCGAGGAAACCTTCGGTTCTTCAGGTTTTTCAAGTTTTCACCGAAATCCACCTAGGTCGCACGGTGAGCTCCTAGTTGCCGATGTTTCTCACGAGATCAGAACCCGGGATGTTGCTCCCTAGGTCGTGGCGATGCTGTAGGAGCTAAACGGAGCAAGGTTGTGGCAGTACAGCGCCCTAGCGACGTCGCCGAAGTTGCCAAAGCCACTGTCACCGTCGCACCTAGGGTTCCGGCCATTCTCGATCGGAGATGAGGCCGGAAACGTGTTCCTCGTGCGAGTTCCGAGGACCGGAAACCCCTCCCGGTGAGAACTCCGGCGAGCTCGGCGGCGGGATCGCGCGGGCGTCGGGAGGAGGAAGACGACTGGGGGCCCCGCATGTCAGTGGTGATATTTTAAATCGTCGATCCGCTGCGGCCCCGGCATCCGGTGTGGTGGCGTGGGAAGGGTCCTGTGGCCCCGTGTGGCGTGATCCCAGCGGCTGACACGTGTAGGAGGGACCCACAGTCAGAGTTTGAATGTTTCTCGATTTAATTTAAATTCCAGATTTAGTTCAAACTTTAGAACTGCATAACTTTTGCTAGGAAGCTCCAAAATTAGTGATTCAAATTGGGTTGGATTCAGGATGTAAAACTCTATCCAAATATGCAACCCAATTGGCATGAAAACCTATAGAAAATTATGGAGAATTCTTTAAACTTTTCAGAAAAAGAATTTTAGAGGGAGTTTGGTTCATCCAAAAATCCCCAAATTTTGCCACAATATTCTTTAGGATGTTATTGAACCCCTGTAAAAGTTTCATAACAATTGGAGTTGATTTGATCAGGGCAATTCAGATTTGAAAGTGATGTGTTCAATTGAATACAGAAACATTTTCAGAGAATTTCCTAAACTTGGAAATTCAGTTCTGGGCATTCCTTAGCTCCAAAAATCCTTGGAAAATTCATGCATGCTCCCTAAGCTATGTATGAAATTGTAGTTCACTTTGATTTGCATGAAAGTGCAAATTTATTCAAAATTAATTCCTTTTCGCTTAGATGCTTAAGGAATTATTCTGGGTGATCTACTTAGTGAAATATTCTGAATTTTGGTCCAGAGAACTTTCTTGTGACAAGGAACTCACAAGAAAATTTCCAGCTCCATTGGAACCTTGGATCAGTAGTGTTCTGTTCAACCAAGTAGGTGATCACCACCCAAGTGATGAACCTCACTTCTCACTTGATGATAGTACTTAAACACACATCCAAACCATCAGCCCCAGTGTCATTTTAAATTATTAAACAAAGTTCCAGTTTCAAACATGTCTTTAGAACTTGTTAGCAAAAGTTTTATAATAAAACATGTATACATATTCATAACGTGTAGTGAATAGACGTGGAATGTGAAGAAGGAGGAGTTGAGCTTGAATCAAGAAGCAAGAAGGCAGTGATTCATCTTCAAGGCAGCAGCAACTAACTTCATCCTCATCTGACCTTAGTCACCTGCAAAACCAAGGCAAGCCCCGTTATGCATTTAAGTTGTTTTCTAAAGTTTTTACTTTGTTCACTACTATGGGTCAAAGTTTGTATGTGCATTAGGTCAAGGATGTTTTATACCCCCCTTGCATACCCAGAAATGAACCCTGAGGTCGAGGGTAGAATTGTGTCATCGTTGTAGAATAAGGCCATGCTAATTAGACTAGGAATCCGGTAGAAGACGAGTAGTTGGAATCTACTCGCGAGCTTTGTTTCAGGATCACATAAGTGGGGTTGGAAAGAGAGGCAAACTAAAGTTTACATTTCTAAAGATGAGACAGGGCAGGAGAGTTAGGTAGCGACAAGACGAGGTCTTGGTTGAGCAGCTCTGCCCGTGTCGGTCAAGGACCGATGCGTATGCGGCCCTGGGAGCAAGTATTGAGTTGTGTACCGGATGCTTACTGATATATGAGCACCAGGAAACCGATGTACCGGGTTCACTGGATTGTAGAGGCATACCACATCATCTCGTTAGACCTATGAGCCTGAGATGGCGCGACCGGTTCTACAGTTTAGTGGCCTGAGAAAGGTTGCCACATACGACGTAATGAAGGACGCCAGAGTTGGGTCTTCAGAGGCGGGCGTATGTGTCGAGTTATCTGGGTAGTGTTTGATTCGAATCACCGTCCCTCGCGGTTATGAGTACCGCTTGCTCACTGCACTGTGACGTAGTAATCAAGTTGTGTGGAAATAGTTTGCAAAGTTTTAAATGCTGTTATGCTCATTATAAATTGCATGAAAACCATGTTTGAAGTAGAGATAGAGCACACTAAAGTTATTTTCCACCTTGGGACAAGTAACATTGGAATGAAACGTTTCTTGTTTGATTGTGGAGTTCCAATGTTGCTGGGCGCAAGGTCACTACTATTATGGCTAAAACCTGAAAGTTAAGGATGAACTCGTAGGCGAGTCTTTTCGCCAATGACAGGCTTAAGTCTTAGGTTACTTTCGTGTAGAGTTTCATGTCTTAGGAGAGACGGTTAAGTCTTGCTGAGCCTTTGTGCTCACTCTTGCTATATAAGTGGTTTTGCAGGTTGACCCTCTACGCTATAAAGAAGGTTGTCCAGTGAGACTCGGGAACTCCCGAGTCCTGTCACACTTGGAGAACCTAGCCACTGCCATGTCTTCGTGTTGCTAGCGAGAGGAGTCCGTGGGTTGGACCTTTTCTCAAGTGCTTCTTAGATATTCGACGTGAGGTGTTATAGACTTCCGCTGTAGCTATTTTATGTAAATTATTTACAAAGAACAATTGTAAGCTTCCGCTTTTGATTTATGTAATAAATTGTTCCTTATATGTGTGCTGTTGGGTGCCACATAACACGGCACCACCCAATGCGATCCCCGGGCGAGGCGGCATGGCCCCGTGATCGAGGTCGGGCCCTCCTCAGCTGCGACGTGCAGAAGTGGCAGCCTAGGGAACCGCTGCAGTAAAAGCAGCCATCAAGCAGGGCACACGCTCCTACGATCCCACGACTGTTCGTGCTCCGGTAACGGTCAAAGTGGGTCTTCGAGAAGGTGCGCCGAGTGGAAGAGATGGGGGCCCCACCTCGGGCTCATTATCTCCCCCGAGATGGGCCCGGGGGCCACTGTCGGTACCCTCAATATGAGGTACCCCTGCGCACAGGGAAAACTGCCTAAGGACCTCGCCCCTCTCCACGGGGAGAGCTCCGAGGGCGCCACATGTCCCGCGAGGCCGGACCTCCCTCTCCTCAGAGGAGAGCTCCGGGCCCGCCACGTGGCCAGCAGAGCCGTACCTCCCCCCTCCGTGGGGAGGGCTCCGAAGGCTCCACGTGTCCAGCAGGGCCGGACCTCCCTCTCCTCAGAGGAGAGCTCCGGGCCCGCCATGTGGCCAGCAGAGCCGGACCGCCCCCCTCCGCGGGGAGAGCTCCGAAGGCCCCACGTGTCCAGCGGGGCCCGACCTCCCTCTCCTCAGAGGAGAGCTCCGGGCCTACCACGTGGCCCGAAGAGCCGGACCTCCCTCCTCCGCGGCGAGAGCTCCGAAGGCTCCACGTGTCCAGCAGCGCCGGACCACCCTCTCCTCAGGGGAGAGCTCCAGGCCCTCCACGTGGCCAGCTGGGCCGCGCTACCTGCCCCCGCGCAGTAGGTAGCAAGAGTAAAGACGCGCCATACCTTGTCCGTACAAGGTATTCAAGACCCGCACCTTCCCAAGACGCGGAGACGCGGAGCACGCCTCTGTCAGGTGCCGTTGCGCCCAGTCACATCGTAGTGAAGACTAGCACGCCTTGTCAGAGGCTATACGCCAATAAACATAGCGACAAGACATCCCCTGCCACCCCTGCCATCATCAACCACTACGCCTAGCTTGCGGCGTGGGCAGGACGGCAAGACGAATACTCAGAAGCCTTCGCCAGAGACAACTACCGGCATAACTGTAGTATACGGTAGATGGCATACAATCTCCCCGGGACCACCTGTCGAGTCCCGGGCCGACCCTGTTAGCAGCCCAAGCCTTGGACTATAAAGGGCTCGGGTAGGCGACGTTAGCAGGGGTTCGGCTCCTTGCACACTTACTCTCTAGCAATCTAGCACTCAACTCATCCTAAAGCTCAGAACCCCGGTTCTGAGAATGACGCCATACAACGAGCACCTCTGCTCACCGTGGACGTAGGGTTTTACGCTCCGGCGGCCTGAACCACGTAAAAAATCTTTGTGTCAAGCTTCTCCTTCCATCGTCCCTAACGCGTAAGTTCTACGTGAGTGACTAGCCCTTCCGAAAAAGAACATCTGCGGGCTGCTCAGAGCAGGCCCGGGGGAAGTGTCGATGGCACACTTCGACACTGTGGGTCATCATATTTACAACAATACGACCCGTACCTCAATCTGCAGACAGGAGGGCAGATAAGGGGCAACATTCACTATACTGTGATTGATGATGTTCTGGAAGGAGAAGCCGCTTTAGCTGGGATCTTTTCTCTGAATCAGCTACCGGTTTTGATTCACTTTGATTCCGGTGCCAAACACAACTTCATTAGCCAATCTTTTGTTGCTCAACATCAGCTCCAAACAGTTTATACAAAGAGGCAATACCTCATATCTTCGCCCGGGGGCAGCAGTACCGCAAGCGAGGTTGTCTCCCGAGCACCTCTTTGTTTGGGGGGTAGGATATACCCTACGACTCTCATTATTCTTGAGGGTCTGAAGATCGACATCACTTTGGGGATGTCGTGGTTTAATTACCACCAGGCGGTTCTTAACATCAGCTCCAGGACCGTTGATCTCAACTCCCCGCAGTACGGTCTTCACATATTAATTCTGGGCACCAGACGGCAGCAGATTGCAACAGTGAACCACATAGAAGCTGTTAAGATAGAGGACATTCCGGTGGTACGTGAGTATCCGGATGTGTTTCCCGATGATTTACCGGGCATGCCGCCCGAGCGAGACGTTGAGTTCAAGATTGAACTTATACTGGGAACAAAACCGATATCACGAAGGCCATACAAGATGGCACCCAATGAACTGGCAGAATTGAAGACACAGCTGAATGACCTAATGAGCAAGGGCTTTATACGACCGAGTTCGTCAACTTGGTGTCGTTCAGCATTGTTTGTCAAGAAGAAGGATGAAACATTACAGCTTTGTGTTGATTATCGTCCTTTGAACGCCGTTACCATCAAGAACAAGTATAAACTACCTCGCATTGATATGCTCTTCGATCAATTAGTGGGTGCGAAGGTATTTTCGAAGATGGATCTTCGGTCCGGATATCACCAGATTAAAATCTGGGCAGAAGATATCCCGAAGACTGCATTCTCAACGAGATATGGGCTGTATGAGCATCTCGTTATGTCTTTTGGTTTGACCAATGCCCCGGCACACTTTATGTACCTGATGAATTCTGTGTTCATGCCGGAGTTGGATAAATTCGTCGTTGTCTTCATCGATGATATCTTGGCATACTCCAAGTCAGAGGAAGAACATGCTGAATATCTGCATATTGTGCTACAAAGATTGCGAGATCATCAGCTCTATGCAAAATCCAGCAAGTGTGAATTCTGGATTAATCAAGTACCTTTTCTCGGACATATCATTTCAGCGGAGGGCATCGCTGTAGATCCGAGTAAGATTATCCAAGTGCAGAAATAGGAGTCACCAAAGTCTGTGCATGAAATCCGAAGCTTCCTCAGTTTACCGGATTATTACCGGAGGTTCATTCCGGGTTTCTCCAAGATCGCTAAACCGATGACGGAATTATTAAAGAAGAATACCAGATTTGTATGGGGTACTGCGTGTGAACAAGCTTTCAAGACCCTAGTGAAGCATCTCACAACAGCCCGAGTTCATGCTCAGCCGGATACGACGAAGCCATTTGACGTCTATTGCGATGCCTCTGGCATCGGTCTTGGCTGCCTCCTGATGCAAGAAAGACGAGTGGTCGCTTATGGATCTCGTCAACTCAGAAATCACGAGCAGCATTATCCAACTAATGATATTGAGTTAGCTGCCGTGGTCCTTGCTTTGAAGATGTGGAGGCATTACTTGCTCGGAAATCTTGTACACCTCTACACCGACCACAAGAGCTTGAAGTACATCTTCACTCAGAAAGAATTGAACATGAGGCAACAAAGATGGGTAGAGCTCATTAAAGACTACGAACTTGAAATTCATTATCATCCAGGAAAGGCGAATGTGGTCGCTGATGCGCTCAGTCATAAGGCGCATATCCATCACCTAACTATTGCTTAAATGGATGATGAAGAACCAAGCTTCCGTGTCATCCCGTATGGAGCTCTCTACAATCTCGCTGTGGTGGACCGGAATCCGCTCATCCAGGATCGCAGAGGGTGGTGCCGCGCGATGCGACACCTGACAGCACACGTCATAAGAACACATTATATTACATGGGAAAAACACACTGAATGTACAAAGTAGTACACTACTCAGTTACAATCTAGGGTCTTTTATTACACAGCGGATGTTTCTTTTGTACAACTCACGCCCTCCTATCTAGCAAAAGTCGGTTGCCCAGCCCTGGGGCAACCCACATTAGCTGCACGTCTCAGCTCAGCGCGGCGTGTACGGCTCCCACTCAGCCGTGGTCCCCGACGGAGGGTAACCCTCGCCGGTGGACTCGTACTCCGAGTCCGTGGGTGGCTCCTCACCTGAAAAACACTTAAGCAGCAACCGTGAGCACAAAGGCTCAGCAAGGCTTAACCGACTCACCTAAGCATGAAACTCTACATGAGGTGTACCATGACATAGGATAGCAAGGTTGCAGTAAATGGACCCGCCTACATGTTCATCCTTAGTTCATCTTTTAGCATAAAGTTAACAGTTCATGAAGATGAAGTTTAGTGAGCAATATTTGGTGGCACACATGTAACAATACAATTATATCATACAGCAATATTGAATCATAACAATATAGAAACTCGCCGCCTGGGCCTACTTTCGTGCGCTGAACACGATGGTGCCGACTGCTACGGTCGGCGGTGGCCCTAACCTAGCCGGCGACGGTGCGGCGGCTCGGACTCTCTTCGGTTATTGCACCCGGCCAACGTAGCCCACCAAAACCTCGGTGGAATGGCTCTACAGCACCGGGGCATCTCGGAGAAGGTCAACAATGCCATGCCAGGGTTCGGGAAGAGCTCTAACCTAGCCTTCACCGTGAGCCCGACCTTTCCCACCATCACCGCGGTTGAAAAACCAAAAAATACGTCGGCTACAGCCAAAACTACGCTAGGGTTGCAGAGCAAAATTGGGCGCCGTTGAGTCTAGCTCCTGTGAGCACAGTTTAGTGAACTGATGACGACAAGGGAGTGGGAATTCGGAGGTCTCATACCGGAATGTTGTTCTGTGGTCGCCGGCGAAGTTTCTCCAAATTCTTGCTCGGTGGTTCACGGTTGGTCCTGTGGTTTGGGTGGGAGCAGCAGTGCTCACCGGCGCGTCCGGGGATGTCTCCGCTTGGGCGTGAAAGGGCCTGGTGTAGGTTGCCCACGTACGCCCGATTGCCGGTTAGTTTTAGCTTGCCGCGGACAACGGAAATCAGGGCTCGGACACTGCCGGAGCTTGCTATCTCTCGCGCTGGGAAGGTGAGGAATGAGGGCGTAGCTCTGTTGTGCAGGTCGGAGGGTGCTGTGACACAGTTTGGCTGGCTCCCGATGATTTCCCAGAGGGAGCGGCGAGCTCAGCGGTTTCTTGCGCGAAGGGAAAGAACAGGCGCCGTTCTTCAGTCCCGTGGGATAACAGCGGAGCAGCAGCGGTGCAAGGATGCCGGGCAGCTCTCCAGCGCACGAAATTTTTAGAGGAGGTGGCTGCCGGCGGCTCCTCGGTGTCACCCGCAGCGGCGTCGGGGGGCTCGGTTTACTTCGCGTGGGAGGAAATCAATCAACGACCGTGTGCTTCACTGAGGACTTTTGCAATTGTTTATTTTCCCCCAATGACAAGTGGGTCCCACTTGTCAGTGCTCCCCCACCCCTCAAAAGATCTCCAAAATTTGGCAAGGGATGAATTCAAATGTTTGAAGTTTCAAACTGACCTACATTTGTATGGTTGGGCAAATTTCCCCCAAATTCAAATGCATATTTGAATTCTTTGCACATTTGGATCCTTTGTGGAAAAACGGTTAGCAAACTTTTTCAAAAATTATTGAAACTTTGCCTCCCCACTAATTTGGACCTGAGGAATCCAATTATGCACTTTGATCCTTGTTTTAGCTGCTGCAATCATAAATTTGAATGCAACAGTTTTGAATCACCCTCTCATGTGTGATCATATGTGTAGAATTTCCACTTTGTGAAAGTGTAGGTTTCCCCTCTATCCACTCTTTTGATGGAGGTTACTTGCTCTTCCCACTTTTTCACCATCTATCCACAACAAGAACTGTGGTGTTGTGAGGTGAAGAAAAGTTTTTGCAAGTCCCTTTTCTTGGGCTTTTACATCCCTCCCCCCTTAAAAGAATCTCGTCCCGAGATTACAAAAGAAGAGATAGCGATGTAATAGGGACTTACCCGTGTTGAGAAGCCATGAACTCCGTGTAATTTGAGCGAAGGAACTCCTCGCTCTCCCACGTCGCTTCCTCAGCGGTGTGGTTGCTCCAGAGGATCTTGTATAACCACAACGTTCTGCTACGCGTGGTTCGGGCCTTCTCATCAAGAATTTCCACCGGATATTCATCATATGTTAAATCTGGTTTCAACTCGCAGATGTCTTTGATAGGAACAGCAGCCGTATGCTTCAAACATTTTTGCAGTTGCGAAACATCGAAAACATCATGGACACCAGCAAGGGATGCCGGTAACTCCAATCGATACGCCGCTGGTCCACACTTCTCGGTGATGGTATAGGGTCCAATGAAATGGGGAGCGAGCTTCCCCTTCACACCGAACCGGTGCACGCCTTTCATCAGAGACACGTTGAGGTACACGTGTTCCCCAACGTCAAAGTGCAACGGTCTACGCCTCTTATCAGCGTAGCTCTTCTGACGGGATTGAGCGGCTTTCAAATTAGCTTGAATCGTCCGAACGCGCTCTTCGGCGTCGTTCACCACATCAACCCCGCATGTGACCCTTTCACCGGGCTCACACCAATTTAATGGGGTGCGGCATTTACGACCGTAGAGAGCTTCGTAGGGTGCCATCTTGATACTCGCCTGATAACCGTTGTTGTACGAGAATTCCGCCAATGGTAGGTGATCATCCCAGTTCCTACCATGGTGGATGGCACATGCTCTCAACATGTCTTCTAATACTTGGTTCACCCTCTCTGTTTGCCCATCTTTTTGAGGGTGATAGGCGGAGCTCCTGATCAACTTAGTACCCAATGCAGCGTGTAGCTGCTCCCAAAAGCGAGATACAAATAATGCACCTCGATCTGAGACGATGGTCTTGGGTGACCCGTATAGGCATAGAATCTTTGCTATGTACAGCTCCGCATATTTGCCGGCATTGTAACGTGTATTCACCGGGATGAAGTGAGCCATTTTGGTTAACCGATCCACGATTACCCATATGGAATCATGCTTGTTGGATGTTAGGGGTAATCCCACAATGAAATCCATGCTCACATCTTCCCATTTCCATGCCTGGATCTTCAGGGGTTGCAGTAGCCCTGATTTCTTCATGTGATCAGCTTTCACTCGTCTACACGTATCACACTCGGATACGTACTTCGCTACCTCCCGCTTCATCCGTGTCCACCAAAATTTCTTTTTCAAATCTTGGTACATCTTGTTGGTGCCCGGATGAATGGAGTATTTAGACAAGTGAGCTTCATCGAGGATTTTCTTCCTCAGTTCGATGTCCCGGGGTACGACTATGCGGTCGTTGAACCATAGGGTCCCCTTATCATCCTTCCGGAAACATTTAATCTCTCCATTGTCTATCCGTCTCCGGAGATGTGCCATGCCTTTATCATCTTTCTGAGCTGCAATGATGTCCTCCCTAATCGTAGGGATGAGGGCAAGGTTGAACAGCAATCCATAAGGAACCAAGTATAAACTTGGCTCTTCCTCCTCCACCGGTGTAATTGTGAGGTGATGGACATGTGATTTCCGACTCAGCGCGTCGGCAACCACATTCGCCTTGCCGGGGTGGTAGTAAATCTCAATTTCATAGTATTTGATTAATTCTAACCACCTCCTTTGCCTTATGTTCAGCTCCTTCTGGGTGAAAATGTATTTCAAGCTCTTGTGGTCGGTGTAGAGATGCACCAGATAACCTAGGAGATAGTGGCTCCACATTTTCAGCGCCAAAACCACTGCAGCAAGCTCAAGGTCATGAGTGGGATAATGCTGCTCATGGTTCCGAAGTTGGCGTGAGCCATATGCGACCACACGTCCTTCCTGCATCAACACGCAGCCAAGCCCAATACCGGACGCGTCACAATACACGTCGAAGGGCTTTGTTGTATCCGGCTGAGCTAAGACCGGGGCTGTGGTGAGATGCTTCACCAATGCTCGGAACACTCCTTCACACGCCGTGTTCCAAACATATTTCGTCCCTTTCTTCAGCAACCCTGTCATCGGCTTAGCGAGCTTGGAGAAACTTGGAATAAATCTCCGATAGTATCCCACTAACCCGAGGAAGCTTCTGACTTCATGAACTGAAGTGGGAGCTTTCCATTTCAGCACATGCTCTATTTTGCTTGGGTCAACCGCAATGCCTTCAGCTGAGATGATATGCCCCAAGAATGGCACTTGGCTGATCCAAAACTCGCATTTACTGAACTTGGCGTAGAGCTTATGGTCTGGCAATCGTTGAAGAACGATTCGCAAGTGTTCGGCTTCTGTCTTGGAGTAAACCAAGATATCGTCGATGAACACTACCACGAACTTGTCCAACTCCGGCATGAACACCGAATTCATGAGATACATGAAATGAGCTGGAGCGTTTGTGAGACCAAAAGACATGACGAGATATTCATATAATCCATATCTCGTTGAGAAGGCCGTCTTCGGAATATCCTCCGCACGGATCTTTATCTGGTGATATCCAGAGCGAAGGTCCATCTTTGAGAACACACTTGCACTGACATGTTGATCAAACAATATGTCGATGCGGGACAGTGGGTACTTATTCTTGATGGTGACGGCATTGAGCGGCCGATAATCCACACACAGCCTCATGGTTTCATCCTTCTTCTTTACAAACAGCGCCGAGCATCCCCAAGGCGAGGGACTCGGCCTAATGAAACCCTTGCTCAACAGATCATTGAGCTGTTCTTTTAGTTCAGCCAGCTCATTGGGAGCCATTTTGTATGGTCTCCGTGATATGGGCGTAGTCCCGGGTGCAAGTTCAATCTCGAACTCGACATCCCGCTCAGGTGGCATGCCCGGAAGATCATCTGGGAACACGTCGGAATACTCCCAGACTACGGGGATGTCCTCCAACTTGAGAGCTTCAGTATTGTGGATCACTGAAACTTCCCGGACTGGATTGTCTAATAGGAGGGACTGCGGACGGTGTAATGGGGAGTTGAGGTGAACCGTCCGTGATAGGGTTTCCGGGACAGCGCCATGGTAACTTAGCCATGACATTCCCAAGATTGCATCAATCTTCTCCCCCTCAAGGATAATCATAGTGGTGGGATATATCTTCCCACCTAAGCACAATGGTGCTTTTGGAACCATCATCGTTGCTGAAATCATTCCTCCCAGTGAGCAGATCATATGCGAACACTCGGTTGGAAAAGCTTCCAGCTGATGCTTAACCACATATGATGCACTTATAAAGTTGTGGGTTGCACCAGAATCAAACAATATGACGATGGCTTGATGGTTGAGAGTAAACGTACCCGCCAGCACGTTGTCTCCCTCTGGGGCATCCTCATTGTCGAGGTTGCGGACACACCCAGTCTGCTGACCAACCTTCTTCACCGGAGGTCGGCCTCGTGCACCGCCCTGGAACTGGGCTTGCCCGCTGCTCTGCTGCCCCTGGGGACAGTCCTTCGCGAAGTGGCCCGCCTGGCCACACATGAAGCAGGTGAAACGGGGCGGTCCCCCGCTGATCGGTGGATGGAATCCCGCGGCGCGTTGTGGCGGTGGAAACGCCCGGGGTGCCGTCTGCTGCTGCTGCTGCTGTCTTGGTGGTGGTATCGGCAGACGGAACGAAGGTGCCTGAAAAGGACGTCCCCCGAACCGTTGAGGTCGCGCCGGTGGATGCCACTGCTGCCCTGATGGTGTCCGATACACCATACAGTACTTCTGAGGCGCGCCACTCCCACCACTGGGTGGAGCGCTGCGCTTCCGCTGCTCAGCTGCCAGCTCCCGCTGAGCGTCCTCTTGCATGATCACGGCATTGACTAAGTCGTTGAAGGTACCGCGATTCCATTGCACGAGATGCGTCTTCATTTTGGGGTGTAACCCCGATAGAAGTGCTCCCGCTTTTTCTCCTCGGTGGAGATGTAGTCCGACGCATATTGCGCCAGATGATTGAAGGCACGGGAGTAGTCATGGGCACTCCTCCCGCCCTGCTTCAGCTCCAAGAATTCATGGAACTTCCTCTTCATTATTCCGGGAGGGATGTGGTAGGCGCGGAACGCCTCCCGGAATTCTTGCCATTCCACGGCATGGCCAGCCGGACGTGAGGCGACATAATTCGCCCACCACGCACCAGCGGCACCGTGGAGTTGCTGCACTGCGAACAGGGTCTTTTGCCGCTCCGTGCATTGGAGCAGCCCGAACTTGGACTCGATGGTCCGCAGCCAGTTGTCCGCCTCCAGTGGTTCTTCGGCTTCGGTGAACACTGGAGGGTGCGTACTCTTGAAATCCGAGTACGACACTTCACGGGGCTCACGAGGCCCTCTGTCTTGACGTCCCCCCGCCTGGGACGTATTCTGCACGATCGTGCGGAGTAGGTCGGTCTGCTCCTCACGACCACCCACCAGTGCCGCTATCACAACCGCTAGAGTAAGCGGAGGCGGTGGTGGTGGCTGCTGCTGCGGGGTGCTGTCGTAGGCCGGTGGCTGAGAGTCATCGCCTCCCTGTTGGATAGAGCCACCCACCTCGTGCGTGGTCCTAGTACGAACCATCTGCAACCATACGAAAATAAACATCAGTCCCGCAACCTATTGCATGCAGTCAAATACAATAGGCGTAACAACATAATGACAATAAAAACATGCGATATGTCTCGTAAGTAGATAATGTAATAACTTTGCACAGGCTACACCATTACCATACCAAACACAAGCAAGTTTAATCCAACTTGATGAACCTCCTCTCTGGAAGCTCACCATAACTAGGTTTGGTCACTACGAGACACTAATATCGCATTGTCATCACGTATACCACCCTTAGGGTACAACACCCTCTCCAATGAGTTCAACTGTCACACCTCTGTCAGAATGACCAGTTTCTACCTATTACAAGTTTTGATCTGGTTCTGGACATTTTCATGACTCAAGCTGAATACCAAAGTTAAAGATAACTTCAGTATCTTTCCAACGAGTACTCATTTGCCCTCAGATCAGCTCTGGTTAAAAAGTTATGCTAATTCAAATTCAGCAGAATTTCTGGAAGAATTTTAACAGCACCTCCCTTGGAAGTGGCTGTTTTCATCCCTGTTTTCCACTGAAATCTGTGCTGAAACTTCAGAAACTTTGAATTGCCAAGATGTCAACCATCTTCTACTCTTTCTAAGGAGGTATTATATGACAATTTTAGATTTTTCTACTGGGAGTTATGTTTGAAAAACAGAACAGTCCAGAGAATGTTTCACGCTGTCCTGGTTCTGGACAGTTTACATTTCTCTGGGAATTAAGCCATCTTAAGGTGGGTTTCAGCTATGGAAGTCTACAACAAAGTTATAGAGTACTTAAATACCTTTCCAGAACTATATAGCACACCTCCCTGGGCTAATAGACCTGTGAGTTATGATGCCCTGTTGAAGATCAGCAAACTTGCTGCCCAAAACAGAGCACTCTGTTTTTCATCCCTTTGGCTATCTGACACGACCCCATTGGTCCTGTCGAGCCAGGATCACGCTGAGGGGTGCTGCGTTGCACAGCACCGTATAACACACGTCAAAGGTGCAAAGCGGAAGCGGAAGTTTTATTACATAAACAAGTTTATGAACATGTTTACATCAAAATAAGTTCAGTCTACACTCGCGGGCGTAGACTAAGCATCAAGTGCACGTTCGGCCCTCGAACGTGTCCTTGCTAGCACACACACACACTAACTCTGCGGCGTGCACGACTCCCACTCGACGGGGTTCCCCTCCTGGGGTTCCGTCTCCTCTTCGTGAGTCCCTTCCTCATAGAACCCTGCAAAAGCTTCAAACACAAGCAGTGAGCACGAAGGCTCAGCAAGTCTGACCCATCTCACCTAAACATGGAACTTCTACATGAGGGTAATGGGTTGCATGAGGTAAAAATCATTTGCAAGGACTCGCCTAATTAGTAGAACCTTAGTTTCAAGTTTTAGCAGCAGGTTGTGGAAAACCTTACGCTAAGGCACATGAGAGAGCCGCAATCAAACAAGAAACGCATTTCTTTCATGTACTTTGCCCAAAGTTGAAAAGAACTTTAGTTAGCGCTAAGCTACAGCATATCATTAACAATCAATGTCCAGCTTTCAATCAGCAACATTTTAACATGTGACTAGCCTGTTCTTTCTACGTCACGGTACAGTGAACAAGTGGTACTCACTGACCGCGAGGGACGGCGATTATAATCGATTTACACCTGCAGGGTTACCCGAACAACCCGTCACGTACGCCCGTACTCGATGTTGCCTACAACAACCATCACGGACGCCGTACGCGACTACCTTTCACCCGTCAGCCAAATATTGAACCGGTCCCATCGTCCCGAGCAAGAGGTCCCTGCACGCGCATCTCTGTGCCGCCAGCTGATTTACACCTCGAGCTCTCAATCTACCCTCTGAACGACGGGCAATGCCTCAATACCCAGCTACCCGAGTTACATCAGTTTCCCGGTTCCCATATAGCCGGTAGGTCTTCGGTACTGTTCTAGCTTGTTCAACAGGCCCGCACACGGCTCGGTCCTCAATCGACACGAGCGGAGCTACAGCACCCAGGCCCCAAAGTCCTGCTGCCCTTACTCTCCGCTCGGTCTCATTTTCTTGCCATGTGTATCATGTGCTATCTCTACCCGAGCAATGTGCCTCTAGCCTATTCTCGCGAGTAGTTCCAACTACTCGACTTGTACCGAATCCTACTCTATCCTAGCAATGCAGTGGCTAACGAGGTTTGCAATCCTAAACCCAACCCGTGGTTTTCTTGGCTATGCAGTTGGATTTCCAAACAAGACTCTAATGCACAGAACAAAGGAAACAAGTATGTGCTCAAAACAATAAAAATTTGTAAAAAGGTTAATGCAAACCGGAGCTTGCCTTGCTGCTCTTGGTCGTAGGCTAGCTGTTCCTCCGGAGTAACGAAGTCTAGGACTTCGGGTTCCTCCTCGACCTTAGCGACTACATGATAGAAACAATACATGTATTAATTTAATGCATTTGTATTAAGTTTGAAGTTGTGAAGTCTATAACCTTTGCTAGATAGACCTAATGACTGTGAAACTTTTACTGTGGCTTGGTTACAACCTAAACAGAGACTCGGTCAAGTTTTAGTTGCAGCAAAGCTCATTTGAGCCCTCCACAAATAATTATGTCCTTGACCTTAATTGGAATTCTTAGGGTGTTCTAAGAATTTTCATGAGACAAACTATGACTTTCTGAAAACTAGATTTTCAGAGGGTTCTAATGGAGTTCGTCTCACTTAATTTGGAAGTCTCTAACTAAAGATATGAGCTAAACAATTTCAGAGAAAATTCTGAAAATGTTTCTGAACATTTTCTATTTTCTCTGGAACAGTTTTACTAATCACACAATTAGGTGGACTAAATGAGCTCAAATGGATCTCAAATTTTTATGGTAGTTCAAGGATATTTTGGTGAACATCTCAGCAAAATTTCAGGATTTTCCTCCAAAGGATTATCCAGTTAAAATTCCTAACACTTTAAATTTTAAGGAATTAATTCTGGAGAATTAAGGAATTTCATGAAGTGAAACTTGATTTTCTGGAAAGTACTCAGAGAGCTGAATCCAGCAAAATTTGGTTCACTCAATTTGGAGCCTTCTAGCCAAAGTTATAAGGATTTGAAGTTTGAAGGAAATCTGAAAATCGGGGAAAAGTTTAAACTCGCGCGTGGGCCCAGGGGACACGTGTCGCACGCCTAGGCGATGGCACACCGCGGCCCACAAGGATTTTGCGCGCCAGCACACCCGATCCCGGCCGCAGCCGGATCCCGATTCAAAATATCGGCCGCTGACAGCTGGGGTCCACCCCCTTCTTCAACCTCGCGACACCCGCGCCCTGCCGCCGAGGGATCTCGCCGGAGAGCTCGCCGCCGGCTGTTGTACAGCTCCAAACTTCTTGATTCTGGCCGCCCCTGCCTACTTTTACTTGGGGAACAGGATCCGAGGGTCAGCTGCTCATGACAACGGCCGGAGCATGGTCGGCGACGAGCCGCCATATCGGAATGACTTCGGCCGTGTCGGCTGACTCCCCTAGTACCTCAGCTACTTGGGAAATCGGTCGGGGAGCATCAGTGGACCTCAGAGAAGGTCGACATGAGCTCGAGGCAGCTCGGGGAAGGCCCGAAATAGGTCCTCACCGTGCGCCCGATACCCCCCGTTCCTTCCGCCATTAGTAGACCTTAAATTACGCCGGGCACAGAGGTTCTCCGGCCCAGAGTTGTGAAGGCAACTTGTGCGTTACCGTGTCTAGCTCGTGTGGGAGTGGCCTGAGGCCCTCTAATCCTTTCTAGAGCACGAATTAAACAGAATCGTACCCGAAGGTCGTTCTGCACACAGAAAGGGGAAAAGTGGAAATTCGCCGCCGGTGAGCAACCACTCGAGCTGTGGCTCGGGGATGAGCAGCACCGGTCACCCGCGCGTCCAAGGGTGCCTTGGCTCGGGCGTGACAACGCCCAGGTTGGGCTGTCCACGAGAGCCCGAGGTGCGGCGGTTCCAAGTTCCGAGTTTGATCTTTCGGCACAGCCGATATCAATCGGTTTCAACCGAATTCTAGCAATGGGGAGGATGGAGGAAGGTCTCTAGTACCTTGCTGGGGCTCTGGAGTGGAAGGAGGGAGCTGCGATCGGCGTCCGCCGATCAAGTCCGAACTGCGGAAACTTTCGGCCGGTGCTGGGTTCTTGCGGGAAAACACGTCGGTACCTCGGCCGAGGAGGGGGGCAGGCGCCTTAAGAAGGCTCTGCACCGCCTCATGCCCGCGCGTGGGCAAGCAGCTGGTGGCGCGGTGGCTGGCCTCGGTGGCGATCACCGCTGCGGCTCGGCGACCCGAGTGAAAAGTCTCAGTCGGTTTGTGTTGAAGTAGAGGCTGACATGTGGGTCCCACCCTTCCTTTTAACCTCTGAAATTTACTTCTAATCACTGTTGTAAACAGTGAACCCCATACTACCCTTGGCAATTCAAATTATTCCCCCATGAGCCATTTGAATTGATCAAAGTTCAAATGAGGTTTGGTTTGAATGAATTTCAGCACAAGTTCAGTTTGAAATTCAAATAAAGTTTGAATTTCTCCCCCTTAGCTCATGTCAAGATCAACTGCAAATGGAGTGAAAATTGGTGTGTGAGCTCACAAAAATGTGCTGAGTAAGAATATGCCTTCCACTTTCAAATTCATGGTATAAAAACAGTTTGAATTTGAATATGTTTTCAAACTGCCCCCTTCCTATCTATACCCAAGATGACCTCAAAAAGGTTTTGAATTTGGGTGAAACTTGGCATGGACATCCTTAGCAAAGTGTAGGAGTTTTTCCTATGTCCAGCCCATCTATATCACATGTGGGAAATACCACTTTTGCAATGTGTAAGTTTGTTCCCTAATGAGCATGTTGATAATTGTTACTTGCTCTTCATTTGTGTTCATCATTCTTCCTCAAATGAGGTGTGTGGTGTGGGGATGAATACTACAAATGGGTGTCAAAAACTGAGGCCCTTACATTCCTCCCCCCTTAAAAGAATCCCGTCCCGAGATTATAAGGTGAAAATGAGAGAGAGGACGGTGGAAATTACCGGATATGCGACGTGAGAAAGTCGGGGTAGTTAGTGCGAAGGAATTCTTCGCTCTCCCATGTCGCTTCGTCCATGGAGTGATTACTCCACAGAACCTTGTAGAACCACAACGTACGGTTGCGTGTGGTTCGGGCCTTCTCATCAATAATCTGCACCGGTTCCTCCCGATAGGTGAGATCCGGTTGCAGTTCTTCAATGTCTTCCAGCTGAACGGTAGTTGATAGCTTGAGACGCTTCCTCAGCTGGGAAACGTGAAAGACGTCGTGCACACCGGAAAGTGCTTCTGGTAATCTCAGCCGGTATGCCACCGATCCACATCTTTCGGTAATCTGGAATGGACCGATGAATCGGGGTGCCAACTTTCCTCTCACCCCAAATCTGTTTACACCCTTCATTGGAGACACCCGTAGATATACGTGATCTCCAACTTCGAATTGTAATGGGCGCCTTCTCCGGTCCGCATACTGTTTCTGTCGGGATTGAGCAGCTCTTAGGTTCTCTTGAATCAGTCGAACCTTTTCTTCCGCGTCGTTGACAAGGTCAATCCCGAAGGTAACCCTTTCGCCAGACTCACACCAGTTCAATGGTGTGCGGCATTTCCTGCCGTATAGCGCCTCGTAGGGCGCCATCTTGATGCTGGCTTGGTACCCATTGTTGTACGAGAACTCGGCTAACGGCAAGTGATCATCCCAATTCTTGCCGTGGTCGATAGCGCAAGCTCGTAGCATGTCTTCTAGAATCTGATTTACCCGCTCGGTTTGTCCATCCGTCTGCGGGTGGTAGGCTGAACTATGGATCAGCTTCGTCCCCAAGGCAGCGTGTAGCTGCTCCCAAAAACGGGACACAAATAAAGTGCCCCGGTCCGATACGATGGTACGGGGTACGCCGTATAAGCATAGGATCCGTGAGATGTACAGTTCAGAGTACTTCTTGGCGTTGTAGTTGGTGTTGACCGGGATGAAATGGGCAACTTTGGTGAGCCGATCGACGATCACCCACACAGAATCATGTTTCTGTAAGGTGGTGGGTAAACCCACGATGAAATCCATGCTCACGTCCTCCCACTTCCAGGCAGGAACGCCCAGTGGTTGCAGCAGTCCCGGTTTCCGCATGTGGTCTGCCTTCACCCTTCGACATGTATCACACTCGGACACGTATTTTGCAGTCTCTCGCTTTATCCGTGTCCACCAAAACTTTCTTCTGAGTTCTTGATACATTTTGTTGCTGCCGGGGTGAATAGAAAATTTTGATAAGTGAGCCTCATCAAAGATTTTCTTCCGTAGCTCCGGGTTTCGGGGTACGACAATCCGGTCCTTGAACCATAGGACGCCGTCTCCGTCCTTCCGGAAACATTTCAACTCCCCACTGTCTACACGTCTCCGCAAATGTGACATGCCCTTGTCATTCTTCTGGGCTGCCGCTATCTCTTCACGGATGGTGGGGATCAAAGTTAGGTTGTAGAGAGCTCCGTGTGGAATCACATGTAGTGGTGGTTCGCTCTCTTCCAACGGTGTGATGGTCAGATTATTGACGTGTGACTTGCGGCTCAGCGCATCTGCCACAACGTTTGCCTTGCCCAGATGATAATTGATCTCTATCTCGTAATCCTTTATCAGTTCTAACCATCTTCGTTGCCTCATGTTCAGCTCCTTCTGAGTGAATATGTACTTGAGGCTTTTGTGGTCGGTATATAAATGTACGAGGTTACCGAGTAGGTAGTGCCTCCACATCTTCAGTGCAAGTACCACGGCAGCGAGCTCCAAGTCGTGAGTTGGATAATTTTGCTCATGGTTCCTAAGCTGCCGTGATCCATACGCGACCACTCTTCGGTCTTGCATCAGCACACATCCGATCCCAATGCCGGATGCATCGCAGTACACATCGAACGGTTTTGTTGTGTCTGGCTGCGCCAAAACCGGTGCTGATGTCAGGTGCTTGACTAAAGCCTTGAATGCTGCTTCACATGCTGGACCCCAAACATATTTGGTAGCCTTCCTCAGCAGCTCTGTCATTGGCTTGGCAATCTTCGAGAAGTTCGGAATGAACCTCCGATAATATCCCGCGAGTCCGAGGAAACTTCGTACCTCATGAACAGTTCTCGGGGATTTCCAATTCAGCACTTGCGTGATCTTGCTCGGGTCCACAGCGATACCCTCCGCTGAGATGATATGCCCGAGGAAAGGCACTTGCGATATCCAAAACTCGCATTTGCTGAACTTTGCGTATAACTTGTGATCCCGCAGCCGTTGCAAGACTATACGCAGATGTTTCTTGTGATCTTCCTCCGACTTGGAGTATACTAGGATGTCGTCGATGAAGACCACGACAAACTTGTCCAGCTCTGGCATGAACACCGAGTTCATTAAGTACATGAAGTTAGCTGGAGCATTGGTGAGACCAAAGGACACGACCAGGTACTCATAAAGTCCATACCTTGTCGAGAAAGCTATCTTTGGAATGTCCTCCGCCCTTATCTTAATCTGATGGTACCCGGATCTTAAATCCATCTTGGAAAAGATCTTTGCTTCGACCAACTGATCAAACAACATGTCGATCCGTGGCAACGGGTACTTGTTCTTGATGGTTACGGTATTTAATGGACGGTAGTCCACGCAAAGCCGCAACGTTTCATCCTTCTTTTTGACAAATAATGCCGAACAGCCCCATGGCGAGGAGCTCGGCCTAATAAAACCCTTCTCCAGAACGTCCGTGAGCTGAGTCTTCAGTTCAGCCAACTCCTTGGGCGCCATCTTGTACGGCCTTCGGGATATTGGCATGGTTCCCGGTGCAAGTTCAATCTTGAACTCCACCTCTCTATCGGGTGGCATCCCCGGCAAATCGTCCGGGAATACATCCGGGAACTCTCGGACCACTGGAATGTCTTCCAATCTGATGGTGGTGGCTTGACAGACACTTGGAAGTTTTATTTCTGGACTGTCCAGAAATAATGAGTGAGAACCGTGCACCTCTGAGTTTAAGTGCACGACTCGAAGGACGGTGTCTAAAACAGCGCCGTGGCAGGTTAACCACGACATCCCTAGGATGACATCGACCTTTTGTCCCTCTAAGATAATGAGAGACGTGGGGTACACTCTACCCGCTAAGCATAATGGTGCTTTGGAGACCATTACGCTTGCTGAAATCTTCCCACCCAGCGAACAAATTAAATATGGACTATCGGTGGGTAGTATTGGCAAACTGTGTTTAGCAATGAAAGCTTGGCTAATAAAATTATGCGTGGCGCCTGAATCAAATAGTACTATAGCGGGATGCTTGTGGAGTTGGAACGTACCCGCAAGGATTGGCTCGCCCTCCGGCACGTCCTCAATGGCAAGTTGGTGGACAGTACCGGGCCTAGGGTTTGCCCGCCGCGCATTAGTAGGGTTCCGGGGTTGATTCCTCCCCGGAAACTGTGGTGCCACTCCACCGCCTTGCCTCTCCGGGCAACTGCTCGCGAAGTGTCCTGGACGACCACACTTGTAACATGTGGCCGCTGCTGGTGGAGTACTCGGGGGACGAAAGCCCGGCATGCGTTGCGGAGGTGCAAACGCACGCGGCATCGCCCGCTGCTGCTGCTGTTGTTGCGGTGGTACTGGCAGTGCCGGCCGGAATGCCGGTGAAGAGTACGGCCGACTGCGGAACGGCATCGACCGCTGTGGTGGTTGCCAGCGTGGACCTGATGGTGGGCGATTCACCATCCGAAACTTCTGAGAAGGACCGCCTCCTTCTCCGCTGCTCTGCGGCACGCTTCGCTTTCGCTCTGCCGCCGCCAACTCCTTGCCGGAGTCCTCCTGAACAATCGCATCATCAATGATGTCGTTGAGGCTGCCGCGATTGAACATCGCCAACTTGTCCTTCAGGAGCGGGTTAAGCCCCTGGTAAAAGTGGTCTCGCCGCTTCTCGTCTGTATCCGCGTGATACGACGCGTAGAGTGCGAGATCGTTGAACGCTCTGGAGTATTCCAGCGCGTTCCGGCTCCCTTGTTGCAGGTGTAGGAACTCCTGCGTCTTCCTCTTCATCAAACCGGGTGGTATATGATAGGCCCTGAAGGCCGTACGGAACTCCGCCCAGGTCATCACCCGATCGGTGGGCTGTGAAGCACAGAAGTTGGCCCACCACGCGCTCGCGGATCCTTGGAGCTGCTGGACCGCGAACTGAGTCTTGCTCTGCTCGCTGATTTGGAGCAGCCCGAATTTCATCTCTATGGCGCGGAGCCAGTTGTCCGCGTGAAGTGGTTCATCCGCCCTTGAGAATACAGGGGGATGAGTCGCCAGGGAGTCAGAGTAGGAGCTCTGTTGGCGCTCCTCACGATCTTGACGTCTCTCTGGGCGAGACGTATTGGCGATGAGCGTCTGCAGCAACTCTGTGTGCTGCTGATGCGAGCCCGCCATTGCCGCGACAATGTCGGCCAATGTAACCGTTGGTAGTGGCGGTGGCGGTGTTTGCTGTTGCTGCTGCTGCTGCTGCTGTCCCGAGGAGTCCTCGGGAGGTGGTTGGGAGGTCTCTCCCCCTTGGCTAGTACCTCCAACGTCAGGGTTGGCACGAGTACGCGTCATTCTGAAATTCAACACAGCAGCAATTAGCACATGTCTTACTCAAAATTCCATAAACAGCAGTAGGTATTGAAGCGACACATGATTAACTTGCACAACATTCATATATATTGATAAAGCATAAACTTTATACAAGATACATTATTCTCGGATCTCCGAGAAGTCGTGCTCATGTCGTCACTACCTATACATACGCTACTGTCTATACGACATGTCACCGATTACAAAAGTTGGGTTACGCTACTCTAGCTGCCCTACTTGGCAACCGTAACCCCCTACTCGGAGTAGAACTCGACCTCCTGTGGGTCGTCCTCCTCCGGTACCTCTGCTGGTGGCTCGGGGTCTACCACCTCTTCTCCCATTCCGGGTTCTCGCATGGCTGGAAGACCCAAGACTACTGGTACGCCCAGTACTGGGGGCACGAGGTCCTGCAATGCATGCACCTCGTCCATAGCCTGGTTGTAGTCCTCTTCCCAGCCTTGTCCTTCCTCAATAGCGTCGTCCCGCTCTTGAGCAAGGTCCTCATTCTGCTGGGTTAGGGTCTGCACCAGCTCTTGCAACGCCGCGATGTCAACACGGCCCTTCTTCCTTGCCTTCTTCAGACGACGCAACTGATTGTGTTGTTCATTCAGTCGCTTGATCGTCGGAAGGAGCACATTGCGGAGTGCGCTGTGAGCACCCTCGAAATGATCTCCACGGCTTGTGCTCTCCTTGAGCTTGGTGGCGAGATGCTCCGTATGAACAGCTTGGCTGTCCATGACAGCGTTTCCCGCCCTCATTTGGAGGCTGAGATTTGCCTCCGCGGGGTTGTACCTTGGGCAACTCGGGTCTGTTGCCTCCAGGTACCTCTCTTCCCACACATGCTGAGCTCGTCCCTCCACCGGAACGAGTGCGTAAGGAGTTCCCTCCATAGCCTGCACGTGTAGTTGGCAGAAACGTGACATAGTGTCACGGGCTGCCACTTGCCACATCCCTTCCGGTTGTCTCCCTCTCACCGTGACGGTGAATGGCACCCAACCGGGTGTCGTAGGTCCTGCGGGAACCTCGACATGGATCGTCCATGTCTTGTTCCCCTCTTCGCCTTCTTCCTTGGCGAAGTATTGCGGCATCTGGTTGTACCCGAAATATTGGAGCATTTGCCACAATGCTTCCGGGTAGCCGCTACGGTCAGAACAGTGGGAAACTAACCACCCGTTCTCTAACCGTTTATCTGCTGCCATCTGTAAAAATATATTTGAGAAATGTCAAATATTTATTTAAACAGTAAACCATTGAGTTATAACATAAGATATGTCATTGAACCCCTAAAACTTGGAAACATAGTTCAAATTTTGAACAAATTTGACTGCTGATCTGCTGTTCCCATGACAGCCTTGACCAGTTTCCATATCTCTGATTTAGGCCAGGTTAAAAGCAAAACCAGTCCTGGAGCTCAACATCAAAGTTAAAGTTAACTTCAATAGATTTCCAGAAAGTATTTGGTTGGCCTAAGATCTGTCCTGGTTCAAAAGTTATGAGATGTCAAAGTTAACAGAATTTCTGGAAACAATTGGACAGTACCTCCCTGCCTTAGGTACTGATTTGATCCAAGAATCCCAGTTAATTCTGTTCCTAATCTGACAAAACTTTCTGTTACAAAGTTGTAACCCATCTCATAAGATTTCCAGAACTACCTCATTTCCTATTTTTGGATTTTTAAGCAGGAAGTTATGCTTAATTTACAGAGAGTTTACAGAGAGTCTTTGCTCTGTCCTATTTTCTGGAAAGTTTCAACTCTACTGCATTTTTCGAGTGGTTAAGGGATGAAACACCTCTGGAACTCAACAGAAAAGTTGTAAAGCTCCTCCAAAGCTTTCCAGAAATGTATCATACGACCCCAACCTCGAAAGAACTCAACCTCTAACCTCTGATTACTCCAGCCTTGATTCAGCTGAAAACAGAGTGCTCTGTCCTTAACATCCTATAAGTTGAAAACTTGTTGGCTTTGAATATCCTGTTCAAGGGAAGGAGTTACATCAAGTTTTACTACTTTGGATCAAAACCTTCAAGTTTTTAAATGAAGTTGTTCATTTAATTGGATGTGACGTCGAGGCGTCACCAGATTATGTCGGTACTACGTCCTCACAAAGGAAAAACCTATACTGGACTTAGCCGGCTTCGTTAGTTCAATGGCACTACTCGTCACTCGCACACGGATACTACACGTCTACCGTTTCGTGGTAAGGCTACCTGCAGAAACTCAAACAATCATCAGACTCGGCTGCACACCGAGCCCGGAATCTATACGGTTTGTACACCCGGCCGTCATCACTCGCCCGGATGTTCTCAAGCCAACCACGCCTTGAGTTACGTGTTCACGTTTCGGACCACGTGACGGGGTCTCCCAATTTGCACCACGCACGCCAGGGACAGACGTTGCTCGAATACCCCAAACGACATGAAGAGTCGTAGAGGATATCAAAGCGGGTCGGGTTACCTGCCACCCGTGGGGCTCCACCCTTCAGCTTGTGCGCACTGGTGGACAGCGCTTATGTGCACCCCCCAAGACATGAACGTCCCGAGATGCACGATTTTCCGACATAACAAATAGGTTAACAAGCCACTTTCTATATGCTAATAACATCCTTATACGGGCCACTAACTCGTTCCTCACCGGATTTTTGAAAAAGAAGACCTTTGTACTGTGTTAAACCTCAAGCGAGCTCTGATACCAACGCTGACACGACCCCATTGGTCCTGTCGAGCCAGGATCACGCTGAGGGGTGCTGCGTTGCACAGCACCGTATAACACACGTCAAAGGTGCAAAGCGGAAGCGGAAGTTTTATTACATAAACAAGTTTATGAACATGTTTACATCAAAATATGTTCAGTCTACACTCGCGGGCGTAGACTAAGCATCAAGTGCACGTTCGGCCCTCGAACGTGTCCTTGCTAGCACACACACACACTAACTCTGCGGCGTGCACGACTCCCACTCGACGGGGTTCCCCTCCTGGGGTTCCGTCTCCTCTTTGGGAGTCCCTTCCTCATAGAACCCTGCAAAAGCTTCAAACACAAGCAGTGAGCACGAAGGCTCAGTAAGTCTGACACGTCTCACCTAAACATGGAACTTCTACATGAGGGTAATGGGTTGCATGAGGTAAAAATCATTTGCAAGGACTCGCCTAATTAGTAGAACCTTACTTTCAAGTTTTAGCAGCAGGTTGTGGAGAACCTTACGCTAAGGCACATGAGAGAGCCGCAATCAAACAAGAAACGCATTTCTCTCATGTACTTTGCCCAAAGTTGAAAAGAACTTTAGTTAGCGCTAAGCTACAGCATATCATTAACAATCAATGTCCAGCTTTCAATCAGCAACATTTTAACATGTGACTAGCCTGTTCTTTCTACGTCACGGTACAGTGAACAAGTGGTACTCACTGACCGTGAGGGACGGCGATTATAATCGATTTACACCTGCAGGGTTACCCGAACAACCCGTCACGTACGCCCGTACTCGATGTTGCCTACAACAACCATCACGGACGCCGTACGCGACTACCTTTCACCCGTCAGCCAAATATTGAACCGGTCCCATCGTCCCGAGCAAGAGGTCCCTGCACGCGCATCTCTGTGCCGCCAGCTGATTTACACCTCGAGCTCTCAACCTACTGTCTGAACGACGGGCAATGCCTCAATACCCAGCTACCCGAGTTACATCAGTTTCCCGGTTCCCATATAGCCGGTAGGTCTTCGGTACTGTTCTAGCTTGTTCAACAGGCCCGCACACGGCTCGGTCCTCAATCGACACGAGCGGAGCTACAGCACCCAGGCCCCAAAGTCCTGCTGCCCTTACTCTCCGCTCGGTCTCATTTTCTTGCCATGTGTATCATGTGCTATCTCTACCCGAGCAATGTGCCTCTAGCCTATTCTCGCGACTAGTTCCAACTACTCGACTTGTACCGAATCCTACTCTATCCTAGCAATGCAGTGGCTAACGAGGTTTGCAATCCTAAACCCAACCCGTGGTTTTCTTGGCTATGCAGTTGGATTTCCAAACAAGACTCTAATGCACAGAACAAAGGAAACAAGTATGTGCTCAAAACAATAAAAATTTGTAAAAAGGTTAATGCAAACCGGAGCTTGCCTTGCTGCTCTTGGTCGTAGGCTAGCTGTTCCTCTGGAGTAACGAAGTCTAGGACTTCGGGTTCCTCCTCGACCTTAGCGACTACATGATAGAAACAATACATGTATTAATTTAATGCATTTGTATTAAGTTTGAAGTTGTGAAGTCTATAACCTTTGCTAGATAGACCTAATGACTGTGAAACTTTTACTGTGGCTTGGTTACAACCTAAACAGAGACTCGGTCAAGTTTTAGTTGCAGCAAAGCTCATTTGAGCCCTCCACAAATAATTATGTCCTTGACATTAATTGGAATTCTTAGGGTGTTCTAGGAATTTTCATGAGACAAACTATGACTTTCTGAAAACTAGATTTTCAGAGGGTTCTAAAGGAGTTGGTCTCACTTAATTTGGAAGTCTCTAACTAAAGATATGAGCTAAACAATTTCAGAGAAATTTCTGAAAATGTTTCTGAACATTTTCTATTTTCTCTGGAACAGTTTTACTAATCACACCATTAGGTGGACTAAATGAGCTCAAATGGATCTGAAATTTTTATGGTAGTTCAAGGATATTTTGGTGAACATCTCAGCAAAATTTCAGGATTTTCATCCAAAGGATTCTCCAGTTAAAATTCCTAATAGTTTAAACTTTAAGGAATTAATTCTGGAGAATTAAGGAATTTCATGAAGTGAAACTTGATTTTCTGGAAAGTACTCAGAGAGCTGAATCCAGCAAAATTTGGTTCACTCAATTTGGAGCCTTCTAGACAAAGTTATAAGGATTTGAAGTTTGAAGGAAATCTGAAAATCGGGGAAAAGTTTAAACTCGCGCGTGGGCCCAGGGGACACGCGTCGCACGCCTAGGCGATGGCACACCGCAGCCCACAAGGATTTTGCGCGCCAGCACACCCGATCCCGGCCGCAGCCGGATCCCGATTCAAAATATCGGCCGCTGACAGCTGGGGTCCACCCCCTTCTTCAACCTCGCGACACCCGCGCCCCGCCGCCGAGGGATCTCGCCAGAGAGCTCGCCGCCGGCTGCTGTACAGCTCCAAACTTCTTGATTCTGGCCGCCCCTGCCTACTTTTACTTGGGGAACAGGATCCGAGGGTCAGCTGCTTATGACAACGGCCGGAGCATGGTCGGCGACGAGCCGCCATATCGGAATGACTTCGGCCGTGTCGGCTGACTCCCCTAGTACCTCAGCTACTTGGGAAATCGGTCGGGGAGCATCAGTGGACCTCAGAGAAGGTCGACATGAGCTCGAGGCAGCTCGGGGAAGGCCCGAAATAGGTCCTCACCGTGCGCCCGATACCCCCCGTTCGTTCCGCCATTAGTAGACCTTAAATTACGCCGGGCACAGAGGTTCTCCGGCCCAGAGTTGTGAAGGCAACTTGTGCGTTACCGTGTCTAGCTCATGTGGGAGTGGCCTGAGGCCCTCTAATCCTTTCTAGAGCACGAATTAAACAGAATCGTACCCGAAGGTCGTTCTGCACACAGAAAGGGGAAAAGTGGAAATTCGCCGCCGGTGAGCAACCACTCGAGCTGTGGCTCGGGGATGAGCAGCACCGGTCACCCACGCGTCCAAGGGTGCCTTGGCTCGGGCGTGACAACGCCCAGGTTGGGCTGTCCACGAGAGCCCGAGGTGCGGCGGTTCCAAGTTCCGAGTTTGATCTTTCGGCACAGCCGGTATCAATCGGTTTCAACCGAATTCTAGCAATGGGGAGGATGGAGGAAGGTCTCTAGTACCTTGCTGGGGCTCTGTAGTGGAAGGAGGGAGCTGCGATCGGCGTCCGCCGATCAAGTCTGAACTGCAGAAACTTTCGGCCGGTGCTGGGTTCTTGCGGGAAAACACGTCGGTACCTCGGCCGAGGAGGGGGGCAGGCGCCTTAAGAAGGCTCTGCACCGCCTCATGCCCGCGCGTGGGCAAGCAGCTGGTGGCGCGGTGGCTGGCCTCGGTGGCGATCACCGCTGCGGCTCGGCGACCCGAGTGAAAAGTCTCAGTCGGTTTGTGTTGAAGTAGAGGCTGACATGTGGGTCCCACCCTTCCTTTTAACCTCTGAAATTTACTTCTAATCACTGTTGTAAACAGTGAACCCCATACTACCCTTGGCAATTCAAATTATTCCCCCATGAGCCATTTGAATTGATCAAAGTTCAAATGAGGTTTGGTTTGAATGAATTTCAGCACAAGTTCAGTTTGAAATTCAAATAAAGTTTGAATTTCTCCTCCTTAGCTCATGTCAAGATCAACTCCAAATGGAGTGAAAATTGGTGTGTGAGCTCACAAAAATGTGCTGAGTAAGAATATGCCTTCCACTTTCAAATTCATGGTATAAAAACAGTTTGAATTTGAATATGTTTTCAAACTGCCCCCTTCCTATCTATACCCAAGATGACCTCAAAAAGGTTTTGAATTTGGGTGAAACTTGGCATGGACATCCTTAGCAAAGTGTAGGAGTTTTTCCTATGTCCAGCCCATCTATATCACATGTGGGAAATACCACTTTTGCAATGTGTAAGTTTGTTCCCTAATGAGCATGTTGATAATTGTTACTTGCTCTTCATTTGTGTTCATCATTCTTCCTCAAATGAGGTGTGTGGTGTGGGGATGAATACTACAAATGGGTGTCAAAAACTGAGGCCCTTACACTATCCTGCTCCACTATCCCATTCTTATACCCAAACAGGGTCTTAATTGTGGAACCTAATGATTTTAATTCCTTGTTATCAATATTTTCATGCATATGCCTACAATATCTCGGTACTACGTTCCTCACAAAAGAAAATCCTAACCGGATTATACCGGCATATACGTCTCAAATGTGGCACTAAACGGTCTCTCGCACACGTTTACTACACGGATACATACGTGGTTAGTACCTGCAGAAGACCACACAATAGTGATGCACTCAAAGGTTTTGTTTCCATTTCAGGCAGTACCATATTTGAAAGTAAATACAAACGCCTGTATCATTGTCATACGGCCGTCCTTGAGTTAGGTCACGTCTCAAGGTACGTGATCGTGTTTCAACACCACACGACGGGGAACCCGAGTATGTCATGAACGGGTCATCACGGTTGGGAATGTTATCAACCCAACAGATACCACCTACTGCCCTGCAGGGCACGCCGATGGCAAGCGCTGCGTATGTCCTCCTGGGCTACTTCCAGACGAACACACTCTCGCGTTACTGACCACGCGATGGGGTCTCCAATTATTTGCCTAATGCACGCTAGGGGTCAGCGTTTCATATGAAGTCAGGAACATGAAGAGTCCAAGAGTTTCATATTGATGTCTCACACCAAGCTGTGAGATCAATCCCTGAACCACGTTCCTCGTCAGGGAGAGCTAACCGAAATTGAACCGCTTTCGGTGGCGTTCCTTACCAAACTTACCAGAGCGTAGGTGCGTCGTTACAATAATTGAAATTCAGAATTATAATACATAGGTTAGTCTTTGCCACTTTAATTAACTATGCTAATATAGTCCTTACTTGGGCAACTACCGAACCTCACCGTAAACCTAAGTTTTCCCATAATACAGTTCTTAAGTACTATGCTATCCCCAATGCAGCTCTGATACCAGGCTGTGGCGGACCGGAATCCGCTCATCCAGGATCGCAGAGGGTGGTGCCACGCGATGCGACACCCGACAGCACACGTCATAAGAACACATTATATTACATGGGAAAAACAAACTGAATGTACAAAGTAGTACACTACTCAGTTACAAACTAGGGTCTTTTATTACACAGCGGAAGTTTCTTTTGTACAACTCACACCCGCCTATCTAGCAAAAGTCGGTTGCCCAGCCATGGGGCAACCCACACTAGCTGCACGTCTAAGCTCAGCGCGGCGTGTACGGCTCCCACTCAGCCGTGGTCCCCGACGGAGGGTAACCCTCGCCGGTGGACTCATACTCCGAGTCCGTGGGTGGCTCCTCACCTGAAAAACACTTAAGCAGCAACCATGAGCACAAAGGCTCAGCAAGGCTTAACCGACTCACCTAAGCATGAAACTCTACATGAGGTGTACCATGACATAGGATAGCAAGGTTGCAGTAAATGGACCCGCCTACATGTTCATCCTTAGTTCATCTTTTAGCATAAAGTTAACAATTCATGAAGATGAAGTTTAGTGAGCAATATTTGGTAGCACACATGTAACAATACAATTATATCATACAGCAATATTGAATCATAACATTTCATTTATTAGTCTACGTTACGACGCAGTGAACAAGCGGTACTCGTCACCGCGAGGGACGGCGAATCGACTCGATATACACCTGCAGGGAAACCCAAAGAGCACGTCACGTACGCCCACCCATGGAGCTGCACAGCACGCTCACTCGATGTCGTACGGGACAATCTTTCACCCAACAGCCCAAACGTCGAACCGGTCGCACCGAAACGAGCAGGAGGTTCCCCACACGGAGCATCTCTCTATGCCCGTTGGCAGATTTCCACATTGCTGTCCTCAGCCTACACCTATAAATCGGTGCGTTGTGCCTCGACGCCCGGAGGTTTAGGCTACATCGGTTTATCGGGGCCCATATATCCGATATGCCTTCGGTACGTTCAATACTTGTTCAGCAGGGCCGCACACGGATCGGTCCTCAATCGACACGGACAGGGCAGCACATACAAGAATCCCTCTTGCTGCGCCCTAGCCCCTGCCTAGTCTCATTTTCATTACTAAAGTGATCTCACATCACTCCACCGAACCCGTGCGTTCCCAAGCCTAAACTCACGAGTAGATTCCAACTACTCGACTTGTACCGAAGTCCTATGAAACATTAAGCATAGCCTGTCTACTCGAGGTCTTAGACACTACCCTCACTCTTTTAGGAACCTTTGGTTATGCAAGTGGGGTTCCATTCATCCTACACCTAAAGCACAATCATACTCCACATGACTCATGTAAACAAAGTAAAACTTATAAAAGGGTTAATGCAAACCGGGGCTTGCCTTGTTGCTGCTGGTCAGGGGTTAAGTCTTCGTCCGGAAGAAGGAAGTCCAGCACTTCCAGAGTCTCTTCTTCAGTGACTACACGTTTATGAAATACTACATGTTAATAAATATGCATACAAGTTATTGTAAGGTTACTGCTATTAGTTCTAATAACCAGTCTCTAACACCTGGAACTCTGTTTAAGAATTTAAAGATGAACTGGGTGTGGGTGGCTTGGGCCTGGACCTAAGTACATGGTTACGTGCTAAGTGGTTTTCCCCCTTTTCCATATTAATCCCTCAAGTGGTTAAACATGACAGGGTGATCCAGAGCTCCAATGGAGCTGAGCATTTTTGTGTGAGTTCCTTGTCACAAGGAAACCCTCTGGACCAAATATTAGCACTTTTCACTGAGTGGTTTGCTCAGAATAATTCTTTTAGCAAATAAGCAAAGAAGAATTAATTCTGAGGTAACACCCCTGTTCATGCCCAACTTAGTGAACTACAATTTCAATTATAGCTCATAGAGTTTGCATGAATTTTCCCAGCATTTTTAAAGCTAAGATTTGCTCAGAACTGAATTTCCAAGTTTTGGAAATTCTCTGAAAATGTTTCTGTATTCAAATGAACGCAGCACCTTCACATTTGAATTGCTCTGACCAAATCAACTCCAAATGGTCTGAAACTTTTACAAGGGTTCACTAACATCCTAAGGAACATTCTGGCAAAATTTGGGGATTTTTGGATGAACCAAATTCCCTCTAAAATTCTTTTGCTGAAAAGCTTTCAAGACTTTTCCAGAATTAAATATTAGGTTTCATACAAATTGAGTTGCCAATTTGGATAGAGCTATGCAAGATGAATCCAACCCAATTTGAATCACTAAATTTGGAGCCTCCTAGCAAAAGTTATGGGGTTCTAAAGTTTGGGGAAATTCTGGAATTCGAATTAACAGGGAAAAGTTCAAATTCCTGACAGCGGGACCGCCCCCACGTGTCACCACCTCGGCTGCGCCACACGGGACCACAGGACTGTTTTCCGCGTGTTCACAGCTGATCCGGTGCAACAGAAAATCACCACACTGTGCCTCGAGGGACTGACGAGCGGGCCCGGCCGGCTCGTCTTCTTCCTCGCGCCCGCCATTTTTCCCGCGCCGCCCCCTCGCCGGCACACCTCTGAGGCTCACCGGTCTTGGCTTCCCGACCGCCTCTCGGCCGGAAACTCACCGCCTGGGCCTACTTTCGTGCGCTGAACACGATGGTGCCGACTGCTCCGGTTGGCGGTGGCCCTAACCTAGCCGGCGACGGTGCCGCGGCTCGGACTCTCTTCGGTTATGGCACCCGGCCAACGTAGCCCACCAAAACCTCGGTGGAATGGATCTACAGCACCGGGGGATCTCGGAGAAGGTCGACAAGGCCATGCCAGGGTTCGGGAAGAGCTCTAACCTAGCCTTCACCGTGAGCCCGACCTTTCCCGCCATCACCGCGGTTGAAAAACCGGAAAATACGTCGGCTACAGCCAAAACTACGCTAGGGTTGCAGAGCAAACTTGGGCGCCGTTGAGTCTAGCTCCTGTGAGCACAGTTTAGTGAACTGATGACGAGAAGGGAGTGGGAATTCGGAGGTCTCATACCGGAACGTTGTTCTGTGGTCGCCGGCGAAGTTTCTCCAAATTCTTGCTCGGTGGTTCACGGTTGGTCCTGTGGTTTGGGTGGGAGCAGCAGTGCTCACCGGCGCGTCCGGGGACGTCTCCGCTTGGGCGTGAAAGGGCCTGGTGTAGGCTGCCCACGTACGCCCGATCGCCGGTTAGTTTTAGCTTGCCGCGGACAACGGAAATCAGGGCTCGGACACTGCCGGAGCTTGCTAGCTCTTGCGCTGGGAAGGTGAGGAACGAGGGCGTAGCTCTGTTGTACAGGTCGGAGGGTGCTGTGGCACAGTTTGGCTGGCTCCCGATGATTTCCCAGAGGGAGCGGCGAGCTCGGCGGTTTCTTGCGCGAAGGGAAAGAACAGGCGCCATTCTTCAGTCCCGTGGGATAACAGCGGAGCAGCAGCGGTGCAAGGATGCCAGGCAGCTCTCCAGCGCACGAAATTTTTAGAGGAGGTGGCTGCCGGCGGCTCCTCGGTGTCACCCGCAGCGGCGTCGGGGGGCTCGGTTTACTTCGCGCGGGAGGAAATCAATCAACGACCGTGTGCTTCACTGAGGACTTTTGCAATTGTTTATTTTCCCCCAACGACAAGTGGGTCCCACTTGTCAGTGCTCCCCCACCCCTCAAAAGATCTCCAAAATTTGGCAAGGGATGAATAATGTTTGAAGTTTCAAACTGACCTACATTTGTATGGTTGGGCAAATTTCACCCAAATTCAAATGCATATTTGAATTCTTTGCACATTTGGATCCTTTGTGGAAAAATGGTTAGCAAAATTTTTCAAAAATTATTGAAACTTTGCCTCCCCACTAATTTGGACCTGAGGAATCCAATTATGCACTTTGATCCTTGTTTTAGCTGCTGCAATCATGAATTTGAATGCAACAGTTTTGAATCACCCTCTCATGTGTGATCATTCTTGTAGAATTTCCACTTTGTGAAAGTGTAGGTTTCCCCTCTATCCACTCTTTTGATGTAGGTTACTTGCTCTTCCCACATTTTCACCATCTATCCACAACAAGAACTGTGGTGTTGTGAGGTAAAGAAAAATTTTTGCAAGTCCCTTTTCTTGGGCTTTTACACTCGCTCTCATTCCTACTATCCGAGAGGAGATCATGGAAGCTCAACGGAAAGACAAGGGTATGTCTCACATACGGCGAAGATTAGACAACGGAGAAATGAAGTGCTTCTGGAAGGACAAGGATGGTACCTTGTGGTTCAACGACCAGATTGTAGTACCCTGGGATATGGGACTACGGAAGAAAATTTTGGACGAAGCTCATTTATCCAAGTTTTCCATTCATACGGGCAGTAATAAAATGTACCAAGATCTCCGGAAGAAGTTTTGGTGGACATGTATGAAACGTGAAGTTGCAAAATACGTGTCAGAATGTGATACGTGTCGAAGAGTTAAGGCCGACCATGTGAAGAAGTCGGGCCTGTTGCAACCACTGCAAGTACCGACATGGAAGTTGGAAGACTTGAGTATGGACTTCATAGTCGGGTTGCCGATGACCTCCCACAAGCATGATTCGATTTGGGTAATCGTGGACCAGTTAACCAAATCAGTACACTTCATCCCTGTGCATACGAGATATAACGCAAAGCAGTATGCGGAGCTGTACATAGCACGGATCTTGTGCTTACATGGAGTTCCCCGCACCATTGTGTCAGATAGAGGGTCGCTGTTCGTAGCCTGTTTCTGGGAACAGCTATACGCGTCCTTGGGGACGAAGTTGATAAGAAGCTCCACGTATCACCCTCAAACTGACGGGCAAACTGAGAGGGTGAATCAAATACTGGAAGATGTGCTAAGAGCATGTGCCATCCACCACGGTAAGAGCTGGGATGATCACTTACCTCTGGCGGAGTTCTCGTACAACAACGGATATCATACGAGCATCAAAATGGAACCATATGAAGCTCTATACGGCCGGAAGTGCCGTACACCATTGAATTGGTGCGAGTCCGGTGAACGAGTAACATTCAGGGTTGATCTTGTCAATGAAGCCGAAGAGAGAGTTCAGATAATACAAGAGCACCTCAAAGCTGCCCAATCTCGTTAGAAAAGCTATGCGGATCAGAGGTGTCGACCGCTGCATTTCGAAGTCGGAGAGCACGTGTATCTTCGTGTGTCTCCGATGAAAGGGAATAATCGGTTCGGTGTCAAGGGGAAACTTGCTCCCCGATTTATCAGTCCTTTCGTCGTAACGGAGAAGTGCGGAACTGTAGCCTACCGGCTGGATCTACTGGCAAGCCTTGCCGGTATTCACGACATATTTCACGTGTCCCAGCTGCGGAAATGTCTCAAATTTACCGCTGCCATCCGCACTGAAGACATCGACGAGTAGAAGCCGGATCTCACCTATGTCGAGCAACCTATACAGATTATCGACGAAAGGACCCGGATCACCCGAAACCGGACTTTGAGATTTTACAAAGTCCTGTGGAGTAATCATACCCCGGAAGAGGCGACGTGGGAAACCGAAGATTACATCCACAAGAACTATCCGGAACTTTTGTCATAAACTTTGTAATTACCTCCCGTCTCGTTCTTCTTTTGTAATCTCGGGACGAGATTCCTTTTAAGGGGGGGGGAGGAATGTAAAGGTCCCAAAAATATGAATACAAAGAAACTCTTGTTTGCAATAGTTGGTTTCATATGAATCAAATTTGGGACTTGGTAAAACTTTTCCACATGTGATAACCCACATGAGGGCTTTCTTCACACAAGTTCAAATGTTTGTTTGAAAACTTGGAACCCAAGGGGGGTCAAAAACCAAGATGGGAAGTTCCCATATGTGTGAGAAAACTAAATTCAGATTTGGAACAAACTTGTTCAACTCAAAATTCAAATGAGGGCAACACTATGAATTTCAAAACTGTTGTCCTACAAATCTCATTTGCAGCAGCCAAATTAAAAATAAGGATTTCATATTTGAATTCCTTGGGTCCAAACTAGGGGGTATGCAAAGTTTCATGATTTATGGAAACGATTTGCAACCAATTTTTCCTAAATGGACTTTAAATAACAAAGAATTTAAATGCATATTTGAATTTGGATGAAACTTGCCCAATTGTCCAAATGCCTCTCAGATTTAAACTCCCACAAATTGAATTCCATCATTTGCCAATTTTGGGAGATAATTTAGAAGATAAGGAGGCTCTGAAATATGGGACCCACATGTCATTGAGGGAGCTGAAAATTGCAAAGATCTTCACAAAGCAGTCTCTGTTTTGCTTCTCACAGGCGCTCGACAGCAGCGGGCGTGGCCGACATCAGTACTCACCGCTCGGCCGACCGCCTCCCACGCGAACCGCCTCAGCCGAGGTTTTTATACCATTTGCCGTGCTCCCTTTCGCCCTCATCACCGAAGCCTCGGCACTTATATTTCTTCCCTCGCGCGAGAAACAACCGAGCCGCTGCCGCCGTGCTCTCGATCGATCGGCCACACCGTAGTCCGTGTGCATGCCTCAGCTGGTCAGCAAAACGGCACCACAGATCCTTCCACGACATCCTCGAGCCATCACCGAGCGAGTTTGTGCTCTCTGCACCAAGATACCCAGGTTTCCGCGGCTGCCGAAAGCAACGTTGACGAGGTGCTCTTGTGGGCAGCTCCACAGAGAGGTTTTCACGACCAAGTGAGAGGACTCTTGGACGCGCAAGAGCTCCCTGCAGCTTCCATCCGAAGCTCAACGCTTGTCTTCGCTTCTTGCCGACGAATTTCTGGATTCCTCTCCGGCCGGTGTAAACGGACCCGCAGGTAAGGATCGTTTAAATTCTCGCACTATGATGGTTTAGAGCTCTGCAGATTCCACAAACAGAACCTACGCTTGCGTAGCAATCTTTCTTCTTCACAAACCGTAGCATGAAACCCATGGTAGGAGGCTTGCTCTGAGCTTTTCCGACAGCTACCGCGATAAGGTGCATCAGGCACACGATGAACCCTAGTCTAGAGCCATTTCCAAGCCATTTCACCCCATGCCGAGCTTTCCTAGCATCCATCGGTGCTCTAGAGCTTGGAAACCGAGGCTTGGAGGGCTTAGGACGTTGGGGCAACGTCGCCGGACTTCATCCGAGCCGCTGCACCGGTGCGGGATGGTTTAGGGACGTCGTCGGCCCGGGAAAATCATCTCATCGTGTTCCTCACATGAAATAAGGGCCTAACGGTGAGTAGCAGCTCGGGAATTGGCGGGGCGACCGAGTTCAGCGAGCCCCGGCGGCGCTATCGCGTGTGGGCGAGAGGTAGACGAAGGGGGATGCCGGACCCGCCTGTCAGTCACTCGGGAGAGAAGGGCTGGATACTCTGTGGCGCCGAATCAGCTGTGACAGTATGGGAAACAGTTCTGTGGCCCCGTGTGGCGCTCTCTCAACACCGACACGTGTCCCATGGACCCACAGTCAGTTTTAAACTTTTCCCGGATTTATTCAAATTCTAGATTTTCCCCAAACTTTAGAAGAGCATAACTTTTGCTAGGAACCTCCAAATTTAGTGATTCAAATTGGGTTAGATTCATATTTACAAACTATATCCAAATATGCAACCCAATTTATATGACAGGTATTAATTAATTCTGGAAAATTCTTCAAAGCTTTTCAGCAAAAGAATTTTAGAGGGAGTTTGGTTTATCCAAAAATACTCAAATTTTGCCAGAATATTCGCTAGGATGTTATTAGACTCCTGTAAAAGTTTCAGCTCATTTGGAGTTGATTTGATCAGGATAATTCAGATTGTAATTTGCTGTGTTCAAATGAATACAGAAACATTTTCAGAGAATTTCCAAAACTTGGAAATTCAGTTCTGTGTAATTCTTAGCTCCAAAAATCTTAGAAAAATCCATGCAAGCTCTATGAACTGTAGTTGAAATTGTAGTTCACTAAGTTTGACATGAACAGGAGTGTTACCTCAGAATTAATTCATCTTTGTTTAAATACTTAGAGAATTGTTCTGAACAAACCACTCAATGGAAAGTGCAAATTTTTGGTCCAGATGACTTTCTTGTGACAAGGAACTCAAATGAAAATTATCAGCTCCATTGGGGCGGTGGATCACCACTGTCATGTGTAACCTCTTAAGGTGATCAACACTTAAGTCGGAAAAGCACTCAACTTTTGATCATAGTGTTTAAACCCAACCTAAACCAATAGCACCAGTGTCATTTTAAATTTTTAAACAGGGTTCCAGTTTTTAAACTGTCATTAGATCTTATTAGCAAAAACTTTTCAATTAAATACATATGCATGATCATATCGTGTAGCATATACGTGAGGAACGTGAGAAGGATTTGAAGATCAATCAGGGAGGAAAACAAGTGATCAGGCTCCAAGTGATCGTCACTAACTGATTGTATTCTTAGTCACCTGCAAAACAGGCAAGCCCCGGTTTACATTGGAACAATTTTATAAAACATTTCCATTTCTAGAGCTCATAGTTTGAATTGTTTGTTGCATTGAGTCTAGTTGATATTGAAAACCCCAGTGCATAACCAGAAATACCTAGGAGAGAAAGGGTAGAATAGCACCTCCTCGAGTGGATTTGGCTATGCTAATGTTAGTAGGAAAGGTCCGGTAGAACTCGGGTAGTTGGAATCTACTCGCGAATTTAGGGCTGGTTTACTCGGAACGGGTCCAAAATAGAAAAGATGAGGAAAGTTCACATGTAAGAAATGGAGACCAGGCAGGGAGGTTTAGATGCAGCAGGTTGCAGACCGTGCATGCATAGCCCTGCCTGTGTCGGTTAAGGCCAGTCCGTGCTTGGCCCTGTTGGACAAGTTTGAGTTGTGTACCGGGCGCATACTGGCTATATGGGACCCAGGAAACCGATGTACCTTGGGAGATCCATAGTGGAACTTTTCCAACTGCCTTAGGCTTTCATCGTCAGGGTAGCAGGAGGTAACTCGCTTAAGAACATACCACTGCAGGTATGTACCTTAAGGGAGTTTGAGTACTCAGGGCAGTTGGACTGCGTCCAATATGGAAGATCTTGGGAAAGGTGGCCATGTACAACGTCAGTCGAGGTTGCTGCCGGCAACTCGGAGTACGGGTGTACGTGTCGTGTGGTCCAGGCGTGTACTGATTCAAATCACCGTCGCTCATGATCATATGAGCATACTTGCCCACTGCATCTTGACGTAGTAACAACTGGAACTGGTTATCTTTTGAACTTGATAAGGCTGTGACGTAACTTGTATTGCAACCATGATTGAATTAGAGATAGGCTCATTAAACTTTACTTTCACTTTATGCAAGGAGCATCGCAACAAAGCGTTTCTTGTTTGATTGTGGAGTTGCGATGCTTTTGGCTCAATGTCCGCACAATGAGGCTTAAAATCTTAAAGTTAAGGATCAACTTTAGGCGGGTCCTTTATGCAAATCTAGCTAACCCAATTACAACCGTCGTGCATGTAGAGTTTCTTGTTTAGGAGAGACGGATCAGTCTTGCTAAGCCTATGTGCTCACACTTCCTATATAAGTGGTTTTGCAGGTTAACATCGATGCTATGAAGAAGGTTGTTCGGTGAGACTCGGTGACTTCCGAGTCGTTTAACACAAGGAGAAACGAGTCGCTGCTGTTGTCTTCGTGTTGCTAGCGAGAGGAGTCCGCGGGCTGGACTCCATCTCGAGTGCTCTTTAGTTATTCGACGTGACTTGTTCTAGACTTCCGCTGTAGTTACTTGATGTAAATTATTTACAAAGAAAAACTTGTACGCTTCCGCTATTGTTTTATGTAATACATTATTCCTTGTATGTGTGCTGTTGGGTGCCGCACAATACGGCACCACCCAATGCAATTCCCGGGCAAGTGCCCCGTCCCTGTGACTGAACGGGCAGCGTCGGGGCTGTCTCAGCGTGGTATTAGAGTTGTGACAAGTGGTATCATGAGCTGAGCCCTGTCTCAGTTGGTACCAAGCCTATCTCAGTTGGTATCAGAGCTGTCTCAGTTGGTATCAGAGCTGTCTCAGTTGTGTTGGGATTTAACTCACCTAGAAATAGTTATTATTTTTATCATGTTTGTAAAGTAAAATCTGTCTGCTGCAATGAAACCATTTATTTCCTACCTTGTTGTAACCTACATGTCATACTTTCCCGCACTTGCTGAGTTGGACATTTACTCACCCTTGCATTCCCACATATACTTCAGATACAGGAGAAGAATACATTGAAGAGCAGGTGGAGTACTAAGCATGCGCACTACCGTCAACATGCATGTGGAGTCGGAGTGGAGCCCAATTAACTTTAGTGATTTTCCGCTGTCGTTTAGAGTCTTCCGCTGCAAGAATAAGTTAGATATTCTTGAGTGAGACAATGAGTCAATGTAGTAAAGTACTTAAAATTATTCGTACGTGGTTATATTCTGAATTCAGATTGTGATAAAGCTGTATATGATTGACGAACATCCTGGGAACACATATGCATTCACTTAGTTCATTTTCTGAACCGGGTGTTACGAATTGGTACCAAAGCCAGGTTGACCGTAGGACGCAAGCCTAGGTAGAATGGACACACTAAAACACATAGTAATACCCCTATAAATTGTTATTTTCAAAAATTGCTTGCTGTTGCACTTTACTTTTTCAACTCAGCCATCGCAAATTGCTATTTTGAGCCCCTCTTTTCTTATTTTCTTGTGGAAAGCCACACTTTCTTTTTTCTTGCTTCATAGCTTCTGAAATTTCGTTGTTTCTTCCTTCTTCTATAAAGTTTCTCATGTCTTATTTATAGATGCCGGTAAATAGGAGCACAACACACATGAGAACCCGTCCACCGCCACGTGGGAGTGCACTTAACCCCATTGAGGTGTCCGATGGACCATATTGGGAGGAGTTGAAGATGGAACCCAATGAGGAAGATGAAGTCAGTAGCTCTATGCATGAGGAAGAGGATCCTGAAGAGCTAGAACCAATCGAAGATGACATGGAAGATGATCCATAAGAACCACAGCATTGGTGTGCACCTTAGAAGGAATTTCACGCGGGAATACACCCAGTGGGGCCTCATGAAGCTATGACAGAAGGAGATGAATCCGCAGAGGATCCACCCCCTGCTGAGGCCAAGAATGAAGGTGACGAACGGGCCAACTATTCAGTTCCAGAATTCCGGTCCGACAGGATGATAGGAGGACACATATCCAGGGAGCTTAGAGAGTTCATGAATCACTGCAGCTTATACCCAGAGTATCTACTCAAGAATGTCCCTCGTCTCGGACAAGAAGAGCGGAAGGTTGAGGTAACCATCCTATCTAATGGTAGGGTTGTTACACAGCACTTCACACCCACATGGAGAGTTACAAGGGCAGAAGCTATTGATGATGTTGCATGGGATGCATTCACCGGACTGTGCTACGCTTTCCGTGAGCAGCTTGAGAGCACTACCTTTGAGCTGCACCCGTATCGGAAGTGTGGTACAATGAATATCATTGGACCCCATGAAGGAGCTCTTTCCAACCCACAATCTGCTGAAAAGTCTCAGAGTGTAAAACTCCAAAACATGTAAATGAATACACCAAGGTTTAAATTCATATGTGTGGCAAAGGCATGAAAAATGGAACTTGCTAAAACTTTTATTCATGCAAAGTGATACATGGAGGATCATCCAAAATGAGGCTCACATTTTTGTTTGAAGGTGTTGAACCAATAAGGATTTAAATACCTCTTTGCATGAATGTTTTAAAAATCAGATTTTAAATTCAAAGTTCACACAAATGGTGGCCAAAAACATTGAATACTCATGCAGCCATATAGTTTGGGAATTGTGGAAAAAGTTGGATGTCAAACTTTTCATTTGGGGGTGGGCTCAAAAAGGAGTTAAATAGAAGCATTTTCAAATTAAATCCAAATTCAAATTTGCTACGCAAATTCAAACTGAATTTGATGAATTCAAATGCTAGCCCATTTTTCAAATTCAAAACTTTTGAATAGAATAGATTGACATGAGAAGAAATATATGGGAGGAAAATTAGGGTGGACCCCACATGTCATTGGTACACAATGACTTGCACACAAAGCAAAGAATTCTCTGTTTTCAACTCCACGAGGGGCTTCTCACCCGGGCGCCACCGAGGAGGCCGCTGCACCACCTCCTGGTCATTGATCCCACGCGCTGGAGACCGATTGAATGCCCCCCCCCTCGTGCATCGACGTGATCCTCCTTCCACAGACCGAGCAAACTGGCTTTTGTTTTCTCCTCCTCGCGAGAAACACGGCCACAGAGCTCTCACACCACCGAGCCTCTGATACAATCGGGAAATGGCAGAAAGACTCACACCCTCTCCTCCCTGAGCTGCTAGACAGCACCACGAACTCAGTTTACACTTCCCCGACCCATAAACGAGCGAGCTCCGGCCTCCCTTGCCTTTCAAACATCTCCACCGCGGTGACCTAACCTAAACCGATGACCGGGTTCATGTGGACAGGCCACCACGGTGGTTTTCACGGCTGAGCAAGCATGGCAACGGGAGTGCACGGCCACCGTGCTGCTCTCACCCAAAGCTCAAGCCAAACCGTGAAGTATCGACGGCGAATTTTGGGATTTTGCTCCGGCGAGTGCAAACCGAACGTCCTGTAAGAGTTCTTCAAATTCCCACTCTCTAATCCTTCATTGGTCATCAAATCTTGCACATAGAAACTGGACTAGCCGGTGAGCATCTTTTCTTTAGCAACCATCGCATGAAAACACCTCGGAGCGACGGATTTTGAGGTCTACCAAACACTTCTTCGGCGGGACCGATTGGGTGCATGGTGCCGATCCATTTGCCGCCATTTCTGAGCTAGTTTGAGGTCATGCTGAGCCTTGCGATCATCCACTGGTGCTGTAGAGCTCATTGGTTGAGGGTTTGGCAGGCTAGAACCCACGGCCGACGGCGCTGAAGGGCACCTGAGGCCGCCGCACGCCGCCGGGGTATTTCCGGTCACCGGCAGCCCTAGAACACCTCGCTATCGTGTTCCTCGACATCAACAACGCCCTAGCAGCGAGCTATAGCTCGGATGGTGGCCGGAAACGGCCAGCCGGCGAGCACCAGTTTGCTCCGGCGAGGGGGAACACACGGGCGTGGGAAAGAAGCCGGAGGAAGAAGGAGTGTGGGTCCCGGCTGTCAGCGACTCAGTGTTTAAATTCGGGATCCGCTGTGGCTCGGGGATCGGCTGTGGCTGCGCACAAAAATGACATGGCCCGGTGTGGCTGAATTCTGAGTGGCTGAGTTTAAAACAGTGGGTCCAGTAGACTTATCAATAGCAGAATAATTCCAGAGATGGCCACAATTTTGGAAATTCATATCTCGGTGTTGAAACTTCCAGTTTTAAGTGATTCCAATTGGGTTGGATTCCTTTTGCAGAGATCTATCCAAATATGAACTCCAATTTGTATGAAAGTCAATATTAAATTCTGGAAAATTCATTGAAGGTTTTATGAAAAAGAATTATTGAGGGAGTTTGGTTTATCAAAAAATCCTCAAATTTTGCCTGACTATTCTAGCAGATTGATGACCTTCTAGCAATTTTTCAGCTCATTTGAAGATCATTTGAGTAGCAATTTGCTAAATACAAGATGTTGTGTTCATAAGAGTACAGAAACATTTTCAGGAAATGTTGCCCACTTGTAAAATATATTCTGGGAATTCCTAGCTCCAAAAATCATAGGAATATTTAGGCAAGCTCTCTGAGACATACTTGAAGTTTTGGTTCACTAAATTGGGCATGAAAATGCACAGTACTCCAGAATTAATTCCTTTAAATAGAAATGCTTAAAGAATTGTTATGGGAGAACTACTCAATAAAAAGGTCTGAATTTTGGACCAAATGACTTTCATGTGACCAGAAAGTCACATGTAAATTATCGGCTCAATTTGAGCCCTTGAACTCCCTGTTCTTGTTCCATCATACTTATGCATGTGGGAAAGTACATAAGACATTGTAGGAATTATGGGGAATACTATTTGACTCCACATTAGCTGCAATTTGGCAAGCTAAATCCCTAGGTAGTATAGAACCAGCTGTAAAAGTTTTGAGGCCATTGGAGTTCTTGTTCTTCAGTTGCCTTCAAATCTTTTCAGCTCATCTCTTATGTTCATTAGGGAAAGTTAGTTATGGTATAACTAAAACATTAAGACCAAGTTAGTTCATTCTGTTTCTTTGCACAACAGAGGCAAACCAAGCCATTATTGGCTTTTCCACACAACCTCTGTTCCTTAGAAATCAAGTCTTAACTTCTTTCCATTGCATTCTATAAAAATTGTGCATATACATTTCATTAGGATTCACGACGGAGTGGATTCAAAGGAGCGATTCATTAAAGCGGATCATACTCCATAGAATCAAGGATTGATCAGAAAGGATCACTAACTGCATATATACTACTACACTGCAAAACAGGCAAGCTCCGGTTTGCATTAAACGGCTTTTAAGTTTTTACTTTGTATTCACTTTTGGTTAAGATATGAAATGTGCATTAGGTCTAGTTGTTTGATACTCCTCTTGCATGACCAAATGAACCCATGGAGTATTGGGTAGGTGTCTTTCACAGTGTAGAACTGCCATGCTTAAGTAAGGTTCGGTAGAAGTCGAGTGGTGAGATGCTACTCGCATGATCAGGAACAACAGGGGCATACGGGATTGGTAGCAAGTTAAAGTTGAGACCGGAAGGTTGTAGGTGCAGCAGGACATAGGGGCCTGGGTGCTATATACCTGTCCATGTCGGTCAAGGACCGATCCATATGCGGCCCTGTTGAACAAGTTTGAGTTGTGTGCCGGACTCATGCTGGCTATATGGGACCCAGTAAACCGATGTACCTCGGGAAGCTTGCGTTGAGGATTTTCGGGTCGCCTCAGGCGAGACGGCTGGTGTGCAGTATGTGGGTAACATTCTCATGACATCTCATGTCGGTAGGTGCACCATGAGAGTGGCTACTGTACGGGGCGACTTGATCGATTCAATGGGAGAGAAATGTGGAGACCACCCCGTGGTTCACCCACTCTAGGATCACATAGGGTGGTGTCATGCGATGCGGCACCCAACAACACACACGAAAAGAATTAAGAACAACATACAAACTTTTATTTTTATATAAAACAGCGGAAGTCTTTTACAAAACTTAATTAACAGCGGAAGTATTATACATAGATGTCTCATCCTAGCTATGCAAAAGTGCAGCCGTCCACCCCGGGGACGCTACACACTAGCAGCAAGTAACCGGAGATCACGGCGGCGTGCAGCGATCCAGCTCGGCCGTGTACCCCGACGGGGGCATCGCCTCATCCTCGGAACCTTCCTCATAACTCTCACCTGCACACAGCTCAACATATTGCAACCGTGAGCATGATGGCTCAGCAAGGCCTAACCGACAACCCTAGGCATGAAACTCTACATTTAAGGATGTGTAAGATAGGAAAAAGGACTTTGCAATAAAGACACGCCTACATGTTGATCCTTACTTTCAGTTTTATAGCAACAGTTTATTGAGCCCTAGGCAGCCCTCACATCGTAAGTCCACAATCAAACAAGAAACGCTTTCCTCCAATGTGGTGATGCCCAGAGCGGAAAATAAACTTAATTAGCGCTACATCTACAGCAGACATAGTTTCCAAAACATTAGTATTTCCTCACAGCATATTATCATTCATCTGGCTTATTACTCTTCTTACTACGTCATAGAACAGTGAGCAAGCGGTACTCAAATAACTGCGAGGGACGGTGATTGCAATCAGGAGACACCCAGACAACACGTTGCATACACCCACTTTCAGAAGCGTGATTCCATACCCCTTCCTACTCTGTTGTATGCAACAACCTTTCAAAGGCAACCCAAATGCCGAACCGGTCCATCCGTAACAGGCAGGAGGTCCCTGCGTGGAGCGTGACTGTGCCCACTGGCAGATTTACACCTTGCTACCCTAAATCCACTCCTATTTACGGTTGGGTAAGCCTCGACACGCAGGTTAACCAATTACATCGGTTTCCTTCTTATGTCAGTATGCCATCCGGTACTGTTCGATACCTGTTCAGCAGGCCCGCACACGACTCGGTTCTCAATCGACACCAACAGGGCTACGCACGTGAGACCTCCGCTCACTGCTTCCTAGCCCCCCTGCTGGGTCTCATTTTCTCCACTCTTAAGCCATCTTCTATTCTGACCAAACCGTGTGATAAACCTTACCTCGCGAGTAGATTCCAATTACTTGACTTCTACCGAGATCCTAAGCATATTAGCAGGGCCTTGTGTACTCGTTGGGTCTTTAAGCTACCCAACCCTTCATAGGATTTAAAAGGTTATGCAAGTGGGGTTTCAATAACCTTAACTCTAATGCAAACATTCACCAAATTTGGGAATATTTCATAAAGAATTGCTCCTGAAATAAATCTCCAAAATATTTAGTGAAAACAATTCTACAGAAATTCCTGGGAATTTTCATAGCAAGCAATTTGTTCCTCTGTGAAGTACTCCTCCTGAGGATTCCAACAAAATTTGTCTCACTAATTTTGGATCTTTGTACCCAAAGTTATGTATTTTTCAAGTTTCACTAACTTTCTGTTTGAATTGTACAGAGCACTCAACGTGGGGCCCACTCGTCAGGTCTTTCTTCAACCTTCCGCCAGAGAACGCGCGTGCACACCAGCTCAGATCGTGGCGTGGCTCGTTCTCCCTCATTTCTCCACCAAATTAGCTCTGGTTTCGCCCTACATGATCATTGGAACATGTCTCACCTGCCGGGCAAGGTTTCCTCGCATGAAAACGGCCGAAAACAGGTCGGCACCGGCGGGGCGGCTTGGGAGCTCGGCATCAACGCGTTCTGGCATGTCCGAAGCTTCTCCCGGCGAGCTACATTGCCCTAAAGCATCAACAGTGATCGGGGAACATGGAACGCATGCCAAAACTTGCAGAAAATGGCCGGAAAATGGGGTTCACCGGAGGACCGACCCGTTTTTGCCGCCGCCGGCAATTTCTCGTCACCCGGGGCCTGTGGTGGACGATTTGCTGTGGTATTTGGCGTGGGAGGGCGCTAGGATGGTGTGATTCTATGGCTTGAACCAAAGAACAAATGATCATGCGTGTTGGACGAATTTCCAGTTTTGGTTTGGATCGGTTCTTCACGTGTACCGGTGCCAAAACCCAAATTCCGCCGACACGGCGACGGGGAAGGGCAAGGGGACTGCGGTAGCATGATGTACACACCTTGGTGCACCTTAGGGAGGTGTTGGTTGTGCGGGAGAGGCGCTGGAACGGCCGGAAGAGGAGGAGCAGCGAGGTACGGCATGCTCTGTCTTCTCCTGGTGAAGAACAGCTCGGGCACTGCGAGTGGAGGCCGGGGACGAGCTGAGGAGTGGTGGAACACGTTGAGGATTCGCCGGTGCAGCTCCTAGGGCGATCAACCGGTGCTAGGGGGGCTGGAGGGTGCTGAACAACGACCACAGAGCGGCATGGGCTGTTCTTGGTGAGAGCTCGAGCAGAGGCGGTGGAGAAGAGAAGAAACTCAACCATGCTGCTGCTTTAGCTCTGGATAAACCACGGACGATGCTGCCTTCGGGAGGAAGTCATTGCAAGCTGATCGGTGGAGGAAAAATCGAAGCGCGGTGGCAGCTCGGTGAACGCCCTAGGTAAAAACCAGAGAGGAAAATGAAACTGTGAGACTGACTGCTGGGTCCCACCACCTCATTTTCTTAATCAACTTTTCCACTGATCTTTTCACCACAGCTACTCCAAATTAAATGCTTTACTTCAACTCAAAGTCATGGTTTGAAATGTTGAATTCAAATGATTTGAATTCTGGTGTGGAGTTTTAATTAAGTATGTTCATTTGAATTTGAAATTGGAATTTGAATTCTCCTTTTTTTGCATTGCTCCAAAAACATAGCAAACCAAGTCCAAATTTTCTGATTTTTGGCGTGGCTGCTAATTCAATTGTGGAGACCACATTTGTGGAACCAAATTTGCAAATTGGGGAAATTGAGATTTGAAACTGAAATGGAAATTCAGATTAGAGGGCTTCTCCTTTTAATCCCAAACAAATATTAAAACTCCTCCAAATGAGTTGAAATTTGGAAGTTTAATATTTGAAATATGAAGACCCAAGTTATGAATTTAGATATCCATGTTTGTAAGTTTTTGGGAAGTTTGAATCCTGACTTTGAACCTACACCGTTATAATTCAAAGTTTTAATTCCCCTCATTTTTCCAAAGTGTACATGAGCTGAAAATTCTTGCTACCACTTTTTGGGGATTTTACATCCCTCCCCCCTTAAAAAAGAATCTCGTCCCGAGATTCCAAAGGAAAAGCAAAGTGGGGAAACTTTACCGTGTATATGACGATAGCAAGTCCGGATAATTAGTTCGTAGATATTCCTGCTTTTCCATGTCGCTTCATCAGCAGTATGGTTACTCCACAAGACCTTGTAGAACCATAAGGTCCAGTTTCTTGTGGCGCGAGTCTTTTCATCGATAATCTGTATTGGATACTCCGTGTACGTGAGGTCCGGTTGAAGAATTTCTATGTCTTCAGTGCGGATTTCAGCGGAGGGTTTGAGGCACTTCCTCAGCTGAGAGATGTGGAAGACGTTGTGAATGCCTGCGAGCGACGCTGGTAATTCCAGACGATAGGCCACGGGTCCGCATTTTTCAAGGATGGCGAACAGACCAATGAACCGCAGCGCAAGTTTTCCCTTCACTCCGAAACGATTGACTCCCTTCATCGGAGACACACGTACATAAACATGGTCCCTGAAGTCGAAGTGAAGAGGGCGGCGTCTTTTGTCCGCATAGCTCTTCTGACGAGATTGAGCAGCCTTGAGATTGGCTTGGATTACTCGCACTCGTTCTTCAGCCTCCTTCACAAGTTTAATGCCGTAGATAAATCGCTTGCCAGACTCACACCAGTTGAGAGGTGTGCGGCATTTCCGGCCGTAGAGAGCTTCATACGGCGCCATCTTGATGCTACTGTGATAGCCATTGTTGTAAAAAAACTCTGCCAACGGCAAATGATCGTCCCAATTCTTGTCATGGTGGATGGCACAAGCGCGTAGCATGTCTTCAAGCACTTGATTTACCCGTTCAGTTTGACCATCCGTCTGCGGGTGATACGTGGAACTTCGGATCAGTTTGGTCCCCAACGATGCGTGCAGCTGTTCCCAAAATCGAGCGACGAACAGCACACCGTGATCTGAAATAATGGAGCGGGGAACACCGTTCAAGCACAAGATCCTTGCAATATACAGCTCCACATATTGCTTGGCCACATACTTTGTATGTATGGGAATGAAATGAGCCAACTTGGTTAGTCGATCGTCTATCAACCAAATCGAGTCATGCTTGTGAGACGTGAGAGGTAATCCGACTATAGAGTCCATGCTGATATCCTCCCACTTTCACGCCAGAATGTTCAATGGTTCAGCTGTCCGGCTTTACGCATATGGTCGGTTTTCACACGCCGACACGTATCACATTCGGATACGTACTTTGCGATTTCTCTTTTCATCTGTGTCCACCAAAACCTGGTTTTCAGATCCTGGTTCATCTTGTTGCTGCCCGGATGAATAGAGTACTTGGATAAATGAGCTTCATCCAAGATTTTCTTCCGAAGCTTCATGTCACGAGGTACCACTATACTGTCTTTAAACCATAGTGTCGTGTTCATCTCTCCAGAAGCATTTCATTTCGCCATTCTTCATCCTTCTCCGAATGTGCGACATTCCCATATCTTTCTTCTGCGCTTCCATAATCTCCTCTTGTATTGTAGGGACGAGAGCAAGATTATATAATGCCCCATGTGGAACCAAGTACATACTCGGCTCCTCCTCTTCAAGTGGGGTGATGGACAGATTGTTGACTTGAGATTTGCGGCTTAAGGCGTCGGCAACCATGTTTGCCTTTCCAGGATGGTAGTGAATCTCTATCTCATAGTCTTTGATCGACTCTAACCATCTCCGTTGCCGCATATTCAACTCCTTTTGAGTGAATATATATTTCAGACTTCTGTGGTCGGTGTAGAGGTGCACTAAGTTCCCAAGCAAATAGTGCCTCCACATTTTCAATGCCAACACCACAGCAGCGAGCTCAAGATCATATGTCGGATAGTGCTGCTCATTGTTACGAAGTTGACGTGAGCCATAGGCGACCACTCTTCCTCCTTGCATCAATACACAGCCAAGCCCGATGCCGGACACATCACAATATACGTCGAAGGGCTTGGTTGTATCCGGTTGAGCTAACACCAGGGCTGTTGTAAGATGCTTCACTAATGCTTGGAAAGCTTCTTCACAAGCTGAGTTCCAAACATATTTGATCCCCTTCTTCAACAGTTCAGTCATCGGCTTAGCAAGCTTGGAGAAGTTCGGTATGAATCTCCGATAATATCCTGCTAACCCGAGGAAACTCCTGACTTCATGGACTGATGTGGGGGATTTCCATTTCAGCACTTGTTCGATTTTTCTTGGATCAACTGCAATGCCTTCCGCCGAAATAATGTGACCAATGTAAGGGCCTCAGTTTTTGACACACGTTTGCAGTGTTCATCACCACACCACACACCTCATTTGAGGAAGGATGATGAACACAAATTAAGAGCAAGTAACAATTATCAACATGCTCATTAGAGAACAAACTCACACATTGCCGAAGTGGTATTTCACACTTGTGATATAAGGGGGCTGGACATATGAAAACTCCTATACATTGCTAAGGATGTCCATGCCAAGTTTCACCCAAATTCAAAACCTTTTTGAGGTCATTTTGGGTATAGATAGAAAGAGGGCAGTTTGAAACCACATTCAAATTCAGACTGTTTTTATCCCATGAATTTAAAAGTGGGAGGCATATTCTTATTCAGCACATTTTTGTGAGCTCACACACCAATTTTCACTCCATTTGGAGTTGATCTTGACATGAGCTAAGTGGGACAAATTCAAACTTTATTTGAATTTCAAACTGAACTTGTGCTGAAATTCATTCAAACCAAACCTCATTTGAAATTTGATCAATTCAAATGGCTCAGGGGCGAATAATTTGAATCACCAGGGGTATTATGGGGCTCATTGTTTATGACAGTGATTGGGAGTAAATTTCAGAGGTTAAAACCCCGGGTGGGACCCACATGTCATAGAGGGAAGAAGGAGAAACTTGCACCCAAAGTCAGAGTCTCGGTGGGAAATTCCACCGAGCAGCTGTCGGCTGTGCCACCGAGCAGCTACCGGCGCCACCAGCTGCTTCCCTCTCCATGCGCTGGCGCCCAGGGCAGCTTGCTCGCGCCCCCATGCGACCGGCACCGCCTCAACCGAGCAGGAGTCGGCCGGCTTTATCTTCTCGCGGGCAAACCCGAGCAGCGGCATTGTTTCTCGCGGCAGCTCTCTGCTCAATCAGGAAAAACCAGCAAAACCATCTCCTCCTTCGTTCCTGAGCTACTAGACAGCCACCGAGGTCGCACTTCACCTCCCTAACACCAGAAACCCCGAGTTCCGACCTCCTTTGCCCAAGAGCGATCGCCACCGCGGCGACCTAGCCTCAGCCGAGAGTCGGGCGCCCGTAGACAGCGTTCCACAGGCGTTTACACGGTCCAGCAAGAGAGGCAACAGGAGCGCGCGACCACCGTGCTGCTCTCCTCAAAGTTTGGAAGCCAGCCGTGAAGAATCCGCAGAGAATTTCCAATTTTTGCTCCGGCGACCGTAAACCGAGCTTCTGGTACGGTTTCTTTAAATTCTCGCTCTATGATCTTTCGGAGGTCATCAAATCTTGCACATAGACGCTGGGCTAGCCGGCGATCAAGTTCTTTTCTGCATCCGTGGCGTGAAACTGTCTAGGAGTAACAAATTTCGAGCTCAATCGAGGGCGGTCATGGCGGGCACGATCGGTCACACGGTGCCAACCGACTTGCCGCCATCCCTGAACCCTTTTGGCACCTTGTCGAGTTTCCTAGAGGTACACCGATGCTGTAGGACCGTTTGTTCGAGGTGTTGGTGGGTTAGAACCCACGGTCGACGGTGCCGAACCTCAACCGAGGCCGCGGCACGTCGCCGAGCTATTTCCGGTCAACCCCAGCCCGACCTGACACCACAGACGTGTTCCTCGACGTCGACAACCCCGTGGCGGCGAGTTTCAGACCATGAGAGGTCCGGCAGCGACGAGCCAGCGAGCCCCGAGTCTGCTCCAGCAAGGTCGGCGGCGCGGGCGCGAGAGAACGGCGGGAGGAAGACGAAGCCGTCTGGCCCACGTGTCAGCGGCTGAAGAATTTAAATCGGGAGCCGGTGTGGCCGGGGATCGGCTGTGCTGGCGCGCAAATACCCTGTGAGCTCCGGTGTGCCGGACACCTCCGTGCTCGACACGTGTGGTATCTCCGGTATGCCGGACACCTCCGTGCTCGACACGTGTGGTATCCCCGGTGTGCCGGACACCTCCGCGCTCGACACGTGTCCCCGCGGGCCCTGAGAGTTTAAACTTGTCCCCGATTTTTAGAATTCTTCCAAACTTCAGATCCTCATAACTTTGGCTAGAAAGCTCCAAATTGAGTGAACAAAATTTTGCTGGATTCAGCTCTCTGAGTACTTTCCAGCAAATCAAGTTTCACTTCATGAAATTCCTTAATTCTCCAGAATTAAATCCTCAAAGTTTAAACGGTTAGAAATTTTAACTGGAGAATCCTTTGGAGGAAAATCCTGAAATTTTCCTGGGATGTTCACCAAAATATCCCTGAACTACCATAAAAATTTCAGATCCATTTGAGCTCATTAGATCCACCTAGTGGTGTGATTAGTGAAACTGTTCCAGAGAAAATAGAAAATGTTCAGAAACATTTTCAAAATTTTCTCTGAAATTGTTTAGCTCATATCTTTAGTTAGGAACTTCCAAATTAAGTGAGACCAACTCCATTAGAACCCTCTGAAGGTCTAGTTTTCAGAAAGTCATAGTTTGTTCATGAAAATTCCTAGGACACCCTAAGAGTTCCAATTAAGGTGAAGGACATAAATAATTATGGAGGGCTCAAATGAGCTTGACTGCAACTAAAACTTGACCAAGTTTCTAGTTAGGTTGTAACCAAGCCCCAGTAAAAGTTTCACAGTCATTGGGTCTGTCTAGCAAGGGTTATAGACTTCACGACTTCAAAGTTAATACAAATGCATTTAAATTGATACATATATTGCTCTTACCATGTAGTCGCTAAGGTCGAGGAGGAACCCGAAGTCCTAGACTTCGTTACTCCGGAGGAACAGCTAGCCTACGACCAAGAGCAGCAAGGCAAGATCCGGTTTGCATTAACCTTTTTACAAATGTTTATTGTTTTGAGCACATCTTTGAATATTGTTGTGATTCTTTGCATTAGAGTCTTGATTGGAAACCCAACTGCATAGACAAGAAAACCATGGGTTGGTGTTAGGATTGAAAACCTCGTTAGCCACTGCATTGCTAAGATAGAGTAGGATTCGGTACAAGTCGAGTAGTTGGAACTACTCGCGAGCATAGGCTAGAGGCACTCGACTCGGGTAGTGATAGCACATGAAACACATGGCAAGAAAATGAGACCAAGCGGAGGTTAAGGGCAGCAGGACGTTGGGGCCTGTGTGCTGTAGCTCCACTTGTGTCGATTGAGGACCGAGCCGTGTGCGGGCCTGTTGAACAAGCTAGAACAGTACCGAAGACCTACCGGCTATATGGGAACCGGGAAACTGATGTAACTCGGGTAGCTGGGTGTTGAGGAATAGCTGGTCGTTCAGAGGGTAGGTTGAGAGCTCGAGGTGTAAATCGGCTGGCGGCACTGAGATGCGCGTTCAGAGACCTCTTGCTCGGGACGATTGGACCGGTTCAACATTTGGCTAACGGGTGAAAGGTAGTCGCGTACGGCGTCCGTGATGGTTGTTGTAGGCAACATCGAGTACGGGCGTACGTGACGGGTTGTTCGGGTAACCCTGCAGGTGTAAATCGATTATAATCGCCGTCCCTCGCGGTCAGTGAGTACCACTTGTTCACTGTACCGTGACGTAGAAAGAACAGGCTAGTCACATGTTAAAATGTTGCTGATTGAAAGGACATTGATTGTTTATGATATGCTGTAGCTTAGAGCTAACTAAAGTTCTTTTCAACTTTGGGCAATGTATATGAGAGAAATGCGTTTCTTGTTTGATTGCGGCTCTCTCATGTGCCTTAGCGTAAGGTTCTCCACAACCTGCTGCTAAAACTTGAAAGTAAGTTTCTACTAATTAGGCGAGTCATTGCAACTGATTTTTACCTCATGTAACCCATTACCCTCATGTAGAAGTTCCATGTTTAGGTGAGACGGGTCAGACTTGCTGAGCCTTCGTGCTCACTGCTTGTGTTTGAAGATTTTGCAGGGTTCTATGAGGAAGGGACTCCCGAAGAGGAGACGGAACCCCAGGAAGGGAACCCCGTCGAGTGGGAGTCGTGCACGTCGCAGAGTTAGTGTGCGTGTGTGCTAGCAAGGACACGTTCAAGGGCTGAACGTGCACTTGATGCTTAGTCTATGCCCGCGAGTGTAGACTAAACTTATTTTGATGTAAACAAGTTCATAAACCTGTTTATGTAATAAAATTTCTGCTTCCGCTTTGTACCTTTGACGTGTGTTATACGGTGCTGTGCAACGCAGCACCCCTCAGCGTGATCCTGGCTCGACAGGACCAATGGGGTCGTGTCAGCGCTGGTATCAGAGCTCGCCTGAGGTTTAACACAGTATAAAGGTCTCCTCTTTCAAAAATCCAGTGAGGAATGAGTTAGTAGCCCGTATAAGGATGTTATTAGCATATAGAAAGTGGCATATTAACCTATTTGTTATGTCGGAAAATCGTGCATCTCGGGACGTTCATGTCTTGGGGGGTGCACGTAAGCGCTGTCCACCAGTGCGCACAAGCTGAAGGGTGGAGCCCCACGGGTGGCAGGTAACCCGACCCGCTTTAGTATCCTCTACGACTCTTCATGTCGTTTGGGGTATTCGAGCAACGTCTATCCCTGGCGTGCGTGGTGCAACATGGGAGACCCCGTCACGTGGTCTGAAACGTGAACACGCAACTCAAGGCATGGTTGGCTTGAGAACATCCGGGCGAGTGATGACGGCCGGGTGTACGAACTGTATGGATTCCGGGCTCGCTGTGCAGCCGAGTCTGATGATTGTTTGAATTTCTGCAGGTAGCCTGACCATGAAACGGTAGACGTATAGCATCTGTGTGCGAGTGACGTTTAGTGCCACTGAAATAACGAAGCCGGCTAAGTCCGGTATAGGTTTTTCTTTGTGAGGACGTAGTACCGACATAATCTGGTGACGCATCGAAGTCACACCCAACTAAATGAACAACTTCATTTAAAACTTGAAGGTTTTTATCTAAAGTAGTAAAACTTGATGTAACTCCTTCCCTTGAACAGGATATTCAAAGTTAACAAGTTTTCAACTTATAGGTTGTTAAGGACAGAGCACTCTGTTTTCAGCTGAATCAAGGCTGGAGTTAATCAGAGGTTAGAGGTTGAGCTCTTTCGGGGTTGGGGTCGTATGATACATTTCTGGAAAACGTTGGAAGAGCTTTACAACTCTTCTGTTGAGGTCCAGAGGTGTTTCATCCCTTAACGAATCGAAAAATGCAGTAGAGTTGAAACTATCCAGAAAACAGGGCAGAGCAAAGACTCTCTGTAAACTCTCTGTAAATTAAGCATAACTTCCTGCTTAAAAATCCTTAAAAGGGCATACCCAGTGCTGAAAGCTCCCACATGTTGTGGGGTCTGGGGAAGGTAATTTCTAGGCAGCCTTCCCCTTGCTTATTTTGCAAGGAGGCTGATTCGAACCCAGGACCTCCAGGACACAAGTGGAGAGACTCTACCACTGCGCCAGGCCTGCCCTTCTTCCTGCTTAAAAATCCAAAAATAGAAAATGAGGTAGTTCTGGAAAGCTTATGAGATACGTTACCACTTTGTAACAGAAAGTTTTGTCAGATTCGGAACGGAATTAACTGGGATTCTTGGATCAAATCAGTACCTAAAGCAAGGAGGTGCTGTCCAATTGTTTCCAGAAATTCTGTTAACTTTGACATCTCATAACTTTTGAACCAGGACAGATATTAGGCCAAGCAAATACTTTCTGCAAAGCTATTGAAGTTAGCTTTAACTTTGATGTTGATCTCCAGAACTGGTTTTGCCTTCAACATGGCCTAAATCAGGTTGAGATGGAAACTGGTCAGGGCTGTCATGGGAACAGCAGATCAGCAGTCAAATTTGTTTAAAATTTGAACTATGTTTCCAAGTTATATGGGTTCAATGACATGTCTTATGTTATAACTCAATGGTTTACTGTTTAAATAAATATTTGACATTTATCAAATATATTTTTACAGATGACAGCAGATAAATAGTTGGAGAATGGGTGGGTGGTTTCCCACTGTTCTGACCGTAGCGGCTACCCGGAAGCATTGTGGCAAATGCTCCAATATTTCGGGTACAACCAGATGCCGCAGTACTTCGCCAAGGAAGAAGGCGAAGAGGGGAACAAGACGTGGACAATCCATGTCGAAGTCCCTGCAGGACCTACGCCACCCCGTTGGGTGCCATTCACCGTCACGGTGAGAGGAAGACAACCGGAAGGGATGTGGCAAGTGGCAGCCCGTGACACTATGTCACGTTTCTGCCAACTACACGTGCAGGCTATGGAGGGCACTCCATACGCACTCGTTTCGGTGGAGGGACGAGCTCAGCATGTGTGGGAAGAGAGGTACCTGGAGGCAACGGATCCGAGTTGCCCAAGGTACAAACCCGCGGAGGCAAATCTCAGCCTCCAGATGAGGGCGGGAAACGCCGTCATGGACAGCCAAGCTGTTCATACGGAGCATCTCGCCACGAAGCTCAAAGAGAGCACGAGCCGTGGAGACCATTTCGAGAGTGCCCACAGCGCACTCCGCAATGTGCTCCTTCTAACGATCAAGCATCTGAATGAACAACACAATCAGTTGCGTCGTCTGAAGAAGGCAAAGAAGAAGAGCCGTGTTGACATCGCGGCGTTGCAAGAGCTGGTGCAGACCCTAACCCAGCAGAATGAGGACCTTGCTCAAGAGCGGGACGACGCTATTGAGGAAGGACAAGGCTGGGAAAAGGACTACAACCAAGCTATGGACGAGGTGCATGCTTTGCAGGACCTCGTGCCCCCGGTGTTAGGCGTACCGGTGGTCTTGGGCCTTCCAGCAATGGGAGAACCCGGAATGGGAGAAGAGGTGGTAGATCCAGAGCCACCAGCAGCGGTACCGGAGGAGGACGATCCACAGGAGGTCGAGTTCTACTCCGAGTAGGGGGTTACGGTTGCCAAGTAGGGCAGCCAGGGTAGCGTAACCCAACTTTTGTAATCAGTGACATGTCGTGTAGACAGTAGCGTATGTATAGGTAGTGACGACATGAGCACGACTTCTCGGAGATCCAAGAATAATGTATCTTGTATAAAGTTTATACTTTATCAATATATGTGAATGTTGTGCAAATTAATCATGTGTCACTTCAATACCTACTGTTGCTTATGGAATTTTAAGTAAGACATGTGCTAATCGCTGCTGTTTTGAATTTCAGAATGACGCGTACTCGTGCCAACCCTGACGTTGGGGGTACCAGTCAAGGGGGAGAGACCTCCCAACCACCTCCCGAGGACTCCTCGGGACAACAACAGCAACAGCAGCAACAGCAAACACCGCCACCGCCACTGCCAACGGTTACATTGGCCAACATCATCGTGGCAATGGCGGGCTCGCATCAGCAACACACAGAGTTGCTGCAGACTCTTATTGCGAATACGTCTCGCCCAGAGAGACGTCTAGACCGTGAGGAGCGTCAACAGAGCTCCTACTCCGATTTCCTGGCAACTCATCCCCCGGTATTTTCAAGGGCGGATGAACCACTTGACGCGGACAACTGGCTCCGCGCCATAGAGATGAAGTTCGGGCTGCTCCAGCTCAGCGAGAAGCGCAAGACTCAGTTCGCGGTCCAGCAGCTCCAAGGATCCGCGAGCGCGTGGTGGGCTAACTTCTGTGCTTCACAGCCCACCGACCGAGTGATGACCTGGACGGAGTTCCGGACGGCCTTCAGGGCCTATCATATACCGCCAGGTTTAATGAAGAGGAAGATGCAGGAGTTCTTACACCTGCAGCAAGGGAGCCGGAACGCGCTGGAATACTCCAGAGCGTTCAACGATCTCGCACTCTACGCATTGTATCACGCAGATACAGACGAGAAGCGGCGAGACCATTTTTACCAGGGGGTTAACCCGCTCCTGAAGGACAAGTTGGCGATGTTCAATCGCGGCAGCCTCAACGACATCATTGATGCTGCGATTGTTCAGGAGGACTCCGGTAAGGAGTTAGCGGCGGCGGAGAGGAAGCGAAGCGCGCCGCAGAGCAGCGGAGAAGGAAGCAGTCCTTCTCAGAAGTTTCGGATGGTGAATCGCCCACCATCAGGTTCACGCTGGCAGCCACCACAGCGGTCGATGCCGTTCCGCAGTCGGCCGTACTCTTCACCGGCATTCCGACGGCCGGCACTGCCAGTACCACCGCAACAACAACAGCAGCAGCGGGCGATGTCGCGTGCGTTTGCACCTCCGCAACGCATGCCGGGATTTCGTCCACCGAGCACTCCACCAGCAGTGGCCACATGTTACAAGTGTGGTCGTCCAGGAAACTTCGCGAGCAGTTGCCCGGAGAGGCAAGGCGGCGGGGTGGCACCACAGTTTCCAGGGAGGAATCAACCCCGGAACCCTACTAATGCGCGGCGGGCAAACCCTAGGCCCGGCACCATCCACCAGCTTGCCATTGAGGACGTGCCGGAGGGCGAGCCAATCATTGCGGGTATGTTCCAACTCCACCAGCATCCCGCTATAGTACTATTTGATTCCGGTGCCACGCATAGCTTCATTAGCCAAGCTTTCATTGATAAGTATAGCTTGCAAATACTACCCACCGATAGTCCTTATGTGATCTGTTCACCGTGTGGGAAAATTTCAGCAAGCATGATGGTCCCGAAAGCGCCATTGTGCTTAGAGGGTAGAGTTTACCCTACGTCTCTCATAATTTTAGAGGGAAAAAAGGTCGATATCATCTTAGTGATGTCGTGGTTAACCCGCCACGGCGCTGTTTTAGACACCGTCCTCCGAGTCGTGCACTTGAATTCAGAAGTGCACGAGTCTCACTCATTATTTCTGGACAGTCCAGAAATAAAACTTCCAAGTGTCTATCAAGCCACAACCATCAGATTGGAAGATATTCCGGTGGTCCGAGAGTTCCCTGATGTATTCCCGGACGATTTGCCGGGGATGCCGCCTGATAGAGAGGTGGAGTACAAGATTGAACACGCATCGGGAACCATGCCAATATCCCGAAGGCCGTACAAGATGGCGCCCAAGGAGTTGGCGGAACTGAAGACTCAGCTCACGGACCTTCTGGAGAAGGGTTTTATTAGGCCGAGCTCCTCTCCATGGGGCTGTTCGGCATTATTTGTCAAGAAGAAGGATGAGAAGTTGCGGCTTTGCGTGGACTATCGTCCATTGAATGCCGTAACCATCAAGAACAAGTACCCATTGCCAGGGATCGACATGTTGTTTGATCAGTTGGTCGAGGCAAAGATCTTTTCCAAGATGGATTTAAGATCCGGGTACCATCAGATTAAGATAAGGGCTGAGGACATTCCGAAGACGGCTTTCTCGACGAAGTACGGACTTTATGAGTACCTGGTCATGTCCTTCGGCCTCACCAATGCTCCAGCTCACTTCATGTACTTGATGAACTCGGTATTCATGCCGGAGCTGGACAAGTTTGTCGTGGTCTTCATCGACGACATCCTGGTATATTCCAAGTCGGAGGAAGATCACAAGAAACATCTGCGTATAGTCTTGCAACGGCTGCGGGATCACAAGTTATATGCAAAATTCGGCAAATGCGAGTTTTGGATATCGCAAGTGCCTTTCCTCGGGCATATCATCTCAGCGGAGGGTATCGCTGTGGACCCGAGCAAGATCACGCAAGTGCTGAATTGGAAACCCCCGAGAACTGTTCACGAGGTACGGAGTTTCCTTGGACTCGCGGGATATTATCGGAGGTTCATTCCGAACTTCTCGAAGATTGCCAAGCCAATGACAGAGCTGCTGAAGAAGGCTACCAAATATGTTTGGAGTCCAGCATGTGAAGCAGCATTCAAGGCTTTAGTCAAGCACCTGACATCAGCACCGGTTTTGGCGCAGCCAGACACAACAAAACCGTTCGATGTGTACTGCGATGCATCCGGCATTGGGCTCGGATGTGTGCTGATGCAAGACCGAAGAGTGGTCGCGTATGGATCACGGCAGCTTAGAAACCATGAGCAAAATTATCCAACTCACACGACTTGGAGCTCGCTGCCGTGGTACTTGCACTAAAAATGTGGAGGCACTACCTACTCGGTAACCTCGTACATTTATATGCCGACGACAAAAGCCTCAAGTACATATTCACTCGGAAGGAGCTGAACATGAGGCAACGAAGATGGTTAGAACTGATAAAGGATTACAAAATAGAGATCCATTATCATCCGGGCAAAGCAAACGTAGTGGCAGATGCGCTGAGCCGCAAGTCACACGTCAACAATCTGACCATCACACCGTTGGAAAAGAGCGAACCACCACTACATGTGATTCCACACGGAGCTCTCTACAACCTAGCTTTGATCCCCACCATCCGTGAAGAGATAGCAGCAGCCCAGAAGAATGACAAGGGCATGTCACATTTACGCAGACGTGTAGACAGTGGGGAGTTGAAATGTTTCCGGAAGGACAGAGACGGCGTCCTATGGTCCAAGGACCGGATCGTCGTACCCCGTAAACCGGAGTTACGGAAGAAAATCTTTGATGAGGCTCACTTATCAAAGTTTTCTATTCATCCCGGCAGCAACAAAATGTATCAAGAACTCAGAAGCAAGTTTTGGTGGACACGGATGAAGCGTGAGACTGCAAAATACGTGTCCGAGTGTGATACATGTCGAAGGGTGAAGGCAGACCACATGCGGAAACCGGGACTGCTACAACCACTGGGCATTCCTGCCTGGAAGTGGGAGGACGTGAACATGGATTTCATCGTCGGTTTACCCACCACCTTGCAGAAACATGATTCTGTGTGGGTGATCGTCGATCGGCTCACCAAAGTTGCCCATTTCACCAAAGTACGCTGAACTGTACATCTCACGGATCCTATGCTTGTACGGCGTACCCCGTGCTATCATATCGGATCGGGGCACTTTATTTGTGTCCCGTTTTTGGGAGCAGCTTCACGCTGCCTTGGGGACGAAGCTGATCCGTAGTTCAGCCTACCAACCGCAGACGGATGGACAAACCGAGCGGGTAAATCAGATTCTAGAAGACATGCTACGAGCTTGCGCTATCGACCACGGCAAGAATTGGGATGATCACTTGCCGTTTGCTGAGTTCTCGTACAATAATGGGTACCAAGCCAGCATCAAGATGGCACCCTACGAGGCGCTATATGGGCGGAAATGCCGCACACCGTTGAACTGGTGTGAGTCTGGCGAAAGGGTTACCTTCGGGATTGACCTCGTCAACAACACGGAAGAAAAGGTTCGACTGATTCAAGTGAACCTAAAAGCCGCTCAATCCCGTCAGAAACAATATGCGGACCGGAGAAGGCGCCCATTACAATTCGAAGTTGGAGATCACGTATACCTACGGGTGTCTCCAATGAAGGGCGTAAACAGATTTGGGGTGAGGGGAAAGTTGGCACCCCGATTCATCGGTCCATTCCAGATTACCGAAAGATGTGGGTCAGTGGCATACCGGCTGAAGTTACCAGAAGCAGTTTCCGGTGTGCACGACGTCTTTCACATTTCCCAGCTGAGGAAGTGTCTCAAGCTATCAACTACCGTTCAGCTGGAAGACATTGAAGAACTGCAACCGGATCTCACCTATCGGGAGGAACCGGTGCAGATTATTGATGAAAAGGCCCAAACCACACGCAACCGTACGTTGTGGTTCTACAAGGTTCTATGGAGTAATCACTCCGTGGATGAAGAGACATGGGAGAGCGAAGAATTCCTTCGCACTAACTACCCCAGCTTTTTCACGTCGCATATCCGGTAATTTTCCACCGTTCTCTCTCTCATTTTCACCTTATAATCTCGGTACGAGATTCTTTTAAGGGGGGAGGAATGTAAGGGCCTCAGTTTTGACACACATTTGCAGTGTTCATCACCACACCACACACATCATTTGAGGAAGGATGATGAACACAAATGAAGAGCAAGTAACAATTATCAACATGATCGTTAGAGAACAAACTCACACATTGCCAAAGTGGTATTTCACACATGTGATATAAGGGGGCTGGACATATGAAAACTCCTATATCTTGCTAAGGATGTCCATGCCAAGGTTCACCCAAATTCAAAACCTTTTTGAGGTCATTTTGGGTATAGATAGAAAGAGGGCAGTTTGAAACCACATTCAAATTCAGACTGTTTTTATCCCATGAATTTAAAAGTGGGAGGCATATTCTTATTCAGCACATTTTTGTGAGCTCACACACCAATTTTCACTCCATTTGGAGTTGATCTTGACATGAGCTAAGTGGGACAAATTCAAACTTTATTTGAATTTCAAACTGAATTTGTGCTGAAATTCATTCAAACCAAACCTCATTTGAACTTTGATCAATTCAAATGGCTCAGGGGTGAATAATTTGAATCACCAGGGGTATTATGGGGCTCACTGTTTATGACAGTGATTGGGAGTAAATTTCAGAGGTTAAAACCCCGGGTGGGACCCACATGTCATAGAGGGAAGAAGGAGAAACTTGCACCCAAAGTCAGAGTCTCGGTGGGAAATTCCACCGAGCAGCTGTCGGCTGTGCCACCGAGCAGCTACCGGCGCCACCAGCTGCTTCCCTCTCCGCGCGCTGGTGCCCAGGGCAGCTTGCTCGCGCCCCCATGCGACCGGCACCGCCTCAACCGAGCAGGAGTCGGCCGGCTTTATCTTCTCGCGGGCAAACCCGAGCAGCGGCATTGTTTCTTGCCACAGCCCTCTGCTCAATCGAGAAATACCAGAAAAACCATCTCCTCCTTCGTTCCTGAGCTACTAGACAGCCACCGAGGTCGCACTTCACCTCCCTAACACCAGAAACCCCGAGTTCCGACCTCCTTTGCCCAAGAGCGATCGCCACCGCGGCAACCTAGCCTCAGCCGAGAGTTGGGCGCCCGTAGACAGCGTTCCACAGGCGTTTACACGGTCCAGCAAGAGAGGCAACAGGAGCGCGTGACCACCGTGCTGCTCTCCTCCAAGTTTGGAAGCCAGCCGTGAAGAATCCGCAGAGAATTTCCAGTTTTTGCTCCGGCGACCGTAAACCAAGCTTCCGGTACGGTTTCTTTAAATTCTCGCTCTATGATCTTTCGGAGGTCATCAAATCTTGCACATAGACGCTGGACTAGCAGGCGATCAAGTTCTTTTCTGCATCCGTGGCGTGAAACTGTCTAGGAGTAACAAATTTCAAGCTCGATCGAGGGCGGTCATGGCGGGCACGATCGGTCACACGGTGCCAACCGACTTGCCGCCATCCCTGAACCCTTTTGGCACCTTGTCGAGTTTCCTAGAGGTACACCGATGCTGTAGGACCGTTTGTTCGAGGTGTTGGTGGGTTAGAACCCACGGTCGACGGCGCCGAACCTCAACCGAGGCCGCGGCACGTCGCTGAGCTATTTCCGGTCACCCCCAGCCCGACCTGACACCACCGACGTGTTCCTCGACGTCGACAACCCCCTGGCGGCGAGTTTCAGACCATGGGTGGTCCGGCAGCAACGAGCCGGCGAGCCCCGAGTCTGCTCCAGCAAGGTCGGCGGCGCGGGCGCGAGAGAACGGTGGGAGGAAGACGAAGCCGGCTGGCCCACGTGTCAGCGGCTGAAGAATTTAAATTGGGATCGGGTGTGGCCAGTGATCGGCTGTGCTGGCGCGCAAATACCCTGTGAGCTCCGTTGGCCGGACACCTCCGCGCTCGACACATGTGGTATCTCCGGTGTGCCGGACACCTCCGCGCTCGACACGTGTGTTATCCCCGGTGTGCCTGACACCTCCGCGCTCGACACGTGTCCCCGCGGGCCCCGAGAGTTTAAACTTGTCCCCGATTTTTAGAATTCTTCCAAATTTCAAATCCTCATAACTTTGGCTAGAAAGCTCCAAATTGAGTGATCCAAATTTTGCTGGATTCAGCTCTCTGATTACGTTCCAGCAAATCAAGTTTCACTTCATGAAATTCCTTAATTCTCCAGAATTAAATCCTCAAATTTTAAAATGTTAGGAATTTTAACTGGAGAATCCTTTGGAGGAAAATCCTGAAATTTTGCTGGGATGTTCACCAAAATATCCCTGAACTACCATAAAAATTTCAGATCCATTTGAGCTGATTAGATCCACCTAGTGGTGTGATTAGTGAAACTGTTCCAGAGAAAATAGAAAATGTTCAGAAACATTTTCAAAATTTTCTCTGAAATTGTTTAGCTCATATCTTTAGTTAGGAACTTCCAAATTAAGTGAGACCAACTCCATTAGAACCCTCTGAAGGTCTAGTTTTCAGAAAGTCATAGTTTGTTCATGAAAATTCCTAGGACACCCTAAGAGTTCCAATTAAGGTCAAGGACATAAATAATTATGGAGGGCTCAAATGAGCTTGACTGCAACTAAAACTTGACCAAGTTTCTAGTTAGGTTGTAACCAAGCCCCAGTAAAAGTTTCACAGTCATTGGGTCTGTCTAGAAAGGGTTATAGACTTCACGACTTCAAAGTTAATACAAATGCATTTAAATTGATACATATATTGCTCTTACCATGTAGTCGCTAAGGTCGAGGAGGAACCCGAAGTCCTAGACTTTGTTACTCCGGAGGAACAGCTAGCCTACGACCAAGAGCAGCAAGGCAAGCTCCGGTTTGCATTAACCTTTTTACAAATGTTTATTGTTTTGAGCACATCTTTGAATATTGTTGTGATTCTTTGCATTAGAGTCTTGATTGGAAACCCAACTGCATAGCCAAGAAAACCATGGGTTGGTGTTAGGATTGAAAACCTCGTTAGCCACTGCATTGCTAAGATAGAGTAGGATTCGGTACAAGTCGAGTAGTTGGAACTACTCGTGAGCATAGGCTAGAAGCACTCGACTCGGGTAGTGATAGCACATGAAACACATGGCAAGAAAATGAGACCAAGCAGAGGTTAAGGGCAGCAGGACTTTGGGGCCTGTGTGCTGTAGCTCCACTTGTGTCGATTGAGGACCGAGCCGTGAGCGGGCCTGTTGAACAAGCTAGAACAGTACCGAAGACCTACCGGCTATATGGGAACCGGGAAACTGATGTAACTCGGGTAGCTGGGTGTTGAGGCATAGCTGGTCGTTCAGAGGGTAGGTTGAGAGCTCGAGGTGTAAATCGGCTGGCGGCACTGAGATGCGCGTGCAGAGACCTCTTGCTCGGGACGATTGGACCGGTTCAACATTTGGCTAACGGGTGAAAGGTAGTCGCGTACGGCGTCCGTGATGGTTGTTGTAGGCAACATGTAAGGGCCTCAGTTTTTGACACCCATTTGTAGCGTTCATCCCCACACCACACACCTCATTTGAGGAAGAATGATGAACACAAATGAAGAGCAAGTAACAATTATCAACATGCTCATTAGGGAACAAACTTACACATTGCAAAAGTGGTATTTCCCACATGTGATATAGATGGGCTGGACATAGGAAAACTCCTACACTTTGCTAAGGATGTCCATGCCAAGTTTCACCCAAATTCAAAACCTTTTTGAGGTCATCTTGGGTATAGATAGGAAGGGGGCAGTTTGAAAACATATTCAAATTCAAACTGTTTTTATACCATGAATTTGAAAGTGGAAGGCATATTCTTACTCAGCACATTTTTGTGAGCTCACACACCAATTTTCACTCCATTTGGAGTTGATCTTGACATGAGCTAAGGGGGAGAAATTCAAACTTTATTTGAATTTCAAACTGAACTTGTGCTGAAATTCATTCAAACCAAACCTCATTTGAACTTTGATCAATTCAAATGGCTCAGGGGTGAATAATTTGAATGGCCAAGGGTAGTATAGGATTCACTGTTTACCACAGTTGTTAGGAGTAAATTTCAGAGGTTAAAAGGAGGGGTGGGACCCACAGGTCAGCCTCTGCTTCAACACAAACCGACTGAAACACAGTTCAGTCGGTTCCCGGTTGCAGTGTGCGCGCGCCACCGAGGGGGGCAGCCGGTGCCAGCTCCTGCTGCGCGTCCCAAGCCGGAGACCAGTCGCCGGGCTACTTATCCCCTCCCCGGCGTGCTCCGATCACTCATTCCCCGAGCTGCCGGCATACTCGGCCGTTTTTCCACTGCCATCACCGCCGCTCGAGCTCACGCTTGATCAGGTCGATCACCCGCGAGCACAGCCTCTCCTCCACAGCAAAACGGCGCCAAGAGGTCGTGAGCAACCTCCTAGACCCCGTGTTGCCCAGTGAGCAAGCGTTCTCAAGCTGTACGAGCCATTTCTCCGGCGAGCCAAACATCGCCGCCGATCGGGCTCCCGTGGACAGCACGGCACGACCGTTGTCACGTCCTCTTCTCTACACAAGAAAGGTGCGTGATTTTATGTAGATGGAGTAGCCGAAAGCCGTTTGGCGATTGATCAACCCTCGGCCGAGAATTTCCAAATTTACTCCTAATCAGTTCATAAGAACCGAGCTCACCTTCGGGTGAAATTCGTGCTCTATGCACGAAGCTTGGACGAGCTCGTTACCTAGTAGCTTCTACGCACGATAGCGCCCACGCTCGAACTGGAATTAGAGAAAACCATCGATAATCGGCCATGATATGGCTGTTTTCCCCGCCGCCATGGCTGAACACCTCGGCTCACCGTCGAGAGCCTAGTTGCCGGTATTTCTAGCTTCCACCCAGCCCTGGTTCGTGTTTCCCATGCCCTACTGATGCTCTCCGACCGATTTCCGGTCGATTTGGTGCACGGGAGAGCGGGACCGACCTCACCGGAACCCTAGCAGGTGTTGTCACCGGTGCGCACGGGTTTCCGGTCATCGCCGGTAGCCGGCGACCCCACCATCGAGTCCAGGGGGTCGGAAAAGGGGCAGGCGGCAAGTTTCGGGCCGGGGGTTGGCCGGGAACTCAGTTCCGGCGAGGGTCGCCGGAGAACGCCGCCGCCGCGCAGTTGGCGCGAGGAGGGAGACGACGCACTGTGTGCGGGACCCACAAGCCAGAGTTTAAACTTTTCCCCGAATTTCAGTTTTAGTTCAAACTTCAAATCCTTATAACTTTGGCTAGAAAGCTCCAAATTGAGTGAACCAATTTTTGCTGGATTCAGCTCTCTGAGTACTTTCCAGAAAATCAAGTTTCACTCCATGAAATTCCTTATTTCTCCAGAATTAATTCCTCAAAGTTTAAACTGTTAGGAATTTTAACTGGAGAATCCTTTGGAGGAAAATCCTGAAATTTTGCTGAGATGTTCACCAAAATATCCTTGAACTACCATAAAAATGTCAGATCCATTTGAGCTCATTTAATCCACCTAATGGTGTGATTAGTGAAACTGTTCCAAAGAAAATAGAAAATGTTCAGAAACATTTTCAGAATTTTCTCTGAAATTGTTTAGCTCATATCTTTAGTTAGAGACTTCCAAATTAAGTGAGACCAACTCCATTAGAACCCTCTGAAAATCTAGTTTTCAGGAAGGCATAGTTTGTTTCATGAAAATTCCTAGAACACCCTAAGAGTTCCAATTAAGGTCAAGGACATAATTAATTGTGGAGGGCTCAAATGAGCTTTGCTGCAACTAAAACTTGACCAAGTCTTTGTTTAGGTTGTAACCAAGCCACAGTAAAAGTTTCACAGTCATTAGGTCTGTCTAGCAAGGGTTATAGACTTCACAACTTCAAAGTTAATACAAATGCATTTAAATTAATACATACATTGCTCTTATCATGTAGTCGCTAAGGTCGAGGAGGAACCCGAAGTCCTAGACTTCGTTACTCCGGAGGAACAGCTAGCCTACGACCAAGAGCAGCAAGGCAAGCTCCGATTTGCATTAACCTTTTTACAAATTTTTATTGTTTTGAGCACATACTTGTTTCCTTTGTTCTGTGCATTAGAGTCTTGTTTGGAAATCCAACTGCATAGCCAAGAAAACCACGGGTTGGGTTTAGGATTGCAAACCTCGTTAGCCTCTGCATTGCTAGGATAGAGTAGGATTCGGTACAAGTCGAGTAGTTGGAACTACTCGCGAGAATAGGCTAGAGGCACATTGCTCGGGTAGAGATAGCACATGATACACATGGCAAGAAAATGAGACCGAGCGGAGAGTAAGGGCAGCAGGACTTTGGGGCCTGTGTGCTGTAGCTCCGCTTGTGTCGATTGAGCACCGAGCCGTGTGCGGGCCTGTTGAACAAGCTAGAACAGTACCGAAGACCTACCGGCTATATGGGAACCGGGAAACTGATGTAACTCGGGTAGCTGGGTGTTGAGGCATAGCTGGTCGTTCAGAGGGTAGGTTGAGAGCTCGAGGTGTAAATCGGCTGGCGGCACTGAGATGCGCGTGCAGAGACCTCTTGCTCGAGACGATTGGACCGGTTCAACATTTGGCTAACGGGTGAAAGGTAGTCGCGTACGGCGTCCGTGATGGTTGTTGTAGGCAACATGTAAGTGCCTCAGTATTTGACACCCATTTGTAGTGTTCATCCCCACACCACACACCTCATTTGAGGAAGAATGATGAACACAAATGAAGAGCAAGTAACAATTATCAACATGCTCATTAGGGAACAAACTTGCACATTGCAAAAGTGGTATTTCCCACATATGATATAGATGGGCTGGACATAGGAAAACTCCTACACTTTGCTAAGGATGTCCATGCCAAGTTTCACCCAAATTCAAAACCTTTTTGAGGTCATCTTGGGTATAGATAGGAAGGGGGCAGTTTGAAAACATATTCAAATTCAAACTGTTTTTATACCATGAATTTGAAAGTGGAAGGCATATTCTTACTCAGCACATTTTTGTGAGCTCACACACCAATTTTCACTCCATTTGGAGTTGATCTTGACTTGAGCTAAGGGGGAGAAATTCAAACTTTATTTGAATTTCAAACTGAACTTGTGCTGAAATTCATTCAAACCAAACCTCATTTGAACTTTGATCAATTCAAATGGCTCAGGGGTGAATAATTTGAATGGCCAAGGGTAGTATAGGATTCACTGTTTACCACAGTTGTTAGGAGTAAATTTCAGAGGTTAAAAGGAGGGGTGGGACCCACAGGTCAGCCTCTGCTTCAACACAAACCGACTGAAACACAGTTCAGTCGGTTCCCGGTTGCAGTGTGCGCGCGCCACCGAGGGGGGCAGCCGGCGCCAGCTCCTGCTGCGCGTCCCAAGCCGGAGACCAGTCGCCGGGCTACTTATCCCCTCCCCGGCGTGCTCCGATCACTCATTCCCCGAGCTGCCGGCATACTCGGCCGTTTTTCCACTGCCATCACCGCCGCTCGAGCTCACGCTTGATCAGGCCGATCACCCGCGAGCACAGCCTCTCCTACACAGCAAAACGGCGCCAAGAGGTCGTGAGCAACCTCCTAGACCCCGTGTTGCCCAGTGAGCAAGCGTTCTCAAGCTGTACGAGCCATTTCTCCGGCGAGCCAAACATCGCCGCCGATCGGGCTCCGTGGACAGCACGGCACGACCGTTGTCACGTCCTCTTCTCTACACAAGAAAGGTGCGTGATTGTATGTAGATGGAGTAGCCGAAAGCCGTTTGGTGATTGATCAACACTCGGCCGAGAATTTCCAAATTTACTCCTAATCAGTTCATAAGAACCGAGCTCACCTTCGGGTGAAATTCGGGCTCTATGCACGAAGGTTGGACGAGCTCGTTACCTAGTAGCTTCTACGCACGATAGCGCCCACGCTCGAACTGGAATTAGAGAAAACCATCGAGAATCGGCCATGATATGGCTGTTTTCCCCGCCGCCATGGCTGAACACCTCGGCTCACCGTCGAGAGCCTAGTTGCCGGTATTTCTAGCTTCCACCCAGCCCTGGTTCGTGTTTCCCATGCCCTACTGATGCTCTCCGACCGATTTCCGGTCGATTTGGTGCACGGGAGAGCGGGACCAACCTCACCGGAACCCTAGCAGGTGTTGTCACCGGTGCGCACGGGTTTCCGGTCATCGCCGGTAGCCGGCGACCCCACCATCGAGTCCAGGGGGTCGGAAAAGGGGCAGGCGGCAAGTTTCGGGCCGGGGGTTGGCCGGGAACTCAGTTCCAGCGAGGGTCGCCGGAGAACGCCGCCGCCGCGCAGTTGGCGCGAGGAGGGAGACGACGCACTGTGTGCGGGGCCCACAAGCCAGAGTTTAAACTTTTCCCCGAATTTCAGTTTTAGTTCAAACTTCAAATCCTTATAACTTTGGCTAGAAAGCTCCAAATTGAGTGAACCAATTTTTGCTGGATTCAGCTCTCTGAGTACTTTCCAGAAAATCAAGTTTCACTCCATGAAATTCCTTATTTCTCCAGAATTAATTCCTCAAAGTTTAAACTGTTAGGAATTTTAACTGGAGAATCCTTTGGAGGAAAATCCTGAAATTTTGCTGAGATGTTCACCAAAATATCCTTGAACTACCATAAAAATGTCAGATCCATTTGAGCTCATTTAATCCACCTAATGATGTGATTAGTGAAACTGTTCCAAAGAAAATAGAAAATGTTCAGAAACATTTTCAGAATTTTCTCTGAAATTGTTTAGCTCATATCTTTAGTTAGAGACTTCCAAATTAAGTGAGACCAACTCCATTAGAACCCTCTGAAAATCTAGTTTTCAGGAAGGCATAGTTTGTTTCATGAAAATTCCTAGAACACCCTAAGAGTTCCAATTAAGGTCAAGGACATAATTAATTGTGGAGGGCTCAAATGAGCTTTGCTGCAACTAAAACTTGACCAAGTCTTTGTTTAGGTTGTAACCAAGCCACAGTAAAAGTTTCACAGTCATTAGGTCTGTCTAGCAAGGGTTATAGACTTCACAACTTCAAAGTTAATACAAATGCATTTAAATTAATACATACATTGCTCTTATCATGTAGTCGCTAAGGTCGAGGAGGAACCCGAAGTCCTAGACTTCGTTACTCCGGAGGAACAGCTAGCCTACGACCAAGAGCAGCAAGGCAAGCTCCGATTTGCATTAACCTTTTTACAAATTTTTATTGTTTTGAGCACATACTTGTTTCCTTTGTTCTGTGCATTAGAGTCTTGTTTGGAAATCCAACTGCATAGCCAAGAAAACCACGGGTTGGGTTTAGGATTGCAAACCTCGTTAGCCTCTGCATTGCTAGGATAGAGTAGGATTCGGTACAAGTCGAGTAGTTGGAACTACTCGCGAGAATAGGCTAGAGGCACATTGCTCGGGTAGAGATAGCACATGATACACATGGCAAGAAAATGAGACCGAGCGGAGAGTAAGGGCAGCAGGACTTTGGGGCCTGTGTGCTGTAGCTCCGCTTGTGTCGATTGAGCACCGAGCCGTGTGTGGGCCTGTTGAACAAGCTAGAACAGTACCGAAGACCTACCGGCTATATGGGAACCGGGAAACTGATGTAACTCGGGTAGCTGGGTATTGAGGCATTGCCCGTCGTTCAGAGGGTAGGTTGAGAGCTCGAGGTGTAAATCGGCTGGCGGCACGGAGATGCGTGTGCAGAGACCTCTTGCTCGGGACGATGGGACCGGTTCAATATTTGGCTAACGGGTGAAAGGTAGTCGCGTACGGCGTCCGTGATGGTTGTTGTAGGCAACATCGAGTACGGGCGTACGTGACGGGTTGTTCGGGTAACCCTGCAGGTGTAAATCGATTATAATCACCGTCCCTCGCGGTCAGTGAGTACCACTTGTTCACTGTACCGTGACGTAGAAAGAACAGGCTAGTCACATGTTAAAAATGTTCCTGATTGAAAGATGGACATTGATTGTTAATGATATGCTGTAGCTTAGAGCTAACTAAAGTTCTTTTCAACTTTGGGCAAAGTACATGAGAGAAATGCGTTTCTTGTTTGATTGCGGCTCTCTCATGTGCCTTAGCGTAAGGTTCTCCACAACCTGCTGCTAAAACTTGAAAGTAAGGTTCTACTAATTAGGCGAGTCCTTGCAAATGATTTTTACCTCATGCAACCCATTACCCTCACGTAGAAGTTCCATGTTTAGGTGAGACGGGTCAGACTTGCTGAGCCTTCGTGCTCACTGCTTGTGTTTGAAGCTTTTGCAGGGTTCTATGAGGAAGGGATTCCCGAAGAGGAGACGGAACCCCAGGAGGGGAACCCCGTCGAGTGGGAGTCGTGCACGCCGCAGAGTTAGTGTGCGTGTGTGCTAGCAAGGACACGTTCGAGGGCTGAACGTGCACTTGGTGCTTAGTCTACGCCCGCGAGTGTGGACTAAACGTATTTTGATGTATACAGGTTCATAAAACTGTTTATGTAATAAAACTTCCGCTTCCGCTTTGCACCTTTGACGTGTGTTATACGGTGCTGTGCAACGCAGCACCCCTCAGCGTGATCCTGGCTCGACAGGACCAATGGGGTCGTGTCAGCGTGGTATCAGAGCTCGCTTGAGGTTTAACACAGTACAAAGGTTTTCTTTTTCAAAAATCCAGTGAGGAACGAGTTAGTAGCCTGTATAAGGATGTTATTAGTATATAGAAAGTGGCTTAGTAACCTAATTGTTATGTCGGAAAATCGTGCATGTCGGGACGTTCATGTCTTGGGGGTGCACGTAAGCGCTGTCCACCAGTGCGCACAAGCTGAAGGGTGGAGCCCCACGGGTGGCAGGTAACCCGACCCGCTTTAGTATCCTCTACGACTCTTCATGACGTTTGGGGTATTCGAGCAACGTCTGTCCCTGGCGTGCGTGGTGCAATATGGGAGACCCCGTCACGTGGTCTGAAACGTGAACACGTAACTCAAGGCGTGTTTGGCTTGAGAACATCCGGGCGAGTGATGACGGCCGGGTGTACCAACTGTATGGATTCCGGGCTCGGTGTGCAGCCGAGTCTGATGATTGTTTGAGTTTCTGCAGGTAGCCTGACCACGAAACGGTAGACGTGTAGCATCCGTGTGCGAGTGACGTTTAGTGCCACTGAAATAACGAAGCCGGCTAAGTCCGGTATAGGTTTTTCTTTGTGAGGACGTAGTACCGACAAAATCTGGTGACGCATCGACGTCACACCCAACTAAATAAACAACTTCATTGTAAAAACTGGAAGGTTTTAATCCAAAGTAGTAAAACTTGATGTAACTCCTTCCCTTGTACAGGATATTCAAAGTTAACAAACTTTCAACTTATAGGATGTTAAGGACAGAGCACTCTGTTTTCAGCTGAATCAAGGCTGAAGTTAATCAGAGGTTAGAGGTTGAGTTCTTTCGAGGTTGGGGTCGTATGATACATTTCTGGAAAGCGTTGGAAGAGCTTTACAACTTTTCTGTTGAGTTCCAGAGGTGTTTCATCCCTTAACCACTCGAAAAATGCAGTAGAGTTGAAACTGTCCAGAAAACAGGACAGAGCAAAGACTCTCTGTAAACTCTCTGTAAATTAAGCATAACTTCCTGCTTAAAAATCCAAAATTAGGAAATGAGGTAGTTCTGGAAAGCTTATGAGATGGGTTACAACTTTGTAACAGAAAGTTTTGTCAGATTAGGAACAGAATTAACTGGGATTCTTGGATCAAATCAGTACCTAAGGCAGGGAGGTGCTGTCCAATTGTTCCCAGAAATTCTGTTAACTTTGACATCTCATAACTTTTGAACCAGGACAGATCTTAGGCCAAGCAAATACTGGCTGGAAAGCTATTAAAGTTAGCTTCAACTTTGATGTTGAGCTCCAGGACAGGTTTTGCTTTTAACATGGCCTAAATCAGGTTGATATGGAAACTAGTCAAGGCTGTCATGGGAGCAGCAGACCAGCAGTCAAATTTGTTTAAAAATTTGAACTATGTTTCCAAGTGTTATGGGTTCACTGACATATATTATGTCATAACTCAATGGTTTACTGTTCAAATAAATATTTGACATTTCTCAAATATATTTTTACAGATGGCAGCAGATAAACGGTTGGAGAACGGGTGGGTAGTTTCCCACTGCTCTGACCGTAGCGGCTACCCGGAAGCATTGCGGCAAATGCTCCAATATTTCGGGTACAACCAGATGCCGCAATACTTCGCCAAGGAAGAAGGCGAAGAGGGGAACAAGACGTGGACGATCCATGTCGAGGTTCCTGCAGGACCTACGCCCCCCGGTTGGGTGCCATTTACCGTCACGGTGAGAGGAAGACAACCGGAAGGGATGTGGCAAGTGGCAGCCCGTGACACTATGTCACGTTTCTGCCAACTACACGTGCAGGCTATAGAGGGCACACCATACGCACTCGTTCCGGTGGAGGGGCGAGCTCAGCATGTGTGGGAAGAAAGGTACCTGGAGGCAACAGACCCGAGTTGCCCAAGGTACAACCCCGCGGAGGCAAACCTCAGCCTCCAAATGAGGGCGGGAAACGCTGTGATGGACAGCCAAGCTGTTCATACGGAGCATCTCGCCACCAAGCTCAAGGAGAGAACAAGCCGTGGAGATCATTTTGAGGGTGCTCACAGCGCACTCCGCAATGTGCTCCTTCCGACGATCAAGCGACTGAATGAACAACATAATCAGTTGCGTCGTCTGAAGAAGGCAAAGAAGAAGGGCCGTGTTGACATCGCGGCGTTGCAAGAGCTGGTGCAGACCCTAACCCAGCAGAATGAGTACCTTGCTCAAGAGCGGGACGACGCTATTGAGGAAGGACAAGGCTGGGAAGAGGACTACAACCAGACTATGGACGAGGTGCATGCATTGCAGGACCTCGTGCCCCCGGTATTGGGCGTACCGGTAGTCTTGGGTCTTCCAGCCATGGGAGAGCCCGGAATGGGAGAAGAGGTGGTAGACCCCGAACCACCAGCCGAGGTACCGGAGGAGGACGACCCACAGGAGGTCGAGTTCTACTCCGAGTAGGGGGTTACGGTTGCCAAGTAGGGCAGCTAGGGTAGCGTAACCCAACTTTTGTAATCAGTGACATGTCGTGTAGACAGTAGCGTATGTATAGGTAGTGACGACATGAGCACGACTTCTCGGAGATCCGAGAATAATGTATCTTGTATAAAGTTTATGCTTTATCAATATATGTGAATGTTGTGCAAGTTAATCATGCGTCGCTTCAATACCTACTGCTGTTTATGGAATTTTGAGTAAGACATGTGCTAATTGCTGCTGTGTTGAATTTCAGAATGACGCGTACTCGTGCCAACCCTGATGTTGGAGGTACTAGCCAAGGGGGAGAGACCTCCCAACCACCTCCCGAGGACTCCTCGGGACAGCAGCAGCAACAGCAACAGCAAACACCGCCACCGCCACTGCCAACGGTGACATTGGCCGACATTGTCGCGGCAATGGCGGGCTCGCATCAGCAGCACACAGAATTGCTGCAGACTCTCATCGCCAATACGTCTCGCCCAGAGAGACGTCAAGATCGTGAGGAGCGCCAACAGAGCTCCTACTCCGAATTCCTGGCGACTCATCCCCCTGTAATCTCAAGGGCGGATGAACCACTTGACGCGGACAACTGGCTCCGCACCATAGAGATGAAATTCGGGCTGCTCCAAATCAGCGAGCAGCGCAAGACTCAGTTCGCGGTCCAGCAGCTCCAAGGATCCGCGAGCGCGTGGTGGGCCAACTTCTGTGCTTCACAGCCCACCGATCGGGTGATGACCTGGGCGGAGTTCCGGACGGCCTTCAGGGCCTATCATATACCGCCCGGTTTGATGAAGAGAAAGACGCAGGAATTCCTACACCTGCAACAAGGGAGTCGGAACGCGCTGGAATATTCCAGGGCGTTTAACGATCTCGCGCTCTACGCGTCGTATCACGCAGATACGGACGAGAAGCGGCGGGACCATTTTTACCAGGGGCTTAACCCGCTCCTGAAGGACAAGTTGGCGATGTTCAATCGCGGCAGCCTCAGCGACATCATTGATGCTGCGATTGTTCAGGAGGACTCCGGCAAGGAGTTGGCGGCGGCAGAACGAAAGTGAAGCGCGCCGCAGAGCAGCGGAGAAGGAGGCGGTCCTTCTCAGAAGTTTCGGATGGTGAATCGCCCACCATCAGGTCCACGCTGGCAACCACCACAGCGGTCGATGCCGTTCCACAGTCGACCGTACACTTCACCGGCATTCCGGCCGGCACTGCCAGTACCACCGCAACAACAACAGCAGCAGCGGCCGATGCCGCGTGCGTTTGCACCTCCGCAACGCATGCCGGGCTTTCGTCCACCGAGTACTCCACCAGCAGCGGCCACATGTTACAAGTGTGGTGGTCCAGGACACTTCGCGAGCAGTTGCCCGGAGAGGCAAGGCGGCGGAGTGGCACCACAGTTTCCGGGGAGGAATCAACCCCGGAACCCTACTAATGCGCGGCGGGCAAACCCTAGGCCCAGCACTGTCCACCAACTTGCCATTGAGGACGTGCCGGAGGGCGAGCCAATCCTTGCGGGTATGTTCCAACTCCACCAGCATCCCGCTATAGTACTGTTTGATTCAGGCGCCACGCATAATTTTATTAGCCAAGCTTTCATTGCTAAACACAATTTGCCAATACTACCCACCGATAGTCCATATTTAATTTGTTCACCGGGTGGGAAGATTTCAGCAAGCGTAATGGTCTCCAAAGCACCATTATGCTTAGCGGGTAGAATGTACCCCACGTCTCTCATTATCTTAGAGGGGCAGAAGGTCGATGTCATCCAAGGGATGTCGTGGTTAACCCGTCACGGCGCTGTTTTAGACACCGTCCTTCGAGTCGTGCACCTAGCCTCAGAAGTGCACGGTTCTCACTCATTATTTCTGGACAGTCCAGAAATAAAACTTCCAAGTGTCTATCAAGCCATAACCATCAGATTGGAAGACATTCCAGTGGTCCAAGAGTTCCCTGATGTATTCCCGGATGATTTGCCGGGAATGCCACCCGATAGAGAGGTGGAGTTCAAGATTGAACTCGCACCGGGGACCATGCCAATATCCCGAAGGCCGTACAAGATGGCGCCCAAGGAGTTGGCTGAACTGAAGACTCAGCTCACGTACCTTCTGGAGAAGGGTTTTATTAGGCCGAGCTCCTTGCCATGGGGATGTTCGGCATTATTTGTCAAGAAGAAGGATGAAACGTTGCGGCTTTGCGTGGACTACCGCCCATTAAATGCCGTAACCATCAAAAACAAGTACCCGTTGCCACGGATCGACATGTTGTTTGATCAGTTGGTCGAAGCAAAGATCTTTTCCAAGATGGATTTAAGATCCGGGTACCATCAGATTAAGATAAGGGCGGAGGACATTCCAAAGACAGCTTTTTCAACAAGGTACGGACTTTATGAGTACCTGGTCATGTCCTTTGGCCTCACCAATGCTCCAGCTCACTTCATGTACTTAATGAACTCGGTGTTCATGCCGGAGCTGGACAAGTTTGTCATGGTCTTCATCGATGACATCCTGGTATACTCCAAGTCGGAGGAAGATCACAAGAAACATCTGCGTATAGTCTTGCAACGGCTGCGGGATCACAAGTTATACGCAAAGTTCAGCAAATGCGAGTTTTGGATATCGCAAGTGCCTTTCCTCAGGCATATCATCTCAGCGGAAGGTATCGCTGTGGACCCGAGCAAGATCACGCAAGTGCTGAATTGGAAATCTCCGAGAACTGTTCACGAGGTACGGAGTTTCCTCGGACTCGCGGGATATTATAGGAGGTTCATTCCGAACTTCTCGAAGATTGCCAAGCCAATGACAGAGCTGCTGAAGAAGGCTACCAAATATGTTTGGAGTCCAGCATGTGAAGCAGCATTCAAGGCTTTAGTCAAGCACCTGACATCAGCACCGGTTTTGGCGCAGCCAGACACAACAAAACCGTTCGATGTGTACTGCGATGCATCCGGCATTGGGCTCGGATGTGTGCTGATGCAAGACCGAAGAGTGGTCGCGTATGGATCACGGCAGCTTAGGAATCATGAACAAAATTATCCAACTCACGACTTGGAGCTCGCTGCCGTGGTACTTGCACTGAAGATGTGGAGGCACTACCTACTCGGTAACCTCGTACATTTATATACCGACCACAAAAGCCTCAAGTACATATTCACTCAGAAGGAGCTGAACATAAGGCAACGAAGATGGTTAGAACTGATAAAGGATTACGAAATAGAGATCCATTATCATCCGGGCAAGGCAAACGTTGTGGCCGATGCGCTGAGCCGCAAGTCACACGTCAATAATCTGATCATCACACCGTTGGAAGAGAGTGAACCACCACTACATGTGATTCCACACGGAGCTCTCTACAACCTAGCTTTGATCCCCACCATCCATGAAGAGATAGCGGCAGCCCAGAAGAATGACAAGGGCATGTCACATTTGCAGAGACGCGTAGACAGTGGGGAGTTGAAATGTTTCCGGAAGGACGGAGACGGCGTCCTATGGTTCAAGGACCGGATCGTCGTACCCCGAAACCCGGAGTTACGGAAGAAAATCTTTGATGAGGCTCACTTATCAAAGTTTTCTATTCACCCCGGCAGCAACAAAATGTATCAAGAACTCAGAAGAAAGTATTGGTGGACACGGATGAAGCGAGAGACTGCAAAATACGTGTCCGAGTGTGATACATGTCGAAGGGTGAAGGCAGACCACATGCGGAAACCGGGACTGCTGCAACCACTGGGCGTTCCTGCCTGGAAGTGGGAGGACGTGAGCATGGATTTCGTCGTCGGTTTACCCACCACCTTACAGAAACATGATTCTGTGTGGGTAATCGTCGATCGGCTCACCAAAGTTGCCCATTTCATCCCGGTCAACACCAACTACAACGCCAAGAAGTACGCTGAACTGTACATCTCATGGATCCTATGCTTATACGGCGTACCCCGTACCATCATATCGGACCGGGGCACTTTATTTGTGTCCCGTTTTTGGGAGCAGCTACACGCTGCCTTGGGGACGAAGCTGATCCGTAGTTCAGCCTACCACCAGCAGACGGATGGACAAACCGAACGGGTAAATCAGATTCTAGAAGACATGCTACGAGCTTGCGCTATCGACCACGGCAAGAATTGGGATGATCACTTGCCGTTAGCCGAGTTCTCGTACAACAATGGGTACCAAGCCAGCATCAAGATGGCGCCCTACGAGGCACTATACGGGAGAAAATGCCGCACACCATTGAACTGGTGTGAGTCTGGCGAAAGGGTTACCTTCGGGATTGACCTTGTCAACAACGCGGAAGAAAAGGTTCGACTGATTCAAGCGAACCTAAGAGCCGCTCAATCCCGACAGAAACAGTATGCGGACCGGAGAAGGCGCCCATTACAATTCGAAGTTGGAGATCACGTATACCTACGAGTGTCTCCAATGAAGGGCGTAAACAGATTTGGGGTGAGTGGAAAGTTGGCACCCCGATTCATCGGTCCATTCCAAATTACCGAAAGATGTGGATCGGTGGCATACCGGCTGAGATTACCAGAAGCACTTTCCGGTGTGCACGACGTCTTTCACATTTCCCAGCTGAGGAAGTGTCTCAAGCTATCAACTACCGTTCAGCTGGAAGACATTGAAGAACTGCAACCGGATCTCACCTATCGGGAGGAACCGGTGCAGATTATTGATGAAAAGGCCCGAACCACACGCAACCGTACGTTGTGGTTCTACAAGGTTCTATGGAGTAATCACTCCATGGACGAAGCGACATGGGAGAGCGAAGAATTCCTTCGCACTAACTACCCCGACTTTCTCACGTCGCATATCCGGTAATTTTCCACCGTCCTCTCTCTCATTTTCACCTTATAATCTCGGAACGAGATTCTTTTAAGGGGGGGGGAATGTAAGGGCCTCAGTTTTTGACACCCATTTGTAGTGTTCATCCCCACACCACACACCTCATTTGAGGAAGAATGATGAACACAAATGAAGAGCAAGTAACAATTATCAACATGCTCATTAGGGAACAAACTTACACATTGCAAAAGTGGTATTTCCCACATGTGATATAGATGGGCTGGACATAGGAAAACTCCTACACTTTGCTAAGGATGTCCAAGCCAAGTTTCACCCAAATTCAAAACCTTTTTGAGGTCATCTTGGGTATAGATAGGAAGGGGGCAGTTTGAAAACATATTCAAATTCAAACAGTTTTTATACCATGAATTTGAAAGGGGAAGGCATATTCTTACTCAGCACATTTTTGTGAGCTCACACACCAATTTTCACTCCATTTGGAGTTGATCTTGACATGAGCTAAGGGGGAGAAATTCAAACTTTATTTGAATTTCAAACTGAACTTGTGCTGAAATTCATTCAAACCAAACCTCATTTGAACTTTGATCAATTCAAATGGCTCAGGGGTGAATAATTTGAATGGCCAAGGGTAGTATAGGATTCACTGTTTACCACAGTTGTTAGGAGTAAATTTCAGAGGTTAAAAGGAGGGGTGGGACCCACAGGTCAGCCTCTGCTTCAACACAAACCGACTGAAACACAGTTCAGTCGGTTCCCGGTTGCAGTGTGCGCGCGCCACCGAGGGTGGCAGCCGGCGCCAGCTCCTTCTGCGCGTCCCAAGCCGGAGACCAGTCGCCGGGCTACTTATCCCCTCCCCGGCGTGCTCCGATCACTCATTCCCCGAGCTGCCGGCATACTCGGCCGTTTTTCCACTGCCATCACCGCCGCTCGAGCTCACGCTTGATCAGGCCGATCACCCGCGAGCACAGCCTCTCCTCCACAGCAAAATGGCACCAAGAGGTCGTGAGCAACCTCCTAGACCCCGTGTTGCCCAGTGAGCAAGCGTTCTCAAGCTGTACGAGCCATTTCTCCGGCGAGCCAAACATCGCCGCCGATCGGGCTCCCGTGGACAGCACGGCACGACCGTTGTCACGTCCTCTTCTCTACACAAGAAAGGTGCGTGATTGTATGTAGATGGAGTAGCCGAAAGCCGTTTGGCGATTGATCAACCCTCGGCCGAGAATTTCCAAATTTACTCCTAATCAGTTCATAAGAACCGAGCTCACCTTCGGGTGAAATTCGTGCTCTATGCACGAAGGTTGGACGAGCTCGTTACCTAGTAGCTTCTACGCACGATAGCGCCCACGCTCGAACTGGAATTAGAGAAAACCATCGAGAATCGGCCATGATATGGCTGTTTTCCCCGCCGCCATGGCTGAACACCTCGGCTCACCGTCGAGAGCCTAGTTGCCGGTATTTCTAGCTTCCACCCAGCCCTGGTTCGTGTTTCCCATGCCCTACTGATGCTCTCCGACCGATTTCCGGTCGATTTGGTGCACGGGAGAGCGGGACCGACCTCACCGGAACCCTAGCAGGTGTTGTCACCGGTGCGCACGGGTTTCCGGTCATCGCCGGTAGCCGGCGACCCCACCATCGAGTCCAGGGGGTCGGAAAAGGGGCAGGCGGCAAGTTTCGGGCCGGGGGTTGGCCGGGAACTCAGTTCCGGCGAGGGTCGCCGGAGAACGCCGCCGCCGCGCAGTTGGCGCGAGGAGGGAGACGACGCACTGTGTGCGGGGCCCACAAGCCAGAGTTTAAACTTTTCCCCGAATTTCAGTTTTAGTTCAAACTTCAAATCCTTATAACTTTGGCTGGAAAGCTCCAAATTGAGTGAACCAAATTTTGCTGGATTCAGCTCTCTGAGTACTTTCCAGAAAATCAAGTTTCACTCCATGAAATTCCTTATTTCTCCAGAATTAATTCCTCAAAGTTTAAACTGTTAGGAATTTTAACTGGAGAATCCTTTGGAGGAAAATCCTGAAATTTTGCTGAGATGTTCACCAAAATATCCTTGAACTACCATAAAAATGTCAGATCCATTTGAGCTCATTTAATCCACCTAATGGTGTGATTAGTGAAACTGTTCCAAAGAAAATAGAAAATGTTCAGAAACATTTTCAGAATTTTCTCTGAAATTGTTTAGCTCATATCTTTAGTTAGAGACTTCCAAATTAAGTGAGACCAACTCCATTATAACCCTCTGAAAATCTAGTTTTTAGGAAGGCATAGTTTGTTTCATGAAAATTCCTAGAACACCCTAAGAGTTCCAATTAAGGTCAAGGACATAATTAATTGTGGAGGGCTCAAATGAGCTTTGCTGCAACTAAAACTTGACCAAGTCTTTGTTTAGGTTGTAACCAAGCCACAGTAAAAGTTTCACAGTCATTAGGTCTGTCTAGCAAGGGTTATAGACTTCACAACTTCAAAGTTAATACAAATGCATTTAAATTAATACATACATTGCTCTTATCATGTAGTCGCTAAGGTCGAGGAGGAACCCGAAGTCCTAGACTTCGTTACTCCGGAGGAACAGCTAGCCTACGACCAAGAGCAGCAAGGCAAGCTCCGGTTTGCATTAACCTTTTTACAAATTTTTATTGTTTTGAGCACATACTTGTTTCCTTTGTTCTGTGCATTAGAGTCTTGTTTGGAAATCCAACTGCATAGCCAAGAAAACCACGGGTTGGGTTTAGGATTGCAAACCTCGTTAGCCTCTGCATTGCTAGGATAGAGTAGGATTCGGTACAAGTCGAGTAGTTGGAACTACTCGCGAGAATAGGCTAGAGGCACATTGCTCGGGTAGAGATAGCACATGATACACATGGCAAGAAAATGAGACCGAGCGGAGAGTAAGGGCAGCAGGACTTTGGGGCCTGTGTGCTGTAGCTCCGCTTGTGTCGATTGAGGACCGAGCCGTGTGCGGGCCTGTTGAACAAGCTAGAACAGTACCGAAGACCTACCGGCTATATGGGAACCGGGAAACTGATGTAACTCGGGTAGCTGGGTATTGAGGCATTGCCCGTCGTTCAGAGGGTAGGTTGAGAGCTCGAGGTGTAAATCGGCTGGCGGCACGGAGATACGCGTGCAGAGACCTCTTGCTCGGGACGATGGGACCGGTTCAATATTTGGCTAACGGGTGAAAGGTAGTCGCGTACAGCGTCCGTGATGGTTGTTGTAGGCAACATCGAGTACGGGCGTACGTGACGGGTTGTTCGGGTAACCCTGCTGGTGTAAATCGATTATAATCGCCGTCCCTCGCGGTCAGTGAGTACCACTTGTTCACTGTACCGTGACGTAGAAAGAACAGGCTAGTCACATGTTAAAAATGTTGCTGATTGAAAGATGGACATTGATTGTTAATGATATGCTGTAGCTTAGAGCTAACTAAAGTTCTTTTCAACTTTGGGCAAAGTACATGAGAGAAATGCGTTTCTTGTTTGATTGCGGCTCTCTCATGTGCCTTAGCGTAAGGTTCTCCACAACCTGCTGCTAAAACTTGAAAGTAAGGTTCTACTAATTAGGCGAGTCCTTGCAAATGATTTTTACCTCATGCAACCCATTACCCTCACGTAGAAGTTCAATGTTTAGGTGAGACGGGTCAGACTTGCTGAGCCTTCGTGCTCACTGCTTGTGTTTGAAGCTTTTGCAGGGTTCTATGAGGAAGGGACTCCCGAAGAGGAGACGGAACCCCAGGAGGGGAACCCCGTCGAGTGGGAGTCGTGCACGCCGCAGAGTTAGTGTGCGTGTGTGCTAGCAAGGACACGTTCGAGGGCTGAACGTGCACTTGGTGCTTAGTCTACGCCCGCGAGTGTGGACTAAACGTATTTTGATGTATACAGGTTCATAAAACTGTTTATGTAATAAAACTTCCGCTTCTGCTTTGCACCTTTGACGTGTGTTATACGGTGCTGTGCAACGCAGCACCCCTCAGCGTGATCCTGGCTCGACAGGACCAATGGGGTCGTGTCAGCAACATCGAGTACGGGCGTACGTGACGGGTTGTTCGGGTAACCCTGCAGGTGTAAATCGATTATAATCGCCGTCCCTCGCAGTCAGTGAGTACCACTTGTTCACTGTACCGTGACGTAGAAAGAACAGGCTAGTCACATGTTAAAATGTTGCTGATTGAAAGATGGACATTGATTGTTTATGATATGCTGTAGCTTAGAGCTAACTAAAGTTCTTTTCAACTTTGGGCAAAGTACATGAGAGAAATGCGTTTCTTGTTTGATTGCGGCTCTCTCATGTGCCTTAGCGTAAGGTTCTCCACAACCTGCTGCTAAAACTTGAAAGTAAGGTTCTACTAATTAGGCGAGTCATTGCAACTGATTTTTACCTCATGTAACCCATTACCCTCATGTAGAAGTTCCATGTTTAGGTGAGACGGGTCAGACTTGCTGAGCCTTTGTGCTCACTGCTTGTGTTTGAAGCTTTTGCAGGGTTCTATGAGGAAGGGACTCCCGAAGAGGAGACGGAACCCCAGGAGGGGAACCCCGTCGAGTGGGAGTCGTGCACGCCGCAGAGTTAGTGTGCGTGTGTGCTAGCAAGGACACGTTCAAGGGCTGAACGTGCACTTGATGCTTAGTCTACGCCCGCGAGTGTAGACTAAACTTATTTTGATGTAAACAAGTTCATAAACCTGTTTATGTAATAAAATTTCTGCTTCCGCTTTGTACCTTTGACGTGTGTTATACGGTGCTGTGCAACGCAGCACCCCTCAGCGTGATCCTGGCTCGACAGGACCAATGGGGTCGTGTCAACCAAGGAATGGCACTTGGCTGATCCAAAACTCGCACTTGCTGAACTTGGCATAAAGCTTATGGTCTCGCAATCGTTGAATCACGATATGCAAGTGTTTAGCGTGTTCTTCTTCAGACTTGGAGTAAACCAAGATGTCGTCTATGAACACCACGACAAACTTGTCCAACTCCGGCATGAACACTGAGTTCATGAGATACATGAAGTGTGCCGGGGCGTTGGTGAGATCAAAGGACATGACGAGGTATTCATACAACCCATATCTCGTCGAGAAGGCCGTCTTTGGAATATCTTCCGCCCGGATCTTGATTTGATGATATCCGGAGCAAAGATCCATCTTTGAAAATACACTTGCACCCACAAGTTGATCGAATAATATATCAATGTATGGCAGTGGATATTTATTCTTGATGGTGACGGCATTGAGAGGTCGGTAGTCCACACACAACCTCAAGGTTTCATCCTTCTTTTTCACAAACAGCGCTGAGCATCCCCATGGCGACGAACTCGGTCGAATGAAACCCTTCTTCATTAAATCGTTGATCTGCTCCTTCAGTTCAACCAGCTCATTCGGAGCCATCTTGTACAGTCTCCGTGATATCGGCGTCGTCCCAGGTACAAGTTCAATCTTGAACTCGACATCTCTTTCGGGTGGCATACCCGGAAGATCATCCGGAAAGACATCTGGGTATTCACGGACCACACGAATATCCTCGAGTTTTGTGGCTTCCGTGTTATATGTGGCTGGAGTTTCTTGAACCGAATGGTAAGAATGAGAACATGTGGTTCATGAAGTGGAGAGTTTAGACGAACCACACGTGGAATGATGTCAAGAACAGCACCATGGCGATGTAGCCATGGCATTCCTAAAATGACATCAAGTTTCTGACTCTCTAACATAATTAGAGAAGTCGGATATAGATTCCCACCCAATTGTAATGGTGCTCTATAGACCATCCTATCAGCTGTTATTTTCTCACCCGGAGAACATACCAAGTATGAATTATTTGTGGGAATGATAGGCAGTTGATATCTAATAACATAAGACTGACTTATGAAATTATGGGTGGCACTGAGAGGGCCCGACCTCCATCACGGGGTCGTGCCGCCTCGCCCGGGGATCGCATTGGGTGGTGCCGTGTTATGCGGCACCGAACAGCACACATATAAGGAACACTGTATTACATAAATCAAAAGCAGAAGCTTACAACTGTTCTTTGTAAATACTTTACATAAAATAGCTACAGAGGAAGTCTATGACATCTCACGTCGAATATCTGAGAAGCACTCGAGAAGAGGTTCAGCCCGCGGACTCCTCTCGCTAGCAACACGAAGACATGGCAGCGGCTAGGTTCTCCACGTGTGACATGACTCGGAAGTTCCTGAGTCTCACCGGACAACCTTCTTTATAGCATCGAGGTTTACCTGCAAAACCACTTATATAGCAAGAGTGAGCACAAAGGCTCAGCAAGACTTAACCGTCTCTCCTAAGACATGAAACTCTACATGAAAGTAACCTAAGTCTTAAGCCTGTCCTTTGCGAAAAGACTCGCCTACGAGTTCATCCTTAACTTTCAGATTTTAGCCATAATAATAGTGACCTTGCGCCCAGCAACATTGGAACTCCACAATCAAACAAGAAATGCTTCATTCCAATGTCACTTGTCCCAAGGTGGAAATTAACTTTAGTTTACTCTATTCTCTACTTCAAACAAGGTTTTCATGCAACTTTAACATAATCATAGCAGCAATTATACTTTTGCAAACTGTTTCCACACAAGTTGATTACTACGTCACAACATGGGAGCAAGCGGTACTCAATAACCGCGACGGACGGTGATTCGAATCAAACATTACCCGGATAACTCGACACATACGACCGCCTCTGAAGACCCAACTCTGGCGTCCTTCATTACGTCGTATGTGGCAACCTTTCTCAGGACACTAAACTGTAGAACCGGTCGCGCCGTCTCGGGCTCATAGGTCTAACAAGACGATGTGGTATGCCTCTACAATCCAGTGAACCTGGTACATCGGTTTCCTGGTTCCCATATGTCAGTAAGCATCCGGTACACAACTCAATACTTGCTCATGGACGCGGCACACGCATCGGTCCTTAACCGACACAGGCAGAGCTACGCGACCAAGACCTCGTCTTGTCGCTGCCTAACCCCTCTGCCCGGTCTCATCTTTAGAAATGTAAACTTTAGTTTGCTTCCTTTCCCAACCACACTTATGATATTCTAAACTATAGCTCGCGAGTAGATTCCAACTACTCGTCTTCTACCGGATGCCCTAAGCTATTTAGCACGGCCTTATTCTACAGCGATGACACAATTCTACCCAGGGTTCAATGGTGGTTATGCAAGTGGGGTATAAAACATCCTTGACCTAATGCACATACAAACTTTGACCCATAGTAGTGAACAAAGTAAAAACTTTAGCAAACAATTTAAATGCAAACCGGGGCTTGCCTTGGTTTTGCAGGTGACTAAAGTCAGATGAGAGGAAGTCCGTTTCTGATGTCTTGAAGTTCACTCCTGCCCTTCTTGTTCCTTGATCCAAGTTCACCTTCTCCTTCTTCACTTTCCATGTTTAAGCACTACATGTTATGAATATGCATACATGTTTAATTGTAAAACTTTTGCTAACTAGTGCTAAAGCCAAGTTTAAAACTGGAACTCTGTTTAAGAATTTAAAATGACACTGGGGGTGGTGGTTTGGGTGTGTGTTTCAGTACGAAGATCAAGTGATGAGTGGGGTTTCATCACTTGGGTGGGGATCAACTAATGGTTGAACAGAACACTACTGATCCAGGGCTCCAATGGAGCTGGAAATTTTCTTGGGAGTTTCTTGTCACAAGAAAGTCATCCGGACAAAAATTTAGAATATTTCACTGAGTAGATTACCCAGAACAATTCCCTAAGCTTTTAGGCATAAAGGAATTAATTCTGAATAAATTTGCACTTATAGCAAATTCAAATGAACTACAATTTCAAGCACAGTTCAAAGAGTATGCCTGAATTTTCCTAGGATTTTTGGAGCTATGGAATGCCCAGAACTGAATTTCCAAGTTTTGGAAATTCTGTGAAAATGTTTCTGTATTCATTTGAATACAGAAACTTGAAATTAGAATTACCCTAACTAATTCAACTCCAAATGAGCTGAAACTTTCCAGGAGTCTCCTAATATCCTAAAGAATATTCTGGCAAAATTTGGGGATTTTTGGATGAACCAAACTCCCTCAAAAATTCTTTTGCTGAAAAGCTTTAAAGAATTCTCCAGAATTTCCTATTGGTTTTCATGCAAATTGGGTTGCATATTTGGATATAGTTTTTCATCCTGAATTCAACCCAATTTGAATCACTAAATTTGGAGCTTCCTAGCAAAAGTTATGAGGTCCTAAAGTTTAAACCAAATCTGGAATTCAAATTAATTTGGGAAATGTTCAAACCCTGTGGGTGGGTCCAGGGGACCACGTGTCATGCGCTGGGGACAACCACACGGAGCCACAGTATCCTTTCCCACGCTGTCGCAAAGGATCTGACTCCGCAGAAAATCCCGGCCGGTCCTCCCCTCACTGACAGTGGGCCTTACGCCCTCGTCTTCTACCTCTGGACGCCAGCGCGACCCCGCCGCCGGAGCTCGCCGGAGAGCATCAGAATCCGGCTTCCCGGCCGCCTCTCGGCCTGCTACTCGCTGCCTGGGGGTTTTCGGGGACGAGGAACTCATCTAGGGGGTCAGCCCACGCTCTAGGACCCCGGAACTAGGTCGGCGGCGTGCAACGGCATCGGTGGAGCTTCGGCGCTGATGACCGATTGCTTCAGCCCACAAAAACCCCCAAGGGATCGGCTCTACAGCATCAGTGACGCCTAAAGAAGCTCGACATGGCCACAAAGTAGCTTGGGAACGACGGCTACTAGGACTTCACCGAGCACCCGATCGTTCCCGCCATGGCTGCCGAAGCAAGAGCTCGAAATTAGGTGCAACCGTTCTATTCTAAGATAGGGTTGCGAAGGAAAAAGGTTCCCCATCCATTCTAGCTCCTGATTGTGCAAAATGAGCAGCTTGAACAGCAAATTGAGTGTTAATTTCAAAAATTCTTACCCGCGGGTAGGTTTTCCTCGTCCGAGGGAAAAACTTGAAATTCCGGAGCTACGTCGCACGGATTGCTCTGAAATTTGGAGAGGAGCAGCGCAGGGAGTTGGCGCGCCATGGGGTGCTCTCGTTCAGTCGTGAAACTGGCCAGTGTGAGCTGCCCACGAGAGCCCGACGGCGGTTTCCACCGGTTGCACCTCGGCTTCAGCGCTGATCCTCAAAATACGGCCGACAGCAGCCCCGAACGCCGGAGCTGAGCTGGGGAAACTCTTGTGCACACGCTGGTGCTCCTTCTTCGTGTTGATCGCTTTAGCAGTGGGGGAGCGATGCCGGCTTAGGATCGCTGAGAACGGACGCGGCGCAGGCGGCTGTTGTTTGGGCGCGAGAGCAGACGAAGGCCACGGGTACGAGTAAGAGGCTTCGTGTTTGCTTCGGTGGGAGAGATAAGCGCCGGGTGCACCGCCTCTGGCGCCCGCGCGTGGGGGGGGGGGAGCTCGAGCAGGAGGTGGTGGTAGCCGCTTCTTGGTGGCGCCCCCGTGGAACTGTTCGGTTGAACCGATAACAGAGGCTGAAGACTTAGGCAGTAAGTCATTTCCCTCACTCTATGACAATTGGGGCCCACAGCTCCTCTCAGCCCAAAAGATCTCCAAATTTTGTCACATTTCAAATTCATCTATGAGGGATCCAAATTCGAAAGCCATTTGGCCATTTGACAAGTTGTACCACAGTTTCAAATTTGAATTCAAATTTAGATGAAATTTACATGTCTCTTTGATAATCATATCAAGGCACCTCCAAATTTGCTCAAAATTTTGCCTCCTTCACAACTTGAACCTGAGGAATTCAAATATGTCCTCTGATCTTTGAGTTGGCCATTGCAAACACAACTTCTCCAACAACAGTTTGAATTTCCTCTTTGGAAAGGGCCTTCTTTGCCTTGAAGTAAACCATTTAATTCAAACTGAAATTTAAGTCCTCTTTGGTGATGACCCATCTGAATTTGGGTGAAACACTTTGGTTTGCTCCTAGCCCATGCTTGATCAACCTTGATCCCAAGCTGAACCTCACAAGTTCAGTTTGACCATGCCCCTCCAATTTGAATTTGAAGGTGATCTCAAGCAATGCTTTGAACAAATGGTATATGAGCTTAAAATCCCTCCCCTTTTGGAACTTAAGCTCTTCAATACCTGAGGACTGCAATGGTCATCTCATATATATGCTTTTGGACCATATGAACATGAATGCTTTGCAAGGGTTCAAAAATGGGGTTTAAACTTCCCTCCCCTCTAGTCATAGAGAATGCGCATATGAGTTAGCTTTTTGGGAGTGAAATTCTTCCCTAGGTTAACATGTGTTCAGTATGAGCTAAGAACATTTTAGATCTCCCCACATTTCCATGTTTGAGTTTATCATTTCATGTGACATAACTCAAGTCATTTCCCTTGCCTTAACATGTTTTGAATTCAGCATGAACTCAACATGAGCATAATACATTCCTTTTTGGCTCACCCTCAAATCAGAAAGTTGCCACCACCTTCTCCTCAATTCAAATGTATAAGGCTCCATGTGTATATAAATGTTTGGCAGCAATTTGAGCTGAGCCTTTGAGACTAAAGACCTTATTTTTGTTCTATCTCATACACATGTATGAATACTCATGAGTTTAACTCCACCTTGGTCCAACCCATTCAAATGAATGCTTGAACCCGTGTTGTTGAACCCCATGTAGACCATCTCATGTAAGAAAGTTTTTGTAAGTCCCATTTTTCATGAACCAGAAACACGATGATGTTCAATCACCCATTTCTTTGCATTCACGTTTTTGGGACTTTTACATTCCTCCCCCTTTAAAAAGAATCTCGTCCCGAGATTCCAAAGAAAAACGAGATGGGAGAGGTAATTTCAATCTGCATGATGATAAATGTTCTGGATCTTTTTATCGATAGTCTGAACCGGTCGCTCAGTGTAGGTACGATCCGGCTTCAACTAGTCAATTTCTTCGGTGTGGATGGCAATGGTAGCTTTAAGCCACTTCCGTAGCTGTGACATATGAAATATGTCATCAATATCAGCAAGGCTTGCCGGTAGTTCCAGCCGGTAAGTTACGGTTCCACACATCTCCGTGATAGCAAGTGGATCTACGGCTCGGGTAGCAAAATGTCCCCTTTACATTGGACCGTTGAATTCCTTTCCATCGGAGACACGCGAAGACAAACGTGTTCTCCGCCATCGAAAGGCAACGGTCTGTGCCTTTAACCATCGTGACTTTTCTGTCGGGATTGTACAGCCTTCAAGTACGCTTCTAATTTCAAACTTGGTCATCGGCGTTGTTGACAAATCAACCCCGAACAGTACTCTTTCACCGTACTCACACTACTTCCGCGATGTGCGACATTTCCGGCTGTAGAGCTTCATTTTACAAGGTATAACTGTACGGTCTTAAACCATAGAGTACCCTCATTGTCCTTCCTGAACCACCTCATCTCTCCGTTGTTTATTCCCATCTGTAGGTGAGACCTACCTTTGTTTCTCCTCCGCACTTCAGCAACCTTTCCCCAGATTGTTGGAATGGGAGCAATGTTACAAAGTACTCCCTATGGAATGACACGGAGACATGGTTCCAATTTTCCAACTCAGCAATCGCCAAGTTGTGAACATGGTCTCTTCCAACTAACACGTCGGCAACCACTTTGACTTTTCCCGGATGGCAATGGATCTTGATGTCATAATGTCTTATGAGCTCCAACCATCTTCGAGAATACCCTGGCCTCAACTAGTTGATCAGTTAAACCATCGATGCGGGGCAGGGTCCTTATTCTTTATAATGATGGCATTGAGTGAATGATAATCAAACTTAATCTTAGTGTCTCATCGTTCTTCTTAACGAACAGCGCAGAGCAACCCCAAGGTGATAAGCTTGGTTGTGTAAAACCGTTGCTCATAAGTGCACTTAGTTGCAACTTCAACTCCGCTAGTTCATTGGGTGCCATCTTACACAGCCTTCATGAAATGGGTGTCGTTTCCGGCGTCAGTTCAGTTCTGAAATTGACGTCTCGTTACCCGGCATTGCCCGGTAACTCATCGGAACACACTGTATATTCACGTTCCACCGGACTATCCTCGAGTTTAATCACTCCCGTGGGATTGGCCTAGCCAGTCCTTTCTTCTGTACAGCATGGATTCTTCTGTCTTTACCCAGATTTTTGATCAGTTTAGCAGCATTTTCATAACTCAAGTCGAATACCAAAGTTAAAGTTAACTTCAGTATCTTTCCAACGAGTACTCAAGTGCTTCCAGATCATCTGGGATCAAAAGTTATGATTTCTCAAAGTTGACAGAATTCCTGGATAAAATTTGCCAGCATCTCCTTTGTATGTGGCTACTTTATCACAATTGTATACGAAGATACAATAAGAATCTGAGCCAACTCTGAACTGCAACAATTTGCACATCTCATAACCTTTCCAATGGTGTATCATAGGCTTCTTAAGGATTTTTCTACAGGAAGTTATGGCTTTAAAACAGAAAGGTTCAGAGAGGTTTTTGGTACTGTCCTGGTTCTGAACAGTTTGCCTTCCACTGGACTTTTCACCCATGTAACATGTGATTCTGCTCTGGAGGCCTACAAGGAAGTTGTAGAGCACTTGAAAATCTTTCCAGAACTGTATCATACACCTTATTTGGGTCAAGCTACTCAGAGTTATGCTCTGTTAAAGTCCAGCAAGAATTTCTGCCAGAAACAGAACACTCTGTTTTTGAAAACTTTGATACCTAGTTGTACTCTCATTTGAATCTTAGCTCCAAATAAGAGTTCAGTATCTACTACTTGTTTCAAACTTCCATTTTTAGTTGAAAGTTAGTTCATGAATCATTTCTTCATAGGGAAGAGGTTATTAAGTGTAGTACGATGTTGATGCACCGTAAGAACATGTCGGTACTACGTTGCCTCACCAAAAGAAAATCCTAAACCGGATTATACCGGCATATCCGTATTATCAGTGGCACTAAGACGGTCTCTCGCACACGTGTACTACACGGGATACGTACGTGGTTAGTACCTGCAGAAAATCACTCAATAGTGGTGCACTCAAAGGTTGTTGCATGTCAGGCAGTACCATAATTGAAAGTAAATACAAACGGCCGTATCATTGTCATACGGCCGTCCTTGAGTTAAGTCACGTCTCAAGGTACGTGATCGTGTTTCAACACCACATGACGGGGAACCCGAGTAGATCATGAACGGGTCGTCACGGTTGGGAATGTTATCAACCCAACGGATACCACCTACTGCCCTGCAGGGCACGCCGATGGCAAGCGCTGCGTATGTCCTCCTGGGCAATTTCCAGATGAACACACTATCGTGTTACTGACCACACGATGGGGTCTCCACTTACTTGCCTAATGCACGCTAGGGATCAGCATTTCATATGAACTCAGGAACATGAAGAGTACAAGAGTTTCATATTAACATCTCGCACCAAGCTGTGAGATCTAGCCCTGAACCACTTTCCTCGTCAGGGGAGCTAACAGAAATTGAACCGCTTTCGGTGGCGTTCCTTACCATGTTTACCTGAACGTAGGTGCGTCGTTACATAATGAAAATTCAGAATTAAAACACATATGTTAGTCTTGCCACTTTAAGTAACTACACTACTATAGTCCTTATGTGGGCCTAATATCATTTCCTCACCGTATCCTAAGTTTTTGTCGTAATACGATCCTTACTCCGTGCGCTATTACCAATGCGGGTCTGATACCACGCTGAGAGGGTCCGACCTCCACCACGGGGTCGTGCCGCCACAGAAGGCCGCGTCGCCCTTGCCATGTGCGGGCGGCGCTGCCCGGCGGCGCACGGCGGCGGAAGGCGGCGATCTCGCTGGAGAGCTTCGGGTTTTTGTATACTGTGGTGGACTGGAATCCGCTCATCCAGGATCGCAGAGGGTGGTGCCACACGATGCGACACCCGACAGCACACGTCATAAGAACACAATATATTACATGGAAAAACAAACTGTACTGTACAAAAAGGTACAACTTCAGTTACAAACTAGTATTTATTTTACACAGTGGAAGTCTACTCTGTATAACTCACGCCCACCTATCCAGCAAAAGTCGGTTGCCCAGCCCTAGGGCAACCAACACTGGCTGCACTCCTCAGCTCAGCGCGGCGTGTACGGCTCCCACTCAGCCGTAGTCCCCGATGGAGGGTAACCCTCGCCGGTGGACTCGTACTCCGAGTCCGTGGGTGGCTCCTCACCTGAAAAACATTTAAGCAGCAACCGTGAGCACGATGGCTCAACAAGGCTTAACCGACTCACCTAAGCATGAAACTCTACATGAAGTGTACAATGACATAGGATAGTAATATTGCAGCAAAAGGACACGCCTACGAGTTCATCCTTAAGTCATCTTTTAGCAACAAGTTAACAGTTCAGGAATCTGAAATTTAGTAAGCAATATTTGGTGGCACACATGTAGCAATACAATTATATCATAACAGCAATATTGCATCATAACATTTCATTCATTAGTCTACGTCACGACTCAGTGACCAAGTGGTACTCTTCACCGCGAGAGACGGCGAATCACACTCGGATACGTACTTTGCTACCTCCCGCTTCATCCGTGTCCACCAAAATTTCTTTTTCAAATCTTGGTACATTTTGTTGCTTCCCGGATGAATGGAGTATTTAGACAAGTGGGCTTCGTCGAGGATCTTCTTCCTCAGCTGCATATCCCGGGGTACGCCTATGCGGTCATTGAACCATAGCGTCCCCTCATCATCCTTCCAGAAACATTTGATCTCCCCATCGTCTATACGTCTCCGGAGATGTGCCATGCCTTTATCGGTCCTCTGAACTGTCATGATGTCCTCCCTAATAGTAGGGATGAGGGCAAGGTTGTACAGCGATCCATAAGGAACCAAGTATAAACTCGGCTCTTCCTCCTCCACCGGTGTAATGGTGAGGTTATGGACATGTGATTTCCGACTCAACGTGTCGGCAACCACATTCGCCTTGCCGGGGTGGTAATGGATCTCAATTTCATAATCCTTGATCAGTTCTAACCACCTCCTTTGCCTCATGTTCAGCTCCTTCTGGGTGAAAATGTATTTCAAGCTCTTGTGGTCGGTGTAGAGATGCACCAGATTCCCCAGGAGATAGTGCCTCCACATTTTTAGCGCCAACACCACGGCAGCAAGCTCAAGATCATGAGTAGGATAATGCTGATCATGGTTCCAAAGTTGGCGTGAGCCATAGGCGACCACACGTCCTTCCTGCATCAACACGCAGCCAAGCCCAATACCGGAAGCGTCACAATATACGTCGAAGGGCTTTGTTGTATCCGGCTGAGCTAAGACCGGGGCTGTGGTGAGATGCTTCACCAATGATTGGAATGCTCCTTCACACGCCGTGTTCCAAGCATATTTCCTCCCTTTCTTCAGAAATTCTGTCATGGGCTTAGTGAGCTTGGAGAAACTTGGAATAAATCTCCGATAGTATCCCGCTAACCCGAGGAAGCTTCTGACTTCATGAACTGAAGTGGGAGCTTTCCATTTCAGCACTTGCTCTATATTGCTTGGGTCAACCGCAATGCCTTCCGCGGAGATGATATGTCCCAAGAATGGCACTTGGCTGATCCAAAACTCGCACTTGCTGAACTTGGTGTAGAGCTTATGGTCTCGCAATCGTTGAAGAACGATCCGCAAGTGTTCGGCATGTTCGGCTTCTGTCTTGGAGTAAACCAAGATATCGTCGATGAACACTACCACGAACTTGTCCAGCTCCGGCATGAACACTGAGTTCATGAGATACATGAAATGGGCTGGAGCATTTGTGAGACCAAAGGACATGACGAGATATTCATATAATCCATATCTCGTCGAGAAGGCCGTCTTCGGGATATCCTCCGCCCGGATCTTTATCTGGTGATATCCAGAGCGAAGGTCCATCTTTGAGAATACGCTTGCCCCCACAAGTTGATCAAACAAAATGTCAATGCGGGGCAGTGGGTACTTATTCATGATGGTGACGGCGTTGAGCGGCCGGTAATCCACACACAGCCTCAAGGTTTCATCCTTCTTTTTAACAAACAGCGCCGAGCATCCCCAAGGCGAGGAACTCGGCCTAATGAAACCCTTGCTCAACAGATCATTGAGCTGTTCTTTTAGTTCAGCCAGCTCATTGGGAGCCATTTTGTATGGTCTCCGAGATATGGGCGTAGTCCCGGGTGCAAGTTCAATCTTGAACTCGACATCCCGCTCAGGTGGCATGCCCAGAAGATCATCCGGGAACACATCGGTGTACTCCCGGACTACGGGGATGTCCTCCAATTTGAGAGCTTCAGTATTGTTGATTGCTGAAACCTCCCGGACTGGATTATCTAATAGGAGGGACTGCAGACGGTGTAATGGGGGAGTTGAGGTGAACCGTCCGTGATAGGGTTTCCAGGACAGCGCCATGGTAGCTTAGCCATGACATTCCCAAGATTGCATCAATCTTCTGCCCCTCAAGGATAATCATAGTGGTGGGATATGTCTTCCCACCTAAGCACAGTGGTGCTTTTGGAACCATCATCGTTGCTGAAATCCTTCCTCCCGGTGAGCAGATCATATAAGAACACTCAGTTGGAAAGGCTTCCAGCTGATGCTTAACCACATATGATGCACTTATAATGTTGTGGGTTGCACCAGAATCAAAAAGTATGATGATGGCTTGATTGTTGAGAGTAAACGTACCCGCCAGCACGTTGTCTCCCTCTGGGGCGTCCTCATTGTCGAGGTTGCGGACATCCCCAGTCCGCTGACCAACCTTTTTTACCGGAGGTCGGCCTCGAGCACCACCCTGGAACTGGGCTTGACCGCTGCTCTGCTGCCCCTAGGGACAGTCCTTCGCGAAGTGGCCCACCTGGCCACACGTGAAGCAGGTGAAACGGGGCGGTCCCCCGCTGATCGGTGGATGGAAACCCGTGGTGCGTTGTGGAGGTGGAAACGCACGGGGTGCCGTCTGCTGCTGCTGCTGCTGTCTTGGTGGTGGCATCGGCGGACGGAGCGGAGGTGACGGAAAAGGACGTCCCCCGAACCGTTGAGGTCGCGCCGGTGGATGCCACTTTTGTCCGGATGGTGTTCGATACACCATACGGTACTTCTGAGGAGCGCCCCCACCACTGCTGGGCGGAGCGCTGCACTTCCTCTGCTCAGCTGCCAACTCCCGCTGAGCGTCTTCTTGCATAATCGCGGCATTGACTAAGTCGTTGAAGGTGCCGTGATTCCACTGGATGAGATGTGTCTTCATCTCGGGGTGTAACCCCCGAGAGAAGTGCTCCCGCTTTTTCTCCTCAGTGGAGATGTAGTCTGACGCATATTGCACCAGATGGTTGATGGCACGGGAGTAGTCATGGGCACTCCTCCCGCCCTGCTTCAGTTCCAAAAATTCTTGGAACTTCCTCTTCATGATCCCGGGAGGGATATGATAGGCGTGGAACGCCTCCCGGAACTCTCCCCATTCTACGGCATGACCAGCCGGACGTGAGGCGACATAGTTCGCCCACCACGCCCCAGCGGCACCGTGGAGTTGCTGCGCTGCAAACAGAGTCTTCTGCCGCTCCGTACATTGGAGCAGCCCTAACTTGGACTCGATGGTCCGCAGCCAGTTGTCAGCCTCCAGTGGTTCTTCAGCTTCGGTGAACACTGGAGGGTGCGTACTCATGAAATCCGAGTACGACACTTCCCAGGGCTCACGAGGCCCTCTATCTTGGCACCCCCCGCCTGGGACGTATTCTGCACAATCGTGCGGAGCAGGTCGGTCTGCTACTCACGACCTCCCACCAGTGCCGCTATCACATCCGCTAGAGTAAGCGGAGGCGGCGGTGGTGGCTGCTGCTGCGGGGTGCTGTCGTGGGCCGGTGGCTGGGAGTCATCACCTCCCTGTTGGCTAGAGCCACCAACCTCGTGCGTGGTCCTAGTGCGAACCATCTGCAACCATACGACAATAAACATCAGTCCCACAATATATTGCGTGCAGTCCAATAAAAATAGGCGTAAAAACGTAATGACAATAAAACATGTGATACATCTCGTAAGTAGATAATGTAATAACTTTGCACAAGCTACACCATTACCAGACCAAACACAAGCTAGTTTAATCCAACTTGATGAACCTCCTCTTTGGAAGCTCACCATAACTAGGTTTGGTCACTACGAGACATTACTATCGCGTTGTCATCACGTATACCACCCTTAGGGTACAACACCCTCTCCAATGAGTTCAACTGTCACTCCTCTATCAGAATGACCAGTTTCTACCTATTCCAAGTTTTGATCTGGTTCTGGGCATTTTCATAACTCAAGCTGAACACCAAAGTTAAAGTTAACTTCAGTATCTTTCCAATGAGTACTCATTTGCCCACAGATCAGCTCTGGTTAAAAAGTTATGGTAATTCAAAGTCCACAGAATTTCTGGAAGAATTTCAACAGCACCTCCTTTGGAAGTTGCTATTTTCCATTCAAGTTTCCACTGAAATCTGTGCTGAAATTTCAGAAACTTTGAATTGCAAAGATGTAACACATATTCTACTCTTTCTAAGGATGTATCATATGAAAATTTTAGATTTTTCTGCTGAGAGTTAGGTTTGAAAAACAGAACAGTCCAGAGAATGTTTCACTCTGTCCTAGTTCTGGACGGTTTACATTTCTCGGGGATTTAAGCCCTCTTAAGGTGTGTTTTAGCTCTGGAAGTCTACAACCAAGGTGTAGGGTACTTAAATACCTTTCCAGAACTATATACCACACCTCCCTCGGCTAAAAGACCTGTGAGTTGTGCTCTGTTGAAGATCAGCAATCTTGCTGCCCAAAACAGAGCACTCTGTTTTTCATCCTTTTGGCTATCCTGCTCCACTATCCCATTCTTATACCCAACCAGGGTCCTAAATGTTGAACCTAGGGATTTTAATTCCTTGTTATCATTATTTTGCATGCATATGCCTATGATATCTCGGTACTACGTTCCTCACAAAAGAAAATCCTAACCGGATTATACCGGCATATACGTCTCAAGTGTGGCACTAAACGGTCTCTCGCACACGTTTACTACATGGATACCTACGTGGTTAGTACCTGCAGAAGACCACACAATAGTGATGCACTCAAAGGTTGTTCATTTCAGACAGTTCCATATTTAAAAGTAAATACAAACGCCCGTATCATTGTCATACGGCCGTCCTTGAGTTAGGTCACGTCTCAAGGTACGTGATCGTGTTTCAACACCACACGACGGGGAACCCGAGTATGTCATGAACGGGTCGTCACGGTTGAGAATGTTATCAATCCAACAGATACCACCTACTACCCTGCAGGGCACGCCGATGGCAAGCGTTGCGTATGTCCTCCTGGGCTATTTCCAGACAAACACACTCTCGCGTTACTGACCACGCGATGGGGTCTCCACTTACTTTCCTAATGCATGCTAGGGATCAGCGTTTCATATGAACTCAGGAATATGAAGAGTCCAAGAGTTTCATATTGACGTCTCACACCAAGCTGTGAGACCTATCTCTGAACCACATTCCTCGTCAGGGGAGCTAACCGAAATTGAACCGCTTTCGGTGGCGTTCCTTACCATTCTTACCAGATCGTAGGTGCGTTGTTACATAATTAAAATTCAGAATTATATCACATAGGTTAGTCTTTGCCACTTTAAGTAACTATGCTAATATAGTCCTTACTTGGGCAACTACCGAATCCTCACCGTAACCTAAGTTTTCCCATAATATAGTCCTTAAGTACTGTGCTATCCCCAATGCAGCTCTGATACCAGGCTGTGGCGGACCGGAATCCGCTCATCCAGGATCGCAGATGGTGGTGCTGCACGATGCGACACCCAACAGCACACGTCATAAGAACACAATATATTACATGGGAAAAACAAACTGTACTGTACAAAAAGGTACAACTTCAGTTACAAACTAGTATTTATTTTACACAGCGGAAGTCTACTCTGTACAACTCACGCCCGCCTATCTAGCAAAAGTCGGTTGCCCTGCCCTAGGGAAACCAACACTGGCTGCACTCCTCAGCTCAGCGCGGCGTGTATGGCTCCCACTCAGCCGTGGTCTCCGACGGAGGGTAACCCTCACCGGTGGACTCGCACTCCGAGTCCGTGGGTGGCTCCTCACCTGAAAAACACTTAAGCAGCAACCGTGAGCACGATGGCTCAACAAGGCTTAACTGACTCACCTAAGCATGAAACTCTACATGAAGTGCACAATGACATAGGATAGTAATATTGCAGCAAAAGGACACGCCTACGAGTTCATCCTTAAGTCATCTTTTAGCAACAAGTTGACAGTTCAGGAATCTGAAATTTAGTAAGCAATAGTTGGTGGCACAAATGTAGAAAAACAATTATATCATAACAGCAATATTGCATCATAACATTTCATTCATTAGTCTACGTCACGACTCAGTGACCAAGTGGTACTCTTCACCGCGAGGGATGGCGAATCGACTCGATATACACCTGCAGCGAAACCCAAAGAGCACGTCACGTACGCCCACCCGTGGAGCTGCACAGCACGCTCACTCGATGTCGTACAGGACAACCTTTCACCCAACAGCCCAAACGTCGAACCGGTCACAACGAAACGAGCAGGAGGTTCCCCACACGGAGCATCTCTCTATGCCCGTTGGCAGATTTCCACCTTGCTGCCCTCAGCCTACACCTATAAATCGGTGCGTTATGCCTCGACGCCCGGAGATTTAGGTTACATCGGTTTATCGGGGCCCATATATCCGATATGCCTTCGGTATGTTCAAACTTGATCACCGTGGGCGGCACACGGATCGGTCCTCAATCGACACGGACAGGGCCGCGCACACAAGACTCCCTCTTGCTGCGCCCTGGCCCCTGCCTAGTCTCATTTTCAATACTAAAATGATCTCGCATCACTCGAACCAATCCCGTGTGTCCCAAGCCTATCTCGCGAGTAGATTCCAACTACTCGACTTGTACCAAAGTCCTATGGAACATTAAGCATAGCCTGTCTACTCGAGGTCTTAGACACTACCCTCACTCTTTTTGGAACCTTTGGTTATGCAAGTGGGGTTTCAATCATCCTATACCTAATGCACATACATACTTCACCCTACGTATGTAAACAAAGTAAAAACTTTATAAAAGAGTTAATGCAAACCGGGGCTTGCCTTGTTGCTGCTGGTCAGTAGTTAACTCTTCTTCTGGAAGGAGGAAGTCCAGCACTTCCGGAGTCTCTTCTTCAGCGACTACACGTTTAATGAAATACTAATGGATATGCACATATGTTTACTGTAATGCTTCTGCTATTAGTTCTAATAACCAGTTTCTAATAACTGGAACTTTGTTTAAGAATTTAAAGATGAACTGGGTGTTGGTGGTTTGGGCTTAGACCTAAGCACATAGTTAAGTGCTAAGTGGTTTTCCCCCTTTTCCATTTTAATCCCTCAAGTGGTTAAACAGGACAGGGGTGATCCAGAGCTCCCATGGAGCTGAGAATTTTTGCGTGAGTTCCTTGTCAAAGAAAACCCTCTGGACCAAACATTAGCACTTTTCATTGAGGGGTTTGTTCTGAATAATTCTCTTAGCAAATAAGCAAAGAAGAATTAATTCTGAGGTAACACCCCTGTTCATGCCAAAATTAGTGAACTACAATGTCAATTATAGCTAATAGAGTTTGCATGAATTTTCCTAGCATTTTTGGTGCTAAGATTTGTCCAGAACTGAATTTCCAAGTTTTGGAAATTCTCTGAAAATGTTTCTGTATTCAATGAACACAGCACCTCAAATTTGAATTGCTCTTATCAAATCAACTCCAAATGGTTTGAGACTTTTACAGGGGTTCACTAACATCCTAAATAACATTCTGGCAAAATTTGGGGATTTTTGGATGAACCAAACTCCCTCTAAAATTCTTTTGCTGAAACGCTTTAAAGAATTTTCCAGAATTAATTAATGGGTTTAGTATAAATTTGGTTGTATATTCTGACAGAGCTAGGAAAATTGAATCCAACCCAATTTGAATCACTAAATTTGGAGCTTTCTAGCAAAAGTTATGGGGTTCTAATGTTTGAACTAAATCTGGAAATTCAAATTAATTCGGGAAACATTCAAACTCTCACTGTGGGTCCGTCCTACACGTGTCGGCTGCTGGAATCACGCCACACGGGGCCGCAGGACCCTTCCCGCGCCACCACACTGGATCCCGAGCCGCAGCGGATCGGCGATTTAAAATATCGCCACTGACATGCGGGGCCCCCAGTCGTCTTCCTCCTCGCGCGCGCCCGCGAGTCCAGCGGCGGTGCACTCCGGCGAGGTTCGCTGGAACCGCCTTCCCGACCACCCCCAGTGCCAGAACTGGCCGCCTAGCCTTGCTTCGCCCTGGGGATCTTGTCCCGGGGGTCGGAGCTCGCCGGCGGTGACAGGAAACAGGCGTGTGACGTCAACCGTGGAGGCTAGGGCTCCGGCGAGGTCGTTCTCGCCCTCTGGGGCATAAAAAGGGCTACGGTTTGCTCGAGAAGCATCAGTGGATCATGAGGAACCCAACGTGAGCAGTCTCGGAGGCTAACAACACCGGCAAACCCACTCTCGACGGTGAGCCGAGCCGTGTTTGCGCCGGCGACTATAGAAACGGCTAATACTCGGCCATTCCTGGACGGTTTTGCTTGGTTCTTCCTCGAGGAGGGCGCTAGGAGGTGTAGGAGCTATCTGTGAGCTAGATTGATCATTGACTCAGCATGTAATCCGAATTTTGGATTATTGCCGAGCTAGGTCAGATGCACTAGGGTTTGGGACTTTCCAAAATTCTTGCTACTCGGTGGACCATTTGCCGAACGGTTTTCGGCTACACCATCTATGGTTCCCCACGCACCTTTCTTTTGTAGAACGTGGTCGGCGACGATGGCTGGATGGGGCTGTCACCGGTGAGCCGAAGCTCGATGCCGTGGTATCTCCCGGTTCTTCAACTTCGATGGCTCACACCGCTCAGATTCGGGTGCAGCTTGCTGGAGCAGCACGGGGAACCGCTAGCATGCGCCCTGGCGCTCCCTTTTTGCTGAAGGGATCGCGAGCGTTCAATGATGAGCGCGGGTGCACGCCGGGGCTCAGAGGTGCAAGCATTGCGGCGAGTTCTTCGCGTGCGCGGGCGCTGATCAGAGCGACAGGCGAGGGAGGCAGCAAACTCAGCTTTGTGCTGCGTACGTGGTAATCGGGAGGGGGGCGCGAGTAAATCCCCGCGCGCGCTGGCGCGGCCGTGAGGCGGTAACCGGTCGCGGCGGCTGACCGATGACCACCGAGTGGTTCTCTGTTGCTCACAGCCCCTGACCAGTGGGCCCTCCTCCCCCCTTTTTCTTTCCAATTTTTCACCTCTGATTTACTGAAAATTATCCCCAGTTACTCTCAATTAACTGTGAGACTTAGCCCCCCAAGTCTTGGTGTGAATTTGAGTTCTTAAATTCAAACATTGTTTGAGTAAATTTGCTTTATGTTTAAACTGAAATTCAAATTCAGTTTTTGAATTCTTTCAATTTAGCTCTTGACAAGATGAACTCCAATGGGGATGAAAATTGGGGGCCTTACTCAGAAAAATGTGCTGAGTTTGAATATGAAGCTAACTTTTGAATTTGAGTGATGAAAGTTGCTGCAATTTGAATTTATATTCAAATTGGCCTCTTTTACAAATACCTCCAAAAGTGCCTCAAAAAGTGTTGGATTTACATGAAATTTGGCTTGAACCTTCCCAAGACTTTTCAACTCATAGGGGTGAGCTCATCCTCTCATGTTCATGTGTAAAATTCCCACTTTGTGAAAGTGTGGGCTTTCCCCTCTAATCACTCTTTCAATGGAGGTTACTTGCTCTTCACACTTTTTCACAATCTATCCACAACAAAACTGTGGTGTTGTGAGGTGATAAAAAGTTTTTTGCAAATCCCTTTTCTTGGGCTTTTACATATACACTCGCTAAAACTTGGATTTCTTGGCATAGAACGGAAGAGGGGAGGTAGGGGACCTCACCTCGGTGTTTTTCCTGAACTCGGAGGCCCTGGAAGTCGGTCGGTGGCGTCGAAGTCCGGCAATGGCCCTCGGTGCTCGTCGGAGCGGCTGTTGGAGCGCAAGACACATCGTTTCTTTCACCTGCAAGACTCCCCGGCGGCGGTGGGGCATGCCACGCGTGTTTGATCGGAAAGACCGGACGGGGACCCATAGAAAATGGTCGAGGATGCCTCGGTTCTCACCGGAGTGGAAAATGTAGCGGGTGAGGGGAAACCGACGGGGTTTTCTTGCGTTTAAAGGCACGAGGAGGGGCGGCAGGGTCGGTTTAGATGGTGCAGCAACGCTTGAGCCAGAGATTGTGGCTCGTGCGTGTGAAAATCGGACATGGCGGCGCGATCGGGCGTGGGAGCTCGGAAGCGGGAAAAAGGGTGACGGTTGGAGGAGGAAGATGGCGCCGACAGGTGGGTCCCGCGCGGCAGAGAGATGGGGAGGGGGAAAGAAGCTGCGTGCTGCTGGGCCGGCTGAGGTGGTTTGTGGCCCATTTGAACGTCCAAAAATTTTGAATTCACATTTTTCACACATTTTGGGGTGTTACAACTCTACCCCCTTAAAAGAAATCTCGTCCTCGAGATTGGTGACTCTAGGGAAACAGATCCGGAAACTGTGCCTTGAGCTCGTCTTCTCGCTCCCATGTGGCTTCTGCTTCCGAGTGGTGCTTCCACTGCACTTTGCACATACGGATTCTTTTATTCCTGGTGATGCGTTCCATCATCTCCAGGATCTTGACCGGCTGCTCGGCATATGAAAGGTCTTCTCGTACCTCCACCTCATTCATGGGTAACCTCTCTTCGGGTGTTCTTAAGCATTTCTTGAGTTGTGACACATGGAATACATCGTGCACATCTGATAGGCGAGCTGGTGATTGTAACTGATAGGCCACTTCGCCTTTCCTCTCCAGAATCTAGAAGGGTCCGATGTATCGAGGTCATAACTTACCTTTCACCTTGAACCCACGAATCCCTCGGATAGGGGACACCTTGAGATAGACATAGTCCCCCACGTTGAAAATGAGCTCTCTTCTCCGTACATCGGCATAGCTGTTTTGTCGGGTCTAGGCTATCGTCAAGTTGTTGCGGAGTTCCATCACTTTCGCCTCGGCTTCTTGTAGTACCTCGGGCCCAAACACTTTGCTTTCCCTAGTTTGATTCCAAAACAGTGGAGTTCTACACTTCCTCCCATACAACGCCTCAAAGGGTGACATCTTCATACTAGCCCGATAACTGTTGTTGTAGGAGAACTCCAGATACGGTAAGTTCTTATCCCAACTCCTATTGTTCTTGAGTGCACAAGCTCTCAGCATATCCTCAAGGATCTGATTGGTTCTTTCAGTCTGCCGGTCGGTCTGTGGATGGTACGCAGAACTGAAATTCAAATGAGTCCCCATGGTTTCATGTAACTTCTGCCAGAACCTTGAGGTGAACTGTGTCCCTCGATCTGACACTATCTTCTTCGGCACTCCATGAAAACACACGATTCTTGACATGTACAGCTCTTCCAATTTGGATCCGCTGTAGCTTTCTTTCACCCGAATGAAATGAGCTACCTTAGTTAGCCTGTCGATGATGACCCATATTGAATCATATCTCGATTGGGTCCTAGGCAGTCCCACTATGAAGTCCATACCTATTTCATTCCATTTCCATTCAGGCACTTTGAGCGGTTGCAACAGTCCCGCGGGTCATTGGTGTTCTGCTTTCACCAACTGACATGTGTCACATAGGGCAACATGTTCCGCGACATCTCGCTTCATGCCATACCACCAATATTTGCTCTTGAGGTCATGATACATCTTCGTACTACCAGTATGAATGGAATAGTCGGAATCATGAGCCTCCCTCAAAATCAGTTCACGGATCTCCTTTACCTCAGGCACACAGATTCTTTTCCCATGCCACACCGTACCTTGCTCATCCTCTCTAAACCCAGGAGCTTTATTCTCCTTGATGAGTTCTCTGATTTCTTGTATCTTCTCGTCATTCTTCTGACCGTTGCGTATGTCTTGCTCTAATGTGGAGTCCACTTCCATGGCGATGGCCTCACCACTATTCACCAGACATAGATTGAGTTTTGCAAATTCCTCCTTCAATTCCGTAGGTGTATCATTTAGGCTCAACACGTTGACATGCACCTTCCGGCTTAAAGCATCCGTCACGACGTTTGCTTTCCCAGGATGATAGTTGATACCCACATCAAAGTCGTTGATTAGCTCCAACCATCTTCTTTGTCTGAGGTTGAGGTCTAGCTGTGTGAAAATGTACTTTAAGCTCTTATGATCTGTATATATGTTTGTCCTCTTTCCCATCAAGTAATGCCGCCAAAGCTTCAATGCGTGGACCACTGCTGCGAGCTCTAGGTCGTGCGTGGGATAGTTATTCTCGTGTTTTTGAAGCTGCCGGGACGCATAGGCAACGACATTCCCCTCTTGCATGAGGACACATCCCAACCCGTGTCCAGAAGCATCACAATACAACGAAAAATTCTTCTACATGTCTGGCATAACTAGCACTGGGGCCGTTGTCAATCTTTTCTTCAGCTCTTGGAAACTTGCCTCACACTCCGGTGTCCACGTGAATGTGATTCCCTTCTCAAACAATTTGGTGAGGGGTCTTGAGATCTTGGAGAAGCCCTCAATGAATCGTCGATAGTACCCAGCCAATCCTAAGAAGCTCCTGATCTCCCCGACATTTTCAGGGGTCTTCCACTTTTGCACATCCACGATCATGGAGGGATCCACGGAGATTCCTCCTTCTGAGATTATATGTCCTAAGAAGGGAACTCTCTTCAGCCAAAACTCACATTTGCTTAGCTTGGCATATAGTTAATGTTCTCTCAACTTCTGCAACACCAGTCTTAAATGCTTCTCGTGTTCTTCTTCATCTTTGGAAAAGATGAGAATGTCATCAATGAAAACCACCACAAATTTGTTCAAATATTCCATGAATACCTTATTCATGAGATACATGAAGTACGTTGGGGCATTAGTTAGTCCGAATGGCATGACGGTGTACTCATACAACCCGTACCGAGATACGAAAGCTGTCTTGGGAATGTCTGTTCGTCTTATCTTCAGTTGGTGATATCCCGACCTGAGATCAGTTTTTTAGAATACACAAGCTCCCCTCAACTGATCAAATAGGTCTTCAATGCGGGGTAATGGGTACTTGTTCTTGATGGTCACCTCATTCAATGCACGGTAGTCTATGCATAGCCTTTGGGTTCCGTCCTTCTTGGGCACAAATATCACTGGAGCTCCCCATGGCGAGGAACTAGGACGAATATACCCCTTCTTTGTCAATTCTCGTATATGTTCTTTGAGTTCTTCCAGTTGTTTGGAGTCCATCTGGTAAGGCCTTTTGTATATCGGGGCTGTCCCAGACACGAGTTCAATCGCAAACTCCACTTCACGGCCCGGGGCCATACCTGGCAACTCCTCAGGAAAAACATCCGGGTATTCCTTGATGACCCTTAGCTCTTCCAATTTCACGTCCATCTGATTGAGTTTAATGTCCCTCCTAGGTCCTTGGACAGCTACAAATTTTACTTTGGTGCCACTAGTGTGAGTTAGTTCCACCGTTCTAGTTGAACAATGGATAATGCTTTTATGCTTGGTCAACCAGTCCATACCCAAAATAATATCTATCCCTTGTGAGCTTATCACTATGAGGTTTGCAGTAAATACGACCCCATTAATGTCTAGACTCACTTTGGGACACACTTGTCTTGTTCTTATTTCTCCCCCCTGGAGAGTTCACTGCTAACATATGATTCATTTGTGTGGTTGCTAGATCATGCTTCTTAACAAACTCTTGAGCAACGAATGAGTGGGTAGCACCAGAATCGAACAATATGGTTGCAATGTGTAAATTTGCAGGGAACTTACCAATTACCATGTCAGGTGCCTCTTGCGCTTCCTCCATGATCACGTGGTTCACCCTTCCTCGCATCACATTCTGCTGCTGTGGCTGCATAGGCTTCTTCTTTGGGCACTTATGAGCGTAGTGCCCCACTTCACCACAGTTGAAGCATTGCACCCCAACTTTAGGTGTCTGGCCTTTGTTATCTTGGGGTTGGTTCTGTGGCCCTTGTCCCGCTGGTCGAAATTGATAAGTGGGGCGTGGCTGCTGCACAAACTGACGCTGCGGCTGTACTGGTGCTGATGGAGGCCTGAAGATCGGGTTGTACCCTCTCGGTGTTGAGTAGGGTACTACAGCACGGCTCGTCTGCCCTGCAGGTTGCTGCGTCAGACGTGGACATGTGTTGCTGCTTGATGCTTGGTGTGACCATCCCATCTTCCTCTTGTTTTCATTCTCCAAGGCCATCAGCTTCCTCTCCACAACAAACGCCCTGTCCACCATCTTTTGGAAACTTTCATATTCGTTGGAGGACATTGCACATTGCATTTCCATGGTAAGTCCTTCCATAAAGCAGTCCTGTTTCTGCTCATCAGTTTCAATGTCCCGTGGTGCATAACGGGACAATTGGGTGAATTTGGTGTGGTACTCCCTCACAGTCATGTTGCCCTGCTGCAGTCCCAAGAACTTCTTCCTCTTGTTCTTGAGTTCTCCCCTTGGTATGTAGTGGTTGCGGAAACTGCGCTTGAACTCTTCCCAAGTTATGTTTTCGAGGTCGTGATGGGCTGCCACGTATGCGGTCCACCAATCAGCAGCGGGTCCATGCAATTGATGAGAGGAAAACAGCACCCTCTCATATCCTTGGCATTGTATGATCCTCATCTTGTTCTCAATGGTCTTGAGCCAATCATCTGCCTCCAGAGGTTCAGCAGCACTTGCAAACTTTGGGGGTTGAGTTCCCAGAAACTCACTCATCCTTGGTTGACGTGGTGTAGCCTGTGAGGGTGGAGCTTGGTGTAAGTTGGCCACCACTTGAGTCAAATTCTGGATGAGCTGATTTTGATTGTCGATCATTTGGTAGATAGGATCAGCTCCTTCTCAGTGACCACCCCTGTCTTGCCCTCCAGGAAGTTGAGGATTGGCAGCCTCATTGTTGTTGTTGTTGTTGGGGTTGGCACCACGACCTCTTCCTCTTCCGGCCATCTATTATGATCAACCAAATGTCAACTTAATCATTAAGAATTCACTTCCCAAATTGCTTGTATAAACTTAAACTTTTGAGACCTTAATATTTAGACAATTTATGAAGATTTCACATAGGGTTTTAGGCATCATGTCTCATGCAAAAATAAACGCACTATTGATTCATTAGGTTTCACAAACAAAAGCAAATGCAATCTTAAAGACGAGGTTGTGGACAAGTGCCCAAGGCTTCCACAACTCACGTCCAAGGTTCTGGGCTCGACTACTCGATAACATGATGAAATAAGGGAAATGACTCTAAACAACTCGTATCACTGAGCTGGCTCGTCGGGGTCTTCCTAATCATTGCGGCTGCCCTCTAACTCCGCTTTAGGTGGGGAAGCTGCTGGCGGAGAAATACGGCGACGCTTGCTCGCCTGACGGTCTAGGGAGTCAGGAGTCCATGTGTCATTCTCGGTGACACACAGTTCATTCCTATCTCCTCTCTCCCTCGCCCTCAAGCTGGCGTGAAGCAACACCTCAGTCCCCTTCAGGGTGTCACGGACATCCTGAAGCTCCTGCTGGCACTCCTGTAGTCGAGTGCTGAGCATAGCTGCATCCTCCAAGCACAGGTCCATGTGCTCATGGGAAGTTCCCTGCTGCACCGGCGGGTACTTGTACTCCGCGGTGCCACTCTCACGCTGGAGGACATACATGTACTCAGTCCTGTCCAGGTGGCCACGGTTGATGTAACTCTAGCAGGTGATGGCCTCCCAGGTGACATCCTTCTCAGCATCGACCTGAGTCGCCCGACAAGCTAGGGAGCGGTGGATCTTCAGCAGACTGTTGTCATGGATAATCTACATCTCTGAGCTCCATTCTTCACGCTTCTCATGGATGGTCCTGGTGGAGCTGTAGTGTATGATCAGCTTGCCAACATTGCTGGCGGCATGGAGCATACGCCGATGACGGCGCAACAAGCCTCCTACTGCCAACCCGTAGGAGTGGTACGTCACCGGGCGGTTCTCCTCTCTGAAGGCAAGGGCAGCTACAGAAACTCTTCCTCCGGTGGACTTGCGAGCGGTGCGGACCATGCGAATCATCTAAAACATAAAGCATTTAAAATCAAGTTAGATAAGAATTAAATAAAGACTGCATTTTGAATAAAAGTTGAGGCAAGATGAACAAATAAAATAAAGTGAAAATATTAAATAACATTTTCACCCCACACCTTTTGTAAAATAGTTTTTAAGAACATAGGGTCCTTAAATACGTCCATTTCTACCTAGGTCCACGTTCCTACGAGCAAACCTGGCTCTGATACCACTTCTGTCACACCCGGTTTCTCTGAAGAATGACCGAGTGAATATCACATGTATGCCAGGATCATTTTCTCATACATGTGACGACAAATAGTGAATCATCATTATATTACAAGCCAAGTGTTCGAATATAAATAAGTCTTACATAACATAACGTCTCGATGGATGATAATATGTTCATAACATGTAAACAAAATAGCAGCGGAAGATAAGTCTTGTGGGCTCCGTCACATGCGTTGCCCGGGGGACTCCGTGAACCTAGAATCCTTCTTCGGGTCCAAAGTCTTGGTTGTTGTACACCACGTCATTCCCTTGGCCTGAGCAGCAATTTAAACCAACAGAAAATCAAGCTTGAGTACCGTTGGTACTCAGCATGTGTGGGAAAGTTATGTCATGCAGGGCTAGAGCAAGGAGAGGTTGAACTCATGGGTAAAGAACTACGCAATTAATACATATCACCTTAGCTTATTAAGCACCTACATTACTACATAGGTGAAATGGTCCCAATCCCCTAACCCATCATCAATATCAAGTAATCATAACTCCATTACCAATGTTAAGCTCCCTGCTTAACATCCTCAACTTCCCACTTCATCATCCTCTAATCATGAATAAGTCCAAGCCGCTCTTGACCGTGAGCACAGCTGTCATGACAGTTTTTACTCTGCAAAGTTTGCAGAACTGTACCCACATGTAGTGATTTCATCCCCCGTTGCCGGGTGGACTAGAAGAACCTCCATTATGCCAGTGGCCGCGAACCACGCTCACACTTCCGAGCCGTGTAGCCAGGAGATTACTACAAGGCCTTTACAAAGGGTTCCCGACGAGTGTGGGCCCACTGAGGTTTCACCCCAAACAGCATCCAAGAGGCTCCAACCCCGCTGCAGTGGCCCCCTCTTGAGCCTTGCGGTTCATATGGTAGTCCAGCTGACACCTATTTCCCGCACCATCCAAACACCCATACTACGCCGGGGATGCACCTAATTAATTGGCCAAGCTGCCCCATCTCAGCATGTGGTTGGCACGGTAAATCCAGGTTACATGCTCCTTTAACCGGTCGTTAGGATCCATGCAAGCACTAAACACAAACCCGTGTCTCGTGCACACAGCACCAACCAAAGCATCCAACTTGCCTAGATCCCTACCTCTACATAATTCATAATAATCCATTCAAAGGTAAGGTAATCAAGGTGATGATCTCATATCCCATGTATCCCATTCTAAGCATGGCTAAGAATGAGTAGCAATAATGAAAGATATAATAAAGTATCACTACAGGAAATGGCGCACCTTACGACGGTCACTGTAATTTACGACGGCTAGCCGTCGTAAGTAAACTAACTTACGACGGTCGCCCTGGGCCGTCGTAAGTAAACTAACTTACGACGGCTACGGGCCCATGGCCATCGTAAGTTAACTGGCCATTGTAAGATAACCGTTACTTACGACGGCCGCAACCCTAAGCCGTCATAAGTTACGCCACCATCGTAAAATAAGCGTAACTTACGACGGCCGTGACCTAAGCCGTCGTAAGTTACCTGGCCGTCGTACGTAGGTGGGTTTAACCGCCGCCCCGGCCTGGGCTCGGGCTAATTAGCCCGAGCCCGAGCACCGCAGTGCAGCCCGCCGCCGCCGCTGTTTCGCCGTCGCTTGCCGAGCCGTCGTCGCCCCGAGCCGCCACCTAGCCACCGCTGGGCGCCACCTGCACCGCCCGGCGCTGCCCCCGAGCCGGCCGGCGCCGCCCCCGAGCCGCCCTGGCCCTACCCCGAGCCGCCGTCTCCGTCGCCGCCGCCGTCGTCGCACCTTATGAATCAAGTAATTTTTAGTTTTTGTAATTAGTTGTTAGTTAGATTAGATAAAATGTTTATTACTTAATCAATTTGTATGTATTTAGTAGATAATTAGTTTAGTTGTTAATTATTTGGTTTAAATTAGTAATTGTTTCTGATTTTAGTTATTTAATTTAGATAATTGATTGATTAGTTGTTTAAGCACATTGTTTTTGCTTTACCCCCGGCCCCGCTGCCACCAGCCCCCGCCGTCGCCGACAGCGTACCGACGCCTAGGCGTCCAGTCAGTGGCGGGGGGATGCCTGGGTGGCTCGTCTCGCCTGGCTGAGCGTTGCCGATGCCGGTGCCGCCGTCGCTGCAAGGCGCCGCCCCCCCCCCCCCCCCCCCCCGTGCTCTGGAGAGGAGAGAGGGAGGGGGATGAAAATGAGTGTATTAGGGTTGTGGGCCGTTTTTCATGACCCTTATAGAACGCGTGGATCGTCGGATTAGATCCGACGGTCATGGGCACTCAATAGTTACTTATGTTAACAGTTAATGATATACTACATATGTGCAGGTTAGTATTTCCTGGTTAGAGGGTCAACCCGACGCATACCGAGCTCTCTGTCGGTATTGGGCTAGCGATGACTTCAAAGCTAAGTCCATGAGGGCTCGAGGATGCAGAGGGTCCGACGGGAAGCACACCTATGGCGCCAATGGTCATTTGCGTTTGGCTAAACACATGGTAAGTGTATTATAAGTTCGTTTATGTGTTCATAACATATTTATCCTACTAACACGCATCTACAGGAGCGAGAGACCGGCTAGGAGCCTAGCGCGATCGAGGTTTTGAAGAGAGGTCACAGGGGAAGTGACCCGTCGCAGCTGGGGCAGTGCAGTCAGGTCGCGACCGATCGATTGGTAAGTTTACAGAATTATTCAATTTAATTATAACTAATATTATTATTGACACACTAACACCATTTCTATGTTTTTTAGGAAAAGTACGGGCAGGAAGCCATCAAAATACACGGTGAAGGGTACGTTTGGCAAAACGCGCCAATCGACCCTCAAGCCGTGTATGCAAGCGGCGGCGGAAAGACCCGTGGCCGGTGAGTTGGTTTCTTTGATTTAGGTTTTCCAATCATCCTTCTTTTACTTATTATTTTTCTTCCTTTTGTAGTTTTGCCATTTTCGATGGAGTTGTCGACTGGAGGTCGGCGCAACCTGCGAGAGGCACTTCATCGACGCAGGCTTCGTCGGTTGGTCCGTCGAGTGGCCGTCTCTCGCAGAGGGACATGGAGTTCCATGCCATGCAGGAGAGGTTGACGCGGACCTAGGAGGAGCTCGACAGGACAAGGGCCATCCAGGTGTACCAAGCTAACTACATGGCCCAGATGCAGGCAGCAGTGGAGGTAAGTAATTTCAATTACTGTAGTTTACTTTAATAACATTTCTGTAAGGGCCTCAGTTTTTGACACACATTGGCAGTGTTCATCACCACACCACACACCTCATTTGAGGAAGGATGATGAACACAAATGAAGAGCAAGTAACAATTATCAACATGCTCATTTGAGAACAAACTCACACATTGCAAAAGTGGTATTTCCCACATGTGATATAGATGGGCTGGACATATGAAAACTCCTACACTTTACTAAGGATGTCCATGCCAAGTTTCACCCAAATTCAAAACCTTTTTGAGGTCATTTTGGGTATAGTTAGGAAGAGGGCAGTTTGAAACCATATTCAAATTCAAACTGTTTTTATCCCATGAATTTAAAAGTGGGAGGCATATTCTTACTCAGCACATTTTTGTGAGCTTACACACCAATTTTCACTCCATTTGGAGTTGATCTTGACATGAGCTAAGTGGGAGAAATTCAAACTTTATTTGAATTTCAAACGGAACTTGTGCTGAAATTCATTCAAACTAAACCTCATTTGAACTTTGATCAATTCAAATGGCTCATGGGTGAATAATTTGAATTGCCAAGGGTATTATAGGGTTCACTGTTTACAACAGTGATTAGGAGTAAATTTCAGAGGTTAAAATGGGGAGTGGGACCCACATGTCAGCCTCTACTTCAACACAAACCGACTGAAACGCAGCTCCATCGGTTCCCGGGTGCAGTGTGCGCGCACCACCGGGGGGGGGGGGGGGGGCAGCCGGCGCCAGCTCCTGCTGCGCGCCCCAAGCCAAAGACCGGTCGCCGGGCTACTTATCCCCTCCCCGATGTGCTTCGATCACCCATTCCCCGAGCTGCCGACGTGCGCGACCTGTTCTTCCACTGCCATCGCCGCCGCCCGAGCTCACGTTTGATCAAGCCTGATCACTCGCGAGCACAGCCTCCTCCACAGCAAAACGGCACCGGGAGATCGTAAGCAACCTCCTAGGCACCGTGTTGGCCACTGAGCAAGCGTCCTCGAGCTGTACCGAGCCGTTTCTCCGGCGAGCCGAGCATCGCCGCCGATCGGGCTCTCATGGACAGCACAACACAGCCGCTGTCACGTCCTCTTCTCTACACAAGAAAGGTGCGTGATTGTATGTAGATGGAGTAGCCGAAAGCCGTTTGGCGATTGATCAAACCTCGGCCGAGAATTTCCATGTTTACTCGTGATCAGTTCATAAGGACCGAGCTCACCTTCGGGTGAAATTCGTGCTCGATACACGAGGGTTGGACGAGCTCGTTACCTAGTAGCTTCTACGCACGATAGCACCCACGCCCGAACTGGAATTAGAGAAAACCATCGAGAATCGGCCATGTTATGGCTGTTTTCCCCGCCGCCATGGCTGAACACCTCGGCTCACCGTCGAGAGCATAGTTGCCGGTATTCCTAGCTTCCACCCATACCGGGTTCGTGTTTCCCACGCTCTACTGATGCTCTCCGACCGATTCCCGGTCGATTTGGTGCACGGGAGAGCGGGACCGACCTCACCGGAACCCTAGCAAGTGCTGTCACCAGTGCGCACGGGTTTCCGGTCATCGCCGGCGGCCGGCGACCCCACCATCGAGTCCAGAGGGTCGGTAAAGGGGCAGGCGGCGAGTTTCGGGCCGGGGGGTGGCCGAGAACTCAGTTCCGGCGAGGGTCGCCGGAGATCGCCGCCACCGCGCAGTTGGCGCGAGGAGGGAGACGACGCACTGTGTGCGGGGCCCACAAGCCAGAGTTTAAACTTTTTCCCGAATTTCAGTTTCAGTTCAAACTTCAAATCCTCATAACTTTGGCTAGAAAGCTCCAAATTGAGTGAAACAAATTTTGCTGGATTCAGCTCTCTGAGTACTTTCCAGAAAATCAAGTTTCACTTCATGAAATTCCTTATTTCTCCAGAATTAATTCCTCAAAGTTTAAACTATTAGGATTTTTTACTGGAGAATCCTTTGGAGGAAAATCCTGAAATTTTGCTGGGATATTCATCCAAATATCCCTGAACTACCATAAAAATTTCAGATTCATTTGAGCTTATCTGCTCCACCTAATGGTGTGATTAGTGAAACTGTTCCAGAGAAAATAGAAAATGTTCAGAAACATTTTCAGAATTTTCTCTGAAATTGTTTAGCTCATAAATTTAGCTAGTAACCTTGAAATTAAGTGAGACCAACTCCATTAGAACCCTCTAAAAATCTAGTTTTCAAAAAGTCATAGTTTGTTTCATGAAGATCCTTAGAACACCCTAAGAGTTCCAATTAAGGTTAAGGACATAATTAATTGTGGGGGCTCAAATGAGCTTTACTGCAACTAAAACTTGACCAAGTCTCTGTTAAGGTTGTAACCAAGCCACAGTAAAAGTTTCACAGTCATTAGGTCTGTCAAGCAAGGGTTATAGACTTCATAACTTCAAAGTTAATATAAATGCATTTAAATTGATACATATATTGTTCTTATCATGTAGTCGCTAAGGTCGAGGAGGAACCCGAAGTCCTAGACTTCGTTACTCCGGAGGAACAGTTAGCCTACGACCAAGAGCAGCAAGGCAAGCTCCGGTTTGCATTAACCTTTTTACAAATTTTTATTGTTTTGAGCACATACTTGTTTCCTTTATTCTGTGCATTAGAGTCTTGTTTGGATCCCCACTGCATAGCCAAGAGAACCATAGGTTGGGTTTAGTATTGCAAACCCCGTTAGCTACTGCATTGCTAGGATAGAGTAGGATTCGGTACAAGTCGAGTAGTTGGAACTACTCGCGAGCATAGGCTAGAGGCACTCGACTCGGGTAGTGATAGCACATGGAACACATAGCAGCAGGACTTTGGGGCCTGTGTGCTGTAGCTCCGCTTGTGTCGATTGAGGACCGAGCCGTGTGCGGGCCTGTTGAACAAGCTAGAACAGTACCGAAGAACTACCGGCTATATGGGAACCGGGAAACTGATGTAACTCGGGTAGCTGGGTATTGAGGCATGGCCCGTCGTTCAGAGGGTAGGTTGAGAGCTCGAGGTGTAAATCGGCTGGCGGCACAGAGATGCGCGTGCAGAGACCTCTTGCTCGGGACGATGGGACCGGTTCAATATTTGGCTGACGGGTGAAAGGTAGTCGCGTACGACGTCCGTGTTGGTTGTTGTAGGCAACATCGAGTACGGGCGTACGTGACGGGTTGTTCGGGTAACCCTGCAGGTGTAAATCGATTATAATCGCCGTCCCTCGCGGTCAGTGAGTACCACTTGTTCACTGTACCGTGACGTAGAAAGAATAGGCTAGTTACATGTTAAAATGTTGCTGATTGAAAGATGGACTCTGATTGTTAATGATATGCTGTAGTTTAGAGCTAACTAAAGTTCATTTCAACTTTGGGCAAAGTACATGAGAGAAATGCGTTTCTTGTTTGATTGCGGCTCTCTCATGTACCTTAGCGTAAGGTTCTCCACAACCTGCTGCTAAAACTTGAAAGTAAGGTTCTACTAATTAGTCGAGTCCCTTGCAAATGATTTTTACCTCATGTAACCCATCACCCCTCATATAGAAGTTCCATGTTTAGGTGAGACGGGTCAGACATGCTGAGCCTTCGTGCTCACTGCTTGTGTTTGAAGCTTTTGCAGGTTTCTATGAGGAAGGGACTCCCGAAGAGGAGACGGAACCCCCGGAGGGGAACCCCGTCGAGTGGGAGTCGTGCACGCCGCAGAGTTAGTGTGCGTGTGTGCTAGCAAGGACACGTTCAAGGGCTGAATGTGCACTTGATGCTTAGTCTACGCCCGCGAGTGTAGACTGAACTTATTTTGATGTAAACATGTTCATAACTGGTTTATGTAATAAAATTTTCCGCTTCCGCTTTGTACCTTTGACGTGTGTTATTCGGTGCTGTGCAACGCAGCACCCCTCAGCGTGATCCTGGCTCGACAGGACCAATGGGGTCGTGTCAGCGTTGGTATCAGAGCTCGCTTGAGGTTTAACATAGTACAAAGGTCTTCTTTTTCAAAAATTCAGTGAGGAACGAGTTAGTAGCCCGTATAAGGATGTTATTAGCCTATAGAAAGTGGCATATTAACATATTTGTTATGTCGGAAAATCGTGTATCTCAGGACGTTTATGTCTTGGGGGTACACGTAAGCGCTGTCCACAAGTGCGCACAAGCTGAAGGGTGGAGCCCCATGGGTGGCAGGTAACCCGACCCCGCTTTGATATCCTCTACGACTCTTCATGTCGTTTGGGGTATTCGAGCAACGTCTGTCCCTGGCGTGCGTGGTGCAACTTGGGAGACCCCGTCACGTGGTCTGAGACGTGAACACATAACTCAAGGCGTGGTTGGCTTGAGAACATCCGGGCGAGTGATGACGGCCGGGTGTACGAACTGTATGGATTCCGGGCTCGGTGTGCAGCCGAGTCTGATGATTGTTTGAGTTTCTGCAGGTAGCCTGACCACGAAATGGTAGACGTGTAGCATCCGTGTGCGAGTGACGTTTAGTGCCACTGAAATAACGAAGCCAGCTAAGTCCGGTATAGGTTTTTCCTTTGTGAGGACGTAGTACCGACATAATCTGGTGACGCATCGACGTCACACCCCATTAAATGAACAACTTCATTTAAAAACTTGAAGGTTTTGATCCAAAGTAGTAAAACTTGATGTAACTCCTTCCCTTGAACAGGATATTCAAAGTTAACAAGTTTTCAACTTATAGGTTGTTAAGGACTGAGCACTCTGTTTTCAGCTGAATCAAGGCTGAAGTTAATCAGAGGATAGAGGTTGAGTTCTTTCGAGGTTGGGGACATATGGTACAATTCTGGAAAGCTTTGGAAGAGCTTTACAACTCTTCTGTTGAGGTCCAGAGGTGTTTCATCACTTAACCAATCGAAAAAAAATGCAGTAGAGTTAAAACTGTCTAGAAAACAGGACAGAGTAAAGACTCTCTGTAAATTAAGCATAACTCCCAGCATAAAAATCCAAAAATAGAAAATGAGGTAATTCTGGAAAGCTGATGAGATAGGTTACAACTTTGTAACAGAAAGTTTTGTCAGATTCGGAACAGAAGTAACTGGGATTATTGGATCAAATCAGTACCTAAGGCAGGGAGGTGCTGCCCAATTGTTTCCAGAACTTCTGTTAACTTTGACATCTCATAACTTTTGAACCAGGACAGTTCTTAGGCAAAACAAATACTTTCTGAAAAGCTTTTGTAGTTAGCTTTAACTTTGACGTTGAGCTCCAGAATTAGTTTTGCCGTTAACATGGCCTAAATCAGGTTGAAATGGAAACTGGTCAGGGCTGTCATGGGAACAGCAGATCAGCAGTCAAATTTGTTTAAAATTTGAACTATGTTTCCAAATTTTATGGTTCCAATGACATGTTTTATGTTATAACTCAGCGGTTTACTGTTTAAATAAATATTTGACATTTCTCAAATATATTTTTACAGATGACAGCAGATAAACAGTTGGAGAATGGGTGGGTGGTTTCCGACTGTTCTGACCGTAGCGGCTACCCGGAAGCATTATGGCAAATGCTCCAATATTTCGGGTACAACCAGATGCCGCAATACTTCACCAAGGAAGAAGGCGAAGAGGGGAACAAGACGTGGACGATCCATGTCGAAGTCCCTGCAGGACCTACGCCACCCGGTTAGGTGCCGTTCACCGTCACGGTGAGAGGAAGACAACCGGAAGGGATGTGGCAAGTGGCAGCCGGTGACACTATGTCACGCTTCTGCCAACTACACGTGCAGGCTATGGAGGGCACTCCGTACGCGCTCGTTCCGGTGGGGGGACGGGCTCAGCATGTGTGGGAAGAGAGGTACCTGGGGGCAACGGACCCGAGTTGCCCAAGGTACAACCCCGCGGAGGCAAACCTTAGCCTCCAGATGAGGGCGGGAAACGCCGTGATGGACAGCCAAGCTGTTCATACGGAGCATCTCGCCACGAAGCTCAAGGAGAGCACGAGCCGTGGAGACCATTTCGAGAGTGCTCACAGCGCACTCCGCAATGTGCTCCTTCCGATGATCAAGCGACTGAATGAACAGCATAATCAGTTGCATCGGCTGAAGAAGGCGAAGAGAAAAAGCCGTGTCGACATCGCGGCGTTACAAGAACTGGTACAAAATCTGACCCAGCAGAACGAGGAACTTACTCAAGAGCGGGACAACGCTATTGAGGAAGGGCAAGGCTGGGAAGAAGATTATAACCAGGCTATGGACGAGGTGCATGCTTTGCAGGACCTCGTACCTCCGGTATTGGGTGTACCGGTGGTCTTGGGTCTTCCAGCAATGGGAGAACCCGGAATGGGAGAAGAGGTGGTAGATCCAGAGCCACCAGTAGAGGTACCGGAGGAGGTCGACCCACAGGAGGTCGAGTTCTACTCCGAGTAGGGGGTTACGGTTACCAAGTAGGGCAGCTAGGGTAGCGTAACCCAACTTTTGTAATCGGTGACATGTCGTGTAGACAGTACCATATGTATAGGTAGTGACGACATGAGCACGACTTCTCGGAGATCCGAGAATAATGTATTTTGTATAAAGTTTATGCTTTATCAATATATGTTAATGTTGTGCAAATTAATCATGCGTCGCTTCAATACCTACTGTTGCTTATGGAAATTTTAAGTAAGACATGTGCTAATCGCTGCTGTTGTCAATTTCAGAATGACGTGTACTCGTGCCAACCCTGACGTTGGGGGTACCAGTCAAGGGGGAGAGACCTCCCAACCACCTCCCGAGGACTCCTCGGGACAACAACAGCAACAGCAAACACCGCCACCGCCACTGCCAACGGTTACATTGGCCGACATCGTCGCGGCAATGGCGGGCTCGCATCAGCAGCACACGGAGTTGCTGCAGACTCTTATCGCCAATACGTCTCGCCCAGAGAGACGTCAAGATCGTGAGGAGCGCCAACAGAGCTCCTACTCCGACTTCCTGGCAACTCACCCCCCTGTATTTTCAAGGGCGGATGAACCACTTGACGCGGACAACTAGCTCCCCGCCATAGAGATGAAGTTCGGGCTGCTCCAAATCAGCGAGCAGCGCAAGACTCAGTTCGCGGTCCAGCAGCTCCAAGGATCCACGAGCGCGTGGTGGGCCAACTTCTGTGCTTCACAACCCACCGACCGAGTGATGACCTGGACGGAGTTCCGGACGGCCTTCAGGGCCTATCATATACCGCCAGGTCTGATGAAGAGGAAGACGCAGGAGTTCTTACACCTGCAACAAGGGAGCCGGAACGCGCTGGAATACTCCAGGGCATTTAACGATCTCGCGCTATATGCGTCATATCATGCTGATACCGACGAGAAGCGGCGAGACCACTTTTACCAGGGGCTTAACCCGCTCCTGAAGGACAAATTGGCGATGTTCAATCACGGCAGCCTCAACGACATCATTGATGCTGCGATTGTTCAGGAGGACTCCGGCAAGGAGTTAGCGGCGGCGGAGAGAAAGCGAAGCGTGCCGCAGAGCAGTGGAGAAGGAGGCGGTCCTTCTCAGAAGTTTCGGATGGTGAATCGCCAACCATCAGGTCCACGCTGGCAACCACCACAACGGTCGATGCCGTTCCGCAGTCGGCCGTACTCTTCACCGGCATTCAGGCCGGCACTGCCAGTACCACCGCAACAACAACAGCAGCAGCGGGCGATGCCGCGTGCGTTTGCGCCTCAGCAACGCATGCCAGGCTTTCGTCCACCGAGCACTCCACCAGCAGCGGCCACATGTTACAAGTGTGGTCGTCCAGGACACTTCGCGAGCAGTTGCCCGGAGAGGCAAGGCGGCGGAGTGGCACCACAGTTTCCGGGGAGGAATCAACTCCGGAAACCTACTAATGCACGGTGGGCAAACCCTAGGCCCGGCACTGTCCACCAACTTGCCATTGAGGACGTGCCGGAGGGCGAGCCAATCCTTGCGGGTATGTTCCAACTCCACCAGCATCCCACTATAGTACTGTTTGATTCAGGCGCCACGCATAATTTTATTAGCCAAGCTTTCATTGCTAAACACAGTTTGCCAATACTACCCACCGATAGTCCATATTTAATTTGTTCACCGGGTGGGAAGATTTCAGCAAGCGTAATGGTCTCCAAAGCACTATTATGCTTAACGGGTAGAGTGTACCCCACGTCTCTCATTATCTTAGAGTGACAGAAGGTCGATGTCATCCTAGGGATGTCGTGGTTAACCCGCCACGGCACTGTTTTAGACACCGTCCTTCGAGTCGTGCACTTAAACTCAGAGGTGCACGGTTCTCCCACATTATTTCTGGACAGTCCAGAAATAAAATTTCCAAGTGTCTATCAAGCCACAACCATCAGATTGGAGGATATTCCGGTGGTCCGAGAGTTCCCTGATGTATTCCCGGACGATTTGCCGGGGATGCCGCCTGATAGAGAGGTAGAGTTCAAGATTGAACTTGCACCGGGAACCACGCCAATATCCCGAAGGCCGTACAAGATGGCGCCGAAGGAGTTGGCTGATCTGAAGACTCAGCTCACGGACCTTCTGGAGAAGAGTTTTATTAGACCGAGCTCCTCGCCATGGGGCTGTTCGGCGTTATTTGTCAAAAAGAAGGATGAGAAGTTGCGGCTTTGCATGGACTATCATCCATTAAATGCTGTAACCATCAAGAACAGATACCCGTTGCCACGGATCGACATGTTGTTTGATCAGTTGGTCGAAGCAAAGATCTTTTCCAAGATGGACTTAAGATCCGGGTACCATCAGATTAAGATAAGGGCGGAGGACATTTCAAAGACAGCTTTCTCGACAAGGTACGGACTTTATGAGTACCTGGTCATGTCCTTCAGCCTCACCAATGCTCCAGCTCACTTCATGTACTTGATGAACTCGGTATTCATGCCGGAGCTGGACAAGTTTGTCGTGATCTTCATCGACGACATCCTGGTATATTTCAAGTCGGAGGAAGATCACAAGAAACATCTGCGTATAGTCTTGCAACGGCTGTGGGATCACAAGTTATACGCAAAATTCAGCAAATGCGAGTTTTGGATATCGCAAGTGCCTTTCCTCGGGCATATCATCTCAGCGGAGGGTATCGCTGTGGACCCGAGCAAGATCACTCAAGTGCTGAATTGGAAATCCCCTTGAACTGTTCACGAGGTACGGAGTTTCCTCAGACTCGCAGGATATTATCGGAGGTTCATTCCGAACTTCTCGAAGATTGTGAAGCCAATGACAGAGCTGCTGAAGAAGGCTACCAAATATGTTTGGAGTCCAGCATGTGAAGCTGCATTCAAGGCGTTAGTCAAGCACCTGACATCAGCACCGGTTTTGGCGCAGCCAGACACAACAAAACCGTTCGATGTGTACTGCGATGCATCCGGCATTGGGCTCGGATGTGTGCTGATGCAAGACCGAAGGGTGGTCGCGTATGGGTCACGGCAGCTTAGAAACCATGAGCAAAATTATCCAACTCACGACTTGGAGCTCGCTGCCGTGGTACTTGCACTAAAAATGTGGAGGCACTACCTACTCGGTAACCTCGTACATTTATATACCGACCAAAAAAGCCTCAAGTACATATTCACTCAGAAGGAGCTGAACATGAGGCAACGAAGATGGTTAGAAACGATAAAGGATTATGAAATAGAGATCCATTATCATCCGGGCAAAGCAAACATAGTGGCAGATGCGCTGAGCCGCAAGTCACACGTCAACAATCTGACCATCACACCGTTGGAAGAGAGCAAACCACCACTACATGTGATTCCACACGGAGCTCTCTACAACCTAGCTTTGATCCCCACCATCCATGAAGAGATAGCGGCAGCCCATAAGAATGACAAGGGCATGTCACATTTACGGAGACGTGTAGATAGTGGGGAGCTGAAATGCTTCCGGAAAGACGGAGACGGCGTCCTATGGTTCAAGGACCGGATCGTCGTACCCCGTAACCCGGAATTACGGAAGAAAATCTTTGATGAGGCTCACTTATCAAAGTTTTCTATTCACCCCGGCAGCAACAAAATGTATCAAGAACTCAGAAGCAAGTTTTGGTGGACACGGATGAAGCGAGAGACTGCAAAATACGTGTCCGAGTGTGATACATGTCGAATGGTGAAGGCAGACCACATGCGGAAACCGGGACTGCTACAACCATGGGCATTCCTGCCTGGAAGTGGGAGGACGTGAGCATGGACTTCATCGTCGGTTTACCCACAACTCTCCAAAAGCATGATTCTGTGTGGGTGATAGTCGATCGGCTCACCAAAGTTGCCCATTTCATCCCGGTCAACACCAACTACAACGCCAAGAAGTATGCTGAACTGTACATCTCACGGATCCTATGCTTGTACGGCGTACCCCGTACCATCATATCGGACCGGGGCACTTTATTTGTGTCCCGTTTTTGGGAGCAGCTACACGCTGCCTTGGGGACGAAGCTGATCCGTAGTTTAGCCTACCACCTGCAGACGGATGGGCAAACGGAGCGGGTAAATCAAATCTTAGAAGACATGCTACGAGCTTGCGCTATCAACCACGGCAAGAATTGGGATGATCACTTGCCGTTAGCTGAGTTCTCGTATAATAATGGGTACCAAGCCATCATCAAGATGGCACCTTACGAGGCGCTATACGGTAGGATATGCCGCACACCATTGAACTGGTGTGAGTCTGGCGAAAGGGTTACCTTCGGGATTGACCTTGTCAACAACGCGGAAGAAAAGGTTCGACTGATTCAAGCGAACCTAAAAGCCGCTCAATCCCGTCAGAAACAATATGCGGACCGGAGAAGGCGCCCATTACAATTCGAAGTTGGAGATCACGTATACCTACGGGTGTCTCCAATGAAGGGCGTTAACAGATTTGGGGTGAGAGGAAAGTTGGCACCCCGATACATCGATCCATTCCAGATTACCGAAAGATGTGGATCAGTGGCATACCGGATGGAATTACCAGAAGCACTTTCCGGTGTGCACGACGTCTTTCACGTTGCCCAGCTGAGGAAGTGTCTCAAGCTATCAACTACCGTTCAGCTGGAAGACATTGAAGAACTGCAACCGGATCTCACCTATCGGGAGGAATCGGTGCAGATTATTGATGAAAAGGCCCGAACCACACGCAACCGTACGTTGTGGTTCTACAAGGTTCTATGGAGTAATCACTCCATGGACGAAGCGACATGGGATAGCGAAGAATTCCTTCGCACTAACTACCCCGAATTTTTCACGTCGCACATCCGGTAATTTTCCACCGTCCTCTCTCTCATTTTCACCTTATAATCTCGGGACGAGATTCTTTTAAGGGGGAGGAATGTAAGGGCCTCAGTTTTTAACACACATTGGCAGTGTTCATCACCACACCACACACCTCATTTGAGGAAGGATGATGAACACAAATGAAGAGCAAGTAACAATTATCAACATGCTCATTTGAGAACAAACTCACACATTGCAAAAGTGGTATTTCCCACATGTGATATAGATGGGCTGGACATATGAAAACTCCTACACTTTACTAAGGATGTCCATGCCAAGTTTCACCCAAATTTAAAACCTTTTTGAGGTCATTTTGGGTATAGTTAGGAAGAGGGCAGTTTGAAACCAAATTCAAATTCAAACTGTTTTTATCCCATGAATTTAAAAGTGGAATGCATATTCTTACTCAGCACATTTTTGTGAGCTCTCACACCAATTTTCACTCCATTTGGAGTTGATCTTGACATGAGCTAAGTGGGAGAAATTCAAACTTTATTTGAATTTCAAACTGAACTTGTGCTGAAATTCATTCAAACCAAACCTCATTTGAACTTTGATCAATTCAAATGGCTCATGGGTGAATAATTTGAATTGCCAAGGGTAGTATAGGGTTCACTGTTTACAACAGTGATAAGGAGTAAATTTCAGAGGTTAAAATGGGGAGTGGGACCCACATGTCAGCCTCTACTTCAACACAAACCGACTGAAACGCAGCTCCATCGGTTCCCGGGTGCAGTGTGCGCGCGCCACCGGGGGGCGGGGTGCAGCCGGCGCCAGCTCCTGCTGCGCGCCCCAAGCCGGAGACCGGTCGCCGGGCTACTTATCCCCTCCCCGACGTGCTTCGATCACCCATTCCCCGAGCTGCCGACGTGCGCGACCTGTTCTTCCACTGCCATCGCCGCCGCCCGAGCTCACGTTTGATCAAGCCCGATCACTCGCGAGCCCAGCCTCCTCCACAGCAAAACGGCACCGGGAGATCGTAAGCAACCTCCTAGGCACCGTGTTGGCCAGTGAGCAAGCGTCCTCGAGCTGTACCGAGCCGTTTCTCCGGCGAGCCGAGCATCGCCGCCGATCGGGCTCTCGTGGACAGCACAACACAGCCGCTGTCACGTCCTCTTCTCTACACAAGAAAGGTGCGTGATTGTATGTAGATGGAGTAGCCGAAAGCCGTTTGGCGATTGATCAAACCTCGGCCGAGAATTTCCATGTTTACTCGTGATCAGTTCATAAGGACCGAGCTCACCTTCGGGTGAAATTCGTGCTCGATACACGAGGGTTGGACGAGCTCGTTACCTAGTAGCTTCTACGCACGATAGCGCCCACGCCCGGACTGGAATTAGAGAAAACCATCGAGATTCGGCCATGTTATGGCTGTTTTCCCCGCCGCAATGGCTGAACACCTCGGCTCACCGTCGAGAGCATAGTTGCCGGTATTCCTAGCTTCCACCCAGCCCGGGTTCGTGTTTCCCATGCTCTACTGATGCTCTCCGACCGATTCCCGGTCGATTTGGTGCACGGGAGAGCGGGACCGACCTCACCGGAACCCTAGCAAGTGCTGTCACCGGTGCGCACGGGTTTCCGGTCATTGCCGGCGGCCGGCGACCCCACCATTGAGTCCAGAGGGTCGGTAAAGGGGCAGGCGGCGAGTTTCGGGCCGGGGGTGGCCGAGAACTCAGTTCCGGCGAGGGTCGCCGGAGATCGCCGCCACCGCGCAGTTGGCGCGAGGAGGGAGACGACGCACTGTGTGCAGGGCCCACGAGCCAGAGTTTAAACTTTTTCCCGAATTTCAGTTTCAGTTCAAATTTCAAATCCTCATAACTTTGGCTAGAAAGCTCCAAATTGAGTGAACCAAATTTTTCTGGATTCAGCTCTCTGAGTAGGTTCCAGAAAATTAAAATTCACTTCATGAAATTCCTTATTTCTCCAGAATTAATTCCTCAAAGTTTAAACTGTTAGGAATTTTCACTGGAGAATCCTTTAGAGGAAAATCCTGAAATTTTGCTGGGATATTCATCCAAATATCCCTGAACTACCATAAAAATTTCAGATTCATTTGAGCTCATCTGATCCACCTAATGGTGTGATTAGGGAAACTGTTCCAGAGAAAATAGAAAATGTTCAGAAACATTTTCAGAATTTTCTCTGAAATTGTTTAGCTCATAACTTTAGCTAGGAACCTTCAAATTAAGTGGGACCAACTCCATTAGAACCCTCTAAAAATCTAGTTTTCAGAAAGTCATAGTTTGTTTCATGAAGATCCTTAGAACATCCTAAGAGTTCCAATTAAGGTCAAGGACATAATTAATTGTGGGGGGCTCAAATGAGCTTTACTGCAACTAAAACTTGACCAAGTCTCTGTTTAGGTTGTAACCAAGCCACAGTAAAAGTTTCACAGTCATTAGGTCTGTCTAGCAAGGGTTATAGACTTCACAACTTCAAAGTTAATACAAATGCATTTAAATTGATACATATATTGCTCTTATCATGTTGTCGCTAAGGTCGAGGAGGAACCCGAAGTCCTAGACTTCGTTACTCCGGAGGAACAGTTAGCCTACGACCAAGAGCAGCAAGGCAAGCTCCGGTTTGCATTAATATTTTTACAAATTTTATTGTTTTGAGCACATACTTGTTTCCTTTATTCTGTGCATTAGAGTCTTGTTTGGAACCCCACTGCATAGCCAAGAGAACCATGGGTTGGGTTTAGGATTGCAAACCCCGTTAGCTACTGCATTGCTAGGATAGAGTAGGATTCGGTACAAGTCGAGTAGTTGGAACTACTCGCGAGCATAGGCTAGAGGCACTCGACTCGGGTAGTGATAGCACATGGAACACATGGCAAGAAAATGAGGCCAAGCGGAGGGTAAGGGCAGCAGGACTTTGGGGCCTGTGTGCTGTAGCTCCGCTTGTGTCGATTGAGGACCGAGCCGTGTGCGGGCCTGTTGAACAAGCTAGAACAGTACCGAAGACCTACCGGCTATATGGGAACCGGGAAACTGATGTAACTCGGGTAGCTGGGTATTGAGGCATTGCCCGTCGTTCAGAGGGTAGGTTGAGAGCTCGAGGTGTAAATCGGCTGGCGGCACAGAGATGCGCGTGCAGAGACCTCTTGCTCGGGATGATGGGACCGGTTCAATATTTAGCTGACGGGTGAAAGGTAGTCGCGTACGGCGTCCGTGATGGTTGTTGTAGGGAACATCGAGTACGGGCGTACGTGACGGGTTGTTCGGGTAACCCTGCAGGTGTAAATCGATTATAATCGCCGTCCCTCATGGTCAGTGAGTACCACTTGTTCACTGTACCGTGACGTAGAAAGAATAGGCTAGTTACATGTTAAAATGTTGCTAATTGAAAGATGGACTCTGATTGTTAATGATATGCTGTAGTTTAGAGCTAACTAAAGTTCATTTCAACTTTGGGCAAAGTACATGAGGGAAATGCGTTTCTTGTTTGATTGCGGCTCTCTCATGTACCTTAGCGTAAGGTTCTCCACAACCTGCTGCTAAAACTTGAAAGTAAGGTTCTACTAATTAGGCGAGTCCCTTGCAAATGATTTTTACCTCATGTAACCCATCACCCCTCATATAGAAGTTCCATGTTTAGGTGAGACGGGTCAGACTTGCTGAGCCTTCGTGCTCACTGCTTGTGTTTGAAGCTTTTGCAGGGTTCTATGAGGAAGGGACTCCCGAAGAGGAGACGGAACCCCCGGAGGGGAACCCCGTCGAGTGGGAGTCGTGCACGCCGCAGAGTTAGTGTGCGTGTGTGCTAGCAAGGACACGTTCAAGGGCTGAACGTGCACTTGATGCTTAGTCTACGCCCGCGAGTGTAGACTGAACTTATTTTGATGTAAACATGTTCATAACTGGTTTATGTAATAAAATTTTCCGCTTCCGCTTTGTACCTTTGACGTGTGTTATTCGGTGCTGTGCAACGCAGCACCCCTCAGCGTGATCCTGGCTCGACAGGACCAATGGGGTCGTGTCAATTTCATTAATACATATGTTCTAATATTTTTCAATTATAGGACTTACCTCGACAGAACGGCCAACAAATCACGATTCCTGCGTGGTAGCCACCACAGGTGACCCCGTCACAGGAGCCCGCAGCCCAGGTGCCTCCGGTACAGGTAATAAACTCTTTAATATTGTATTTTTCATCTAACATAAAGATAGAGGGAGATGTAGAGTGGTACAGAAGGGAGAGAGGGAGTGCGAGAGAGAGTGAGAGTGAGATGGAGAGATCGAGTGCTGCAATAGAGGGAGAGAGAGAGTGTGAGAGAGGCTGTGAGTGAGAATAACATAAAGAGAGGATGAATAGTACAGAGAGAGGAAGAGAGTGAGAAAAAAGAGAAAGGCATTGATATCTGAATCCAAACCGTCATAACTACGCATGTGTTTTGTAGGGTTCAGTGACGAAGGCCTCTACTCCATCGCCACAGCTACCGGTTCCAAGAGAGACGCGTGGAGATGATATCTTCGGCTCCGGAGGTAGTCGAGAGGGTAGTGTGTAGCCAGTTTGTAATTTGTGTTGTGTGTGATGCATATGAACTATTTTATAACTGTTTACTCATAACTGTTTGTTCTGTGAGCTGGCCATCGTGCCAGGTTAGTGTGTTTCTGTTTTTTAAAAAAATTACAAATATAATTTGCGACGGCTACTGCCCAGGACCGTCGTAAGTTAGCCTCTGTTACTTATGAAGGCCACCAGAACCGTCGTAAGTTAGCCTCTGTTACTTACGACAGTCACCAGAACCGTCATAAGTTAGCCTCTGTTACTTACGATGGTCACCAAGACCGTCGTAAGTAACGTGCCTGTCACACCCAGTTTTTCCCGAAGAACAACCAAGTGAATATCACATGTATGCCAGGATCATTTTCTCATACATGTGATGACAAATAGTGAAGCATCATTTATTACAAGCCAGGTTCAAATATAAATAAGTCTTACATAGCAAATGTCTCGATGGACAATAATAAGTTCATCACAAATAAACAAACTAGCAGCGGAATATTATTCTTGAGGGCTCCGTCACAGGTGTTGCCTGGGGGTCTCCATGAACCTAGGTTTCTTCGGGTCCAAAGTCTTGGTCATTATACACCACTTCATTATCTTGGCCTGCGCAGCAATATAAACCAACAAAATATGCAAGGTTGAGTACCGATGATACTCAGCAAGTGTGGGAAAGTTATGTCATGCATGGCTAGAACAAGGGGAGGTTGAACTCATGGTTAAAGCACTACGCAATTAATACCTACCACCTTAGCTTACTAAGCACCCACATTACTACAAGTGAAATGGTCCCAATCCCCCATCCCATCACCATAATCAAATAACCATAACATCATTTCCAATGTTAAGCTCCCCACTTAACATCCTTAACTTCCAAAACCATCACTCCTCTAATCATGAATAAGTCCAAGCCGCTCTTGACCGTGAGCACGGCTGTCATGACAGTTTTGACTCTGCAGAGTTTGCACCACTGTACCCACATGTAGTGATTTCATCCCCCGTTGCCGGGTGGACTAAAAGAACCTCCATTATGCCAGTGGCTACGAACCACATTCACACTTCCCAGGTGTGTATCCAGGAGATCACTACGAAGCCTTTACAAAGGGATTCCCGACGAGCGTGGGCCCACTGAGGTTTCACCCCTAACAGCATACAAGAGGCTCCAACCCCGCTGCAGTGGCCCCCTCTTGAGCCTTGCGGTTCATATGGTAGTCCAGCTGACACCTATTCCCCGCACCATCCAACACACCCATACTACGCCGGGGATACACCTAATTAATTGGCCAAGCTGCCCCATCTCAGCATGTGGTTGGCACTGTAAAGCCCGGTTACATGCTCCATGAACCGGTCCTTAGGATCCAGGCATGTACTAAACACAAACCCGAGTCTCGTGCACCCAACACACAACCAAAACATCCAACTTGCCTTGATCCCTACCTCTACATAACTCATAATATATCATTCAAGAGTATGGTAAAATAAACTGATGATCTCATATCCCAAGTATCCCATTCTAAGCATGGCTAAGCATATGCATAATAATAAATGACATGACAAAATAAATCCCAACCCAAGCTACAAGGAAACAAGGCAATGCAATTCTAGGGAAACTTCCTAGCATGGGTTTCATATTTTATTTGACATTGCAAATAATTCTATCTACACATCCTAGCATAGGATCAAAGTGGTCAAGGACACTTGCCTCCTTCCTGCTGCTCTTGAAATGGGTAGTCCTGATCTTGGAAAGGAATAACTTGCTCTTGAGCAGGTTCTACATCATACCATCACACATAGCAAAAGAAAAACAACAATCCATAAGACATAGTTCACACTTCCACTTCATACAAACCACACATTCATATTTATGAAAGTCATTCACCATTATATGTGTTGTGGTTACTCTATGTGTGTTGATTTGTGGCTTGCATGCACTTTTAATCATGTGTATATGATTCCTACTTTTGTGTTCACATTTATACTTACATACTATATATATGAGTTTCCAATTTAAATAAATTCCTTATATTCAAATACTACACCTTTTAGCTACCAAGTATGCATGAAAGGTATTTTCCTTCTTCATATGTGTCTTCAGAATTTCTACCAACCCTAAACTGAATTCTTTGGATTTTAGAACTCCATTTATCATTTACTAGTTGCTATATTTTCAGATTTATTTCCTATGCCTAAATGTGAACTTTATTATGAAAATAACAAGACACATCATCTAAACAGAATAGGTTCTGATCTAAAATATTTACTAATATATTTTTGACCTTTTCCTCTGATGTAAACTATTTTACAATTATTTTCCCTATTTTCCAGAACTATTCTTTACTTAAAAATGTGTCCCTAAATGTGAGTAATAAATTAAACAGATTCATTTCAGCCCAAAATATATTTTTATCTCACTCCAAAGTTTTCTAAATACTGAGAAAGTTTTTAATTTAATTTTGACAATATGTTTGTCCCACTTTTTAAATTTTAAACACTAGCCACATATTCAATTTCCTAATTTAAATATTAAACAGGGCTAAAAAAGAGTAAACTCACCCCACTACAGGGTCTATAATATTATTTTAACAATTTTCAGGGGTCTAGCTATACATAATAGAGGAGTTTTTCCTAATTTTTATTAAGTCCAGGGGCTAAAACTGATTTTTAAATGAATTTACACGATTTTCTGAAGTTCCAGGGGCTAGATCAGAAGTTTCCGGGGCTAACTCTTATTTCCCGAGAACCCCAGGGGGTAGCACGTAAGAATTCCAGTCTTTATAACGCGGGGCTGACATGGACCGTCCGATTTAAAATAGACGGCTGAGATTATAACGCCGAACCGGTACGCGGGGTTTTAAAGTCTACCGTGCGATTTAAAATAGATGGCGCACAAGCGGCCACGTCGCTCCGTTCGAGCGCGAGCGGCGCACGGCCGCGGGAGGCGGCGATCTCGCCGGAGATTTTCGGATCTTCGAGAATTCTTCCTAAAACTGTGATTTTATGGCATAGATCGGTGGAGGGGGGGTCGGGGATCTCACCTCGGGGGTTTTCTTGAGCTCGGAGGTCCTGGAAGGCGGTCAGCGACGAGGTCCGAAGTGAAACCACGGTGAGGCTGGTCGGCGCTGTGTTTGAACCGCAAGTCACCGAGTTTTCTGCACCTGCAGGGTTCCCCGGATGCGGTGGATCAAGACCAGCGAGTTAGATCGGAATTTCCGAGCGTAGATCAGCCAGAATTCGCCGGAGAAGGCTCGGGTTATCACCGGAGTAAAAACGGCGGATCGCGTGGGAAAAACAGAACGAGGCCGGGGTTTTTATAGACGGGGGAGGGCGGCGGGGTGGTTTAGATCGAGTTTGCGTCGCCCCCGATCGAAATTCGGCTGGGATACGCAGAAATCCGGGTCGGTTTGGATTCGGGGTGAGAGAGAGTCCGGCCGATCGCGGGCGTGGGCACGAGGTAGAAGAAGGGCTGGCGGGCCCCGCCTGTCAGTGTGAGGAAGGGGGCGCGCGCGGCTGCGGGCTGGCGCGGTTGCTGGGTGGGCCGGCTGGTGGATTTCGGCCCACTGGCCGGTTTTTTTCTGTTTTCCTTTTTCTTTTTCTATTTCTATTCTGTTTTGAGTTTAAATTGAATTCCAGTTTGAATTTAAATTGTTGCAAAACATGCAACACATCCAAAAAATTTTAAATTCCCCTCTTAACATGATTTAGGATCTTAACAAGATTTTTGGGGTGTTACAGCTCTAGCCCCCTTAAAAGAAATCTCGTCCTCGAGATTGATGGTTCTAAGAAAACAATTCCGGAAATTGTGCCTTGAGCTCATCTTCCCGTTCCCAGGTGGCTTCCTCTTCTAAGTGATGCTTCCACTGCACCTTGCACATCCGGATTCTTTTATTTCTGGTGAGGCGTTCCATTGTCTCCAAAATCTTGTATGGTTGTTCGGCATAAGACAAATCCTCAGCTACGTCCACTTCATTCATGGGTAGCACCTCCTCAGGCGTCCTCAGACATGTCTTGAGTTGTGACACATGGAATACATCGTGCACATCCGATAGACGAGCCGGTAACTCTAGTTGATACGCCACTTCGCCTTTCCTTTCTAGAACTTGAAAGGGTCCGATGTATCGAGGTGACAACTTCCCTTTCACCTTGAACCGACGAAGTCCTCTGATAGGAGACACCTTGAGATAGACATAGTCTCCCATGTTGAAAACAAGCTCTCTTCTTCGTACATCGGCATAGCTCTTTTGGCGTGTCTGTGCTATCCTCAAGTTGTTGCGGATTTCCCTCACCTTCGCCTCGGCTTCTTGTAGTACCTCGGGACCAAACACTTTACTTTCCCCTGTTTGGTTCCAAAATAGGGGAGTTCTGCACTTCCTCCCATACAAAGCTTCGAACGGTGACATCTTCATACTAGCCTGATAACTGTTGTTATAGGAGAATTCCGCATACGGTAAGTTCTTGTCCCAACTCCGATTGTTTTTGAGTGGACATGCCCTCAGCATATCCTCAAGAATCTGATTGGTTCTTTCCGTCTGCCCGTCAGTTTGGGGATGATAGGCAGAACTGAAATTCAGATGAGTTCCCATGGTTTCATGCAACTTCTGCCAGAACCTTGAGGTGAACTGTGTCCCTCGATCCGACACAATCTTCTTTGGCACTCCATGGTAACACACGATCCTTGACATGTACAATTCCGTCAATTTGGATCCGCTATAGCTTTCCTTTACGGGGATGAAGTGAGCTACCTTGGTTAGCCTGTCAATGATGACCCATATCGAATCATATCCTGATTGAGTCTTAGGTAATGCCACGATGAAATCCATCCCAATTTCTTCCCATTTCCATTCAGGAACTTTGAGTGGTTGCAATAATCTCGCGGGTCGTTGATGTTCTGCTTTCACCAACTGACATGTGTCACATAGGGCAACATGTTCTGCGACATCTCGTTTCATGCCATACCACCAATACCTGCTCTTGATGTCCTGGTACATCTTCGTACTCCCAGGATGAATGGAATAGTCAGAATCGTTAGCCTCCTTCAAAATCAATTCGCGGATCTTCTTTACTTCTGGCACACAGATTCTTTTCCCGTGCCACACCGTTTCTTGTTCATCCTCTCTGAAACCAGGGGCTTTATTTTCCTTGATGAGTTGTCTGATTTCTTGTATCTTCTCGTCATCCTTTTGACCCTCGCGTATGTCTTGCTCTAGTGTGGAGTCCACTTCCATGGTGATGGCTTCACCACTATTTACAAGGCATAGATTTAGCCTTATGACCTCGTCCTTCAATTCTGCAGGCATGTCCTTCAATCTCAACTTATTGACCTGCAATTTCCGACTTAAAGCATCTGCCACGACATTTGCTTTCCCAGGATGATAGTTGATGCCCACATCAAAGTCATTGATTAGCTCTAACCATCTCCTTTGTCTGAGGTTGAGGTCTGGCTGTGTGAATATGTACTTCAAACTCTTATGATCCGTATATATCTCGGTCCTCTTCCCCATCAAATAGTGCCGCCAAATTTTCAACGCGTGTACCACTGCGGCTAGCTCTAGGTCATGTGTAGGATAGTTCTTCTCGTGCTTCCGAAGCTGCCGGGATGCATAAGCCACGACATGCCCTTCTTGCATGAGAACACATCCCAACCCGTTTCCAGAGGCATCGCAGTACACTGTGAAATTCTTCTGCATATCTGGCATAACCAACACTGGGGCTGTGGTCAATCTTTTCTTTAGCTCCTGAAAACTCATCTCGCACTGTGGCGTCCATGTGAATGTGATTCCCTTCTCCAACAGTTTGGTGAGGGGTCTCGAGATCTTAGAGAATCCCTCAATAAACCGTCGATAGTATCCAGCCAATCCCAAGAAGCTTCGAACTTCCCCGACATTGTCAGGGGTCTTCCACTTCTGTATATCCTCGATTTAGCAGGATCCACGGAGATTCCTCCCTCCGAGATTATATGTCCTAAGAAGGGAACTCTCTTTAGCCAAAACTAACACTTGCTCATTGGCAAATAGTTGGTGTTCTCTTAGCCTCTGCAACACTAACCTTAGATGTTTCTCATGTTCTTCTTCATCTTTGGAGAAGACGAGAATGTCATCTATGAAAACCACAACAAATTTGTCCAGATATTCCATGAATACCTTGTTCATGAGATACATGAAGTATGCCGGGGCATTAGTTAGCCCGAAAGGCATGACAGTGTATTCATACAGTCTGTACCGAGATACGAAAGCTGTCTTGGGAATATCAGATTGCCTTATCTTGAGTTGGTGGTATCCCGACCTGAGATCAATTTTCGAGAACACACAAGCTCCCCTCAACTGATCAAACAAGTCTTCAATCCGGGGTAATGGGTACTTGTTCTTATGGTCACCTCATTCAAGGCACGGTAATCCACGCATAACCTTTGGGTTCCGTCCTTCTTGGGCACAAATATCACCGGAGCTCCCCATGGTGAGAAACTAGGACGAATATACCCCTTCTCCTTCAATTCTCTCAAATGATCCTTGAGTTCTTCTAGCTGCTTGGAGTCCATCCGATAAGGTCTCTTGTATATCGGGGCTGTTCCAGGCACTAACTCAATTGCAAATTCCACTTCACGATCGGGAGGCATACCTGGCAACTCCTCCGGAAAAACATCTGGATATTCCCTGATGGTTCTGATTTCCTCAACTTTCACCTCAACTTGATTTAATTTAATGTCCCTCCTAGGCTCGTGTATTATTATGAACATTACTCTTGTGCCACTAGGGTGAGTTAGTTCTACCGTTCTGGTCGAACAATGGATGATTCCTTTATGTTTTGTCAACCAATCCATACCCAAGATAATATCTATCCCTTGTGAATCTATCACTATGAGGTTAGCAGTAAATACCACCCCATTAATGTCTAGATTCACTTTGGGACACACTTGTCTTGTCCTTATTTCTCCACCCGGAGAGTTTACGGCTAGCATATGGTTCATTTGTGTGGTTGCTAGGTCATGCTTCTTAACAAACCCTTGAGCAATGAACGAGTGGGTAGCACCAGAATCAAACAGCAGGGTTGCAAGGTGTAAATTGGCAGGAAACTTACCAACTACCACGTCTGGTGCCTCTTGCGCTTCCTCCATAGTGACGTGGTTCACCCGTCCTCGCATCACATTCTGCTATTGTGGCTGTGCGGGCTCCTTCTTTGGGCATTTATGGGCGTAGTGCCCCACTTCACCGCAGCTAAAACATTGCACCCCAACCTTAGGTGCCTGGCCTTTGCTGTCTTGGGGTTGGTTTGGAGGTCCCTGTACTGCTGGTCGAGGTGGATATGCAGGGCGAGGCTGCTGTACAAACTGACGTTGTGGCTGTGCTGGTGCTGCCGGAGGCCTGTAGTTCGGGTTGTACCCTCTTGGTGCTGAGTAGGGTACCGCAGCACGGTTCGTCTGCCCTGCGGGTTGCTGCATCAGACGTGGGCGGGTGTTGCTCCATGAGGCTTGGTGTGACCACCCGGCCTTCTTCTTGTTCTCATTTGCCAAGGCCTTCAGCTTCCTTTCCACCACAAATGCTCTGTCCACCATCTTTTGGAAGCTTTCATACTCATTCGAGGACATCGCACACTGCATTTCTGCAGTAAGTCCCTCCACGAAATAATCTTGTTTCTGCTCATCAGTCTCTATGTCCCGTGGGGCATAACGGGATAGTTGAGTAAATTTAGTGAGGTATTCCCTCACTGTCATGTTTCCCTGCTGCAGTCCCAAAAACTCCTTCCTCTTGTTTTTGAGTTCGCCTCTTGGGATGTAATGGTTTCGGAAGCTACGCTTGAACTCTTCCCAAGTGATGTTCTCAGGGTCATGATGGGCAGCCACGTAGGCGGTCCACCAATCAGCAGCAGGTCCATGCAATTGATGAGAGGCAAACAGCACCCTCTCATACCCTTGGCACTGTATGATCCTCATCTTGCTCTCAATGGTCTTAAGCCAATCATCTGCCTCCAGAGGTTCAGCAGCACTTGCAAACTTTGGAGGTTGAATTCCTAGAAACTCACTCAACCTTGGTTGGCGTGGTGCAGCTTGTGGAGGTGGAACTTGATGCAAGTTAGCCACCACTTGAGTCAAGTTCTGGATGAGCTGATTCTGATTCTCCAGCATTTGGTGGAGGGGATCAACTCCTTCACGGCGACCACCCCGGTCCTGGCCTCCAGAAAGATGGGGGTTGCATGCCTCATCGTTGTTGTTGGCGGGGTTGGCAGCACGTCCTTTTCCTCTTCCGGCCATCTGGCAGAATCAACCAATGTTAATTTGAAAGCATTTAGTATCATCTTACTACTTTCATTTGTTTGTACTTTGAAGTGTTGAGGCTTTGTTATACTTTTCTGAGGGTTCATTTCTCACACAAAAATAAATGCCATATTATTTCATGTGGGTTCACACACCCAAGCAAAACAATCTAAAGACGAGGCTGTGGACAATTGCTCATGGATTCCACAACTCACGTCACACACCAAGCATTAACACATCATTAACTTAACGCAACGACTCGACTATTCGACACCTTGCTAACTAAGGGAAAGATTCTACACTACTCGTTTTCTTGAGCTGGCTCCTCGGGATCTTCCTCGTCATTTTGGCTGCCTTCTGACTCTGCCTTGGGTGGGGAGGCTGCTGGTGGAGAAGTTCGACGACGCCTGATCGCTCGGCGATCTGGGGAGTCAGGAGTTCATGTATTATTCACGGTGACACACAGTTCATTCCCATCTCCTCTTTCTCTCGCCCTCAGGCAAGGTCGCAGCAATGCCTCCGTTTCCATCAGGGTGTCCCGAACATCCTGAAGCTCTTGCTGACACTCCTGCAGTCGAGTGCTGAGCATAGCAGCATCCTCCAAGCACAGGTCCATGTGCTCATGAGAAGTCCCTTGCTGCACTGGTGGGTACTTGTACTCCGTGGTGCCACTCTCACGCTGGAGGACATACATGTACTCAGTTCTGTCCAGGTGGCGACGATAGATGTGACTCTGGCAGGTGATGGCTTCCCAGGTGACATCCTTCTCCGCATCGACCTGTGTCGCTCTACAAGCTGGAGAGTGGTGGATCTTAAGCAGCTGGTTTTCGTGTATAATCCTCATATCTGAACTCCATTCTTCCCTCTTCTCACTGATGGTCCTGGTGGAGTTATAGTGGATGATTAGCTTGCCCGTATTGCCGGCGGCTTCGAGCATACGTCGGGGACGGCGCAACAAGCCTCCTACTGCCAATCCGTAGGAAAGGTACGTCACCAGACGGCTCTCCTCTCTTTGGGCAAGGGCAACTACGGGAACTCTCCCTCCTGTGGACTTGCGAGCGGTGCGAATCATGTGAACCATCTAAAACAAAAAGCATTTAAACTTAGGTTAGATAAACTTTTAAGCAAGAATCCTATTTTGAATGAAAATTGGGGTAAGATGAAGAAATTGACTCATTAAATAACACTTTTCATCACACACCTTGTAAAAATAGTTTTTAAGAAAATAAAGCCCTTAAATACGTCCATTTCTACCTAGGTCCACGTTCCTACGGGCAACCTTGGCTCTGATACCACTTCTGTCACACCCGGTTTTTCCCGAAGAACAACCAAGTGAATATCACATGTATGCCAGGATCATTTTCTCATACATGTGATGACAAATAGTGAAGCATCATTTATTACAAGCCAGGTGTCGAATATAAATAAGTCTTACATAGCATATGTCTCGATGGACAATAATAAGTTCATCACAAATAAACAAACTAGCAGCGGAATATTATTCTTGAGGGCTCCGTCACAGGTGTTGCCCGGGGGTCTCCATGAACCTAGAAACCTTCTTCGGGTCCAAAGTCTTGGTCATTATACACCACCTCATTATCTTGGCCTGAGCAGCAATATAAACCAACAAAATATGCAAGGTTGAGTATCGATGGTACTCAGCAAGTGTGGGAAAGTTATGTCATGCATGGCTAGAACAAGGGGACGCTGAACTCATGGTTAAAGCACTACGCAATTAATACCTATCCTCTTAGCTTATTAAGCACCTACATTACTACAGGTGAAATGGTCCCAATCCCCCATCCCATCACCATAATCAAATAACCATAACATCATTTCCAATGTTAAGCTCCCCACTTAACATCCTTAACTTCCAAAACCATCACTCCTCTAATCATGAATAAGTCCAAGCCGCTCTTGACCGTGAGCACGGCTGTCATGGCAGTTTTGACTCTGCAGAGTTTGCACCACTGTACCCACATGTAGTGATTTCATCCCCCATTGTCGGGTGGACTAAAAGAACCTCCATTATGCCAGTGGCTACGAACCACATTCACACTTCCCAGGTGTGTAGCCAGGAGATCACTACGAATCCTTTACAAAGGGATTCCCGATGAGCGTGGGCCCACTAAGGTTTCACCCCTAACAGCATACAAGAGGCTCCAACCCCGCTGCAGTGGCCCCCTCTTGAGCCTTGCGGTTCATATGGTAGTCCAGATGACACCTATTCCCCGCACCATCCAACGCACCCATACTACGCTGGGGATACACCTAATTAATTGGCCAAGCTGCCCCATCTCAGCATGTGGTTGGCACTGTAAAACCAGGTTACATGCTCCATGAACCGGTCCTTAGGATCCAGGCAAGTACTAAACACAAACCCGAGTCTCGTGCACCCAGCACACAACCAAAACATCCAACTTGCCTTGATCCCTACCTCTACATAACTCACAATATCTCATTCAAGAGTATGGTAAAATAAACTGATGATCTCATATCCCAAGTATCCCATTCTAAGCATGCTAAGCATATGCATAATAATAAATGACATGACAAATAAATCCCAACCCAAGCTACAAGGAAACAAGGTAATGCAATTCTAGGGAAACTTCCTAGCATGGGTTTCATATTTCATTTGACAATGCAAATAATTCTATCTACACATCCTAGCATAGGATCAAAGTGGTCAAGGACACTTGCCTCCTTCCTGCTGCTCTTGAAATGGCTAGTCCTGATCTTGGAAAGGAATAACTTGCTCTTGAGCAGGTTCTACATCATACCATCACACATAGCAAAAGAAAAACAACAATCCATAAGACATAGTTCACACTTCCACTTCATACAAACCACACATTCATATTTATGAAAGTCATTCACCATTATATGTGTTGTGGTTACTCTATGTGTGTTGATTTGTGGCTTGCATGCACTTTTAATCATGTGTATATGATTCCTACTTTTGTGTTCACATTTATACTTACATACTATATATATGAGTTTCCAATTTAAATAAATTCCTTATATTCAATTACTACACCTTTTAGCTACCAAGTATGCATGAAAGGTATTTTCCTTCTTCATATGTGTCTTCAGAATTTTTACAACCCTAAACTGAATTCTTTGGATTTTAGAACTCCATTTATCATTTACTAGTTGCTATATTTTCAGATTTATTTCCTATGCCTAAATGTGAACTTTATTATGAAAATAACAAGACACATCATCTAAACAGAATAGGTTCTGATCTAAAATATTTACTAATATATTTTTGACCTTTTCCTCTGATGTAAACTATTTTACAATTATTTTCCCTATTTTCCAGAACTATTCTTTACTTAAAAATGTGTCCCTATATGTGAGTAATAAATTAAACAGATTCATTTGAGCCTAAAATATATTTTTATCTCACTCCAAAGTTTTCTAAATACTGAGAAAGTTTTTAATTTAATTTTGACAATATGTTTGTCCCACTTTTTAAATTTTAAACACTAGTCACATATTCAATTTCCTAATTTAAATATTAAACAGGGCTAAAAAAAGTAAACTCACCCCACTACAGGGTCTATAATATTATTTTAACAATTTTCAGGGGTCTAGCTATACATAACAGAGGAGTTTTTCCTAATTTTTATTAAGTCCAGGGGCTAAAACTGATTTTTAAATGAATTTACATGATTTTCTGAAGTTCCAGGGGCTAGATCAGAAGTTTCCGGGGCTAGCTCTTATTTCCCGAGAACCCCAGGGGGTAGCACGTAAGAATTCCAGTCTTTATAACGCGGGGCTGACGTGGACCGTCCGATTTAAAACAGATGGCTGAGATTATAACGCCGAACCGGTACGCGGGGTTTTAAAGTCTACCGTGCGATTTAAAATAGACGGCACACAAGGGGCCACGTCGCTCTGTTCGAGCGCGAGCGGCGCTGCCCGGCGGCGCACGGCGGCGGGAGGCGGCGATCTCGCCAGAGATTTTCGGATCTTCGAGAATTCTTCCTAAAACTGTGATTTTATGGCATAGATCGGTGGAGGGGAGGTCGGGGATCTCACCTCGGGGGTTTTCTTGAGCTCGGAGGTCCAGAAAGGCGGTCGGCGACGAGGTCCGAAGTGAAACCACGGCGAGGCTCGTCGGCGCTGTGTTTGAACCGCAAGTCACCGAGTTTTCTGCACCTGCAGGGTTCCCCGGAGGCGGTGGATCAAGACCAGCGAGTTAGATCGGAATTTCCGAGCGTAGATCGGCCAGAATTCGCCGGAGAAGGCTCGGGTTCTCACCACAGTAAAAATGGCGGATCGCGTGGGAAAAACAGAACGAGGCCGGGGTTTTTATAGACGGGGGAGGGCGGCGGGGTGGTTTAGATCGAGTTTTCGTCGCCCCCGATCGAAATTCGGCTGGGATACGAAGAAATCCGGGTCGGTTTGGATTCGGGGTGAGAGAGAGTCCGGCCGATCGCGGGCGCGGGCGCGAGGTAGAAGAAGGGCTGGCGGGCCCCGCCTGTCAGTGTGAGGAAGGGGACGCGCGCGGCTGCGGGCTGGCGCGGTTGCTGGCTGGGCCGGCTGGTGGGTTTCGGCCCACTGGCCGGTTTTTTTCTGTTTTCCTTTTTCTTTTTTCTATTTCTTTTCTGTTTTGAGTTTAAATTGAATTCCAGTTCGAATTTAAATTGTTGCAAAACATGCAACACGTCCAGAAAATTTTAAATTCCCCTCTTAACATGATTTAGGATCTTAACAAGATTTTTGGGGTGTTACAGTGCCTTGGGCCACCACGTGGCCTGGGCCGTTACTTACGAAGGATGCGCGACGCAGTCATAAGTTAAGTTATTTACGACGGTAGCCGTCGTAAGTTATGTTATTTACAATCGGGTAATTACTTCGGCTGTATACCGTCGTAAGTAAAGAAATACCGTCATAAGTAGCTAACTTACGACGGTTTATGACTTAATTACGACGGCCTTAGCCGTCGTAAGTTTCTCGAATCCCTGTAGTGTATCTCCCAACCCAAGGCTACAAGGAAACAAGATAATGCAATTCTAGGGAAACTTCCTAGCTTGGGTATCATATTCCAAATTGACAATGCAATTAAATTCTAACTACACATCCTAGTATAGGATCAAAGTGGTCAAGGACACTTGCCTTCTTCCTGCTGCTCCGGGAATGGAAAGTCTTGGTCTTGGAAGGTGAGAACCTGCTCTGGGGCTGGTTCTACTCATGCCAATACACACATAGCAAAAGAAAACAACGCTCCATAAGCAATAGTCCATACATACATATACATTGAAGTCATACACATATTTAAGTTTGGTGTTTACCCTACCTATGATAGTTCTATGCACACATGCACTGTTAAACATATATTTTACATCTACTCTTTGGTATTCAGATTCCTAAGTGCACCATATAAACGAATTTCCACTTTGAACAAAGTTTCTATATTAGATAATACCCTTCTTAGCCACAAAAGGTGCATGAAAGATAATTTCCTACTCCAAATTGTTTTCAGATCTTCTACACTATTCTTAACTTGAAGTTCTAAATGTGGGGAGTCACTTGACATTTTCTAATTATATATACCTATTTTCCTACATTTTTCAGATTTATTTTCCCTACCATAAAGTGAACTCCTATACTAAAATAACAAAATATATCACCTAAACAGAATATGTTCTGATCTAAAATGTACAATAAAATATCTTTCGACTTCCTCTCTGATGGGGATCAATTTAAATTTATTTTTACCCATTTTCAGAATTATTTTCTAGCCTAAAATTGAATTTCCAGCAATAAAACAGCAGCCTAAATTCATACAAAAATTTCTACTGTTCCAATTACCCAAACAGAACCTTTATAAATTTTCCCTACCCCTTTTTGGTCACTTAGATTGATTTTTCCACATATTTAAATTTGTTTTATGTCTAAAGGGTATATTTCAGAGATAAATCACAAACAGCAACCTCATTTAATTTAAAATTTTATTTCCCCTCTAAATCCAGACTTCAGATTGTTCTACAAATTTTCAACAGGGTTAGAATAATTTAACTGAACCTATACTTATGTTTGAATTTAAATCCTATTCACATATTCAATTTCCTAAAATTAATAACCCTCAGGGGCTGATGTGCAAATCCACACTGCAGTGAGGCCCCATTTCTTGTTTTCTAAATTTTCAGGGGTCTAAGTGTGCAAAACAGGGAGGTTTTCCTAATTTTTGTTAAGTCCAGGGACTAAAACTGATTTTTAAATGCATTTACATGAATTTCTGAGGGTTCAAAGGCTAGATCAGAAGTTTCCGGGGCTAGATCCTTTTTTTTCAGAACCCCGGGGTTAGCGCGTAAGATTCCCGGCCTTTATAACGCGGGGCTGATGTGGGCCATTGGATTTTAAATGGAAGGCTGAGATTAGATCATGAAGGGGTACGCGGGGGTTTTGTTTTCATCTGCCCGATTTAAAATGGACGGGCCACAGTAGGCCACGTCGCCCTGGCCATGTGCGGGCGGCGCTGCTCGGCGGCGCACGGCGGCGGAAGGCGGCGATTTCACCAGCGAGCTTCGGGTTTTCGTCTACACTCGCTAGAACTTGTATTTCTTGGCATAGAACGAAAAGGGGAGGTAGGGGACCTCACCTCGGTGGTTTTCCTGCACTCGGAGGCCCTGAAAGTCGGTCGGCGGCGTCGAAGTCCGGCAATGGCCCTCGGTGCTCGTCGGAGCGGCTATTGGAGCGCAAGACACGTCGTTTCTTTCACCTGCAAGACTCCCCTGCGGCGGTGGGGCATGCCACGCGTGTTAGATCGGAACGACCGGACGGGGATCGAAAGAAAATGGCTGAGGATGCCTCGGTTCTCACCAGAGCGGAAAATGTAGCGGGTGAGGGGAAACCGATGGGGTTTTCTTGCGTTTAAAGGCACAAGGAGGGGCGGCGGGGTCGGTTTAGATGGTGCAGCAACGCTAGGGCCGGAGATCATGGCTCGTGCGCCTGAAAATCGGACAAGGCGGCGCGATCGGGCGGGGGAGCTCAGAAGCGGGAAAAAAGGGCGACGGTTGGAGGAGGAAGACGGCGCCGACAGGTGGGTCCCACGCGGCAGAGAGAGGGGGAGGGCGAAAGAAGCTGCGGGCTGCTGGACCGGCTGAGGTGGGTTGCGGCCCATTGGCCGTTTTCCTTTTTCTTTCCTGTGTTTTGATTCAAATTTGAATTCCAGTTTGAGTTTGAATTTTTCTCCACATGCATTACGTCCAAAAATTTTGAATTCACATTTTTGACACATTTTGGGGTGTTACATCCTACAACCCCCGAAATCAGCATCGGAAAAAGCTTTCAAAGTAACGGTTGAGGAAGAAGGAAGAAAAATGCCAAATTCTTGAGTTCCATGTATGTACCTGATAATCCTTTTGACAGCTTGACGATGTGAAGCACGTGGGGAGGCTTGAAACCGTGCACAAAGACATATGCTGAATTGTATGTCCGGTCTTGATGCCGTCAGATACAAAAGTGATCCGATCATGCTTCTATATTCTTTTTGATCAACGGGATCACAATTTTCATCAAGTTCAAGTGTTGTTGCTATTCCCATTGGTGTCCGAAGAGGCTTGCTTTTGTCCATGTTGAAGCGCCTTAGGAGATCTTTTGTATACTTTGTTTGATGCACAAAGGTACCCTCCTTGGTTTGCTTTATTTGCAGCCCCAAAAAATACTTAAGTTCTCCCATCATACTCATCTCAAATCCTGAACTCATCATAGCTGAAAACTTGGACACAAGATCATGAGAAGCACAACCAAAGATAATATCATCCACATACACTTGAACGAATAATGAGTCATTGCCATGCTTAAGCACAAAAAGAGTTTTATCAACCTTGCCCATGGTAAACCCCTTTTCAAGTAAGAATTTTTTTAACCTATCATACCATGCTCTAGGGGCTTGTTTGAGACCGTACAAGGCTTTGGACAGTTTGTAAACATTATTAGGAAAATTTGGATTTTCAAAACCAGGTGGTTGTTTGACATAAACCTCCTCATCTATGTAGCCATTAAGAAAAGCACTTTTAACATCCATTTGATATAGCTTAAAACCTTTAGATGCAGCAAAAGCTAACAAAATTCTTATGGCTTCTAATCTAGCAACAGGAGCAAAAGTTTCATCAAAATCTAGATCTCCAACTTGTGTGAAACCTTGAGCAACCAACCTAGCCTTATTCCTAACCACAACCCCATCCTCACTTTGTTTATTTTTAAACACCCATTTAGTTTCAATTAAAGTGTGATCTTGAGGGGGAGGTACAAGTTTCGAAACATTATTTCTTTCAAAATTTTCTAACTCTTCTTGCATGGCAATAATCCAAGATTCATTAGTGAGTGCGTGTGATATATCTTTGGGTTCCAAATAAGCAACAAAAGAAGAATGAGCATGAGAATTGGGGTCGAGAAGCCTGGATCTTGTAACTCGTTCATGCATGCTTCCAATAATTTGTTGTGGAGGATGACTTTTGAGAATCCGGAGGGGAGTGGACACTTCACAAGCTTCTTCTTCTTCATGTTCATCACAAATAGATGAGCTTGTGACGTGAGGAGGATCTATACCAGCAATGGTGGTCGTCGGTGCTGGCTGTGAATCAAGATCAGGAGCTGGAACAATGTCATTAGTTGCTGAATTTTTAGGCAGCAGCACCACTTCTTCCTCTTCTTTAACAAAAATACTCCCCCCCTGCAGATATGGATCTGAACCTGCAATATTTGAACTAGTACCTAGGCTAGCTTCATCAAAAGAAACCTCAAAAGTCTCCACAATTTTGTTAGTATAAAGTAAAAGCAAACGGTAGCTTCTAGTATGAGATGGATAACCAAGAAACATGCCATCAACAGATCTAGCTTCAAATTTATCAAGATTACCATGTTTCTTAACAAAGCATTTGCAACCAAAGACCCTAAAGTGTGTGACACTAGGCCTATGTCCAAACCTGAGCTCATATGGTGTTTTACCTAGCTTAGCACACAAGAAAACACGATTTCAGACATAACAAGCGGTTGCAATTGCATCAGCCCAAAATTTCCTAGGAGTATTATATTCATCAAGCATAGTCCTAGCCATCTCAACTAAGGTTCTGTTCTTTCTCTCTACAACACCGTTTTGTTGAGGTACATATGGTGAAGAAAATTGATGATCTATTGCATTTTCAGCACAAAAGTGATCAAACGATTGATTTTTAAATTCGGTTCCATTATCACTTCTAATTGCTCTTATAGAACCTGGGTGATCAATTGATAATCTAAGAAATAAAGTTCTAATGTGACTAAAAGCTTCATTCTTACATGCCATAAAGTAAACCCAAGAGTATCTATAGTAGTCATCAACAATCACAAGAACATACCATTTACCTCCAAAGGATTGAACACGTGAAGGTCCTACGGTGTCAAGGTGTAAAAGTTGACCCGGTTCAGTTGTCATGGTCATTGTGAGAGGAGCATGTGAACCTGCAACCATCTTAGCATGTCTATAAGAAGAGCACACAATTTCTTTGTCCCCTTTAAGCTTAGGCAGCCCACGTATGCGATCAAGAGCACTAACACGCGTGAGATGATCAAAACCTACGTGACCAAGTCTACGATGCTAAAAATATAAATCTTTGGAATCATTCGCAACTATACATCTATGCTTAGAGGAAGACATATCAAAATCAGCTTTAAAAACTGTTCCAAACCGAGACATGTTAAAAATAAGCTCACTATTTGAACCTACAACTTTGCAGCAGTTTTTATTGAAAATAAATTCAAGATTTTCATCTAGCAATTGTGAAACAGAAAGCAAGTTGTATTTCAAATTTTTGACAAGTGCCACATCCTTCAAACTGTAGTGATCATTTACTCTAACGAACCCTTAGCAATTATAGGAGTTGAGGAATTATCGGCAAATGTAACATTCTCTACACGTGACTCAGAAGAGAGAGAGGAGAACCATTCTTTGTTACCTGTCATGTGGCATGAGCAACCTGAATCCACAATCCAAATGTTCTCCTTCCTCAAGCGTGTAACCTACATAGAAGCACAATACGTCGATGACTCAATACTGGGGTTAGTTAAAAGGCATTTAGGAATACAGTACTGAGTCACACGATGTCCAGCAGGAATAACATGCGAAAGCTGAGATAAAACAGCAGGTTTATGTGTCAAAGTTTGAGACTTTTTGTTCTTAACTACTGACCTATGAGGTGTTACTTGTGTAGCACGAAAATCAGTAGCTCCGGAGGCAAAAACAGAAGGTCCGGAGGCAAAAACTGAAGCTCCGGAGGCAAAAACTGAAGCTCCGAAGGTAAGCTTTGAATATTTCTGACTCATAACAGCAGGTTGCATGTTCCTGACATTCGGTTTAGTATCTGCAGCAAATTTTGCATGAGAGTTATAAGATCTAGCTTGCATTCTTTCCTTTTTATGTTGTTTAGCTAGTCTATAACAAAAATCTATGACATGACCATCTCTACCACAATAGGTACAATGAAATTTAACTTTGTGTTCATGTCTAGATGAGCATGCAGTATACTTATTTGAACTCGAATGTGACAACACTTCTGCAGATTTAAAAACCACTTCTTTTTGTTTAGGAACTGTTTGAATCAAACCACTTCCTAATGATTTTACAATTTTATGTGGATGTTCCTTAGCATGAGCATGTAAATCAAAACCTAAGCGAGTTTTATCATTGCAAGACTTGGAAGAATTCAGCAGCAAGTTTAGGTTGTTATTCCCATTACAAAACTGATCTAATGTCTTATGCATGTTATCAAGTTTATTTGATAGATTAAAGCAATTTTCACAAGAAATTTTTCCTTTTAATTTGCAATTGGAACAATATTTAACTTCATGAGAACGTAAAGCATTGTTCAATATAGAAATTTCTTTCATAGCATCTTGTAGTTTCTTATCAAGATCATCACAAGTAGAACAATGCAAATCAATTGTAGAACAACAAGCATCTTTCAAGTTTTTATCATTAAGTGCAGCAAGCTTTTTGTCCTTTTCGATTTCATGTTCAAGTTTATCAAGTGTGGAGGTGTGTGCACTTCTTAGAGAGGACAACTGTTCATATATTAAATCACATGAGGAACAAGAATCATCACTAGGAATCAAGTATTTTAAAAGATTAATTTCATATTCTAGTGACTCAATTTTAACAGCATTGTCCCTAAGCTTTTTGCCCTTTTTCTTGACAATAATAATGGCACGAGAAATAGCATCACACATTTCTTCGCAAGTAGAACATACCTCTTCATTGTCACTGTTGTGTTCTGCATCCTCCATACTTGATTTTGATTTGCCCATCATGAAGCACAAGTTTGCCAGATCATCTTCATCTTCAGAACTCCCAATGTCTACATCACTCGAGCCAAGTTCTTGAAGTGCGGTGATGAAACTGTTTATCAGTTTGCGTCCTGTAAAACCCTTCTTTTTCTTGTTGGTGTTGCCAAAAGAGGACTTGACTTTATTCTGCTTTTCATCACGGTTAGAAGGACCTGAAAGGTTAGGGCAATCTGTACGAAAGTGTCATGTCTTACCACATTCAAAGCATCATTGAGGTCCGGAGCTTCCTCTCCTTCTAGTTCTCACAATTTGTAATGCTTTTGAGAACCTAGTAGAAAGAAGTACTAGCTCCTCCTCTGGAAACTCCTCAATATTTTCCAAGGTTAGTGAAGACAGCAAAGCAAGTGTATTGCTAGATGATTGGACGGAGATAGGCATATCACGTTGTGAGACAAATGCAATAGTCTTATTTGGGTTCTTACGTGATATAATGTCAATTTTATGAGTTTTTAGCTTAGAATAAAGCACATCTAATGTAAGAGTACTCATGAAAGTGGATTTACGTATGGATGTTACTTTCATCTCCCAAATTGACATGTCTAATGCACTTAGTAATTGCCTAGCATTTTCAGCATCTGAAAAATTAACATTGACGCTACGCAAGTTGCTGAGAATTTTATTAAAGCGAGCAAAGAGGTCATCAATGGACTCACCGGGTTGCATCTCAAAGCGCATGTATTCTTTCTTGAACATATCCTGTCTTACCTCCTTGATCGTATTGGATCCTTCGTGGTAGTCACAAAGTGCTCTCCACACATCGTACGCCGATCGGAGGTGTGCAACACGGTCGAAGTCGCTCTGAGTTAGTCCTTGTATGATCAAGTTCCGAGCCTTGCTGTTATTGTCGACATCTCTCATGTTTGTAGCCGTGAGTTGATTGTTTGAAGGCACATCGTAAGGCTTGTACACCTTTTCCCATATTGCAAAGCCTTGCGCCTGGATGAAAGCTTCCATGCGTGCCTTCCAAACCTGAAAATCAATACCACTAAACACACTAGGTTTGGCGGAGTATTTCTCCATGATGATTAGTCAAATCACGTGCAAATCACAAATATTAGAGCAACCTGTCTCTGATACCAATTGTAGGATCGAAGTACACGTGTAAAGCTACCAGAGGGGTGGGGGTGAATGGTAGATAAAAACTTTTCAGCGGAAGCAACAAAACACCCCTCAGGAGAAAACCGATCTGTTAAAGAAACCGTGTGTGCGACTAATCTTAACGTGTTAAACTGTGACAAAAATATTATATATTGTAGAGAATCAAGTCACGAATACGTCACAACAAGAATCATGAAAATCCGTTCAGAGAAACTCAAGTTACGATCGAAAGATCGCACAAAGGTCAATCTGTCCTACGTGAGAAAAACAGTTCTGAAATACTGCAAAGAAACTCGTGTAGATCAGAAACCACAAATTCAATGACCGTGAAATTTTCACAGATGATAGATAATCAAGTTGTGAAGACAACCCAAAAAGAATCATTGGATCTGTAAAACTCGAGTTTGAGAAAACCACCGAAGCAAGGTAGTGCTGAACAGAAACTCGACGAGAAAAACTTGTCTGAAACAAGTCGGACGAACAAGGCACAAAAGTTCCTTTAGAATACGAATTTTATTTATCAAAACATAAGAGGATCATCCCCAAAGTCGTGCACCCACGAGCCTTGGCCTCCCTTGCTTATATAACCAGCCCTAAGGCAATCCCAATTCAAACTAGGACTCCTACTCCTACTTGGATTCAAACTCTAACTTCCAAAACTGCTCAAGACTCTTCTATTCGCAGATAGAAGCAATCTTAAGACTTCCAAATACCTTAGGAACGTATCCCACATTCCTAAAACAACTCAATTTCGTGACCCACACGAAATCCTATCATAACCAACTCAAAACTTTCCATATTTGAGTCAAACACGAATCAGCCGCAGCCTGAGTCCATAACCTAGTCGGTTGTACCTTTCCGACCAATTCTTTACGTCCACATCTCTTCATTACGCCTTGGAACCATGCAGTCACGTCCATGCACTCCTTGCACACGTGCAAACATCTTCCAATGACATCCAAGATACCTTCATATGCATTGTTCTTGATTCAAACATACTGCGCAACCTCCCGATCAACTCAACCACAATTCCTCCCAAACATGGTTGTTGAACCTCATCTTCTCCCTAAGACTAGTTCAATGGATCCCGTCACCAGCCATGTCCTGAACTCAAGCAACACCTGCACATGAATAAACAACCAATATTTCTGAGCACAAGTCCTCGACTTGACTCTCGTTAGTTTCGAAACTACAACATCTTATGTGAGCACCTCACGTAAGCATGTTGTAAACCATAGCAAAATGATATCAGCCATAACCACCAAAACACACCAAAAACTTAGTAAAATAATACTAAGCAAACTTTCCATAAGAGTAAAGCAAATTCGAAACATTGTAAGTTAAAAGCAGAACCATTGCAATCAAGCTCCGAACCATACCAAAGCTAACTGGACCTTGAACCGGAGCTTACCAAAGCTAGTCGGACCCAGCGCCGGAGCTTACTAAAGCTTAGTTGGACCTAGCACGGAACTTACCAAAGCTAGTCGGACCTAGCACCGGAGCTAGCAAAAAACAAGTCGGACCTTGTTAAAAAGTTGTTTTGGTAGTATTCAAAACTTTTATCGTCAAAGCCAATGTATTAAGCACACATAGGTCTCACAGTTTAAGCACTATCATCAAGTGAGAAGTGAGGTTCATCACTTGGGTGTTGATCACCTAATGAGGTTGAACAGAACACGACTGATCCATGGCTCCAATGGACCTGCAAATTTTCTTGTGAGTTCCTTGTCACAAGAAAGTCATCTAGACCAAAATTTCAGAATTTTTCAATGAGTAGACCACTCAGAACAATTCCCTAAGCATTTAGGCAAAAAGGAATTAATTCTTAATGGGCTGTTTTCGTCAATCGGTCCACAATAACCCAGATGGAGTCGTAACCCGACCGAGTACGTTTTAATTGGATGATGAAATCCATGCTGATGTCTTCCCACTTCCACTCGGGCACTTTCAATGGTTGCAACAGTCCAGCGGGTGTTTGATGTTCGGCCTTCACCCGTTGGCATGTGTCGCATAGGGAAACATACTCAGCAATGTCCCTTTTCATACCATCCCACCAATAGCAAGCTTTCAGGTCCTTGTATCTTTGTACTGCCGGGATTTATGGAATAAGGTGAGTCACGTGCCTCCTTAAATATCGTGTCACGGATGTGCTTCATATTAGGCACACAAATCCTTTTCCCTAACCAAAGCGTACCATTCTCGTCTTCCTTGAAGTCCTTTTCTATGCCTTGTCGGATTCTTTCCTTGATCTCCTTGATTTCCTCATCCATTGCTTGGCCATCTCGTATCTCTTGTTCCAGCAAAGAATGGAGTTCCATCACTTCCATCTCGTTCAAAAACCCGCGATGTAACCGTTCGAACTCATTCCGTAGCTCGGGCTGTAGCTCCCGAACCGTGAGTTGGTGACAAGCTCCCTTTCGGCTCAATGCATCAGCTACTACATTGGCCTTTCTGGGGTGATTGTAACACCCCAAAATTTTGATTCAAAACACTAAACCATGTTCAGAGGGGAATTTAAAAATTTTTGGACGTGTTTCATGTTTTGCAAAAATTCAAATTCAAACTGGAATTCAAAATAAACTCAAATCAGAAAAGAAATGGAAAAAGAAAAAGAGAAAACGGGAAAAAAACCGGCCAGTGGGCCGAAACCCGCCAGCCGGCCCAGTTTCCCCCGCGCCAGCCCGCAGCCGCGCGCCCGCGCTATCTCTCACAGACAGGTGGGACCCACCTGTCATCCCTAACCCCGAGCGTCTGCGGCCCGGACTTTTCCCCCCGAGCGCGCGCGATCGTAACCGACTGGAAACCGCGTCCCTCAGCCCGAATTCTGATCCCGGAAGACTCAAACTCGATCACAACCGACTCACCGCCCTCCCCCGGCTATAAAAACCCCAGCCCCGATCGGTTTTTCCCACGCGATCGCCGATTTTTACTCCGGTGAGCACCGAGACTTCGCCGGTGAATTCTGGCCGATCTAAGCTCGGAAACTCTGATCTAACTCGCTGGTCTTGATCCACCGCCTCCGGGGAGCTTTGCAGGTGCAGAAAACTCGGACACTTACGGTGTAAATCCAGCGCCGACGAGCTTCGCCGTGGTTTTCCCTCGGACCTCGCCGCCGATCACTTTCCAGGACACCCGAGCTCAAGAAAACCCCCGAGGTGAGATCCCTGACCTCCCCTCTACCGATCTATGCCATAAGATCACAGTTTTAGGCAGAATTCTCGAGGATCCGAAACTTTCCGGCGAGATCGCCGCTTCCCGCCGCCGTGCGCCGCCGGCAGTGCCGCCCGCGCTCGATCAGAGCGACGTGGCCGCTTGTGCGCCGTTTATTTTAAATCGCACGGTAGACTTTAAAACCCCGCGTACCGGTTCGATGTTATAATCTCAGCCGTCGGTTTAAAATCGGACGGTCCACGTCAGCCCCGCGTTATAAAGACTGGAATTCTTACGTGCTACCCCCTGGGGTTCTCTGGAATTAAGAGCTAGCCCCAGAAACTTCAGATCTAGCCCCTCGAACTCCAGAAAATCATGTAAATTCATTTAAAAATCAGTTTTAGCCCCTGGACTTAATAAAAATTAGGAAAAACACCTCTGATAAGTGTAGCTAGACCCCTGGAAATTATGAAAATAATATTATAGACCCTGTAATGGGGTGAGTTCATTATTTTAGCCCTGTTCAGTATTTAATTTAGAAAAATTAATATGTAACTAGTGTTTAAAAATTAAAAAGTGGGACAAACATAATTGTCAAAATTAATTAAAAACTTTCTCAGTACTTAGAAAACTTTGGAGTGAGATAAAAATATATTTTGGACAGAATTGAATCTGTTTAATTTATTATTCACATTTAGGAACACATTTTAAGTAAAGGATAGTTATAGAAAATAGGTAAAATAATTATAAACTAGTTTACATCAGAGGCAAAGGTCAAAATATGTTATTAAATTATTTAGGACCAGAACCTATACTGTTTAGATGATGTGTATTACTAATTTCATAATAAAATACACAATTATGCATAGGAATATAAATCTGAAAATATAACAACTAGTAAATGATAAATGGAGTTTCTAAAATCCAAAGAATTCAGTTTAGGGTTGGTAGAAATTCTGAAGGCACATATGGAGAAGAAAAATACTTTTCATACATACTTGGTAGTGAAAAGGTGTAGTAGTTTAATATAAGGAATTTATTTAAAACTGAAACACACACACACATATATATATATATAGTACGTAAGTATAAATATGAACACCAAAGTAGGAATCATATACATATAAATAAAAGTGTATGCAGGCCACAGATCAACACACATAGAGTAACCACAACACATATAATGGTGAATGAATTTTATAAATATGAATGTGTGGTTTGTATGAAGTGGAAGTGTGAACTATGTCTTATGGATTGTTGTTTTTCTCTTGCTATGTGTGATGGTCTGATGTAGAACCTGCTCAAGAGCAAGTTATTCCTTTCCAAGACCAGGACTACCCATTTCAATAGCAGCAAGAAGGAGGCAAGTGTCCTTGACCACTTTGATCCTATGCTAGGATGTGTAGATAGAATTATTTGCATTGTCAAATGAAATATGAAACCCATGCTAGGAAAGTTTCCCTAGAATTGCATTACCTTGTTTCCTTGTAGCTTGGGTTGGGATTTATTTTGTCATGTCATTTATTTACATGCATTTGCTTAGCCATGCTTAGAATGGGATATTTGGGAAATGAGATCATCAGTTTATAATACCATACTCTTGAATGAGACATTGTGAGTTATGTAGAGGTAGGGATCAAGGCAAGTTGGATGTTTTGGTTGTGTGCTGGGTGCACGAGACTTGGGTTTGTGTTTAGTACTTGCCTGGATCCTAAGGACCGGTTCATGGAGCATGTAACCCGGCTTTACAGTGCCAACCACATGCTGAGATGGGGCAGCTTGGCCAATTAATTAGGTGTATCCCCGGCGTAGTTTGGGTGTGTTGGATGGTGCGGGGAGTAGGTGTCAGCTGGACTACCATATGAACCGCAAGGCTCAAGAGGGGGCCACTGCAGCGGGGTTGGAGCCTCTTGTATGCTATTAGAGGTGAAACCTCTGTGGGCCCATGCTCGTCGGGAATCCCTTTGTAAAGTCTTCGTAGTGATCTCCTGGCTGCACACCTGGGAAGTGTGAATGTGGATCGTAGCCACTGGCATAATGGAGGTTCTTTTAGTCCACCCGGCAACGGGGGATGAAATCACTACATGTGGGTACAGTGGTACAAACTCTGCAGAGTCAAAACTGTCTTGACAGCCGTGCTCATGGTCAAGAGCGGCCTGGACTTATTCATGATTAGAGGATTGATGGTTTTGGAAGTTAAGCGGGGAGCTTAACATTGGAAATGATGTTATGGTTATTGGATTATGATGATGGGCTGGGAGATTGGGACCATTTCACCTGTGTAGTAATGTAGGTGCTTAATAAGCTAAGGTGATAGGTATTAATTGCGTAGTGCTTTAACCATGAGTTCAACCTCTCCTTGTTCTAGCCATGCATGATATAATTTTCCCACACTTGCTGAGTACCATTGGTACTCAACCTTGCATATTTGTTGGTTTATATTGCTGCTCAGGTCAAGATAATGAGGTGGTGTATAATGACCAAGATTTTGGACCCGAGGAAGGATTTTAGGTTCATGAAGACCCCCGGGCAACGCCTGTGATGGAGCCCTAAAGAATAATATTCCGCTGCTAGTTTATTTACTTGTGATGAACGTATTATTGTCCATTGAGACATTTACGATGTAAGACTTATTTATATTCGACACCTGGCTTGTAATAAATGATGCTTCACTATTTGTCACCACATGTATGAGAAAATGATCCTGGCATACATGTGATATTCACTTGGTTGTTTCTTCGGAAAAACCGGGTGTGACAGAGGTGGTATCAGAGCCAAGGTTGCCCGTAGGAACGTGGACCTAGGTAGAAAGGGGCGTATTTAAGGGCCCTATTTTCTTAAAAACTATTTTCCAAGGTGTGGGTTGAAGAGTGTTATTTAAGGAGTCATTTTCTTCATCTTACCCCAAATTTTCTTCCAAAAATGGGATTTTTGTTTAAAAGTTTATCTAACCTAATTTTTAAATTCTTTTTGTTTTAGATGGTTCGCATGATTCGCACTGCTCGCAAGTCCACGGGAGGGAGAGTTCCCGTAGTTGCCCTTGCCGAAAGAGAGGAGAGTCGCCCCGTGACGTACCTTTCCTATGGATTGGCAGTAGGGGATTTGTTGCGCCGTCTTCGGCGTATGCTCGAAGCCGCCGGCAATACGGGCAAGCTAATCATCCACTATAACTCCACCAGGACCATCCGTGAGAAGAGGGAAGAATGGAGTTCGGAGATGAGGATTATACACGAGAATCAGCTGCTTAAGATTCACCACTCTCCAGCTTGTCGAGCAACACAAGTTGACGCGGAGAAAGATGTCACCTGGGAGGCCATCACCTGCCAGAGTCACATCTATCGTTGCCACTTGGACAAAACTGAGTACATGTATGTCCTCCAACGTGAGAGTGGTACCACGGAGTACAAGTACCCACCGGTGCAGCAAGGGACTTCCCATGAGCACATGGACTTGTGCTTGGAGGATGCTGCTATGCTCAGCACTCGACTGCAGGAGTGTCAACAAGAGCTTCAGGATGTTCGAGACACCCTGAAGGAAACGGAGGTGTTGCTGCGAGCTTGCTTAAAGGCGAGAGAAAGAGGAGATGGGAATGAACTGTGTGTCACCGTGAATGATACATGGACTCCTGACTCCCCGGATCGTCGAGCGATCAGGCGTCGTCGCACTTCTCCACCAGCAGCCTCCCCACCCAAAGCAGAGTCAGAAGGTAGCCGAAATGAGGAGGAAGATCCCGAGGAGCCAGCTCAAGAGGACGAGTAGGGTAGAGTCTTTCCCCTAGCTAGCAAGAAGTCGAGTAGTCGAGTCGTTACGTAGTTAATGGTGTGATAATGCTTGGTGTGTGACGTGAGTTGTGGAAGCCATGATCAATTGTCCACAGCCTCGTCTTCAGATTGTTCTGCTTTGGTGTGTGAACCCACAGGAAATAATAGTGCATTTACTTGGTGTGAGATATGAACTCACGTAAAATTTTAACAAAGCCTCAACACCTCAAAGCACCAACAAATGAAAGTAGTAAGATGATACTAAATGATATCAAATTAACATTTGTTGATTCTGCCAGATGGCCGGAAGAGGAAAAGGACGTGCTGCCAACCCCGCCAACAACAATGATGAGGCATGCAACCCTCATCTTTCTGGAGGCCAGGACCGGGGTGGTCGCCGTGAAGAAGTTGATCCTCTCCACCAAATGCTGGAGAATCAAAATCAGCTCATCCAGAACTTGACTCAAGTGGTGGCTAACTTGCATCAAGTTCCCCCTACACAAGCTGCACCACGCCAACCAAGGTTGAGTGAGTTTCTAGGAACTCAACCTCCAAAGTTTGCAAGTGCTGCTGAACCTCTGGAGGCAGATGATTGGCTGAAGACCATTGAAAGTAAGATGAGGATAATACAATGCCAAGGGTATGAGAGGGTGCTGTTTGCCTCTCATCAATTGCATGGACCTGCTGCTGATTGGTGGACCGCCTACGTGGCCGCCCATCATGACCCTGAGAACATCACTTGGGAAGAGTTCAAGCGTAACTTCCGCAACCATTACATCCCAAGAGGTGAACTCAAAAACAAGAGGAAGGAGTTTTTGGGACTGCAGCAGGGAAACATGACTGTGAGGGAATACCTCACTAAATTTACTCAACTATCCCGTTATGCTCCACGAGACATAGAGACTGATGAGCAGAAACAAGATTGTTTCGTGGAAGGACTTACCGCAGAGATGCAGTGTGCAATGTCCTCCAATGAGTATGAAAGCTTCCAAAAGATGGTGGACCGAGCGTTTGTGGTAGAAAGGAAGCTAAAGGTCCTGGAAAATGAGAATAAGAGGAAGGCTGGGTGGTCACATCAAGCCTCAGGGAGCAACACCCGCCCACGTATGATGCAGCAACCTACGGGGCAGACGAACCGTGCTGCGGTACCCTATTCAGCACCAAGAGGGTACAACCCAAACTACAGGCCTCCCGCAGCACCAGTGCAGCCGCAACGTCAGTTTGTGCAGCAGCCTCGCCCCGCATATCCACCTCGACCAGCAGTGCAAGGACCCCCAAACCAACCCCAAGACAACAAAGGCCAGGCATCTAAGATTGGGGTGCAATGTTTTAGTTGCGGAGAAGTAGGGCACTACGCCCATAAGTGTCCAAAGAAGAAGCCCACGCAGCCACAGCAGCAGAATGTAATGAGAGGACGGGTGAACCACGTCACTATGGAGGAAGCACAAGAGGCACCCGACGTGGTAGTTGGTAAGTTTCCTGCCAATTTACACCTTGCAACCCTGCTGTTTGATTCTGGTGCTACCCACTCGTTCATTGCTCAAGGGTTTGTTAAGAAGCATGACCTAGCAACCACACAAATGAACCATATGCTAGCGGTAAACTCTCCAGGTGGAGAAATAAGGACAAGACAAGTGTGTCCCAAAGTGAACCTAGACATTAATGGGGTAGTATTTACGGCTAACCTCATAGTGATAGATTCACAAGGGATAGATATTATTTTGGGTATGGATTGGTTGACCAAACATAAAGGAATCATCCATTGTTCGACCAGAACGGTGGAACTAACTCACCCTAGTGGCACCAGAGTAAAGTTCATAACAATACACGAGCCTAGGAGGGACATTAAATTAAATCAAGTGGAGGTGAAAGTTGAGGAAATCAGGACTATCAGGGAATATCCAGATGTTTTTCCGGAGGAGTTGCTAGGTATGCCTCCCGACCGTGACGTGGAATTCGCAATTGAGCTAGTACCGGGAACAGCCCCGATATACAAGATACCTTATCGAATGGACTCCAAGCAGCTAGAAGAGCTCAAGGATCATTTGAGAGAATTGACGGAGAAGGGGTATATTCGCCCTAGTTACTCACCATGGGGAGCTCCGGTGATATTTGTGCCCAAGAAAGACGGAACCCAAAGGTTATGCATGGATTACCGTGCCTTGAATGAGGTAACCATCAAGAACAAGTACCCATTACCCCGCATTGAAGACTTGTTTGATCAGTTGAGGGGAGCTTGTGTGTTCTCGAAAATTGATCTCAGGTCGGGATACCACCAACTCAAGATAAGGCAATCTGATGTTCCCAAGACAACTTTCGTATCTCGGTACGGACTGTATGAATACATTGTCATGCCTTTCGGGCTAACCAATGCCCCGGCATATTTCATGTACCTCATGAACAAGGTATTCATGGAATATCTGGACAAATTTGTGGTGGTTTTCATAGATGATATTCTCGTCTTCTCCAAAGATGAAGAAGAACATGAGAAACATCTAAGGTTGGTGTTACAGAGGCTGAGAGAACACCAACTATATGCCAAGTTGAGCAAGTGTGAGTTTTGGCTGAAGAGAGTTCCCTTTTTAGGACATATAATCTCGGAGGGAGGAATCTCCGTAGATCCCACCAAAATCGAAGATATCCAGAAGTGGAAAACCCCTGAAAATGTCGGGGAAGTTCGAAGCTTTTTGGGATTGGCTGGATACTATCGACGGTTTATTGAAGGATTCTCCAAGATCTCGAGACCTCTCACCAAACTGTTGGAAAAGGGAATCACATTCACCTGGACGCCACAGTGCGATACGAGCTTTCAGGAGCTAAAGAAGAGATTGACAACAGCCCCAGTGTTGGTTATGCCAGATATGCAGAAGAATTTCACAGTGTACTGCGATGCCTCTGGAAATGGGTTGGGATGTGTTCTCATGCAAGAAGGACATGTCGTGGCTTATGCATCCCGGCAGCTTCGGAAGCACGAGAAGAACTATCCTACACATGACCTAGAACTAGCCGCAGTGGTACACGCGTTGATAATTTGGCGGCACTATTTGATGGGGAAGAGGACAGAGATATATACGGATCATAAGAGTTTGAAGTACATATTCACCCAGCCAGATCTCAACCTCAGACAAAGGAGATGGTTAGAGCTAATCAATGACTTTGATATAGGCATCAACTATCATCCCGGGAAGGCAAACGTCGTGGCTGATGCTTTGAGTCGGAAAGTGCAGGTCAATAATTTGAGCTTGAAGGACATGCCTGCAGAATTGAAGGACGAGGTTATAAGACTCAATCTATGTCTAGTAAATAGTAGTGAAGTCATCGCCATGGAAGTGGACTCCACACTCGAGCAAGACATACGCGAGGGCCAAAAGAATGATGAGAAGATACAAGAGATCCGACAGCTTATCAAGGAAAATAAAGCTCCTCGTTTTAGAGAGGATGAACAAGGAACGGTGTGGCATGGGAAAAGGATCTGTGTGCCAGAAATAAAAGAGATCCATGAATTAATTTTGAAGGAGGCTCACGATTCCGACTATTCCATTCATCCTGGGAGTACAAAGATGTACCAGGACCTCAAAAGCAGGTATTGGTGGTATGGCATGAAGCGAGATGTCGCGGAACATGTTGCCCTATGTGACACATGTCAGTTGGTGAAAGCAGAACATCAACGACCCGCGGGATTGTTGCAACCACACAAAGTGCCTGAATGGAAATGGGAAGAAATCAGCATGGATTTTGTCGTGGGATTGCCTAGGACCCAATCCGGGTATGATTCAATATGGGTCATTATTGATAGGCTAACCAAGGTAGCTCATTTCATCCCTGTGAAAGAAAGCTACAGCGGATCCAAATTGGCAGAATTGTACATGTCAAGGATTGTGTGTTACCATGGAGTGCCAAAGAAGATAGTGTCGGACCGAGGGACACAGTTCACCTCGAGGTTTTGGCAGAAGTTGCATGAAACCATGGGAACCCATCTGAACTTCAGCTCGGCCTATCATCCCCAAACTAACGGGCAGACGGAGAGAACCAATCAGATCCTTGAAGATATGTTAAGGGCATGTGCACTCAAAAACAATAGGAGTTGGGACAAGAACTTACCGTATGCGGAGTTTTCCTATAACAACAGCTATCAAGCTAGTATGAAGATGTCACCGTTTGAAGCTTTATATGGAAGGAAGTGCAGAACTCCCCTATTTTGGAACCAAACGGGAGAAAGTAAAGTGTTTGGTCCAGAAGTGCTACAAGAAGCCGAGGCGAAGGTGAGGGAGATTTGCAACAACTTGAGGATAGCACAAACACGCCAGAAGAGTTATGCTGATGTACGAAGAAGAGAGCTCGTTTTCAACGTGGGAGACTATGTTTATCTCAAGGTGTCCCCTATCAGAGGACTTCGTCGGTTCAAGGTGAAAGGGAAGTTGTCACCTCGATACATCGGACCCTTTCAAGTTTTGGAAAGAAAAGGCGAAGTGGCGTACCAACTAGAGTTACCGGTTCATCTATCGGACGTGCACGATGTATTCCATGTGTCACAACTCAAGAAATGCCTGAGGACGCCTGAGGAGGTGTTACCCATGAATGAAGTGGATGTAGCTGAAGATTTGTCTTATGCCGAGCAACCATACAAGATTTTGGAGACAATGGAACGCCTCACCAGAAATAAAAGAATTCGGATGTGCAAGGTGCAGTGGAAGCATCACTCAGAAGAGGAAGCCACCTGGGAACGGGATGATGAGCTCAAGGCACAATTTCCGGAATTGTTTTCTTAGAAACACCAATCTCGAGGACGAGATTTCTTTTAAGGGGGGTAGAGCTGTAACACCCCAAAATTTTGATTCAAAACACTAAACCATGTTCAGAGGGGAATTTAAAATTTTTTGGACGTGTTGCATGTGTTTGCAAAAATTCAAATTCAAACTGGAATTCAAAATAAACTCAAATCATAAAAGAAATGGAAAAAGAAAAAGAGAAAACGGGAAAAAACCGGCCAGTGGGCCGAAACCCGCCAGCCGGCCCAGTTTCCCCCGCGCCAGCCCGCAGCCGCGCGCCCGCGCTATCTCTCACAGACAGGTGGGACCCACCTGTCATCCCTAACCCCGAGCGTCTGCGGCCCGGACTTTTCCCCCCGAGCGCGCGCGATCGTAACCGACTGGAAACCGCGTCCCTCAGCCCGAATTCTGATCCCGGAAGACTCAAACTCGATCACAACTGACTCACCGCCCTCCCCCGGCTATAAAAACCCCAGCCCCGATCGGTTTTTCCCACGCGATCGCTGATTTTTACTCCGGTGAGCACCGAGACTTCGCCGGTGAATTCTGGCCGATCTAAGCTCGGAAACTCTGATCTAACTCGCTGGTCTTGATCCACCGCCTCCGGGGAGCTTTGCAGGTGCAGAAAACTCGGAGACTTACGGTGTAAATCCAGCGCCGACGAGCTTCGCCGTGGTTTTGCCTCGGACCTCGCCGCCGATCACTTTCCAGGACCCCCGAGCTCAAGAAAACCCCCGAGGTGAGATCCCTGACCTCCCCTCTACCGATCTATGCCATAAGATCACAGTTTTAGACAGAATTCTCGAGGATCCGAAACTTTCCGGCGAGATTGCTGCTTCCCGCCGCCGTGCGCCGCCGGCAGCGCCGCCCGCGCTCGATCAGAGCGACGTGGCCGCTTGTGCGCCGTTTATTTTAAATCGCACGTTAGACTTTAAAACCCCGCGTACCGGTTCGATGTTATAATCTCAGCCGTCGGTTTAAAATCGGACGGTCCACGTCAGCCCCGCGTTATAAAGACTCGAATTCTTACGTGCTACCCCCTGGGGTTCTCTGGAATTAAGAGCTAGCCCCGGAAACTTCAGATCTAGCCCCTGGAACTCCAGAAAATCATGTAAATTCATTTAAAAATCAGTTTTAGCCCCTGGACTTAATAAAAATTAGGAAAAACACCTCTGATAAGTGTAGCTAGACCCCTGGAAATTATGAAAATAATATTATAGACCCTGTAATGGGGTGAGTTCATTATTTTATCCCTGTTCAGTATTTAATTTAGAAAATTTAATATGTAACTAGTGTTTAAAAATTAAAAAGTTGGACAAACATAATTGTCAAAATTAATTAAAAACTTTCTCAGTACTTAGAAAACTTTGGAGTGAGATAAAAATATATTTTGGACAGAATTGAATCTGTTTAATTTATTATTCACATTTAGGAACACATTTTAAGTAAAGGATAGTTATAGAAAATAGGTAAAATAATTATAAACTAGTTTACATCAGAGGCAAAGGTCAAAATATGTTATTAAATTATTTAGGACCAGAACCTATACTGTTTAGATGATGTGTATTACTAATTTCATAATAAAATACACAATTATGCATAGGAATATAAATCTGAAAATATAACAACTAGTAAATGATAAATGAAGTTTCTAAAATCCAAAGAATTCAGTTTAGGGTTGGTAGAAATTCTGAAGGCACATATGGAGAAGAAAAATACTTTTCATACATACTTGGTAGTGAAAAGGTGTAGTAGTTTAATATAAGGAATTTATTTAAAACTGAAACACACACACACACACATATATATATATATATATATATATATATATATATATATATATATATATATATATATATATATATATATATATATATATATATATATAGTATGTTAGTATAAATATGAACACCAAAGTAGGAATCATATACATATAAATAAAAGTGTATGCAGGCCACAGATCAACACACATAGAGTAACCACAACACATATAATGGTGAATGAATTTCATAAATATGAATGTGTGGTTTGTATGAAGTGGAAGTGTGAACTATGCCTTATTGATTGTTGTTTTTCTCTTGCTATGTGTGATGGTGTGATGTAGAACCTGCTCAAGAGCAAGTTATTCCTTTCCAAGACCAGGACTACCCATTTCAAGAGCAGCAAGAAGGAGGCAAGTGTCCTTGACCACTTTGATCCTATGCTAGGATGTGTAGATAGAATTATTTGCATTGTCAAATGAAATATGAAACCCATGCTAGGAAAGTTTCCCTAGAATTGCATTACCTTGTTTCCTTGTAGCTTGGGTTGGGATTTATTTTGTCATGTCATTTATTTACATGCATTTGCTTAGCCATGCTTAGAATGGGATATTTGGGAAATGAGATCATCAGTTTATAATACCATACTCTTGAATGAGACATTGTGAGTTATGTAGAGGTAGGGATCAAGGCAAGTTGGATGTTTTGGTTGTGTGCTGGGTGCACGAGACTTGGGTTTGTGTTTAGTACTTGCCTGGATCCTAAGGACCGGTTCATGGAGCATGTAACCCGGCTTTACAGTGCCAACCACATGCTGAGATGGGGCAGCTTGGCCAATTAATTAGGTGTATCCCCGGCGTAGTATGGGTGTGTTGGATGGTGCGGGGAGTAGGTGTCAGCTGGACTACCATATGAACCGCAAGGCTCAAGAGGGGGCCACTGCAGCGGGGTTGGAGCCTCTTGTATGCTGTTAGGGGTGAAACCTCAGTGGGCCCACGCTCGTCGGGAATCCCTTTGTAAAGGCTTCGTAGTGATCTCCTGGCTGCACACCTGGGAAGTGTGAATGTGGATCGTAGCCACTGGCATAATGGAGGTTCTTTTAGTCCACCCGGCAACGGGAGATGAAATCACTACATGTGGGTACAGTGGTACAAACTCTGCAGAGTCAAAACTGTCTTGACAGCCGTGCTCACGGTCAAGAGCGGCCTGCACTTATTCATGATTAGAGGATTGATGGTTTTGGAAGTTAAGCGGGGAGCTTAACATTGGAAATGATGTTATGGTTATTGGATTATGATGATGGGCTGGGAGATTGGGACCATTTCACCTGTGTAGTAATGTAGGTGCTTAATAAGATAAGGTGATAGGTATTAATTGCGTAGTGCTTTAACCATGAGTTCGACCTCTCCTTGTTCTAGCCATGCATGATATAATTTTCCCACACTTGCTGAGTACCATTGGTACTCAACCTTGCATATTTGTTGGTTTATATTGCTGCTCAGGTCAAGATAATGAGGTGGTGTATAATGACCAAGATTTTGGACCCGAGGAAGGATTTTAGGTTCATGAAGACCCCCGGGCAACGCCTGTGATGGAGCCCTAAAGAATAATATTCCGCTGCTAGTTTATTTACTTGTGATGAATGTATTATTGTCCATTGAGACATTTACAATATAAGACTTATTTATATTCGACACCTGGCTTGTAATAAATGATGCTTCACTATTTGTCACCACATGTATGAGAAAATGATCCTGGCATACATGTGATATTCACTTGGTTGTTTCTTCGGAAAAACCGGGTGTGACAGTGATAGTTGATCCCAACATCATAATCCTTGATGAGTTCCAACTATCGACGTTGCCTCAAATTCAAATCCGTTTGGGTGAATATGTACTTGAGGCTTTTGTGATCCATTTAGATCTCACATCGGTGGCCAAGGATAAAATGTCTCCAAATCTTCAAGGCATGTACCACGGCTGCTAGCTCCAAGTCATGTGTGGGGTAGTTCAGCTCGTGTTTCTTTAGTTGTCTCGACGCATAGGCTACCACTTGTCCCTCTTGCATGAGCACACATCCGAGCCCTTGTCTTGATGTGTCACAATATATGTCAAAGCTCTTGCTCACGTCCGGCAATACCAAAACTAGCGCTGTGGTTAGCCTTTTCTTTAGCTCCTCGAAGCTTTCTTGACATGCTGGTGTCCACTGAAATGCTTTCCCTTTCATTAGCAATTCAGTCATAGGCTTCGCTATTTTGGAGAAATCCTTGATGAACCGGCGGTAGTATACAGCCATCCCAAGGAAACTCCGAATATCCCTCACATTCTGCGGATGGTTCCACTTCAGAACATCTCCCACTTTTCTGGGATCAACCGATACTCCTTCCTCGGAGATGATGTGGCCTAGGAACGATATCTCCTTTAGCCAAAATTGACACTTGCTGAGCTTGGCATACAATTGATGCTCTCGCAGTTTCTGCAATGTCAATCTCAAATGTTCTTCGCGTTCTTCCTCACTTTTTGAATACACCATGATGCCATCGATGAAAACCACGACGAACTTGTCCAAGTATTCCATGAAGACCTTATTCATGATGTACATGAAGTATGCGGGTGCATTCGTTAACCCAAAAGACATAATGGTATATTCATACGAACCAAACCGTGTTCGAAAGGCAGTCTTGGGTATGTTGGAGGGCTTAATCTTCAGTTGGACGTATCCCAACCGAAGATCAATCTTGGAGAAAACTCGGGCACCTTTCATTTGGTCGAATAGGTCCTCTATACGGAGCAGCGGGTATTTGTTCTTGTTCGTCACCTCATTGAGAGACCTATAATCCACACACATCCTTTGGGTCCCATCCTTCTTGTCTACGAAGAGAACGGGGGCTCCCCATGGTGACGAGCTTGGGCATATAAAACCCTTTTCAAGCTGCTCCTGAATTTGCTTCTTAAGCTCCACTAGTTCATTAACGGGCATCCTATGTGGCCTCTTTGCTATAGGTGCAGTTCCAGGTACCAAATAAATGGCAAACTCAATGTCTCGGTCAGGTGGCATAGCTGGAAGTTCTTCCGGGAACACGTCCAAAAATTCTTGAACCACCGGAATGCTTTCCAATGTCTCTTCTTCGACGTGGTTCAACGTTGCCTTCTCGGTTGCCGGTTGGGCTGACTCGAATTCAATACGAGTTCCGTGCCCGTTCGTCAACTGCACGCTACTCTTAGCACATTGTATTGCTCCGTTGTGCTTGCTTAACCAATCCATTCCAAGTATTATATCAAGCCCTTGGGAATCCAATACAATAAGGTTGGCAAGGAAGTATACCCCCCTTATTTTAAGGTTTACTTTCGGACATACTATATTAGTCCTCATCTCTCCACTGGGAGAATTAACCAACATAGTATATTTCATGTGTGATATGGGCAGATTATACTTGGCAACATACTTGGATGATATGAATGAATGCGATGCTCCGGAATCAAATAAAACAGTGGCTGGGTTGGAGTTGGCAAGGAACATACCAATCACGACGTCCTCAGCCTGTTGTGCTTCCTCAGCGGAGACATGATTCACGTTGCCCCGAGCATAGTTCTGCTGCCCACGGTTGCCTTGATAAGTTCCTCCGTTGGGCCGTGGGTTCTGCTTGGGCACGTTGCTTAGCTGTCCAAGGCCTTTCTTTGGGCATTGACTTGCGAAGTGTCCCGTCTCTTTGCATGAAAAGCATGCGTTGTTGCCCAAGACAGCAGGAACGTTGGGGCGAGGGTGGTTTTGAGCATAAGCGCCCATGTTAGGATGAGGCGCAGAAGGCAAAGCCACGCGAGGTGCTTGCATAACAGGACGTTGCTGTGGTGGTTGATTAGGGCAAAAGGTAGAAGCGGACGAGCCATACTTTGGTGCAGCTGGGGGCATGAAACGAGGACGCACATTGCTCCCTTGTGGCTGGTATGGAATCTTTCTCTAGCCCTCTTGCTCAATCTTACGGATCTTGCTCTCAACCACTATAGCTTTGTCAACAAGCTTCTGGAAGTTTACATAATCATTGTTGAGCAGTTGAACTTGGATCTCATTGTTCAACCCTCTCATGAACAAGTATTGCTTCCTTTGATTCGAGTTGACATCCTTGGGGGCATACCTTGACAGCTGCGTGAACTTGTTGAGGTATTCATTCATGCTCTTCCGTCCTTGGCGGAGACCTTCGAACTCTTGCCTTTTAAGCATCATGACTACAGCAGGGACGTAATGAGAGCGGAAACTCTCCTTGAACTCAGTCCAAGTGATAGTCTCCGGGTCGACATGAGCATTGCAAAGAGCGTCCCACCAGTCAGCGGCTGCTCCCATAAGTTGGTGCGATGCGAAGAGAACTTTCTCTCAATCATTGCACTGAACAATGGCAAGCTTCTTCTCCATGGATTTCAACGAATCATCGGCCTCCATGGGGTCATTAGCTTGTGCAAAAGTAGGCGGTCGAGTCCTCATGAACTCTCCCAGTCTGTTATGAGCCAGCGGTGGTGGCGGTGGTGGTGGTGGTGCAGGAATAGGGTTAGGATGGTTGTTGTTGTTGTTGTTGTTGTTGTTGTTGGCTTGCACCTGGCTCAATGTTTGGATCATAGTTTGCATGAGCTGATTCTGCATAGCCATCATCCGTTCAAGGTTGTTCGCACCTGCCCCGGGGTCAGCATTCTCAGGAACTTCAACGTGGCCATCCTCTTGTGGTTCCTGGTTGCCACGAACGTTCCTCCTTTGGCGGTCGGCGTTTTCTCTCACCATCTGTGATAGAGAGTTGGGTTGAATAGAAGTTAGAAGTTTAGATTGATCCCCCCAACTATATGCATCAAGGTGTATAAGCTACATATCTTTTACATGAGGATATGAACACATGCCGAGGCATCTCACATCTCTCTACTATGTGTGGATATGGACAACGTGACACGACCCCACGGTCTTGTCGAGCCAGGATCACGCTGAGGGGTGCTGCGTTGCACAGCACCGGATAACACACATTAAAGGTACAAAGCGGAAGCAAAACTTTTATTACATAAAGTGGTTTATGAACATTTTTACATCAAAATAGGTACAGTCTACACTCATGGGCGTAGACTACACATCAAGTCCACGTTCAGCCCGTGAACGTGTCCTTGCTAGCACGCACGCACACTAACACGGCGGCGTGCACGACACCCACTCGACGGGGTTACCCTCCTGGGGTTCCGTCTCCTCTTCGGGAGTCCCTTCCTTCACTCTCCCATGTCGCTTCGTCCATGGAGTGATTACTCCATAGAACTTTGTAGAACCACAACGTGCGGTTGCGTGTGGTTCGGGCCTTTTCGTCAATGATCTGAACCGGTTCCTCCCGATAGGTGAGATCCGGTTGCAATTCTTCGATGTCCTCCAGCTGAACGGTAGTTGATAGCTTAAGACACTTCCTCAGATGGGAAATGTGAAAGAGGTCGTGCACACCGGAAAGTGCTTCTGGTAATTTCATCCGGTATGCCACTGATCCACATCTTTCGGTAATCTGGAATGGACCGATGAATCGGGGTGCCAACTTGCCTCTCACCCCAAATCTGTTTACGCCCTTCATTGGAGACACACGTAGATATACATGATCCCTGACTTCGAATTGTAATGGGCCTCTTCTCCGGTCCGCATACTGTTTCTGCCGGGATTGGGCGGCCTTTAGGTTCGCTTGAATCAGTCGAACCTTTTCTTCCGCGTTGTTGACAAGGTCAATCCCGAAGGTGACCCTTTCGCCAGACTCACACCAGTTCAATGGTGTGCGGCATTTTCTCCCGTATAGCGCCTCGTAAGGCGCCATCTTTATGCAGGCTTGGTACCCATTGTTGTACGAGAACTCGGCTAACGGCAAGTGATCATCCCAATTCTTGCCGTGGTTGATAGCGCAAGCTCGTAGCATGTCTTCTACGATCTGATTCACCCGATCGGTTTGCCAATCCGTCTGCGGGTGGTATGCTGAACTACGGATCACCTTCGTCCCCAAGGCAGCGTGCAGCTGCTCCCAAAAACGGGACACAAATAAAGTGCCCCGGTCCGATATGATGGTACGGGGTACGCCGTACAAGCATAGGATCCATGAGATGTACAGTTCAGGGTACTTCATGGCGTTGTAGTTGGTGTTGACCGGGATGAAATGGGCAACTTTGGTGAGCTGGTCGACGATCACCCACACAGAATCATGCTTCTTAAAAGTGGTGGGTAAACCGACGATGAAGTCCATGCTCACATCCTCCCACTTCCAGGCAGGAACGCCCAGTGGTTGTAGCAGTCCCGGTTTCTGCATATGATCCGCCTTCACCCTTCGACATGTATCACACTCGGACATGTACTTTGCGACCTCCAGCTTCATCCGTGTCCACCAAAACTTGCTTCTGAGTTCTTGATATATTTTGTTCCTGCCGGGGTGAATAGAAAGCTTTGACAAGTGAGCCTCATCAAAGATTTTCTTCCGTAATTCCGGGTTACGGGATACGACGATCCGGTCCTTGAACCATAGGACGCCGTCTCCGTCCTTCCGGAAACATTTCAGCTCCCCACTGTCTACACGTCTCCGTAAATGCGACATGCCCTTGTCATGTTTCTGAGCTGCCGCTATCTCTTCACGGATTGTGGTGATCAAAGCAAAGTTTTAGAGAGCTCCACGTGGAATTACATGCAGTGGTGGTTCGCTCTCTTCCAACGGTGTGATGGTCAGATTGTTGACGTGTGACTTGCGGCTCAACGCATCTACCACTACTTTTGCCTTGCCCGGGTTATAATGGATCTCTATTTCATAATCCTTTATCAATTTTAACCATCTTCGCTGCCTCATGTTCAGCTCCTTCTGGGTGAATATGTACTTGAGGCTCTTGTGGTCGGTATATAAATGTACGAGGTTACCGAGTAGGTAGTGCCTCCACATCTTGAGTGCAAGTACCACGGCAGCGAGCTCCAAGTCGTGAGTGGGATAATATTGCTCATGGTTTCTAAGCTACCGTGATCCATACGCGACCACTCTTCGGTCTTGCATCAGCACACATCCGAGCCCAATGCCGGATGCATCACAGTACACATCGAATGGTTTGGTCGTATCTGGCTGCGCCAAAAGCGGTGCTGATGTTAGGTGCTTAACTAAAGCCTTGAATGCTGCTTCACATGCCGGACTCCAAACATATTTGGTAGCCTTCTTCAGCAGCTCCGTCATCGGCTTGGCAATCTTTGACAAGTTCAGATTGAACCTCCGATAATATCCCACGAGTCCGAGGAAACTCCGTACCTCGAGAACAGTTGTCGGGGATTTCCAATTCAGCACTTGAGTGATCTTGCTCGGGTCCACAGCGATACCCTCCGCTGAGATGATATGCCCGAGGAAAGACACTTGTGATATCCAGAATTCGCACTTGCTGAATTTCGTGTATAGCTTGTGATCCCGCAGCCGTTGCAAGACTATACGCAGATGCTTCTTGTGATCTTCCTCCGGCTTGGAATATACCAGGATGTTGTCGATGAAGACCATGACAAACTTGTCCAGCTCCGGCATGAATACCGAGTTCATCAAGTACATGAAGTGAGCTGGAGCATTGGTGAGGACGAAGGACATGACCAGGTACTCATAAAGTCCGTACCTCGTCAAGAAAGCCGTCTCCGGAATGTCCTCAGCCCTTATCTTAATCTGATGGTATCCGGATCTTAAGTCCATCTTGGAAAAGATCTTTGCTTCGACCAACTGATCAAACAACATGTCGATCTGTGGCAACGGGTACTTGTTCTTGATGGTTACGGCGTTTAATGTACGATAGTTCACGCAAAGCCGCAACGTTTCATCCTTCTTCTTTACGAATAATGCCGAACAGCTCCATGGCGAGGAGCTCGGCCTAATAAAACCCTTCTCCAGGAGGTTCGTGAGCTGAGTCTTCAGCTCAGCCAATTCCTTGGGCGCAATCTTGTACGGCCTTCGGGATATTTGCATGGTTCCCGGTGCAAGTTCAATCTTGAACTCCACCTCTCTATCGGGTGGCATCCCCAGCAAATCGTCCGGGAATATGTCAGGGAACTCTCGGACTACAGGAATATCTTCCAATCTGATGGTTGTGGACTGATAGACACTTGGAAGTTTTATTTCTGGACTGTCCATAAATAAGGAGTGAGATCCATGCACTTCTGAGTTTAAGTGCACGACTCGAAGGACGGTGTCTAAAACAGCGCCGTGGCGGGTTAACCACGACATCCCTAGGATGACATCGACCTTTTGTCCCTCTAAGATGATGAGAGACGTGGGGTACACTCTACCCGCTAAGCATAATGGTGCTTTGGAAACCATTACGCTTGCTGAAATCTTCCCACCTGGTGAACAAATTAAATATGGACTATCAGTGGGTAGTATTTGCAAGCTGTGTTTAGCAATGAAAGCTTGGCTAATAAAATTATGCGTGGCGCCTGAATCAAACAATACTATGGCGGGATGCTGGTGGAGTTGGAACATACCCGCAAGGATTGGCTCACCCTCCGGCACGTCCTCTATCGCAAGCTGGTTAACCGTGCCGGGTCTAGGGTTTGCCCGCCGTGCATTAGTAGGGTTCCGGGGTTGATTCCTCCCCGGAAACTGTGGTGCAATTCCGTCGCCTTGCCTCTCTGGACAACTGCTGGCGAATTGTCCTGGATGACCACACTTGTAACATGTGTCCGCTGCTTGTGCGGTGCTCGGGGGACGAAAGCCCGGCATGCGCTGCTGAGGTGCATACACACGCGGCATCATCCGCTGCTGCTGTTGTTGTTGCGGAGGTGGTACTGGCAGTGCCGGCCTGAATGCCGGTGAAGAGTACGGCCGACTGCGGAACGGCATCAACCTCTGTGGTGGCTGCCAGCGTGGACCTGATGGTGGGCGATTCACCATCCGAAACTTCTGAGAAGGACCACCTCCTTCTCCGCTGCTTTGCGACGCACTTCGCTTTCTCTCCGCCGCCACCAACTCCTTGCCGGAGTCCTCCTGGACAATCGCAGCATCAATGATGTCGTTGAGACTGCCGCGATTGAACATCACCAATTTGTCCTTCAGGAGTGGGTTAAGCCCCTGGTAAAAGTGGTCCCGCCGCTTCTCGTCGCTATCGGCGTGATACAACACATAGAGCGCGAGATCGTTGAACGCCCTGGAGTATGCCAGCGCGTTCCGGCTCCCTTGTTGCGGGTGTAAGAATTCCTGTGTCTTCCTCTTCATCAGACCTGGCGGTATGTGATAGGCCCTGAAGACCGTCCGGAACTCCGCCCAGGTCATAACTCGGTCGGTGGGCTGTGAAGCACAGAAGTTTGCCCACCACGCGCTCGCGGATCCTTGGAGCTGCTGGACCGCAAACTGAGTCTTGCGCTGCTCGCTTATCTGGAGCAGCCCGAACTTCATCTCTATTGCGCGGAGCCAGTTGTCCGCGTCGAGAGGTTCATCCGCCCTTGAGAATACCAGGGGATGAGTCGCGAGGAATTCGGAGTAGGAGCTCTGTTGACGCTCCTCATGATCTTGACGTCTCTCTGGGCGAGACGTATTGGTGATGAGAGTTTGCAGCAACTCCGTGTGCTGCTGATGAGAACCCGCCATTGCCGCGACAATGTCGGCCAATGTAACCATTGGCAGTGGCGGTGGTGATGTTTGCTGTTGCTGTTGCTGCTGTTTCTGCTGCTGTCCCGAGGAGTCCTCAGGAGGCGGTTGGGAGGTCTCTCCCCCTTGTCTAGTACCCCCAACATCCGGATTGGCACGAGTACGAGTCATTCTGGAATTCAAAACTGCAGCAATTAGCACATGCCATACTTAAAATTCCATATGCAACGGTAGGTATTGAAGTGACACATGAATAATTTGCACAACATTCACATATATTGATAAAAGCATAAACTTTATACAAGATACATTACTCTCGGTTCTCCGAGAAGTCGTGCTCATGTCGTCACTACCTATACATACGCTACTGTCTGCACGACATGTCACCGATTACAAAAGTTTGGGTTACCCTACCCTAGCTGCCCTACTTGGCAACTGTAACCCCCTACTCGGAGTAGAACTCAAGACCTCCTGCGGGTCGTCCTCCTCCGGTACCTCAGCTGGTGGCTCTGGATCTACCACCTCTTCTCCCATCTTGGGTTCTCCCATTGCTGGAAGGCCCAAGACCACCGGTATGCCCAATACCGGAGGTACGAGGTCCTGCCATGCATGCACCTCGTCCATGGCCTGGTTGTAGTCCTCTTCCCAGCCTTGCCCTTCCTCAATAGCGTCGTCCCGCTCTTGAGCAAGGTCCTCATTCTGCTGGGTTAGAGTCTGCACCAGCTCTTGCAGCACCAAGATGTCGACACGGATTTTCTTCTTTGCCTTCTTCAGACGATGCAACTGATTATGCTGTTCATTCAGTCGCTTGATCGTCGGAAGGAGCACATTGCGGAGTGCGCTGTGAGCACTCTCGAAATGGTCTCCACGGCTTGTGCTCTTCTTGAGCTTTGCGGCGAGATGCTCCGTATGAACAGCTTGGCTGTACCTTGGACAACCTGGATCGGCTGCCTCGCGGTACCTCCCTTCCCACACATGATGAGCCCGTACCTCCACCAGAACGAGCGCGTATGGAGTGCCCTCCATAGCCTTCACGTGTAGTTGGCAGAAACGTGACATGGTGTCACGGGCTGCCACTTGCCACATCCCTTCCGGTTGTCTACCTCTCACCGTGACGTGTAAGGGCCTCAGTTTTTGACACATATTTGAAGTGTTCATCACCACACCACACACCTCATTTGAAACAAGTTGATGAACACAAATGAAGAGCAAGTAACCACCATCAACATGCTCATTAGAGAACAAACTCACATATTGCAAAAGTGGTATTTCCCACATGTGATATAGAGGAGCTGGGCATATGAAAACTCCTACATATTGCTAAGGATGTCCATGCCAAGTTTCACCCAAATTCAAAACCTTTTAGGTCATTTTGGGTATAGTTAGAAAGAGGGAAGTTTGAAACCATATTCAAATTCAAACTGTTTTTACCCCATGAATTCAAAAGTGGGAGGCATATTCTTATTCAGCACATTTTCGTGAGCTCACACACATATTTTCACTCTATTTGGAGTTAATCTTGACATGAGCTAAGTGGGGGCAAATTCAAACTTTATTTGAATTTCAAACTGAACATGTGCTGAAATTCATTCAAACCAAACCCAATTTGAATTCTAACCGATTCAAATGGCTCATGGGTGAATAATTTGAATCACCAAGGGTATTTTGGGGCTCACTGTTTACAACAGTGATTAGGAGTAAATTTCAGAGGTTAAAACCCCGGGTGGTGTAAAAGCCCTAGAAAAGGGACTTGCAAAAACCTTTCTTCACCTCACAACACCACAGTTTTTATTGTGGATATCTTAGGAAATATTGTGAAGAGCAAGTAACCTCCATCAAAAGAGTGATTAGAGGGGAAAGCCTTCATTTTCACAAAGGGGGATTTGTACACTTGAACATGAGAGATTGAGCTCACCCCTAGAACTTAAAAAGTCTTGGGAAGGTTCAGGCCAAAATTCATGTAAATCCAACACTTTTTGTGGCACTTTTGGAGATATTTGAAAAAGAGGCTAATTTGAATGTAAATTCAAATTGCAGCAACTTTCATCACTCAAATTGAAAAGTTAGCTTCATATTCAATCTCAGCACATTTTTCTGAGTAAGCCCACCAATTTTCATCTCCATTAGAGTTCATCTTGTCGGGAGCTAAATTTGCAATAATTCAAAACTGAATTTGAATCTCAGTTTAAACATGAAGAAAATTTAACCCAACAAAGTTTGAATTTGATAACTCAAATTCAAACAAATACTTGGGGGCTAAGTCTCTTATTCAATGTTCAGTAGCTGGGATATTTACAAAAGAAATGGGGAAGAGAGGATTACGGGGGAAGGTTGGGCCCACAGATCAGTGGGGGACCTGTTCCAGCCGAACGGGCTCAGTTTTCTCACCGAAGCAATCGCTCCCGGTGTGCCACCGAGACAATCCTCCAGACGCCCCCGCGTGAGGCAACGCAGCCAGATCCTGCTTCCTCCCTCGCGCTGGCCAGCTGCTTCCGCCCGATCATCACGCACCTACACCGCTAAACCGAGGCGCCGTGCTCTGTTGTCCGAGAAACGACCAAGTACACGCCGTCGCTTGCGCTCGATCGAGAATCTGGCAAACCACTGCGAGCAGCGCCATTCCTAGCCACAAAACCACACCAGCTACTCGTCCTCTACCTCCTCGGCACGAGAGCAGTCGAGTTCGGCCCTTCCCCAGCCCTAGCTCCACGTTTCCGAGCAACACCCAAGAAACCGCCACCACTCGGCTCACGGTGACAGCCCAACAGAGGGCCATTCACGGCTGAGCAAGGACGGTCTCGTACGCGTCAGGGACCAGTGGTGCTCGTATCCGAAGCTCAGACCGTGACCTGGACCATAGATCTCGAATTTGGAGAAAGTTCTCCGGCGGGCACGAACGGACCTTCCGGCACGGTAACGTCGAATTCACTCGCCACCTTTGTTCTTAGGTCATGAAAACTGGCACACAGGACCGTCACTCATCAACGCTCGTTAGCCCCTCACGGCCCTGTCTTGAAACTGTAGGATTGAAGAGCACGTGAAAAGCTACCAGAGGGGGGTGAATGGTAGATTAAAACTTTTCAGCGGAAGCAACAAAACACCCCTCAGCAGAAAACCGATCTGTTAAAGAAACCGTGTGTGTGACTAATCTAAACATGTTCAAATGTGACAAAACTAGTATAGATCGTATATAATCAAGTCACAAAGACGTCACAACAAGAATCATGAAAATCCGTTGAGAGAAACTCAAGTTACGATCAAAAGATCGAACAAAGGTCAATCTGTCCTACGCGAGAAAACAGTTCTGGAATACTGCAAAGAAACTCGTGTAGATCAGAAACCACAAATTCAATGAATGTGAAATTTTCAAAGATGATAGATAATCAAGTTGTGAAGACAACCCAAAAAGAATCACATCAATTGGATCTGTAAAACTCGAGTTATGATAAAACCACCGAAGCAAGGTAGTGCTGAACAGAAACTCGACGAGAAAAACTTGTCTGAAACATGTCGGACGAACAAGGAACAAAATTTCCTTTAGAATATGAATTTTATTTGTCAAAACACAAGAGGAACAGCCCCAAAGTCATGCTCTCCACGAGCCTTGGCCTCCCTTGCTTATATAACCAGCTCTATGGCCAATCCAATTCAAACTAGGACTCCTACTCCTACTTGGATTCAAACTGTAACTTTCCAATACTGCTCAAGACTCTTCTATACGCAGATAGAAACAATCTTAAGACTTCCAAAAACCTTAGGAACATCCCAAACATTACTAAAACAACTCTACTTCATGACTAACACGAAATTCTGTTATAACCAACTCAAAACTTTCCATAAACAAACCATAACCGCCTCAGCCGCAGCCTGAACGCAAAATCCAGCCGGTTGAACCTTTTCAACCATATCTCCACTTCCATATCTCTTCACCACGCCTTGGAACCATGTTGCCACGTCCATGCACTCCTTGCACACGTGCAAACACCTTCCAACAATGTCCACGATACCTTCATATGCATTGTTCTTGATCCAAACATGTTGTGCGACCTCCCGATCAACTCAACCACAATTCCTCCTGAACTTGGTTGTTAAAACTCATCTTCTCCCTAAGACTAGTTCAATGGATCCCGTCACCAGCCATGTCTTGAACTCAAGCAACACCTGCACATGAATAAACAACCAATACTTCCAAGCACAAGTCCTCGACTTGACTCACGTTAGTTCGAAAACCACAACACCTTACATGAGCACGTCACATAAGCATGTTGCAAACCATATCAAATGATAACAGCCATAACCACAAAAAACTTAGCAAATTAATACTAAGCAAACCTTCCCATAAAGCAAGTTTGAAACATTGCGAGTTAAAAGCAAAACCAAGACGCTGCAGTTCTACGAGTTGAACTTCACGGGAGCTCCCTAAAAACAAGCTCCGGACCTCACAGAAGCTCTCCGGACCTTGCAGGAGCTATCCGGACCTTGCGTCGGACCTTGCCAACACTTGGCGGATCTAACAAAGAACTTGTCGGACCTTGCCACAGAAGAATGTTTTGGCAATATTCAAAACATTGAATGTTAATGCTAACTTTTATCCTAATTGCCAATATATTCAGCACACATAGGTCTCACAATCTCCCCCTTGATGAATGCATTGGCAACACCAATTAAAATCCAAACATTGGCTTATGAAAAGTTTTGAAAAGCTTTGAAAACTCATTTCTCCCCCCTTTATTAATTTCTTCCCATTTTTTAAAATCAGAGAAGGAAGAAAGTGTATTACATATGCAAAGTGTAAAAAAAAATCTCTGCTTATACATATTTCTCCCCCTTTGACAATGTATTCAGCAAGGTTCAAAAGAGAAATTTTTAAATGTTATGAGCATATTATAACATATACATACAAAACAAATCTCATCCAAGTCATACTATCAAGTTACTTACACTATCACATCAATGAGATACATAAAGTAGTGTATGCCATGCTAGAGATCAAATGTATTTTTCAGTTTAAGCAAGTCATGTTCTCCCTTACTCAACTATTTCAAAACCTGAAAACATGACACTTGTTGCTGCATTTTTATTATTCATAATCATTTAAGGCACAAAGTTGATCATATGATATTTGCAAGAGATTATATGCCGCATCAGGCTTATTCTAACCAACCAAGCCAAGCCTATGTCATTTGACAATCAGAAGCTTAAGGACATGGTTTTAGTCATACACAATTCCTTCCAAGTTCATATCTTAGTGCAATGATAAGCAATATCAAAAGAAGAAGTGCGATGCATGCATATTCTCTTAATCTTTTCTCAATTTTTTATTTGAAAACTCAACATGTGAGCTGATCACTTGATTAGTTTTTTATGATTAAAAGCACTTGTGAGCACGCAACAAGTTCAAAACAGCAAGAAAGTTCGATCATGACCAGATTTAGTGTAAGTAATTATTCCAATTACTAGTCATGGCAAAAACCACAAAATGTATAACATGAGTAATGTAGTAAGAATTTTCAGCCTGTAAAAGGAATCACAAAGTAATATATGTATGAAATACTATGCTCATATTATTTTAGTTTCAGATTCACACATAGACTTTCAAAGTTTCAAAAACTCCCCCTCAATTTAAGCCATGAGGATGTATAACCCCTATTTCACTACGAATGAAACAAAAACGAGTGAAATCCAAAGGTTTTGTAAAAATATCAGCCAATTGTTGTTCGGTATCGACATGGTGAAGCACAATGTTTCCTTTTTCAACATTATCACGAAGAAAGTGATACCTAATGTCAATGTGCTTAGTTCTAGAGTGTTTCACGGGGTTTTTAGCAATACAAATTGCACTAGTGTTATTACAAAACAGTGGAACACTATCTAAATCAACCCCATAGTCTTTAAGTGTTTGAACAATCCAAAGAATTTGTGAGCAAGCGCTAGCCGCAGCTACATATTCAGATTCGGCCTTCGATTGTGCAACTGAACTTTGTTTTCTAGAGGACCAAGCAACAAGTGAATTACTAAGAAAATGACAAGCACACGAAGTACTTTTCCTATCAATCCTATAACTCCCAAAATCAGCATCCGAAAAAGCTTTCAAAGAAACGGTTGAGGAAGAAGGAAGAAAAATGCCAAATTCTTCAGTTCCATGTAGGTACCTGAGAATCCTTTTGATGGCTTGGCGATGTGAAGCACGTGGAGAAGCTTGAAAACGTGCACAAAGACATACGCTGAATTGTATGTCCGGTCTTGACGCCGTGAGATACAAAAGTGATCCAATCATACTTCTGTATTCTTTTTTATCGACCGGGTCACCATCTTCGTCAAGTTCAAGTGTTGTTGCTGTTCCCATTGGTGTCCGAAGAGGCTTGCATTTGTCCATTGTTGAAGCGCTTAAGAAGGTCCTTTGTATACTTAGTTTGATGCACAAAAGTTCCTTCTTTTGTTTGCTTGATTTGCAGCCCCAAAAAGTATGTGAGTTCTCCCATCATACTCATCTCAAATTCTGAACTCATCATAGCTGGACCGAGTGACTCGTTCATGCAAGCTTCCAATGATTTGTTGTGGAGGATGACTTTTGAGTACTCGGAGGGGAGTAGACACTTCACAAGCACCTTCTTCTTCATGTTCGGACCTTTGATTAGGAGACCTTGTTGATTGAGGAAGGTCCGAACCTGCAGTAGTGACTGTTGGTGCTGGTTGTGGTGCAAAATCAGCAGCTTGATCGTTATTTACTTCTGAGTTTTCGGGCAGCAGCACCACTTCTTCATCTTATTCAATAAAAATACTCCCCCCTGCGGATATGGATCCGGACATGCAATATCAGAGCTAGTACTTGGGCTAGCTTCATCAAAAGAAACCTCACAAGTCTCCACAATTTTGTTAGTATCAAGTAAAAGCACACGGTAGCCTCTAGTATGAGATGGATAACCAAGAAACAAGCCATCAACAGATATAGCTTCAAATTTATCAAGATTACCATGTTTCTTAACAAAGCATTTGCAACCAAAGACCCTAAAGTGTGTGACACTAGGACTATGTCCAAACCTGAGCTTATATGGAGTTTTACCTAGCTTAGCACGCAAAAAAACAAGATTTGAGACATAACAAGCGGTTGCAATTGCATCAGCCCAAAATTTCCTAGGAGTTTGATATTCATCAAGCATAGTCCTAGCCATCTCAACTAAGGTCCTGTTCTTTCTTTCGACGACACCATTTTGTTGTGGTACATAGGGTGAAGAGTATTGATGGTCTATTCCATTTTCAGCACAAAAGTGATCAAAGGATTGATTTTTAAATTCAGTTCCGTTATCACTTCTAATTGCTTTTAATGATCCTGGGTGATCAATAGATAATCTAAGAAATAAAGTTCTAAAGTGACTGAAAGCTTCATTCTTAGATGCCATAAAGTAAACCCAAGAGTATCTAGAATAGTCATCAACAATCACAAGAACATACCATTTACCTCTGAAGGATTGAACACGTGAAGGTCCTACGGTGTCAAGGTGTAAAAGTTGACCCAGTTCAGTTGTCATGGTCATTGTGAGAGGAGCATGTGAACCTGCAACAAACTTAGCATGTCTACAAGAAGAGCACACAATATCATTGTCCTTTTTAAGCTTCGGCAGCCCACGTATGCGATCGAGAGCACTAACACGAGTGAGATGGTCAAAGCCTATGTGACCAAGTCTACGATGCCAAAAATATAGATCGTTTGTATCATTAGCAACTAGACACCGATGCTTAGAAGTTGACAAATCAAAATCAGCTTTAAAAACTCTTCCAAACCTAGACATGTTAAACAAAAGCTCACCTTTTGAATCTACAACCTTGCAGCAATTTTTAGCAAAGCTAACCTCTAGATTTTCATCTAGCAATTGTGAAACCGAGAGCAAGTTGTATTTCAAATTTTTAACAAGTGCCACATCCTTCAAAGTGTAGTGATCATTTACACTAATCGAACCCTTAGCAATTATATGAGTTGAAGAATAATCAGCAAAAGTAACATTCTCTACACGTGACACAAAAGAGAGAGAGAGGAGAACCATTCTTTGTTACCGGTCATGTGGCGTGAGCAACCTGGATCCACAATCCAAATGTTCTCCTTCCTCAAGCGTGTAACCTCTTCGTTGTCACTGTTGTGTTCTGCATCCTCCATACTTGATTTTGATTTGCCCGCCATGAAGCAAAATTTGCCAGATCATCTTCATCTTCATCACATCCACTGTCTACATCACTCGAGCCAAGTTATTGAAGTGCGGTGATGAAACACATTCAAAGCATCATTGAGGTCCGGAGCATCCTCTCCTTCTAGTTCTCACATTTTGCAATGCTTTTGAGAACCTAGTAAAAAGAAGTACTAGCTCCTCCTCTGGAAACTCCTCAATCTGTTCCAGGGTTAGTGAAGACAGCAAAGCAAGTGTATTGCTAGATGATTGGCCGGAGCTAGGCATATCACGTTGTCAGACAAATGCAATAGTCTTATTTGGGTTCTTACGTGATATAATGTCAATTTCATGAGTTTTTAGCTTAGGATAAAGCACATCTAATGTAAGAGTACTCATGACAGTGGATTCACGTATGGATGTTACTTTCATCTCCCAAATTGACATGTCTAATGCACTTAGTAATTGCCTAGCATTTTCAGCATCTGAAAAATTAACATTGACGCTACGCAAGTTGCTGAGAATTTTATTATAGCGAGCAAAGAGGTCATCAATGGACTCACCGGGTTGCATCTCAAAGCGCATGTATTCTTTCATGAACATATCCTGTCTTACCTCCTTGATCGTGTTGGATCCTTCATGGTAGTCACAAAGTGCTCTCCACACATCGTACGCCGATTGGAGGTGTGCAACACGGTCGAGGTCGCTCTGAGTTAGTCCTTGTATGATCAAGTTCTGAGCCTTGTTGTTGTGGTCGACAGCTATCATGTTTGTAGCCGTGACTTGATCGTTTAAAGGCACATCGTAAGGCTTGTACACCTTTTCCCATATTGCAATGCCTTGCGCCTGGATGAAAGCTTCCATGCGTGCCTTTCAAACCTGAAAATCAATACCATTAAACACACAAGGTTTGGTGGAGTATTTCTCCATGATGATTAGTCAAAACATGTGCAAATCACAAATATTAGAGTAACCTAGCTCTTATACCAATTGTAGGATCGAAGAGCATGTGAAAAGCTACCAGAGGGGGGTGAATGGTAGATTAAATATTTTCAGCGGAAGCAACAAAACACCCCTCAGCAGAAAACCGATCTGTTAAAGAAACCATGTGTGCGACTAATCTAAACATGTTCAACTGTGACAAAACTAGTATAGATTGTAGATAATCAAGTCACAAAGAAGTCACAACAAGAATCATGAAAATCCGTTGAGAGAAACTCAAGTTACGATCGAAAGATCGAACAAAGGTCAATCTGTCCTACGCGAGAAAAACAGTTCTGGAATACTGCAAAGAAACTCGTGTAGATCAGAAACCACAAATTCAATGAATGTGAAATTTTCAAAGATGATATATAATCAAGTTGTGAAGACAACCCTAAAATAATCACATCAATTGGATCTGTAAAACTCGAGTTATGATAAAACCACCGAAGCAAGGTAGTGCTGAACAGAAACTCAACGATAAAAACTTGTCTGAAACAAGTCGGACGAACAAGGCACAAAAGTTCCTTTAGAATATGAATTTTATTTGTCAAAACACAAGAGGAACAGCCCCAAAGTCGTTCTCTCCACGAGCCATAACTTTCCATAAACAAACCATAACCGCCTCAGCCGCAGCCTGAACGCAAAATCCAGCAGGTTGAACCTTTTCAACCATATCTCCACTTCCATATCTCTTCACCACGCCTTGGAACCATGTTACCACGTCCATGCACTCCTTGCACACGTGCAATCACCTTCCAACAATGTCCACGATACCTTCATATGCATTGTTCTTGATCCAAACATGTTGCGCGACCTCCCGATCAACTCAACCACAATTCCTCCTGAACTTGGTTGTTGAACCTCATCTTCTCCCTAAGACTAGTTCAATGGATCCCGTCACCAGCCATGTCTTGAACTCAAGCAACACCTGCACATGAATAAACAACCAATACTTCCGAGCACAAGTCCTCGACTTGACTCACGTTAGTTCGAAAACTACAACACCTTACATGAGCACGTCACATAAGCATGTTGCAAACCATATCAAATGATAACAGCCATAACCACCAAAACACACCAAAAACTTAGCAAATTAATACTAAGCAAACCTTCCCATAAAGCAAGTTTGAAACATTGCGAGTTAAAAGCAAAAACAAGACGCTGCAGTTCTACGAGTTGAACTTCACGGGAGCTCCCTAAAAACAAGCTCCGGACCTCACAGAAGCTCTCCGGACCTTGCAGGAGCTCTCCGGACCTTGCATCGGACCTTGCCAACACTTGGCGGACCTAACAAAGAACTTGTCGGACCTTGCCACAGAAGAATGTTTTGGCAATATTCAAAACTTTGAATGTTAATGCTAACTTTTATCCTAATTGCCAATGTATTCAGCACACATAGGTCTCACAGAAACCGCACGTAAGCCGGGTATTTCTAGGTTTTGTTACGGTAATTGAGGCACGGAGGCTCGGGCTCACGATGAGACCTAGGATAGAGCCGTCTCCGTGCGGTTTCACCACTAGGACGAGCTTCCCTATCACCCACTGGTGCTATAGCGCCGATCCACTGATGTTTTGGCGGGCTAAACTGCCCGGGCGACGTGAGCGAAGGGTTGCCGAGCCGCGGCACCGTGGCCAGCTAGGGTAGAGCCACCGCCGGTCGGGGGAGAAGGTGCCAGCATGTTCAGCAGGTGGAACTAGGCCCTGGCGGCGAGGGAGAGTGCGAGAGTCGGCCGGGCGGCAAATATCAGCGTTTCTCCGGCGAGCCCGGCGGCGCGCGGGCGCGGGAACGCGGGGAAGAAGACGACCCGCGGGGCCCACGTGTCAGCGTCGGGAAGTTTAAAACCCAGATCTACTGCGGCCCCGGGATCAAGTGTATCTGCGTGGGAAGGGGTCTGTAGCCCCGTGTGGCTCAGCTCCAGCGGTGACATGTGTGGGCCAGGCCCACGGTCAGAGTTTAAATTTTTCCCTGGTTTATTTAGGATTTCAGATTTAGTTCAAACTTTAGAACTCCATAACTTTTGCTAGGAAGCTCCAAATTTAGTGATTCATATTGGGTTGGATTCATCTTATATAGCTCTGTCCAAATATACAATCCAATTTGTATGAAACCCATTAATTAATTCTGGAAAATTCTTTAAATCTTTTCAGCAAAAGAATTTTAGAGGGTGTTTGGTTCATCCAAAAATTCTCAAATTTGGCCAGAATATCTTTTAGGATGTTAGTGAACCCCTATAAAAGTTTCAGACCATTTGGAGTTGATTTGATCTGAGGAATTCAAATTTGAAGGTGCTGTGTTCATTTGAATACAGAAACATTTTCAGAGAATTTCCAAAACTTGGAAATTTAGTTCTGGGAAATCTTAACTCCAAAAATGCTAGGAAAATTCATGCAAACTATATGAGATCTAATTGAAATGGTAGTTCATTAAGTTGGGCATGAACAGGGGTGTTACCTTAGAATTAATTCTTCCTTTACTTATTTGCTAAGAGAATTATTCTGAGCAAACCACTCAATGGAAAGTGCTAATGTTTGGTCCAGAGGGTTTTCTTGTGACAAGGAACTCACACAAAAATTCTCAGCTCTATTGGAGCTCTGGATCACCCCTTTCCTGTTTAAACCACTTGAGGGATTAATATGGAAAAGGGGGAAAACCACTTAGCACTTAACCATGTGATTAAGTCTAAGCCAAACCACCAAGACCCAGTTCATCTTTAAATTCTTAAACAGAGTTCCAGCTGTTAGAGACTGGTTAGCAGAACTAATAGCAGAAGTATTACCCTAAACTCATGTGCATATCCATTAACATGTAGTATTTTATAACGTGTAGTCGCTGAAGGCGAGGAAGCTCCGGAGGTTCTCGACTTCCTGCTTCCAGAGGAAGAACTGACTCCTGACCAGCAGCAACAAGGCAAGCCCCGGTTTGCATTAACACTTTTATAAAGCTTTTACTTTGTTTACATACGTAGGGTGAAGTATGTATGTGCATTAGGTATAGGATGAATGAAACCCCACTTGCATAACCAAAGGTTCCTAAAAGAGTGAGGGTAGTGTCTAAGACCCCGAGTAGACAGGCTATGCTCAATGAGTCATAGGACTTCGGTACAAGTCGAGTAGTTGGAATCTACTCGCGAGATAGGCTTGGGACACATGGGTTCGGTTGAGTGATGTGAGATCACTTTAGTAAGGAAAATGAGACTAGGAAGGGGCTAGGGTGCAGCAAGAGGAAGTCTTGTGTGCGCAGCCCTGTCCGTGTCGATTGAGGACCGATCCGTGTGCGGCCCTGCTGAACAAGTATTGAACGTACCGAAGGCATATCGGATATATGGGCCCCGATAAACTGATGTATACTAAACCTCCGGGCGTTGAGGCATAACGCACCGATTTATAGGTGTAGGCTGAGGGCAGCAAGGTAGAAATCTGCCAACGGGCATAGAGAGATGCTCCGTGTGGGGAACCTCCTGCTCGTTTCGGTGCGACCGGTTCGATGTTTGGGCTGTTGGGTGAACGGTTGTCCCGTACGACATCGAGTGAGCGTGCTGTGCCGCTCCACGGGTGGGCGTACGTGACGTGCTCTTTGGGTTTCCCTGCAGGTGTATATCGAGTCGATTCGCCGTCCCTCACGGTGACGAGTACCGCTTGTTCACTGCGTCGTAACGTAGACTAATGTGTGAAATGTGATGATTCAATTTTGCTGTTATGATATAATTGTATTGCTACATGTGTGCCACCAAATATTGCTTACTAAATTTTAGCTTCCTGAACTGTTAACTTGTTGCTAAAAGATGAACTAAGGATGAACTTGTAGGCGTGTCCATTTGCTGCAACATTACTACCCTATGTCATTGTACACCTCATGTAGAGTTCCATTCTTAGGTGAGTCGGTTAAGTCTTGTTGAGCCATCGTGCTCACAGTTGCTGCTTAAGTGTTTTTTCAGGTGAGGAGCCACCCACGGACTCGGAGTACGAGTCCACCGGCGAGGGTTACCCTCCGTCGGGGACCACGGCTGAGTGGGAGCCGTACACGCCGCGCTGAGCTGAGGAGTGCAGCAAGTGTGGGTTGCCCTAGGGCTGGGCAACCGACTTTTGCTAGATAGGTGGGCATGAGTTGTATAAAAGAAACTTCCGCTGTGTAAAATAAATACTAGTTTGTAACTAAATTTGTACCTTTTTGTACAGTTCAGTTTGTTTTTCCCATGTAATATATTGTGTTCTTATGACGTGTGCTGTCGGGTGTCGCATCGTGCGGCACCACCCTCTGCGATCCTGGATGAGTGGATTCTGGTCCGCCACAGCCTGGTATCAGAGCTGCATTGGGGATAGCACAGTACTTAAGGACTGTATTACGGGAAAACTTAGGTATACGGTGAGGAATCGGTAGTTCGCCCAAGTAAGGATTATACTAGCCTAGTTACTTATAGTGGCAAAGACTAACCTATGTGTTATAATTCTGAATTTTAATTATTTAACGACGCACCTACGCTCTGGTAAGTTTGGTAAGGAACGCCACCGAAAGCGGTTCAATTTCGGTTAGCTCCCCTGACGAGGAACGTGGTTCAGGGATAGGTCTCACAGCTTGGTGTGAGATGTCAATATGAAACTCTTGGACTCTTCATGTTCCTGAGTTCATATGAAACGCTGATCCCTAGCGTGCATTAGGCAAGTAAGTGGAGACCCCGTCGCATTGTGAGTAACGAGAGAGTGTGTTTGTCTGGAAATAGCCCAGGGGGACATACGCAGCGCTTGCCATCGGCGTGCCCTGCAGGGCAGTAGGTGGTATCTGTTGGGTTGATAACATTCCCAACCGTGACGACCCGTTCATGACATACTCGGGTTCCCCGTCGTGTGGTTTTGAAACACGATCACGTGCCTTGAGACGTGACTTCGCTCAAGGACGGCCGTATGGAAATGATGCGGGCGTTTGTATTTACTTTTAAATATGGTCCTGCCTGAAATGAAACCAACCATTGAGTGCACCATTATTATATGGTCTTCTGCAGGTACTATCCACGTATGTATCCGTGTAGCAAATGTGTGCGAGAGACCGTTTAGTGCCACACTTGAGACGTATATGCCGGTAGAATCCGGTTAGGATTTTGTTTTGTGAGGAACGTAGTACCGAGATATTGTAGGCATATGCATGAAAAATAATGATAACAAGGAATTAAAATCTATAGGTTCAACATTTAGGACCCTGGTTGGGTAGAAAAATTGGAGGGTGTTGAGTGTAGTTCCGAAAGACTGAAAAACAGAGTGCTCTGTTTTGGGCAGCAAGTTGCTGATCTTCAACAGAGCATAACTCACAGGTCTTTTAGCCCAGGGAGGTGTGGCATATAGTTCTGGAAAGGTATTGAAGTACTCTACAACTTTGTTGTAGACTTCCAGAGCTGAAACACACCTTAAGATGACTGAAATCCCAGAGGAATGTAAACTGTCCAGAACCAGGACAGAGTTAAAAACTCTCTGGACTGTTCTGTTTTTAAAACATAATTCCTAGTAGAAAAATCAAAAATTGTCATATGATACATCTTTAGAAAGGGTAGAAGATGTGTTACATCTTTACAATTTAAAGTTTCTGAAATTTCAGCACAGAATTCAGTGGAAACCAGAGTTGAAAACAGCAACTTCTCAAGGGAGGTGCTGTTAAAATCCTTCCAGAAATTCTGCTGATTTGAATTAGCATAACTTTTTATCCAAAGCTGATCTTGGGGCAAATGAATACTAGTTGGAAAGATACTGAAGTTAACTTTAACTTTGGTATTCAACTTGAGTCATGAAAATGCCCAGAACCAGATCAAAACGTGGAATAGGTAGAAACTGGTCATTCTGACAGAAGAATGACAGTTGAACTCATTGGAGAGGGTGTTGTACCCTAAGGGTGGTATACGTGATGACAAAGCGGTAGTAATATCTTGTAGTGACCAAACCTAATTATGGTGAGCTTCCAAAGTGGAGGTTCATCAAGTTGGATTAAACTAGCCTGTGTTTGGTCTGGTAATGGGGCAGCTTGTGCAAAGTTATTACATTATCTACATACGAGATGTATCGCATGAATTATTGTCATTATGTTTTTACGCCTATTTTTGTTGGACTGCATGCAAAATGTTGTGAGACTGATGATTATTGTCGTATGGTTGCAGATGGTTCGTACTAGGACCATGCACGAGGTTGGTGGCTCTAGCCAACAGGGAGGTGATGACTCCCAGCCACTGGCCTACGACAGCACCTCGCAGCAGCAGCCACCACCGCCGCCTCCGCTTACCCTAGCGGATGTGATAGCGGCACTGGTGGGAGGTCGTGAGGAGCAGACTGACCTGCTCTGCACGATCGTGCAGAATACGTCCCAGGCAGGGGGACGTCAAGACCGAGGGCCTCGTGAGCCCCGTGAAGTGTCGTACTCGGACTTCGTGAGTACGCACCTGACACGACCCCACTGGTCCTGTCGAGCCAGGATCACGCTGAGGGGTGCTGCATTGCACAGCACCGTATAACACACGTCAAAGGTACAAAGCGGAAGCGGAAGCTTTATTACATAAACAAGTTTATTAACATGTTTACATCAAAATAAGTTTAGTCCACACTCGCGGGCGTAGACTAAGCATCAAGTGCACGTTCAGCCCTTGAACGTGTCCTTGCTAGCACACACGCACACTAACTCTGCGGCGTGCACGACTCCCACTCGACGGGGTTCCCCTCCTGGGGTTCCGTCTCCTCTTCGGGAATCCCTTCCTCATAGAACCCTGCAAAAGCTTCAAACACAAGCAGTGAGCACGAAGGCTCAGCAAGTCTGACCCGTCTCACCTAAACATGAAACTTCTACATGAGGGTGATGGGTTGCATGAGGTAAAAATCATTTGCAAGGACTCGCCTAATTAGTAGAACCTTACTTTCAAGTTTTAGCAGCAGGTTGTGGAGAACCTTACGCTAAGGCACATGAGAGAGCCGCAATCAAACAAGAAACGCATTTCTCTCATGTACTTTGCCCAAAGTTGAAAAGAACTTTAGTTAGCACTAAGCTACAACATATCATTAACAATCAATATCCAACTTTCAATCAGCAACATTTTAACATGTAACTAGCCTGTTCTTTCTACGTCACGGTACAGTGAACAAGTGGTACTCACTGACCGCGAGGGACGGCGATTATAATCGATTTACACCTGCAGGGTTACCCGAACAACCCGTCACGTACGCCCGTACTCGATGTTGCCTACAACAACCATCACGGACGCCGTACGCGACTACCTTTCACCCGTTAGCCAAATATTGAACCGGTCCCATCGTCCCGAGCAAGAGGTCCCTGCACGCGCATCTCCGTGCCGCCAGCTGATTTACACCTCGAGCTCTCAACCTACCCTCTGAACGACGGGCAATGCCTCAACACCCAGCTACCCGAGTTACATCAGTTTCCCGGTTCCCATATAGCCGGTAGGTCTTCGGTACTGTTCTAGCTTGTTCAACAGGCCCGCACACGGCTCGGTCCTCAATCGACACAAGCGGAGCTACAGCACACAGGCCCCAAAGTCCTGCTGCTCTTACTCTCCGCTTGGTCTCATTTTTTTGCCATGTGTTTCATGTGCTATCTCTACCCGAGCAATGTGCCTCTAGCCTATTCTCGCGAGTAGTTCCAACTACTCGACTTGTACCGAATCCTACTCTATTCTAGCAATGCAGTGGCTAACGAGGTTTTCAATCCTAAACCCAACCCATGGTTTTCTTGGCTGTGCAGTTGGGTTTCCAATCAAGACTCTAATGCAACGAACAAAGGGAAACAAGTATGTGCTCAAAACAATAAAAATTCGTAAAAAGGTTAATGCAAACCGGGGCTTGCCTTGCTGCTCTTGGTCGTAGGCTAGCTGTTCCTCCGGAGTAACGAAGTCTAGGACTTCGGGTTCCTCCTCGACCTTAGCGACTACATGATAGAACAATACATGTATTAATTTAATGCATTTGTATTAAGTTGGAAGTTGTGAAGTCTATAACCTTTGCTAGACAGACCTAATGACTGTGAAACTTTTACTGTGGCTTGGTTACAACCTAAACAGAGACTTGGTCAAGTTTTAGTTGCAGCAAAGCTCAATTGAGCCCTCCACAATTAATTATGTCCTTGACCTTAATTACAGGCTTTTAGGGTATTCTAAGGATTTTCATGAGACAAACTATGACTTTCTGAAAACTAGATTTTCAGAGGGTTCTAATGGAGTTGGTCTTACTTAATTTGGAAGTCTCTAACTAAAGATATGAGCTAAACAATTTCAGAGAAAATTCTGAAAATGTTTCTGAACATTTTCTATTTTCTCTGGAACAGTTTTACTAATCACACCATTAGGTGGACTAAATGAGCTCAAATGGATCTGAAATTTTTATGGTAGTTCAAGGATATTTTGGTGAACATCCCAGAAAAATTTCAGGATTTTTCTCCAAAGGATTCTCCAGTTAAAATTCCTAACAGTTTAAAATTTAAGGAATTAATTCTGGAGAATTAAGGAATTTCATGAAGTGAAACTTGATTTTCTGGAAAGTACTCAGAGAGCTGAACCCAGCAAAATTTGGTTCACTCGATTTGGAGCTTTCTAGCCAAAGTTATAAGGATTTGAAGTTTGAAGGAAATCTGAAAATCGGGGAAAAGTTTAAACTCGCGCGTGGGCCCAGGGGACACGCGTCGCACGCCGAAGCGACAGCACACCGCGGCCCACAAGGATTTTGCGCGCCAGCACACCTGATCCCGGCCGCAGCCGGATCCCGATTTAAAATATCGGCCGCTGACAGCTGGGGTCCACCCCCTTCTTCAACCTCGCGACACCCGCGCTCCGCCGCCGAGGGACCTCGCCGGAGAGCTCGCCGCCGGCTGCTGTACAGCTCCAAACTTCTTGATTCTGGCCGCCCCTGCCTACTTTTACTTGGGGAACATGATCCGAGGGTCAGCTGCTCATGACAACGGCCGGAGCATGGTCGGCGACGAGCCGCCATATCGGAACGACTTCGGCCATGTCGGCTGACTCTCCTAGTACCTCAGCTACTTGGGAAATCGGTCGGGGAGCATCAGTGGACCTCAGAGAAGGTCGACATGAACTCGGGGCAGCTCGGGGAAGGCCCGAAATAGGTCCTCACCGTGCGCCCGATACCCCCCGTTCGTTCCGCCATTAGTAGACCTTGAATTACGCCGGGCACAGAAGTTCTCCGGCCCAGAGTTGTGAAGGCAACTTGTGCGTCACCGTGTCTAGTTCGTGTGGGAGTGGCCTGAGGCCCTCTAATCCTTTCTAGAGCACGAATTAAACAGAATCGTACCCGAAGGTCGTTCTGCACACAGAAAGGGGAAAAGTGGAAATTCGCCGCCGGTGAGCAACCACTCGAGCTGTGGCTCGGGGGTGAGCAGCACCGGTCACTTGCGCGTCCAAGGGTGCCTTGGCTCGGGCGTGACAACGCCCAGGTTGGGCTGTCCACGAGAGCCCGAGGTGCGGCGGTTTCCAGTTCCGAGTTTGATCTTTCGGCACAGCCGATATCACTCGGTTTCAATCGATTTCTATCAATGGGAAGGATGGAGGATGGTTGCTAGTACCTTGCTGGGACCTTGGAATGGAAAGAGGGAGCTGCGATCGGCTTGATCAAGCAGGAACTCGAGCGCTAGTGATGGCAGTGGGAAAAGCAGTCGCGCATGCCGGTAGCTCGGGGAAATGGTGACTGAAGCACGCCGGGGGGGGAATAAATAGCCCGGCCGGCTGGTCTCCGGCTTGGGGCACGCAGCAGGAGCTGGCGCCGGCTGCCCCCTTCGGTGGCGCGCGCGCACAGCTGCCGGGAACCGACTGAACTGTGTTTCAGTCGGTTTGCTTGGAGGCTGAGGCTGACATGTGGGTCCCACTCCTCTTTTAACCTCTGAAATTTACTCCTAACAGCTGTGGTAAACAGTGAACCCTATTCTACCCTTGGCAATTCAAATTATTCACCCAAGAGCCATTTGAATTGATCAAAGTTCAAATGAGGTTTGGTTTGAATGAATTTCAGCACAAGTGCAGTTTGAAATTCAAATAAAGTTTGAATTTCTCCCCCTTAGCTCATGTCAAGATCAACTCCAAATGGAGTGAAAATTGGTGTGTGAGCTCACAAAAATGTGCTGAGCAAGAATATGCCTTCCACTTTTAAATTCAGTGGGTGAAAACAGTTTGAATTTGAATATGGTTTCAAACTGCCCTCTTCCTAACTATACCCAAAATGACCTCAAAAAGGTTTTGAATTTGGGTGGAACTTGGCATGGACATCCTTAGCAAAGTGTAGGAGTTTTCATATGTCCAGCCCATCTATATCACATGTGGGAAGTACCACTTTTGCAATGTGTGAGTTTGTTCCCTAATGAGCATGTTGATAATTGTTACTTGCTCTTTATTTGTGTTCATCATTCTTCCTCAAATGAGGTGTGTGGTGTGGTGATGAACACTGCAAATGAGTGTCAAAAACTGAGGCCCTTACATTCCTCCCCCCTTAAAAGAATCTCGTCCCGAGATTATAAGGTGAAATGAGAGAGAGGACGGTGGAAAATTACCGAATATGCGACGTGAAAAAGTCGGGGTAGTTAGTGCGAAGGAATTCTTCGCTCTCCCATGTCGCTTCGTCCATGGAGTGATTACTCCATAAAACCTTGTAGAACCACAACGTACGGTTGCGTGTGGTTCGGGCCTTTTCATCAATAATCTGCACCGGTTCCTCCCGATAGGTGAGATCCGGTTGCAGTTCTTCAATGTCTTCCAGCTGAATGGTAGTTGATAGCTTGAGACACTTCCTCAGCTGGGAAATGTGAAAGACGTCGTGCACACCGGAAAGTGCTTCTGGTAATCTTAGCCGGTATGCCACCGATCCACATCTTTCGGTAATCTGGAATGGACCGATGAATCGGGGTGCCAACTTTCCCCTCACCCCAAATCTGTTTACGCCCTTCATTGGAGACACTCGTAGATATACGTGGTCTCCAGCTTCGAATTGTAACGGACGCCTTCTCCGGTCCGCATACTGTTTCTGTCGGGATTGAGCGGCTTTTAGGTTCGCTTGAATTAATCGAATCTTTTCTTCCGCGTTGTTGACAAGATCATTCCCGAAGGTAACCCTCTCGCCAGACTCACACCAATTCAATGGTGTGCGGCATTTTCTCCCGTATAGCGCCTCGTAGGGCGCCATCTTGATGCTGGCTTGGTACCCATTGTTGTACGAGAACTCGGCTAACGGCAAGTGATCATCCCAATTCTTGCCGTGGTCGATAGCGCAAGCTCGTAGCATGTCTTCTAAGATTTGATTTACCCGCTCCGTTTGCCCATCCGTCTGCGGGTGGTAGGCTGAACTACGGATCAGCTTCGTCCCCAAGGCAGCGTGGAGCTGCTCCCAAAAACGGGACACAAATAAAGTGCCCCGGTCCGATACGATGGTACGGGGTACGCCGTATAAGCATAGGATCCGTGAGATGTACAGTTCAGCGCACTTCTTGGCGTTGTAGTTGGTGTTGACCGGGATGAAATGGGCAACTTTGGTGAGCCGATCGACGATCACCCACACAGAATCATGTTTCTGTAAGGTGGTGGGTAAACCGACGATGAAATCCATGCTCACGTCCTCCCACTTCCAGGCGGGAATGCCCAGTGGTTGCAGCAGTCCCGGTTTCCGCATGTGGTCTGCCTTCACCCTTCGACATGTATCACACTCGGACACGTATTTTGCAGTCTCTCGCTTCATCCGTGTCCACCAAAACTTTCTCCTGAGTTCTTGATACATTTTGTTGCTGCCGGGGTGAATAGAAAACTTTGATAAGTGAGCCTCATCAAAGATTTTCTTCCGTAACTCTGGGTTTCGGGGTACGACGATCCGGTCCTTGAACCATAGGACGCCGTCTCCGTCCTTCCGAAAACATTTCAACTCCCCACTGTCTACACGTCTCCGCAAATGCGACATGCCCTTGTCATTCTTCTGGGCTGCCGCTATCTCTTCACGGATGGTGGGGATCAAAGCTAGGTTGTAGAGAGCTCCATGTGGAATCACATGTAGTGGTGGTTCGTTCTCTTCCAACGGTGTGATGGTCAGATTATTGACGTGTGACTTGCGGCTTAGTGCGTCTGCCACAACGTTTGCCTTGCCCGGATGATAATGGATCTCTATCTCGTAATCCTTTATCAGTTCTAACCATCTTCGTTGCCTCATGTTCAGCTCCTTCTGAGTGAATATGTACTTGAGGCTTTTGTGGTCGGTATATAAATGTACGAGGTTACCGAGTAGGTAGTGCCTCCACATTTTCAGTGCAAGTACCACGGCAGCGAGCTCCAAGTCGTGAGTTGGATAATTTTGCTCATGATTCCTAAGCTGCCGTGACCCATACGCGACCACCCTTCGGTCTTGCATCAGCACACATCCGAGCCCAATGCCGGATGCATCGCAGTACACATCGAACGGTTTTGTTGTGTCTGGCTGCGCCAAAACCGGTGCTGATGTCAGGTGCTTGACTAAAGCCTTGAATGCTGCTTCACATGCTGGACTCCAAACATATTTGGTAGCCTTCTTCAGCAGCTCTGTCATTGGCTTGGCAATCTTCGAGAAGTTCGGAATGAACCTCCGATAATATCCCGCGAGTCCGAGGAAACTCCGTACCTCATGAACAGTTCTCGGGGATTTCCAATTCAGCACTTGCGTGATCTTGCTCGGGTCCACAGCGATACCCTCCGCTGAGATGATATGCCCGAGGAAAGGCACTTGCGATATCCAAAACTCGCATTTGCTGAACTTTGCGTATAACTTGTGATCCCGCAGCCGTTGCAAGACTATACGCAGATGTTTCTTGTGATCTTCCTCCGACTTGGAATATACCAGGATGTCGTCGATGAAGACCACGACAAACTTGTCCAGCTCCGGCATGAACACCGAGTTCATTAAGTACATGAAGTGAGCTGGAGCATTGGTGAGGCCAAAGGACATGACCAGGTACTCATAAAGTCCGTACCTTGTCGAGAAGGCTGTCTTTGGAATGTCCTCCGCCCTTATCTTAATCTGATGGTACCCGGATCTTAAATCCATCTTGGAAAAGACCTTTGCTTCGACCAACTGATCAAACAACATGTCGATCCGTGTTAACGGGTACTTGTTCTTGATGGTTACGGCATTTAATGGACGGTAGTCCACGCAAAGCCGCAACGTTTCATCCTTCTTTTTGACAAATAATGCCGAACAGCCCCATGGCGAGGAGCTCGGCCTAATAAAACCCTTCTCCAGAAGGTCCGTGAGCTGAGTCTTCAGTTCCGCCAACTCCTTGGGCGCCATCTTGTACGGCCTTCGGGATATTGGCATGGTTCCCGGTGCAAGTTCAATCTTGAACTCCACTTCTCTATCGGGTGGCATCCCCGGCAAATCATCCGGGAATACATCAGGGAACTCTCGGACCACTGGAATGTCTTCCAATCTGATGGTTGTGGCTTGATAGACACTTGGAAGTTTTATTTCTGGACTGTCCAGAAATAATGAGTGAGAACCGTGCACTTCTGAGTTTAAGTGCACGACTCGGAGGACGGTGTCTAAAACAGCGCCGTGGCGGGTTAACCACGACATCCCTAGGATGACATCGACCTTCTGTCCCTCTAAGATAATGAGAGACGTGGGGTACACTCTACCCGCTAAGCATAATGGTGCTTTGGAGACCATTACGCTTGCTGAAATCTTCCCACCCGGTGAACAAATTAAATATGGACTATCGGTGGGTAGTATTGGCAAGCTGTGTTTAGCAATGAAAGCTTGGCTAATAAAATTATGCGTGGCGCCTGAATCAAATAGTATTATAGCGGGATGCTGGTGGAGTTGGAACATACCCGCAAGGATTGGCTCGCCCTCCGGCACGTCCTCAATGGCAAGCTGGTGGACAGTGCCGGGCCTAGGGTTCGCCCGCCGCGCATTAGTAGGGTTCCGGGGTTGATTCCTCCCCGGAAACGGTGGTGCCACTCCGCTGCCTTGCCTCTCCGGGCAACTGCTCGCGAAGTGTCCTGGACGGCCACACTTGTAACACGTGGCCGCTGCTGGTGGAGTACTTGGTGGACGAAAGCCCGGCATGCGTTGCGAAGGTGCAAACGCACGCGGCATCGCCCGCTGCTGCTGTTGTTGTTGCGGTGGTGCTGGCAGTACCGGCCGGAATGCCGGTGAAGAGTACGACCGACTGCGGAACGGCATCGACCGCTGTGGTGGTTGCCAGCGTGGACCTGATGGTGGGCGATTCACCATCCGAAACTTTTGAGAAGGACCGCCTCCTTCTCCACTGCTCTGCGGCGCGCTTCGCTTTCGCTCTGCCGCCGCCAACTCCTTGCGGGAGTCCTCTTGAACAATCGCAGCATCAATTATGTCGTTGAGGCTGCCGCGATTGAACATCGCCAGCTTGTCCTTCAGGAGCGGGTTAAGCCCCTGGTAAAAGTGGTCCCGCCGCTTCTCGTCCGTATCTGCGTGATACGACGCGTAGAGCGCGAGATCGTTGAACGCTCTGGAGTACTCCAGCGCGTTCCGGCTCCCTTGTTGCAGGTGTAGGAATTCCTGCGTCTTTCTCTTCATCAAACCGGGCGGTATATGATAGGCCCTGAAGGCCGTCCGGAACTCCGGCCAGGTCATCACTCGGTCGGTGGGCTGTGAAGCACAGAAGTTGGCCCACCACGCGCTCGCGGATCCTTGGAGCTGCTGGACCGCGAACTGAGTCTTGCGCTGCTCGCTGATTTGGAGCAGCCCGAACTTCATCTCTATGGCGCGGAGCCAGTTGTCCGCATCAAGTGGTTCATCCGCCCTTGAGAATACAGGGGGATGAGTCGCCAGGAAGTCGGAGTAGGAGCTCTGTTGGCGCTCCTCGCGATCTTGACGTCTCTCCGGGCGAGACGTATTCGCAATTAACGTTTGCAGCAGCTCTGTATGCTGCTGATGTGAACCCGCCATTGCCGCGACAATGTCGGCCAATGTAACCGTTGGCAGTGGCGGTGGCGGTGTTTGCTGTTGCTGTTGCTGCTGCTGTCCCGAGGAGTCCTCGGGAGGTGGTTTGGAGGTCTCTCCCCCTTGGCTAGTACCTCCAACATCGGGGTTGGCACGAGTACGCGTCATTCTGAAATTCAACACAGCAGCAATTAGCACATGTCTTACTCAAAATTCCATAAACAGGAGTAAGTATTGAAGCGACGCATGATTAACTTGCACAACATTCACATATATTGATAAAGCATAAACTTTATACAAGATACATTATTCTCGGATCTCCGAGAAGTCGTGCTCATGTCGTCACTACCTATACATACGCTACTGTCTACACGACATGTCACTGATTACAAAAGTTGGGTTACGCTACCCTAGCTGCCCTACTTGGCAACTGTAACCCCCTACTCGGAGTAGAGCTCGACCTCCTGTGGGTCGTCCTCCTCCGGTACTTCTACTGGTGGCTCTGGATCTACCACCTCTTCCCCCATTCCGGGTTCTTCCATTGCTGGAAGACCCAAGACCACCGGTATGCCCAACACCGGGGGCACGAGGTCCTGCAATGCATGCACCTCGTCCATAGCCTGGTTGTAGTCCTCTTCCCAGCCTTGTCCTTCCTCGATGGCGTCGTCCCGCTCTTGAGCAAGGTCCTCATTCTGCTGGGTTAGGGTCTGCACCAGCTCTTGCAACGCCGCGATGTCAACACGGCCCTTCTTCTTTACCTTCTTCAGACGACGCAACTGATTGTGTTGTTCATTCAGTCGCTTGATCGTCGGAAGGAGCACATTGCGGAGTGCACTGTGAGCACCCTCGAAATGATCTCCACGGCTTGTGCTCTCCTTGAGCTTGGTGGCGAGATGCTCCGTATGAACAGCTTGGCTGTCCATCACAGCGTTTCCCGCCCTCATTTGGAGACTGAGATTTGCCTCCGCGGGGTTGTACCTTGGGCAACTCGGGTCTGTTGCCTCCAGGTACCTTTCTTCCCACACATGTTGAGCTCGCCCCTCCACCGGAACGAGTGCGTATGGTGTGCCCTCCATGGCCTGCACGTGTAGTTGGCAGAAGCGTGACATGGTGTCACGGGCTGCCACTTGCCACATCCCTTCCGGTTGTCTTCCTCTCACCGTGACGGTGAATGGCACCCAACCGGGTGGCGTAGGTCCTGCGGGAACCTCGACATGGATCATCCACGTCTTGCTCCCCTCTTCGCCTTCCTCCTTGGCGAAGTATTGCGGTATCTGGTTATACCCGAAATATTGGAGCATTTGCCCCAATGCTTCCGGGTAGCCGCTACGGTCAGAACAGTGGGAAACTACCCACCCGTTCTCCAACCGTTTATCTGCTGCCATCTGTAAAAATATATTTGAGAAATGTCAAATATTTATTTAAACAGTAAACCATTGAGTTATAACATAAGATATGTCATTGAACCCATAACACTTGGAAACATAGTTCAAATTCTTAACCAAATTTGACTGCTGATCTGCTGTTACCATGACAGCCCTGACCAGTTTCCATATCAATCTGATTTAGGCCAGGTTAAAAGCAAAACCAATCCTGGAGCTCAACATCAAAGTTAAAGTTAACTTCAATAGCTTTCCAGAAAGTATTTGGTTGGCCTAAGATCTGCTCTGGTTCAAAAGTTATGAGATGTCAAAGTTAACAGAATTTCTGGAAACAATTGGACAGCACCTCCCTGCTTTAGGTACTGATTTGATCCAAGAATCCCAGTTAATTCTGTTCCTAATCTGACAAAACTTTCTGTTACAAAGTTGTAACCCATCTCATAAGCTTTCCAGAACTACCTCATTTTCTATTTTTGGATTTTTATGCAGGAAGTTATGCTTAATTTACAGAGAGTCTACGGAGAGTCTTTGCTCCGTCCTGTTTTCTGGACAGTTTCAACTCTGCTGCATTTTTCGGGTGGTTAAGGGACGAAACACCTCTGGAACTCAACAGAAAAGTTGTAAAGCTCCTCCAAAGCTTTCCAGAAATGTATCATGCGACATCAACCTCGAAAGAACTCAACCTCTAACCTCTGATTAACTTCAGCCTTAATTTAGCTGGAAACAGAGTGCTCTGTCCTTAACATCCTATAAGTTGAAAGCTTGTTAACTTTGAATATCCTGTTCAAGGGAAGGAGTTACATCAAGTTTTACTACTTTGGATCAAAACCTTCAAATTTTTAAATGAAGTTGTTCATTTTGTTGGGTGTGACGTCGAGGCGACACCAGATTATGTCGGTACTACGTCCTCACAAAGGAAAAACCTATACCGGACTTAGCCGGCGTCGTTAGTTTAGTGGCACTACTCGTCACTCGCACACGGATACTACACGTCTATCGTTTCGTGGTAAGGCTACCTGCAGAAATTCAACCAATCATCAGACTCGGCTGCACACCGAGCCCGGAATCCATACAGTTGGTACATCCGGCCGTCATCACTCGCCCGGATGTTCTCAAGCCAAACACGCCTTGAGTTACGTGTTCACGTTTCAGACCACGTGACGGGGTCTCCCATGTTGCACCACGCACGCCAGGGACAGACGTTGCTCGAGTACCCCAAACGACATGAAGAGTCGTAGAGGATACTAAAGCGGATCGGGTTACCTGCCACCCGTGGGGCTCCACCCTTCAGCTTGTGCGCACTGGTGGACAGCGCTTACGTGCACCCCCCAAGACATGAACGTCCCGAGATGCACGATTTTCCGACATAACAAATAGGTTAATATGCCACTTTCTATATGCTAATAACATCCTTATACGGGCTACTAACTCGTTCCTCACTGGATTTTGAAAAAGAAGACCTTTGTACTGTGTTAAACCTCAAGCGAGCTCTGATACCACGCTGACACGACCCCACTGGTCCTGTCGAGCCAGGATCACGCTGAGGGGTGCTGCATTGCACAGCACCGTATAACACACGTCAAAGGTACAAAGCGGAAGCGGAAGCTTTATTACATAAACAAGTTTATTAACATGTTTACATCAAAATAAGTTTAGTCCACACTCGCGGGCGTAGACTAAGCATCAAGTGCACGTTCAGCCCTCGAACGTGTCCTTGCTAGCACACACGCACACTAACTCTGCGGCGTGCACGACTCCCACTCGACGGGGTTCCCCTCCTGGGGTTCCGTCTCCTCTTCGGGAATCCCTTCCTCATAGAACCCTGCAAAAGCTTCAAACACAAGCAGTGAGCACGAAGGCTCAGCAAGTCTGACCCGTCTCACCTAAACATGAAACTTCTACATGAGGGTGATGGGTTGCATGAGGTAAAAATCATTTGCAAGGACTCGCCTAATTAGTAGAACCTTACTTTCAAGTTTTAGCAGCAGGTTGTGGAGAACCTTACGCTAAGGCACATGAGAGAGCCGCAATCAAACAAGAAACGCATTTCTCTCATGTACTTTGCCCAAAGTTGAAAAGAACTTTAGTTAGCACTAAGCTACAACATATCATTAACAATCAATATCCAACTTTCAATCAGCAACATTTTAACATGTAACTAGCCTGTTCTTTCTACGTCACGGTACAGTGAACAAGTGGTACTCACTGACCGCGAGGGACGGCGATTATAATCGATGTACACCTGCAGGGTTACCTGAACAACCCGTCACGTACGCCCGTACTCGATGTTGCCTACAACAACCATCACGGACGCCGTACGCGACTACCTTTCACCCGTTAGCCAAATATTGAACCGGTCCCATCGTCCCGAGCAAGAGGTCCCTGCACGCGCATCTCCGTGCCGCCAGCTGATTTACACCTCGAGCTCTCAACCTACCCTCTGAACGACGGGCAATGCCTCAACACCCAGCTACCCGAGTTACATCAGTTTCCCGGTTCCCATATAGCCGGCAGGTCTTCGGTACTGTTCTAGCTTGTTCAACAGGCCCGCACACGGCTCGGTCCTCAATCGACACAAGCGGAGCTACAGCACACAGGCCCCAAAGTCCTGCTGCTCTTACTCTCCGCTTGGTCTCATTTTTTTGCCATGTGTTTCATGTGCTATCTCTACCCGAGCAATGTGCCTCTAGCCTATTCTCGCGAGTAGTTCCAACTACTCGACTTGTACCGAATCCTACTCTATTCTAGCAATGCAGTGGCTAACGAGGTTTTCAATCCTAAACCCAACCCATGGTTTTCTTGGCTGTGCAGTTGGGTTTCCAATCAAGACTCTAATGCAACGAACAAAGGGAAACAAGTATGTGCTCAAAACAATAAAAATTCGTAAAAAGGTTAATGCAAACCGGGGCTTGCCTTGCTGCTCTTGGTCGTAGGCTAGCTGTTCCTCCGGAGTAACGAAGTCTAGGACTTCGGGTTCCTCCTCGACCTTAGCGACTACATGATAGAACAATACATGTATTAATTTAATGCATTTGTATTAAGTTGGAAGTTGTGAAGTCTATAACCTTTGCTAGACAGACCTAATGACTGTGAAACTTTTACTGTGGCTTGGTTACAACCTAAACAGAGACTTGGTCAAGTTTTAGTTGCAGCAAAGCTCAATTGAGCCCTCCACAATTAATTATGTCCTTGACCTTAATTACAGGCTTTTAGGGTATTCTAAGGATTTTCATGAGACAAACTATGACTTTCTGAAAACTAGATTTTCAGAGGGTTCTAATGGAGTTGGTCTTACTTAATTTGGAAGTCTCTAACTAAAGATATGAGCTAAACAATTTCAGAGAAAATTCTGAAAATGTTTCTGAACATTTTCTATTTTCTCTGGAACAGTTTTACTAATCACACCATTAGGTGGACTAAATGAGCTCAAATGGATCTGAAATTTTTATGGTAGTTCAAGGATATTTTGGTGAACATCCCAGAAAAATTTCAGGATTTTTCTCCAAAGGATTCTCCAGTTAAAATTCCTAACAGTTTAAACTTTAAGGAATTAATTCTGGAGAATTAAGGAATTTCATGAAGTGAAACTTGATTTTCTGGAAAGTACTCAGAGAGCTGAACCCAGCAAAATTTGGTTCACTCGATTTGGAGCTTTCTAGCCAAAGTTATAAGGATTTGAAGTTTGAAGGAAATCTGAAAATCGGGGAAAAGTTTAAACTCGCGCGTGGGCCCAGGGGACACGCGTCGCACGCCGAAGCGACAGCACACCGCGGCCCACAAGGATTTTGCGCGCCAGCACACCCGATCCCGGCCGCCGCCGGATCCCGATTTAAAATATCGGCCGCTGACAGCTGGGGTCCACCCCCTTCTTCAACCTCGCGACACCCGCGCTCCGCCGCCGAGGGACCTCGCCGGAGAGCTCGCCGCCGGCTGCTGTACAGCTCCAAACTTCTTGATTCTGGCCGCCCCTGCCTACTTTTACTTGGGGAACATGATCCGAGGGTCAGCTGCTCATGACAACGGCCGGAGCATGGTCGGCGACGAGCCGCCATATCGGAACGACTTCGGCCATGTCGGCTGACTCTCCTAGTACCTCAGCTACTTGGGAAATCGGTCGGGGAGCATCAGTGGACCTCAGAGAAGGTCGACATGAACTCGGGGCAGCTCGTGGAAGGCCCGAAATAGGTCCTCACCGTGCGCCCGATACCCCCCGTTCGTTCCGCCATTAGTAGACCTTGAATTACGCCGGGCACAGAAGTTCTCCGGCCCAGAGTTGTGAAGGCAACTTGTGCGTCACCGTGTCTAGTTCGTGTGGGAGTGGCCTGAGGCCCTCTAATCCTTTCTAGAGCACGAATTAAACAGAATCGTACCCGAAGGTCGTTCTGCACACAGAAAGGGGAAAAGTGGAAATTCGCCGCCGGTGAGCAACCACTCGAGCTGTGGCTCGGGGGTGAGCAGCACCGGTCACTTGCGCGTCCAAGGGTGCCTTGGCTCGGGCGTGACAACGCCCAGGTTGGGCTGTCCACGAGAGCCCGAGGTGCGGCGGTTTCCAGTTCCGAGTTTGATCTTTCGGCACAGCCGATATCACTCGGTTTCAATCGATTTCTATCAATGGGAAGGATGGAGGATGGTTGCTAGTACCTTGCTGGGACCTTGGAATGGAAAGAGGGAGCTGCGATCGGCTTGATCAAGCAGGAACTCGAGCGCTAGTGATGGCAGTGGGAAAAGCAGTCGCGCATGCCGGTAGCTCGGGGAAATGGTGACTGAAGCACGCCGGGGGGGGGAATAAATAGCCCGGCCGGCTGGTCTCCGGCTTGGGGCACGCAGCAGGAGCTGGCGCCGGCTGCCCCCTTCGGTGGCGCGCGCGCACAGCTGCCGGGAACCGACTGAACTGTGTTTCAGTCGGTTTGCTTGGAGGCTGAGGCTGACATGTGGGTCCCACTCCTCTTTTAACCTCTGAAATTTACTCCTAACAGCTGTGGTAAACAGTGAACCCTATTCTACCCTTGGCAATTCAAATTATTCACCCAAGAGCCATTTGAATTGATCAAAGTTCAAATGAGGTTTGGTTTGAATGAATTTCAGCACAAGTGCAGTTTGAAATTCAAATAAAGTTTGAATTTCTCCCCCTTAGCTCATGTCAAGATCAACTCCAAATGGAGTGAAAATTGGTGTGTGAGCTCACAAAAATGTGCTGAGCAAGAATATGCCTTCCACTTTTAAATTCAGTGGGTGAAAACAGTTTGAATTTGAATATGGTTTCAAACTGCCCTCTTCCTAACTATACCCAAAATGACCTCAAAAAGGTTTTGAATTTGGGTGGAACTTGGCATGGACATCCTTAGCAAAGTGTAGGAGTTTTCATATGTCCAGCCCATCTATATCACATGTGGGAAGTACCACTTTTGCAATGTGTGAGTTTGTTCCCTAATGAGCATGTTGATAATTGTTACTTGCTCTTTATTTGTGTTCATCATTCTTCCTCAAATGAGGTGTGTGGTGTGGTGATGAACACTGCAAATGAGTGTCAAAAACTGAGGCCCTTACAGCACCCTCCAGTGTTCACCAAAGCCGAAGAACCACTGGAGGCCGATAACTGGCTGCGGACCATCGAGTCTAACTTCGGGCTGTTCCAATGTACGGAGCGGCAGAAGACTCTGTTTGCAGCACAGCAACTCCACGGTGCCGCTGGTGCGTGGTGGGCGAACTATGTCGCCTCACGTCCGGCTGGCCATACCGTGGAATGGGAAGAGTTCCGGGAGGCGTTCCGCGCCTATCACATTCCTCCCGGGATCATGAAGAGGAAGTTCCAAGAATTCTTGGAACTGAAGCAGGGCGGGAGGAGTGCCCATGACTACTCCCATGCCTTTAACCATCTGGCGCAATATGCGTCAGACTATATCTCCACTGAGGAGAAGAAACGGAAACACTTCTATCGGGGGGTTACACCCCGAAATGAGGACACATCTCGTTCAGTGGAATCGCGGCACTTTCAATGACCTAGTCAATGCCTCGATCATGCAAGAGGATGCTCAGCGAGAGTTTGCAGCTGAGCTGCGGAAGCGCAGTGCTCCACCTAGCAGTGGGGGTGGCGCTCCCCAGAAGTACCGCATGGTGTATCGGACACCATCCGGGCAGCAGTGGCACCCACCGGCGCGACCTCAACGGTTCGGGGGACGTACTTTTCAGGAACCTTCTTTCCGTCCGCCGATGCCACCACCAAGACAGCAGCAGCAGAAGCAGCAGACGGCACCCCGGGCGTTTCCACTGCCACAACGCGCCCCGGGTTTCCGTCCACCGATCAGCGGGGGATCGCCCCGTTTCACTTGCTTCACGTGTGGCCAGGCGGGCCACTTCACGAAGGACTGTCCCCAGGGGCAGCAGAGCAGCGGGCAAGCCCAGTTTCGGGGCGGTGCTCGAGGCCGGCCTCCGATGAAGAAGGTTGGTCAGCGGACTGGAGGCGTCCGCAACCTCGACAGCGAGGACGCCCCAGAGGGAGACAACGTGCTGGCGGGTACGTTTACTCTCAACAATCAAGCCATCATCATACTTTTTGATTCTGGTGCAACCCACAACTTCATAAGTGCATCATATGTGGTTAAGCATCAGCTGGAAGCCTTCCCAACCGAGTGTTCTTATATGATCTGCTCACCGGGAGGAAGGATTTCAGCAACGATGATGGTTCCAAAAGCACCACTGTGCTTAGGTGGGAAGATATATCCCACCACTATGATTATCCTTGAGGGGCAGAAAATTGATGCAATCTTGGGAATGTCATGGCTAAGCTACCATGGCGCTCTCCTGGAAACCCTATCATGGACGGTTCACCTCAACTCCCCATTACACTGTCCGCAGTCCCTCTTATTAGATAATCCAGTCCGGGAAGTTTCAGTGATCAACAATACTGAAGCTCTCAAGTTGGAGGACATCCCCATAGTCCGGGAGTATCCCGACGTGTTCCCGGATGATCTTCCGGGCATGCCACCTGAGCGGGATGTCGAGTTCAAGATTGAACTTGCACCCGGGACTACGTCCATATCTCGGAGACCATACAAAACGGCTCCCAATGAGCTGGCTGAACTAAAAGAACAGCTCAATGATCTGTTGAGCAAGGGTTTCATTAGGCTGAGTTCCTCGCCTTGGGGATGCTCGGCGCTGTTTGTAAAGAAGAAGGATGAAACCCTGAGGCTGTGTGTGGACTACCGGCCGCTCAACGCCGTCACCATCAAGAATAAGTACCCACTGCCCCGCATCGACATATTATTTGATCAACTTGTGGGTGCAAGTGTGTTCTCAAAGATGGACCTTCACTCTGGATATTATCAGATAAAGATCCGGGCGGAGGATATTCCGAAGACGGCCTTTTCGACGAGACACGGATTATATGAATATCTCGTCATGTCCTTCAGTCTCACAAATGCTCCAGCCCATTTCATGTATCTCATGAACTCAGTGTTCATGCTGGAGCTGGATAAGTTTGTGGTAGTGTTCATCGACGATATCTTGGTTTACTCCAAGACAGAAGCCGAACATGCCGAACACTTGCGGATTGTTCTTCAACGATTGCGAGACCACAAGCTCTATGCCAAGTTCAGTAAATGCGAGTTTTGGATCAGCCAAGTGCAATTCTTGGGACATATCATCTCAGCAGAAGGCATTGCAGTTGACCCAAGCAAGATAGAGCAGGTGCTGAAATGGAAAGCTCCCACTTCAGTTCATGAAGTCAGAAGCTTCCTCGGGTTAGCGGGATACTATCGGAGATTCATTCCAAGTTTCTCCAAGCTCGCCAAGCCGATGACAGAATTGCTGAAGAATGGAACGAAATATGTTTGGAACCCGGCGTGTGAAGGAGCGTTCCAAGCATTGGTGAAGCATCTCACCACAGCCCCGGTCTTAGCTCAGCCGGATACAACAAAGCCCTTCAACGTGTATTGTGACGCGACCGGTATTGGGCTCGGCTGCGTGTTGATGCAGGAAGGACGTGTGGTCGCATATGGCTCACGCCAACTTCGGAACCATGAGCAGCATTATCCTACTCATGATCTTGAGCTTGCTGCAGTGGTGTTGGCGCTAAAAATGTGGAGGCACTATCTCCTGGGGAATCTGGTGCATCTCTACACCGACCACAAGAGCTTAAAATACATTTTCACCCAGAAGGAGCTGAACTTGAGGCAACGGAGGTGGTTAGAATTGATCAAAGATTATGAAATTGAGATTCGTTACCACCCCGGCAAGGCGAATGTGGTTGCCGACGCGCTGAGTCGGAAATCACATGTCCATCACCTCACCATTACACCGGTGGAGGAGGAAGAGCCGAGTCTATACTTGGTTCCTTATGTATCGCTGTACAACCTTGCCCTCATTCCTACGTTTAGGGAGGACACCATGGCAGCTCAGAAAGATGATAAAGGCATGGCACATCTTCGGAGACGGATAGACAATGGAGAGATCAAATGTTTCCGGAAGGATGATGAGGGGACGCTATGGTTCAATGACCGCATAGTCGTACCCCGGGACATGGAACTGAGGAGAAAGGTCCTCGATGAAGCTCACTTGTCTAAGTACTCCATTCATCCGGGCGGCAACAAGATGTACCAAGATTTGAAAAAGAAATTTTGGTGGACATGGATGAAGCGGGAGGTAGCTAAGTACGTATCCGAGTGCGATACGTGTAGACGAGTGAAAGCTGATCCATTGAAGAAATCAGGGCTGTTGCAACCCCTGAAGATCCCGGCATGAAAATGGGAAGGTGTGAGCATGGATTTCATTGTGGGATTACCCCTAACATCCAACAAGCATGATTCCATATGGGTAATCGTTGATCGGTTAACCAAGACAGCTCACTTCATCCCAGTGAATACACGTTACAATGCCGGCAAATATGCGGAGCTGTACATAGCAAAGATTCTATGCCTATACGGGGTACCCAAGACCATCGTCTCAGATCGAGGTGCATTGTTTGTATCTCGCTTTTGGGAGCAGCTACACGCTGCATTGGGTACTAAGCTGATCAGGAGCTCCGCCTACCACCCTCAGGAAGATGGCCAAACAGAGAGGGTGAATCAGGTTCTGGAGGACATGTTGAGAGTCTGTGCCATCCACCACGGTAGGAACTGGGATGATCACCTACCCTTGGCGGAATTCTCGTACAACAATGGCTATCAGGCGAGTATCAAGATGGCACCCTACGAAGCTCTCTACGGTCGAAGATGCCGCACCCCATTAAATTGGTGCGAGTCCGGTGAAAGGGTCACATTCGGGGTTGATGTGGTGAACGACGCCGAAGAGCGCGTTCGGGCGATTCAAGCTAACTTGAAGGCAGCTCAATCCCGACAGAAGAGCTACGCTGATAAGAGGCGTAGACCGTTGCACTTTGACGTTGGGGAACACGTATACCTCCGCGTGTCTCCAACGAAAGGCGTGCACCGGTTCGGTGTGAAGGGGAAGCTCGCTCCCCGTTTCATTGGGCCCTACGCTATCACCGAGAAGTTTGGACCAGAAGCGTATAGATTGGATCTACCGGCATCCCTTGCGGGTGTCCATGACATTTTCCATGTTTCGCAACTGCGAAAATGTTTAAAGCATACAGCTGCTGTTCCTACTGAAGACATCGGCGAGCTGAAACCGGATTTAACATATGATGAGTATCCGGTGGAAATTCTTGATGAGAAAGCCCGAACCACGCGTAGCAGAACGTTGTGGTTCTACAAAATACTCTAGAGCAACCACACCGCTGAAGAAGCGATATGGGAGAGCGAGGAGTGCCTTCTCTCAAATTACCCGGAGTTCATGGCATCTCAACACGGGTAAGTCCCTGTTACATCGCTGTCTCTTCTTTTATAATCTCGGGACGAGATTCTTTTAAGGGGGGAGGGATGTAAAAGCCAGAGAAAAGGGACTTGCAAAAACTTTTCTTCACCTCACAACACCACAGTTTTTATTGTGCATATCTTAGGAAATATTGTGAAGAGCAAGTAACCCCCACCAAAAGAGTGATTAGAGGGGAAAGCCTTCATTTTCACAAAGGGGGATTTGTACACATGAACATGAGAGGTTGAGCTCACCCCTAGAAATTAAAAAGTCTTGGGAAGGTTCAGGCCAAAATTCATGTAAATCCAACACTTTTTGAGCCACTTTTGGAGGTATCTGAAAAAGAGACCAATTTGAATGTAAATTCAAATTGCAGCAACTTTCATCACTCAAATTCAAAAGTTAGCTTCATATTCAATCTCAGCACATTTTTCTGAGTAAGCCCACCAATTTTCATCCCCATTAGAGTTCATCTTGTCAGGAGCTAAATTTGCAATAATTCAAAACTGAATTTGAATTTCAGTTTAAACATGAAGCAAATTTAACCCAACAAAGTTTGAATTTGATAACTCAAATTCAAACCAATACTTGGGGGCTAAGTCTCTTATTCAATGTTCAGTAGCTGGGATATTTACAAAAGAAATGGGGAAGAGAGGATTAGGGGGGAAGGTTGGGCCCACAGATCCGTGGGGGAGCTGTTCCAGCCGAATGGGCTCAGTTTTCTCACCGAAGCAATCACTCCCAGCGTGCCACCGAGACAATCTTCCGGACGCCCCCCGTGAGGCAACGCAGCCAGCTCCTGCTTCCTCCCTCGCACTGGCCAGCTGCTTCTGCCCGATCATCACGCACCTACACCGCTAAACCGAGGCGCCGTGCTATGTTGTCCGAGAAACGACCAAGTACACGCCGTCGCTTGCACTCGATCGAGAATCCGGCAAACCACCACGAGCAGCACCGTTCCTAGACTAAAAACCACACCAGCTACTCGTCCTCTACCTCCTCGGCACGAGAGCAGTCGAGTTCGGCCCTTCCCCAGCCCTAGCTCCACGTTTCCGAGCAACACCCAAGAAACCGCCACCACTCGGCTCACGGTGACAGCCCAACAGAGGGCCTTTCACGGCTGAGAAAGGACGGTCTCGGACGCGTCAGGGACCGGTGGTGCTCGTACCCGAAGCTCAGACCGTGACCTGGACCATAGAGCTCAAATTTGGAGAAAGTTCTCCGGCGGGCACGAACGGACCTTCCGGCACGGTAACGTCGAATTCACTCGCCACCTTTGTTCTTAGGTCATGAAAACTGGCACACAGGACCATCACTCATCAACGCTCGTTAGCCGGGTATTTCTAGGTTTTGTTACGGTAATTGAGGCACGGAGGCTCGGGCTCACGATGAGACCTAGGATAGAGCCCTCTCCGGGCGGTTTCACCACTAGGACGAGCTTCCCTATCACCCACTGGTGCTATAGCGCCGATCCACCGATGTTTTGGCGGGCTAAACTGTCCGGGCGACGTGACCGAAGGGTTGCCGAGCCGCGGCACCGTCGCCGGCTAGGGTAGAGCCACCGCCGGTCGGGGGAGAAGGTGCCAGCAAGTTCAGCAGGTGGAACTAGGCCCTGGCGGCGAGGGAGAGTGCGAGAGTTGGCCGGGCGGCAAATATCAGCGTGTCTCCGGCGAGCCCGGCGGCGCGCGGGTGCGGGAACGTGGGGAAGAAGACGACCCGCGGGGCCCACGTGTCAGCGTCGGGGAGTTTAAAACCCAGATCTACTGCGGCCCTGGGATCAAGTGTGACTGCACGGGAAGGGGTCTGTAGCCCCCTGTGGCTCAGCTCCAGCGGTGACACGTGTGGGCCGGGCCCACGGTCAGAATTTAAATTTTTCCACGGTGTATTTAGGATTTCAGATTTAGTTCAAACTTTAGAACTCCATAACTTTTGCTAGGAAGCTCCAAATTTAGTGATTCAAATTGGGTTGGATTCATCTTACCTAGCTCTGTCCAAATATACAACCCAATTTGTATGAAACCCATTAATTAATTCTGGAAAATTCTTTAAATCTTTTCAGCAAAAGAATTTTAGAGGGAGTTTGGTTCATCCAAAAATCCTCAAATTTGGCCAGAATATCCTTTAGGATGTTAGTGAACCCTGTAAAAGTTTCAGACCATTTGGAGTTGATTTGATCAGAGCAATTCAAATTTGAAGGTGCTGTGTTCATTTGAAATTCAGTTCTGGGAAAATCATAACTCCAAAACATAGAAATTCAGTTCTGGGAAAATCTTAACTCCAAAAATGCTAGGAAAATTCATGCAAACTCTATGATCTCTAATTGAAATGGTAGTTCATTAAGTTGGGCATGCACAGGGGTGTTACCTCAGAATGAATTCTTCCTTACTTATTTGCTAAGAGAATTATTCTGAGCAAACCACTCAATGGAAAGTGCTAATGTTTGGTCCAGAGGGTTTTCTTGTGACAAGGAACTCACACAAAAATTCTCAGCTCCATTGGAGCTCTGGATCACCCCTTTCATGTTTAAACCACTTGAGGGTAGTGTCTAAGACCCCGAGTAGACAGGCTATGCTCAATGAGTGATAGGACTTCGGTACAAGTCGAGTAGTTGGAATCAACTCGCGAGATAGGCTTGGGACACACGGGTTCGGTTGAGTGATGTGAGATCACTTTAGTACGGAAAATGAGACTAGGCTGGGGCTAGGGCGCAGCAAGAGGAAGTCTTGTGTGCGCAGCCCTGTCCGTGTCGATTGAGGACCGATCCGTGTGCGGCCCTGCTGAACAAGTATTGAACGTACCGAAGGCATATCGGATATATGGGCCCTGATAAACCGATGTAGCCTAAACCTCCAGGCGTCGAGGCATAATGCGCCCATTAATAGGTGTAGGCTGAGGGCAGCAAGGTGGAAATCTGACAACGGGCATAGAGAGATGCTCCGTGTGGGGAACCTCCTGCTCGTTTCGGTGCGACCGGTTCGATGTTTGGGCTGTTGGGTGAAAGGTTGTCCCGTATGACATCGAGTGAGCGTGCTGTGCAGCTCCACGGGTGGGCGTACGTGACGTGCTCTTTGGGTTTCCCTGCAGGTGTATATCGAGTCGATTCGCCGTCCCTCACGGTGACGAGTACGCTTGTTCACTGCGTCGTAACGTAGACTAATGTATGAAATGCGATGATTCATTTTTGCTGTTATGATATAATTGTATTGCTACATGTGTGCCACCAAATATTGCTTACTAAATTTTAGCTTCCTGAACAGTTAACTTGTTGCTAAAAGATGAACTAAGGATGAACTTGTAGGCGTGTCCATTTGCTGCAACATTACTATCCTATGTCATTGTACACCAAAATGTAGAGTTCCATGCTTAGGTGAGTCGGTTGCTGCTTAAGTGTTTTTCAGGTGAGGAGCCACCCACGGACTCGGAGTACGAGTCCACCGGCGAGAGTTACCCTCCGTCGGGGACCACGGCTGAGTGGGAGCCGTACACGCCGCGCTGAGCTGAGGAGTGCAGCTAGAATAGGTTGCCCTAGGGCTGGACAACCGACTTTTGCTAGATAGGAGGGCGTGAGTTGTATAAAAGAAACTTCCGCTGTGTAAAATAAATACTAGTTTGTAACTGAAGTTGTACCTTTTTGTACAGTTCAGTTTGATTTCCCATGTAATATATTGTGTTCTTATGATGTGTGCTGTCGGGTGTCGCATCGTGCGGCACCACCCTCTGCGATCCTGGATGAGCGGATTCCGGTCAGCCACAGGTGGGACCCACATGTCAGTCACTGGTTCAAAGCAAACCGACTGAAAACCCAGCTCGGGTTCTTGCGCCGGACTGAGCAGCCACCATGGCGAAGAAGCGATCGTGACACCACCTGCTTGCCGCCCCGACGTGCTGAACCGCCTCGCAGCCCCCTTATCTACGCCGTCGCCCTGATCGGAGTGAGCACCGCACACTCTGCTGCGTCCTTGCATAAGAAACGCACCATCGCTGCCGATCACTCGGAGCTGATCAGGGAAGCTTGATCACCGCCTCTCCGTCCCCTCCAGAGCTACGGCAAGGTACTAGGAACCTTCCTCCGTCTTCCCAGTCGCTAGAATTTAGTTGAAACCGTTTGATCTTGGCTATACCGAGAGCTTAATCCGGTGACCTAACGCTGCCGCACTTAGGGCTCCCGTGGACAGCCCGACCGGGGAGTTGTCACGCCCCAGCCAAGGCACCCTTGGACGCGCGGGTAACCGATGCTGCTCACCCCCGAGCCACAGCCCGAGTGCTTGCTCACCGGCGGCGAATTTCAAGTTTTCCCCTTTCTGGGTGCAGAACGACCTTCGGGTGCTGTTCTGTCAAATTCGTATGCTAGAAAGGATTAGAGGGCCTCAATCCGCTCTCACACAAACTAGACACGGTAGCGCACAAGTTGCCTTCACAACTTTTGGTCTAAGAACATCTGTAACCGGCGTATTCCGAAGTTTACCGACGGCGAAGTATGCGGGAGGCATCCGGCGCACGGTGAGGACCTACTTAGGGCCGTCCCCGAGCTGCCTCAAGCTCATGTCGACCTTCCCTGAGGTCTACTGATGCTTCCCGACCGGTTGCTCGAGTAGTTGAGGTGCTAGGGAAGTCAGCCGACACGGCCGAAGTCTTTCCGAGGCGGCGGCTCGTCGCCGACCATGCACCGGCCATTGTCATGATGAGCTGACACCAGAATCCTGTTCCCCGAGTGAAAGTGGGCAGGGGCGGCCAAGATCGTGAAGTTTGGAGCTCCACAGAAGCTGCTGGCGAGCTCTCCGGCGAGGTCCCCCGGCGGCAGAGAGCGGGCGGCGGGAGGTTGACGAAGGTGGTGGACCCCAGCTGTCAGCGGGAGATATTTCAAATCAGGATCGGGCTGCAGCCGGGATCGGGTGTGCTGGCGCGCAAAGACCCTGTGGGCCACAGTGTGCTGTCGCCTCCACGCCTAACACGTGTCCCCGCGGGCCCCGGCAGGTTTATACTTTTCCCCGATTTTTAGATTTCCTTCAAACTTCAAATCCTTATAACTTTGGCTAGACAGCTCCAAATCGAGTGAACCAAATTTTGTTGGATTCAGCACTCTGAGTGCTTTCCAGCAAATCAAGTTTCACTTCATGATAATCCTTATTTCTCCAGAATTAATTCCTCAAAATTTAAACTGTTTGGAATTTTAACTGGAGAATCGTTTAGAGGAAAATCCTGAAATTTTTCTGGAATGTTCACCAAAATATCCCTGAACTACCCTAAAAATTTCAGATCCATTTGCGATTATTTGATCCACCTAATGGTGTGATTAGTGAAACTCTTCCAGGGAAAATAGAAAATGTTCAGAAACATTTTCAGAATTTTCTCTGAAATTGATTAGCTCATATCTTTAGCTAGGAACATTCAAATTAAGTGAGACCAACTCTATTAGAACCCTCTGAAAATCTAGTTTTCAGAAAGTCATAGATTGTTTCATGAAAATCCTTAGAACACCCTAAAAGCCTTCAGTTAAGGTCAAGTACATAATTAATTATGGAGGGCTCAAATGAGCTTTGCTGCAACTAAAACTTGACCAAGTCTCTGTTTAGGTTGTAACCAAGCCACAGTAAAAGTTTCATAGTCATTGAGTCTGTCTAGTGGGACTTATATGCTTCACAAGTTCAAACTTAATACAAATACATTTAAATTGATAGTGGTACTTCTTCTATCATGTAGTCGCTAAGGTCGAGGAGGAACCCGAAGTCCTAGACTTCGTTACTCCAGAGGAGCAGCTAGCCTACGACCAAGAGCAGCAAGGCAAGCTCCGGTTTGCATTAACCTTTTTACAAAATTTTATTGTTTTGAGCACATACTTGAATACTATTGTTCCTTGCATTAGAGTCTTGTTTGGAAACCCAAGTGGATAGCCACGAAAACCATGGGTTGGGTTTAGGATTTCAAAACCCCGTTAGCTACTGCAATGCTAAGATAGTGTAGGATTCGGTACAAGTCGAGTGGTGGGAACTACTCGCGAGCATAGGCTAGAGGCACTCGACTCGGGTAGAGATAGCACATGATACAAATGGCAAGAAAGATGAGACCGAGCAGAGAGTAAGGGCAGCAGGACTTTGGGGCCTGTGTGCTGTATCTCCGCTTGTGTCGATTGTGGACCGAGCCGTGTGCGGGCCTGTTGAACAAGCTAGAACAGTACCGAAGACCTACCAGCTATATGGGAACCGGGAAACCGATGTAACTCGGGTAGCTGGTTATTGAGGCATTGCCCGTCGTTCAGACGGTAGGTCGAGAGCTCGATGTGTAAATCGGCTGGCGGCACTGAGATGCACGTGCAGAGACCTCTTGCTCGGGACGATGGGACCGGTTCAATATTTGGCTGACGGGTGAAAGGTGGTTGCGTACGGCATCCATGATGGTTGCTGTAGGCAACATCGAGTACGGGCGTACGTGACGGGTTATTCGGGTAACCCTGCAGGTGTAAATCGATTATAATCGCCGTCCCTCACGGTCAGTGAGTACCACTTGTTCACTGTACCATGACGTAGAAAGAACAGGCTAGTTACATGTTAAAATGGTGTTGATTGAAAGATGGACTTGATTGCTAATGATTTGCTGTAGTCTAGAGCTAACTAAAGTTCTTTTTAACTTTGGGCAAAGTACATGAGAGAAATACGTTTCTTGTTTGATTGCGGCTCTCTCATGTGCCTTAGCGTAACATTCTCCACAACCTGCTGCTAAAACTTGAAAGTAAGGTTCTACTAATTAGGCGAGTCCTTGCTAATGATTTTTACCTCATGTAACCCATCACCCCTCATGTAGAAGTTCCATGTTTAGGTGAGACGGGTCAGACTTGCTGAGCCTTCGTGCTCACTGCTTGTGTTTGAAGCTTTTGCAGGGTTCTATGATCAAGGGACTCCCGAAGAAGAGATGGAACCCCAGGAGGGGAACCCCGTCGAGTGGGAGTCGTGCACGCCGCAGAGTTAGTGTGCGTGTGTGCTAGCAAGGACATGTTCAAGGGCTGAACGTGAACTTGATGCGTAGTCTACACACGTAAGTGTAGACTGGACTTATTTTGATGTAAACATGTTCATAAACCACTTTATGTAATATAAACTTTGCTTCCGATTTGTACCTTTGACGTGTGTTATCTGGTGTTGTGCAACGCAGCACCCCTCAGCGTGATCCTGGCTCGACAAGACCGTGGGGTCGTGTCATGACGGTGAACGGCACCCAACCGGGTGGCGTAGGTCCTGCAGGGACTTTGACATGGATTGTCCACGTCTTGTTCCCCTCCTCGCCTTCTTCCTTGGCGAAGTACTGTGGCATCTGGTTGTATCCGAAATATTGAAGCATCTGCCTCAATGCTTCCGGATAGCTGCTGCGGTGAGAACAGTGGGACACCACCCACCCGTTCTCCAACTGTTTATCTGCTGTCATCTGTAAAAATATATTTGAGAAATGTCAAATATTTATTTAAACAGTAAACCATTGATTTATAACATAAGAAATGTCATTGAACCCATAAAACATGGAAATATAGTTCAAATTTAAACAAATTTGACTGCTGATCTGCTGTCTGCATGACAGCCCTGACCAGTTTCCATTTCAACCTGATTTAGGCCATGCTAAAGGCAAAACCAATTCTGGAGCTCAACATCAAAGTTAAAGCTAACTTTAATAGCTTTCCAGAAAGTGTTTGCTTATCCTATGATCTATCCTGGTTCAAAAGTTTCGAGATGTCAAATTTAACAGAATTTCTGGGGAAAAGTGGACGGTACCTCCCTGCTTTAGGTACTGATTTGATCCAAGAATTCCAGTTAATTCTGCTCCCAATATGATAAAACTTTCTGTTACAAAGTTGTAACCCATCTCATAAACTTTCCAGAACTACCTCATTTTCTATTTTTGAATTTTTATGCAAGAAGTTATGCTCCATTTATAGAGAGTTTACAGAGAGTCTTTGCTCTGCCCTGTTTTCTGGACAGTTTCAACTCTACTGCATTTTTCGATTGGTTAAGGGATGAAACACCTCTGGACTTCCATAGAAAAGTTGTAAAACTCTTCCAAAGATTTCCAGAAATGTATCATATGCCCCCAAACTCGAAAGAACTCAACCTATTACCTCTGATTAACTTAAGCCTTGATTCAGCTGAAAACAGAGTGCTCTGTCCTTAACAACCAATAAGTTGAAAAGTTGGTAACTTTGAATCTCCTGATTAAGGGAAGAGGTTACAGCAAAGTCTTAATGCTCCAGGTTAAAACTTTCAAGTTTTACAATGAATATGTTCATTTAGTGGGGTGTGACGTCGATGCGTCACCAGATCATGTCGGTACTACGTCCTCACAAAGAAAAACCTATACCGGACTTAGCCGGCTTCGTTAATTCAGTGGCACTAAACGTCACTCACACACGGATGCTACACGTCTACCGTTTCGTGTTTATACTACCTGCAGAAACTCAAACAATCATCAGACTCGGCTGCACACCGAGCCCGGTATCCATAGAGTTCGTACACCCGGCCGTCATCACTCGCCCGGATGTTCTCAAGCCAAACACGCCTTGAGTTACGTGTTCACATTTCAGAACACGTGACGGGGTCTCCCAAATTGCACCACGCACGCCAGGGACAGACGTTTCTCAAATACCCCAAACGACATGAAGAGTCGTAGAGGATATCAAAGCGGGTCGGGTTACCTGCCACCCGTAGGGCTCCACCCTTCAGCTTGTGCGCACTGGTGGACAGCGCTTACGTGCACCCCCCAAGATATAAACGTCCCGAGATACATGATTTTCCGACATAGACAAATAGGTTAGTATGCCACCTTCTATACACTAATAACATCCTTATATGGGCTACTAACTCGTTCCTCACTGGATTTTTGAAAAAGATGACCTTTATAGTGCGTTAAGCCTCAAGCGTGCTCTGATACCAGCGCTGACACGACCCCACGGTCTTGTCAAGCCAGGATCACACTGAGGGGTGCTGCGTTGCACAGAGCCGGATAACACACATCAAAGGTACAAAATGGAAGCAAAAATTTTATTACATAAAGTGGTTTATGAACATTTTTACATCAAAATAGGTCCAGTCTACACTCACGGGCGTAGACTACGCATCAAGTCCACGTCCAGCCCATGAACGTGTCCTTGCTAGCACGCACACACACTAACACGGCGGCGTGCACGACTCCCACTCGACGGGGTTACCCTCCTGGGGTTACGTCTCCTCTTCGGGAGTCCCTTCCTCATAGAACCCTGCAAAAGCTTCAAACACAAGCAGTGAGCATGAAGGCTCAGCAAGACTGACCCGTCTCTCCTAAACATGGAACTTCTACATGAGGGGTGATGGGTACATGAGATAAAAACAGTTGCAAAGGACTCGCCTAATTAGTGGAACCTTACTTTCAAGTTTTAGCAGCAGGTTGTGGAGAACCTTACGCTAAGGCACATGAGAGAGCCGCAATCAAACAAGAAACACATTTCTCTCATGTACTTTGCCCAAAGTTGAAAGGAACTTTAATTCGCTCTGAACTACAGCAATCATTAACAATCAAGTCCATCTTTCAATCAGCAACATTTTAACATGTAACTAGCCTGTTCTTTCTATGTCACGGTACAGTGAACAAGTGGTACTCACTGACCACGAGGGATGGCGATTATAATCGATTTACACCTGCAGGGTTACCCGAATAACCCGTCACGTACGCCCGTACTCGATGTTGCCTACAGCAACCATCACGGACGCCGTACTCAACCACTTTTCACCCGTCAGCCAAATATTGAACCGGTCCCATCATCCCGAGCAAGAGGTCTCTGCAGGCGCATCTCAGTGCCGCCAGCTGATTTACACCTCAAGCTCTCAACCTATCCTCTGAACGACGGGCAATGCCTCAATACCCAGCTACCCGAGTTACATCGGTTCCCCGGTTCCCATATAGCCGGTAGGTCTTCGGTACTGTTCTAGCTTGTTCAACAGGCCCGCACACGGCTCGGTCCTCAATCGACACAAACGGAGCTATGGCACGCAGGCCCCAAAGTCCTGCTGCCCTTACTCTCTGCTCGGTCTCATCATTCTTGCCATGTGTATCATGTGCTATTTCTACCCAAGTCGAGTGCCTCTAGCTTATGCTCGCGAGTAGTTCCAACTACTCGACTTGTACCGAATCCTACACTATCTTAGCATTGCAGTAGCTAACGGGGTTCGCAATCCTAACCCAACCCATGGTTTTTCTTGGATATGCAATTGGGTTTCCAAACAAAACTCTAATGCAAGGAATCATAATACTCAAGTAAGTGCTCAAAATAATAAAAATTTGTAAAAGGTTAATGCAAACCGGAGCTTGCCTTGCTGCTCTTGGTCGTAGGCTAGCTGCTCCTCCGGAGCCATGAAGTCTAGGACTTCGGGTTCCTCCTCGACCTTAGCGACTACATGATATACAAGTATATGTATTAATTTAAATGCATTTGATTGAATTTAAACTTGTGAAGTCTATAACTCTTACTAGACACACCCAATGACTGTGAAACTTTTACTGTGGCTTGGTTACAACCTAAACAGAGACTTGGTCAAGTTTTAGTTGCAGCAAAGCTCATTTGGTCCCACCACAATTAATTATGTACTTGACCTTAATTGAAGGCTTTTAGGGTGTTCTAAGGATTTTAATGAAACAAACTATGACTTTATGAAAACTATATTTTCAGAGGGTTCTAATGGAGTTGGTCTCACTTAATTTGAAGGTTCCTAGCTAAAGATATGAGCTAAACAATTTCAGAGAAAATTCTGAAAATGTTTCTGAGCATTTTCTATTTTCTCTGGAACAGTTTCACTAATCACACAATTAGGTCAATCAAATGAGCTCAAATGGATCTGAAATTGTTATGGTAGTTCAGGGATATTTTGGTGAACATCACAGCAAAATTTCAGAATTTTCCTCCAAAGGATTCTCCAGTTAAAATTCCAAACAGTTTAAAATTTGAGGAATTAATTCTGGAGAATTAAGGATTTTCATGAAGTGAAACTTGATTTTATGGAAAGTTCTCAGAGAGCTGAATCCAACAAAATTTGGTTCATTCGATTTGGAGCTTCCTAGCCAAAGTTATGAGGATTTGAAGTTTGAATGAAATCTGAAAATCGGGGAAAAGTTTAAATCTGCCGGGGGCCCACGGGGACACGTGTTAGGCGTGGAGGCGTCAGCACACTGAGGCCTACAGAGTTTTTGCGTACAAGCACATCAGATCCCAGCCGCAGCCCGATCCCGATTTAAAATATCCGCCGCTGACAGATGGGGTCCACCCCCTTCGTCTATCTCCCTCCGCCCGTGCTCTACCGCCGGGGTACCTCACCGGAGAAGTCACCGGCAGCCTCTGTGGAGCTCCAAGCTTCATGATTCCGGCCGCCCCTGCCTACTTTTTCTCGGATAACACGATTCCGGGCTCAGCTCATCATTACAACGACCGGCACATGGTCGGCGACGAGCGGCGGCTTCGGAAAGACTTCGGCCGTGTCGGCCAACTTCCCCAGCACCCCAACTGACCGAGCAAACGGCCGGAAAGCATCAGTGGTACCTCAGGAACCTCGGCATGGGCTCAAGGCAGCTCGGGAGAGGTCCAAAGTAGTCCCTCACCGTGCGCCCAATGCCTTCCGCATGCTCCGCCGTCGGTAAACTTCGAAATACGCCGGTTACAGAGGTTCTCAGGCCAAAGGTTGTGAAGGCAACTTGTGCGCTACCGTGTCTAGTTTGTGTGGGAGCGTATTGAGGCCCCCTAATCCTTTCTAGAGTATGAATTCGACAGAACCGCACCCGAAGGTCGGTCTGTACCCAGAAAGGGGAAAACTTGACATTTGCCACCGGTGAGCAAGCACTCGGGCTGTGGCTCGGGGGTGAGCAGCACCGGTCACCAGCGCATCCAAGGGTGCCTTGGCTCGGGCGTGACAACCTCCCGGTTGGGCTGTCCACGGGAGCCCGAAGTGCGGCGGTTTTAGGTCACCGAATTGAACTCTTGGTATAGCCGAGATCGACAGGTTTCAGCTGAATTCTAGCAACGGGGAAGAACGAGGAGGGTTCCTAGTACCTTGCCGTAGCTCTGAAGGAGACGGGGAGGCTGTGATCGGAGCTTTCCCATCGGTTATGAGCGGCGGAAGAAAGTTTCCCGGCGCTGTGTTCTTGCGGGGAGAAAATGGCGAGGGCTTCGGCCGAGGAGGGGGAAGAACGCCTTAAGAAGGCTCTGAACCGACTCGTGCCCGCGCGTGGCCAAGCAGCTGCTGGCGCGGCGGCCTCCCTCGGTGGCGATCGCAGCTGCAGCTCGGGGACCCGAGTGAGAAAGTCTCAGTCGGTTGAATCATCCCAGTGGCTGACATGTGGGTCCCATTTCCATTTTTAACCTCTGAGATTAACTCCTATTCACTGTTGTAAACAGTAGTTCCCACAAAGCCCCTGGTGTTTTGAATTTTCTACCCTTGAACCATTTGAATTGGTTAGCATTAAAATTGGGTTTGGTTTGAATGAATTTCAGCACATGTTCAGTTTGAAACTCAAATAAAGTTTGAATTTGCCCCCCTTAGCTCATGCCAAGATCAACTCCAAATGGAGTGAAAATTGGTGTGTGAGCTCACAAAAATGTGCTGAGTAAGAATATGCCTCCCACTTTTGAATTTATGGGATCAAAACAGTTTGAATTTGAATTTGAGTTCAAACTGCCCTCTTTCTAGCCATACCCAAAATGACCTCAAAAAGGTTTTGAATTTGGGTGAAACTTGACATGGACATTCCTAGCACTATGTAGGAGTTTTCATATGCCCAGCCCCTGTATATGACATGTGGGAAATACCACTTTTGCAATATGTGAGTTTATTCTCTAATGAGCATGTTGATGGTGGTTACTTGCTCTTCAAATATGTTCATCCACTGTCTTCAAATGAGGTGTGTGTGTGGTGATGAACACTTTAAATATGTGTCCAAAAACTGAGGCCCTTACACAACGCGGAAACGTCCCACACTCACACTAAGCACACAAATACAAGCAATCATCACAAAAGTTCACACCACTCCTATTCAAGCTTATTCAATGGGAGTCCTAAACTTAATCATGTGAACCGGTGCTGTTCCGCCGTATGACGGGTGATCTATTGGACACCTCAATGGGGTTAAGTGCACTCCCATGTGGTGGTGAATGTGTCACGCTCCTGGTCATAGGGACCTATAATGGGACATGAGAAACTTCAGAGAAGGAAGAAATAACTCCACAACTTCCGGAGCTATGGAGCAAGAAAGCAAAGGTGTGGCTGTAAAAAAGAAAAGACAAGGAGGGGCTGGAAATAACACCTTGCGGTGCAAGAAAAAGTGCAGCAGCAAGCAAATTTTCGAAGGTGAAAGTTTAGAGGGTGTGCCTGTGTGTTTTTAGAGTGTCCACTTTACCTAGTCTTGCACCCTACGGTCAATGTGGTTCTGATGCCAAATCTATGCATTCTACCTTGGCTTGCATTCTACGGTCAACGTGGCTCTAGTGCCACTCCGTGACTAGGCCTGCGTCCTACGGTCAACGTGGCTCTGATACCAATCTGTGGTGCCCGGTCCCGTGAAAACGGAACCCAGCTGATTCATATGTGTGCCCAGGATGTTCATCACACATACACATGTAATCCACAAACTGAATTCAGAATATAACCACAAATAATGGGGTTTAAGTATTTTATTACATCAATCTCTATCTTATTCTTGCAGCGGAAGTCTCTAACTTATTCTAGCAGCGGAAGTCTCTAAACGATAGCGGAAGCAACTAAACAGCAGTGGGCTTCATCTCCATCTCCACAGGCAAGTTGACGGTAGATCGCACGCCTAGTACTCCACATGATCTTCGAAGTACTCCTCTCCTGTTACTGATGTTTGTATGATAATGCAAGTGTGAGTACATGTCGTACTCAGCAAGTGCGGGAAAAGTATGACATGTAGCTTACAACAAGGTAGGCATAAAAAGGCTCATTGCAGAAAGCAAAGTTTATTTCCCAAACATGATAAAACAGCAGCTATCTTTAAGTGAATTTAATCCCAACATATATCCAATTAAAACAGCAACATACATCCATCATGATTCACCACTTATCATGTCTCAACAAGCCATTTATCTTTCTCAACTTCATCTCATGTTCATAATAACCATCTCATATGTATATCCATCTCATGAACCAAACTCATTATCATGACTCAACAGTCCTGAAACCATTCCCAATACTAGGACTCAACAATCCCGAAACCAATCCCAAAGATCATACCATAACCATACCAATAACCAAAACAATAACCATCCCAATAACCATCCCATCTAATCATGTGAGTGGGCCAGGCGCTTGTTACCGTAAGCATGGCTATCATGATAGTTTTACACTCTGTAGAGGTGGCACCACTTCACCCACAATTTTGTGATTTCGTCACCCGTCGGCGACTGCAGAACCTCCATTATACCATTACACAACCGTCGGTGTATGGCCAAGAGATCACAAAATAACCTTTACAAAAGGGCTAATAGATGTATGTACTCACTAAGGTTTCACCAGCAGGCTCGAATCACCATTCTCCCACCTACGGGCCCCCTCTTGTGCCATGCGGTTCCCACGGCAGTCCTATCTTGACTCCAATTACCCGCGCCTTCGACGGTCCATAACAATCTAGCAACTTACCTAATTAGTCAACTAAGCCGCACCCATATTTGGCTATGCGGTGGTGGCACTGTTTTCCTGGCATGTGCTGGCATGAACCGGTCCTTACATCTACGGCAAGTAAACCACCATCTCATTCTACCACATCCACGAACTAAGCTTGCCTAGATCTCCCCTGATTCATGTTCATTATCAACATCAAGTTCTTATTATCATTATTCATATGAGTGCAGTAGCTAGACACGTTCTATCTCGCTTCCCATATCCCGTAGATTAGCGAAGCAAAAAGGAAAAATGACCATACCTGACTCATTAACTTCCCCGGCGACAATGGTGATGATCAAAACTAGTAAACTCCTACAAAAGGGTTTCCCATCAAGTTGACTCAAGCATACACAGCTTTCGTAAAACAAAACAGTTTTCAAAACATGGGATCAATATGGTCAAGGGGCACTTGCCTTGTTTCTGTGGCTTTTGTTGCTCAGGTGTCTCGAAGTCTTGGTGCTGTAGTCCTTCGTAGATAGCTGTCTGAGCTTGTCCTTCTACTTACGACCACACACATACAAAATTTATAGCAATCAAACATCATGCACAAACTTTACTCAAGATGCAATGGTGCATATGCATGTTAATCCTATGGTGCTGTCAGTTTGTACGTGTTTTTACATGTTTGCATGGGGTTTTACGATGAACAAGAGTGTAAGGATAAAATGTGGACGTGGTTATGATCTTGTCTCAAGATCTAGATCAAACCGATCAACACGTGATCTGTCCATATGAAAAATCTTCTGTTCGAAGGGATCGAAGAAACAGATGCGAAGAAAACCGCGATGATATCGTAAGGTGGTAACGAAGACCTACCTCACTTCTCCTGGGTGTCGGGGCCTTCCTCCTAGCAAGACAGATCGTCGGCTCTCTTCCAGCGACGGCGAGCGTGTCGGGGCTCGTCAGCGGTCTCAACGGTGGCTGAATTCCGGCGAAGGGGGTTAATTCAGCGAGTTAGGGGCTAGGGTCTCTAGGTGGTCGGCTTGGAGAAGGTGTTACGGCCAAGGGGGTGTTTCGGGTTCTATTTATAAGAGGGTGTGAAAGAGTCCTACTCCGTTTGAAATTCAAATACGAGTCCTATTCAATGTGTTTTGGATCTTAACAACTTATCCCCAATTGATTTGGGTGTGGTAGCAGCGTGGAAGAAATCATGTCGGTTTCCTCAGTACCGGGTACTCATGCACAGAGGAAAAACTGCTTAAGGACCTCGTCCTTCCGCAAGGATGAGCTCCGGAGGCTCCACGCGTCCAGCGGGGGCCTGGCCTCCCTTTTCCTCAGAGACACGCTCCAGGTGCGCCACGTGTCTGGCAGGCGGGACCTCCCTCTCCCTCAGACGCGAGCTCTGCGTGCACCACGTATCTGGCAGGCAGGACCTCCCTCTCCTCAGAGACAAGCTCAGCGTGCACCACGTGTCAGTGTCGGACCTCCCCTCTCCTCAGACGCGAGCTCCGAGAGTGCCACGTGTTAGTACCGGACCTCTCTTCTCGGAGGTGAGCTCCGAGAGTGCCACGTGTCCAGCAGCATCGGACTTCTTTTCTCCTCAGGGACGAGCTCCGAGGTCGACACATGCCCAACAGCATCGGACCTCCTTTTTACTTAGAGATGAGCTCCGGGGTCGACATGTGTCAAGCAATGTTTTCTCCTCGGAGGTGAGCTCCGAGGATGACACGTGTCCATCGAAACCGGATCTTACTCCCTCCGTAGGGGTGAGCTCCGAGAGCGACACGTGTCCAATAGTGTCAGACCACTCGGAGGTGAGCTCCGAGGGTGACACGTGTCTAGCGGGGCCGGACCTCTCAGAGGTGTGTTCCGAGGGTGACATGTGTCCCGCGGGGTCGGGCCTCGCTTCTCCGCAGAGGCTAGCTCTGGAGGCGACACGTGTCCCACGGGGACGGACCTCGCCCTTTCCTCAGAGGCTACCTCCGAGCCTGACACGTAGCCAGCAATGCCGGACCTCACCCCTTCCGCAGGGATGAGCTCCGAAGGCACCACGTGGCCAGCGGGCCGCGGGAAGTGTCTACAGCGCTCCTCGGCGAACTGGAATTGGATTTTTTCCACTATCTTTCTTATTCTTTCTCCCGTTCTACTTATTTTAAAATGTTTTCTCTATATGAAATATGTGCAAGCATGAATGCGAAATTGAGGGTGTTACACCTCTCGAGAGAACTAGCCCCTCCAAAAAAGAACCTCCACGAGCTGCTCCTTAAGCAGGACCGGGGGAAGTGTCGACGGAACACTTCGACATTTGGCGCGCCAGGTAGGGGGCTTTTCTCTCTCGAGACAGGTCCGCGCCAACGAAGATGACCAAGCTTCCTTCACCGGCTGGCTCTTCGCGCCCTCGTTCCCGGCGCATGATGACCAGTGAGGATCATGTCTCGACATGCTCAGGGAGGAGTGTGTCGGGACAGGTTGGGAGCCCGCGTCGGACTCCAACAACGCGGACTCCTACAACCTCAAGATCTGCTGCGGTGCAGAGTGCTACTCAAGCAAGTGCACTAGCCGCCGTATGAGCGCTCCTGCAGAATCCACCTGCTGTGGACACTCCCCAGGGGGCCGCTCAGCAGTGGATCCGCGACGTCAACCACCTCGTCGCTGCTGCCGTCAACCCTCCGCTGCAACAGGGATGACGCCCCGGTCAACCAGATGTGTCGCTGTCACGCACACCAACGGTTGACATGCAGACGGCAGACTCCCGCTCTACCAGTCTCTCAACGGCGTACCTGCAGTCAGAGCAGTAGCGACGTCACTTGGAGGAAGATGCTCACGTGACCATCGAGCGACGGCGGGAAAGGCGTCACAACCACGAGTCGACTATAGCATGTCAACTGCCTCGACTCAGCCTGGGCCTCAGACGTTCGCCATGCGACTTCTGCCCCAGGCGTACGCCACGCAGCATATGCAGAAGCCATATGCCTTGCAGTCGGCGCCCCCTGTATATGGTGCGCCATTGCCCATGCCGGGGTACACCGTGCCAGCAGCGGACCAAGGGTTCGTGGCACCAGGATGTGCAGCAGCAGGGACGGGGTGTGCGGCCCTGGCACCACACCTCCGCTTCGCAGTATGGCCACGCAAATTCCGGCCACATCTGTCGGAGAAGTAGGACGGAAGCGTCAACCCTGCAGAGTTCCTGCAGATCTACTGTACTGCCATCCTCATGGCAGGAGGGGATGAGGCCATCATGGCCAACTACTTCCCCGTCGTCTTGACTGGCCTAGCACGGTCATGGCTCATGAACCTGCCCCAGGGTTCCATACTTCCTGGGGGGAGCTATGCCGACAGTTCATGGCGAACTTCGGCACCTCCTACACGCATCCCGGCACGGAGCTGGACCTCCATGCTGTGCGACAGCAAACGGGAGAATCACTGCGCTCCTTCATCCAGCGATTCTCCCAGGTGCGGAACACCATCCCCCACATCCAGAATGCATCAGTTGTGGTTGCATTCCGACAGGGTGTTAGGGACAAGAAGATGCTCGAGAAGTTGGCCACCAGGGAGGTGCGAGACGTCTCGGAGCTCTTCAGTCTAGCGGACAAGTGCGCCAGAGCAGCAGAAGGGCGTAACTGGCACTCACAGCCAGCCTCCGAAGCAGTAGGGCAGCCCGGAGCTAGTGCTGCGCCCCAAGGGAGCAGCAAGAAGAACAAGAAGAAAGGCGGTGGCAAGGTCAAGCCGCCGGCCGAAGCTCCCGTTGCTGCAGCTGCAGCACCCGGCGGAGCTCCGGGGCTGCACCCAGACAAGAGACCACAGCAGTCACCAGACGGTGGTGACCGTGGTGAGCCGTGCCCGGTACACAACACCAGGGGCCACACTGCTGGTGAGTGCTGGGAGATCAAGAAGCTCACGCAGCGCTTCCTCGAGGGGAAGCAACCGCGCACAGATGGTTCTCCCTTACGCCAGAGGGAGGGCAAGCAGAAGGTCGACCCTCGGGACAATGGCGACCAAGAAATGGAGTACCAGGAACCTCAGCGCACCATGAAGATGGTCCACAACTGTGGGGACTCCAGCTCCGGTGAAGATGAGCACCAGAAGGCGCTCCATGTCATCTATGGAGGGTCCTCGGACACCTCGTCCCGGAACGCAGTCAAGACCCTGCGCCGAGCAGTGGCGTCGGTGGCTCCTACCCCATGTGCAGCACCGCACCTCAAGTGGGTAGGGACCTCCATCAGCTTCGACGACTCTGACTGCCCCAAGAACATGTTTGGGGCTGGACAGCTACCTCTCTTGGTAGCCCCAACCATAGCCAATGTCAAGATGTACCATGTACTGGTGGATAGCGGGGCCGGCCTCAACCTCATTAGCAGTGCAGCTTTCCAGAAGCTGCAGATTCCCATGGACAAGCTCACCCCGTCGAGCCCATTCTCAGGGGTAGGGCCAGGGCGGGTCGTGCCATACGGGAACATAAGTCTCGCGGTGACCTTCGGAGCTCCGGACAACTACCGGACAGAATATGTTCTGTTCGACGTCGTGGAGGTCGACCTCCCCTTCAACGCCATCATCAGCAGACCGACCGTGTATCGGTTTATGGCGGTAGCCCACTATGGCTACCTGGTCCTGAATATGCCTACACCGACCGGTGTCCTCAGGATCCGTGGAGACCGCACCGCCACAGTGTCAGCCTTGGAGAAGCTCCAAGCACTTGCGGCAGCCCGAGCACCAGCCCCTGGCGGTGCAGAACTGGGCTGGGTCCACCCGAGTGCACGCCATCGTGCCTCGACCTATGCACCCCGAGTGCAACCCTCCGACGAAGGCGACGTTCCCCTGAAGGCCGTCCAAGTTGGCTCCGAGGCTGCGCAGACCACCCACATAGCCGGGGGCCTAGACAGCAAATAGGAATGCGCGCTCATCACCTTCCTCCGGGACAACGTCAACGTGTTTGCATGGCAACCGTCACAGATGCCCGGGATCCCTAGGGAGGTGATTGAGCACCATCTGAAGATCTACCCCGATGCTCGGCCGATCCAGCAGAAGCAACGGAAGCAGTCCATAGAGCGGCAGAACATCATTCGTGAAGAAATAAAGAAGCTGCTCAATGCTAGCTTCATACGGGAGGTCCACCACCCACGGTGGTTGGCAAATCCTGTTGTCGTCCAAAAGGCCGGCGGGAAGCTCCGGATGTGCATCGACTACACTAGTCTCAATAAGGCATGGCCAAAAGATCCATTCCCTCTCCCTAGGATAGATCAAATTGTAGACTCAACATCAGGCTGTGTTATGTTATGCTTCCTAGACGCCTACTCAGGCTTCCACCAAATACCAATGTCGAGAGAAGATGAGGAACACACTGCTTTCATAACAGTAGGTGGCCTGTATTGTTGTGTCTCCATGCCTAATGGTTTGAAAAATGCTCTTCCTACCTTTGTACGTGCTATGCATAAAACATTTGGAGAGCTAATCCGAGACTTAGTAGAAGTGTATGTCGATGACATCGTTGTCAAAGTCAGAGAGCGCATATCCTTGTTAGATAACCAAGCTCTAGTCTTTGACAAATTGCACTCCACGCACACCAAGCTAAACCCGGACAAAGGTGTGTTTGGTGTCTCCTCTTGAAAGCTCCTTGGATTCCTGGTCTCACACCGAGGGATCGAGGCCAACCCAGAGAAGATCAAGGCCATCGAGATGATGCGGCCCCCGGCTCGCATCAAGGACATCCAGAAGCTCACGGGATGTCTAGCTGCGCTCAGTCAGTTTATACCTAGACTAGCTGAGCGGGCTCTTCCCTTCTTCAAGCTCCTGCGCAAAGCCGGTCCATTTGTTTGGACCAAAGAAACAGAAGAAGCATTCCGGGGGTTGAAGCAGCACCTATCGATGCTGCACATCATGGTTGCCCCTGAACCCGGTGAGCATTTACTGCTCTACATCGCGGCGATGACAGAAGTGGGGAGCATGGTCCTACTCGCAGAGCGGCCGGACCCCTCGCCACTACAACCTGCCCCTGCTGCAGAAGTCAAGCACCAAGGCTGTCCGGACCCCATGGGGGGGCCGACAGCTAGGAGATCTCTGAGGCCCAGGCCTCGGAGACCACAGTTGACCTCCCGGAGGTCCAAGACGACCGAGAAGTCTCCGGGTCCCAGCCCCCGGAGGCTGCCCCGGACCTAGAGGACAGGAGGTCCCAGGGTCCGGTGCCAATGGAGGAAGATGTCCCGGATCCCTTAGGGAGGGTCCGGACCGTCCAAAGGCCCATCTACTACATCAGTGAAGTCTTCCACGATGCCAAAACCAGGTACCTGGAGGTACATAAACTGTTGTATGCAGTGCTCGTGGCATCCAGGAAGCTCCGGCACTACTTCCAAGGCCACAGGATCTCGGTGGTCACCTCCTACCCGCTGAGGACCATCCTCCACAGCCCTAACGCGACTGGCAACATCGCCAAGTGGGCAGCGGAGCTGGCGGAGTTCGAGCTGGACTTCCTACCACATCATGCAGTCAAGAGCCAGGCACTAGCTGACTTCGTGACCGAGTGGACGCCATCACCAAGCAACCCAAGGGGCCCTGAAGGTGGAGAACCGGAGCCCCGGGCACCGGTCTTCACCGAGCCTCACTGGACGCTCTACTTCGATGGCTCCTCACGGAAGCAGGGGGCCGGAGCCGGCGTACTGCTCCTCACGCCGACGGGGGAGCAGTTCAAGTACATGGTGCGCCTCAACTTCAAGGCAACCAACAACATGGCCGAGTATGAAGCTCTTATATTCGGCCTGAAGACGGCGCTGTCTCTCAGCGTTCGCCAGTTGTTCGTCAAGGGCGACTCCCAGCTAATCATCAAGCAAGTCAAGGGTGAATGCTCCTGCAACGACCCACAATTTGCTTCCTATCTGCTCTACGTGCAGATGCTGGAGAAGGACTTTGAAGCCTTGTACCTGTGCCATGTACCACACGCTTACAACATCGTCGCTGACGACCTGTCAACGAAGGCCTCCACCGGACCCCCGGTGCCCGAAGGAGCCTTCGAAAGGACGTTGCCGCGACCCACAGCCCGGCCTGCCGAACCGGGCGAAAGGGGCGAGACCAGCACCTCGAAGTTGGCGTTCCCGGCGGCCCTGCAGCCATGGTGCCCGCCAAGGATCATATCCGTCACTGGGGATTCCGTGCTACCCAGCGCCCATGAACCTCAAGTAAGCCCTGATGCATGGATCACGGAGGTCCGGGACTACTTGAAAGACAACATCCTTCCTGATGAACATGCATCCGCTGAACGGATTGTGCGGATGGCTAAGAGATACACGCTGGTAGAAGGGGATCTCTACCGGCGTGGCGCCAACGGCATCCTATTGCGGTGCATAACCCAGGAGGAAGGCTGCGACTTGCTCGTAGATATCCACGGAGGCGAGTGCGGGAACCACGCATCTTCCCGCACGCTGGTCGGTAAATCCTTCTGGCATGGCTTCTACTTGTTGGCAGCCCTCCAGGACGCCGTCAAGCTGGTTAAGAGATGCAAGGCGTTCCAGTTCCATGCCAAGCAGATCCACACACCGGCGCAGACGCTGCAGATGATCCCACCCTCGTGGCCATTCGTGGTATGAGGGTTGGACATCCTGGGGCCCTTCCCCAGAGCCGTCGGGGGATACCGGTTCCTCTATGGAAAGGCCTCAGTTTTTGACAAATGTTTAAAGTGTTCATCACCACACACACACCTCATTTGAAGGAAGTTGATGAACACATTTGAAGAGCGAGTAACCATTATCAACATGATCATTAGAGAACAAACTCACACAATGCAAAAGTGGCATTTCCCACATCCATCATCTAGGGGCTGGACATATGAAAAACTCCTACACCTTGCTAGTAATGTCCATGCCATATTTCACCCAAATTCAAAACCTTTTTGAGGTCCTTTTGGGTATAGCTATAAAGAGGGTAGTTTGAACTCAAATTCAAACTGTTTTTATCCCATGAATTCAAAAGTGGGAGGCATATTCTTACTCAACACATTTTTGTGAGCTCACACACCAATTTTCACTCCATTTGGAGTTGATTTTGACATGAGCTAAGTGTGGCGGACAGGGATCCGCCCATCCAGGATCGCAGAGGGTGGTGCCGCACGATGCGACACCCGACAGCACACGTCATAAGAACACAATATATTACATGGGAAAAACAAACTGAACTGTACAAAAAGGTACAACTTCAGTTACAAACTAGTATTTATTTTACACAGCGGAAGTCTACTCTGTACAACTCACGCCCGCCTATCTAGCAAAAGTCGGTTGCCCAGCCCTAGGGCAACCAACACTGGCTGCACTCCTCAGCTCAGCGCGGCGTGTATGGCTCCCACTCAGCCGTGGTCCCCGACGGAGGGTAACCCTCGCCGGTGGACTCGTACTCCGAGTCCGTGGGTGGCTCCTCACCTGAAAAACACTTAAGCAGCAACCGTGAGCATGAGGGCTCAACAAGACTTAACCGACTTACCTAGGCATGAAACTCTACATGAGGTGTACAATGACATAGGATAGCAATGTTGCAGCAAATGGACACGCCTACAAGTTCATCCTTAGTTCATCTTTTAGCAACAAGTTAACAGTTCATGAAGCTGAAATTTAGTAAGCAATATTTGGTGGCACACATGTAGCAATACAATTATCTCATGACAGCAATATTGAATCACTGCATTCCATAAATTATCTACGTTACGATGAAGTGAACAAGCGGTACTTGTCATCGCGAGGGACGGTGAATCGACTCAATATACACCTGCAGGGAAACCCAAAGAGCACGTCACGTACGCCCACCCGTGGAGCTGCACAGCACGCTCACTCGATGTCGTACGGGACAACCTTTCACCCAACAGCCCAAACGTCAAACCGGTCGCACTGAAACGAGCAGGAGGTTCCCAACACGGAGCATCTCTCTATGCCCGTTGACAGAGTTCCACCTTGCTGCCCTCAGCCTACACATATAAATTGGTGCGTTATGCCTCGACGCCCGGAGGTTTAGGCTACATCGGTTTATCGGGGCCCATATATCCGATATGCCTTCGGTACGTTCAATACTTGTTCAGCAGGGCCGCACACAGATCGGTCCTCAATCGACACGGACAGGGCTGCGCACATAAGACTTCCTCTTGCTGCGCCCTAGCCCCTGTCTAGTATCATTTTCATTACTAAGGTGATCTCACATCACTCAACCGAACCCGTGTGTCCCAAGCCTATCTCGCGAGTAGATTCCAACTACTCGTCTTGTACCAAAGTACTATGAAACATTAAGCATAGCCTGTCTACTCGAGGTCTTAGACACTACCCTCATTCTTATGGAAAGTTTCTAGTCATGCAAGTGGGGTTCCGTCCATCCTATACCTAATGCACATTCACACTTCATATGACACATGTAAACAAAGTAAAACTTATAAAAAGGTTAATGCAAACCGGGGCTTGCCTTGTTGCTGCTGGTCAGTAGTTTGCTCTTCTTCCGGAAGGAGGAAGTCTAGCACTTCCGGAGTCTCTTCTTCGGTGACTACACGTTTAATGAAATACGACATGTAAATTTAAATGCAATTTGTAAACTTGAATACTTAACTACTAATAACTTTAGCTAGCCCTCCCCTTTGGTTCTAAAATTTTTATTGTTGCTTGGTAGGGTCCTAACCAGAGTCTTGACCAAGTTTCATTTGAAACAAAGTTCATCTGAACCTTGTACAAATAAAAGCCCATTTGGTCAATATTTGAGCCTCTAAATAATTCCAGGGGTTTTCATGGCTCCAACAATTACTTTCTGGAAACTAGACTTTATGGTTCTAATGGAATTGGTTTCATGTCATTTGAAGGACTCTACTGAAAGTTATGTCCTAATTAAGATTGGAGAAAATCTGAAAAATGTTTCTGTACATTTTTCTATTTTCTCAGGGCAGTTCTATTAATCACCCCATTAGGATAAATAAATTAACTTTGATGAGTCTGAAAATTTTACTGGGATTCAGGGATTTTCCAATGAACCTCTCAGCCAAATTTCAGAATTTTTCGTAAAGTAGTTCTCCAGATAAAATTCCCAACAGTTTAAAGTTTAGGGATTTAATTCTGGAAACTATTCACTTTCATGAGCTGAATTTGTTGTTGCTGGAAAGTACTCAGAATTCTGAGTTCAGAAAAATTTGGGTCATCGAATTTGGAGTTTCCTAGCCAAAGTTCTATTAATTTGAAGTTTGAACTAAAACTGGAAATTCCCAAAAATGTTTAAATCCTGCGGTTGGGGCCCACTCCTTGAGCCGGCCCACTCAGAATGCGGCCGCACCGCGGCCCACGGGGTTTTACCCGCCCTGCCGCACCGAATCCCGGCCGCAAACCGATCCCCGCGCGAGATCAGAGGCTGACCGGTGGACCCGGCCCCCCTCGTCTACCTCGCTCTCTCCAGCAGCTCCCGCGGCGGCGCTTCGCCGGAGCGCTCGCCGCCGGGCGTTTCACAGCCCGACCTTCGACGAAACTTGCCGCCTGTGCCTAACTCGACTCGGAGAACATGCTGGTGCCCTCACCGGAGCTCGGCAATGGCCGGAACTATGCCCGCGACGGTGACAGAGCTTCCCTCTACTCCGGCGACGTCGCCCGGGCTACTCCGGGCCTTATTTCTCAAGCGGTTTGCTCCTACAGCTCCACCGTGGCATGCTGCACACGAATATGAGCTCGGTTGGCCATGGAAATGGCCGGAACTAGGACCTCACCGTCGACCTAGGCCCGATATCGGCTGTTGCTCGAAAAACTCGGATATCAGCACAAAGACTCGACGGTTTTCGATGGTTTTGGATCCTAGATGGCCATGGGGACATGTAGAAAACGTGCTTGGCTGGGTTTACACAGTGCAGGACCGATCATCGCAAATTTCAGATTGTCTGCTCACTCGTTTTTGTCGAACACCGAGGACTCGACGGGGAAATACTCCCCCTACAGAGCATGGAAAAGGGTAGGGTCTTCACCGTGAGTTCGAGCAGTCCCTGGCACGTATCTTTGCTGTTGAGCTCCGGTCGCGAGGTTGCCTGGATCAACGGCGCGACGAGGAGTCGAGGGGAGCGGCTGGTGCCGTTTTTCGTTTCGGGTGAGAGCGGGCAGAGCGGAGGAGATGAGGCCGGCTCACGTGGCTGGGGACTTTAACCGCGTCGTGCGCGCGTACGCTCGGTCGCCGAGCAGGAGGTGGCGAGGTGAGGCGGTCGGACGCCCGTGCTGTCCGCAGCTGGCGCGCTGGCTCGGCTGAGAGAGGGAAAAATCAGTGGAAGACTTCTGTGTTAAGTCTACTGACAGGTGGGACCTCCACCCCTAATTCTTTTTCCAAATTTTCTCAATTCTGTTGTGCCAAAATATCCTCAGCTACTCACAATTTAATGTGAGACTTAGTCATCAAGTCTTTGTTTGAATTTGAATTCTCAAATTTGAACTGTGTTTGGCTAAATTTGCTGCATGTTTAAACTGAAATTCAAATTCAGTTTTGAATTCTTGCAAATTTAGCTCTTGACAAGATGAACTCCAATGAGGATGAAAATTGGTGGGATTACTCAGAAAACTATGCTGAGTTTGAATATGAAGATAACTTTTGAATTTAAGTGATGAAAGTTGCTGCAATTTGAATTTACATTCAAATTGGCCTCTTTTTCAAATACCTCCAAAAGTGCCTCAAAAAGTGTTGGATTTACATGAAACTTGGACTGAACCTCCCCAAGACTGTTTAGGTTTTTGAGGTGAGCTCAACCTCTCATGCTCATGTGTACAAATCCCACTTTGTCAAAGTGAAGGCTTTCCCCTCTAATCACTCTTTTGATGGAGGTTACTTGCTCTTCACAATATTTCCTAAGATTTCCGCAATAAAAACTGTGGTGTTGTGAAGTAAAGAAAAGTTTTTGCATGTCCCTTTTCTTGGGCTTTTACATCCCTCCCCCCTTAAAAGAATCTCGTCCCGAGATTACAAAAGAAGAGATAGCGATGTAATAGGGACTTACCCATGTTGAGATGCCATGAACTCCGGGTAATTTGAGCGAAGGATTCCTCGCTCTCCCACGTCGCTTCTTCGGCGGTGTGGTTGCTCCAGAGGATCTTGTAGAACCACAACGTTCTGCTACGCGTGGTTCGGGCTTTCTCATCAAGAATTTCCACCGGATACTCCTCATAGGTCAAATCCAGTTTCAGCTCGCCGATGTCTTCGGTAGGATCAGCAGCTGTATGCTTTAAACATTTTCGCAGTTGCGAAACATGGAAAACATCATGGACACCAGCAAGGGATGCCGGTAGCTCCAGTCTATACACCGCTGGTCCGCACTTATCGGTGATAGTGTAGGGTTCAATGAAACGGGGAGCGAGCTTCCCCCTCACACCGAACCGGTGCACGCCCTTCATCAGAGACACGCGGAGGTACACGTGTTCCCCAACGTCAAAGTGCAACGGTCTACGCCTCTTATCAGCATAGCTCTTCTGCCGGGATTGAGTGGCTTTCAAATTAGCTTGAATCGTCCGAACGCGCTCTTCGGCGTCATTCACCACATCAACCCCGAATGTGACCCTCTCACCGGACTCGCACCAATTTAATGTGGTGCGGCATTTTCGACCGTAGAGAGCTTCGTAGGGTGCCATCTTGATACTCGCCTGATAGCCGTTGTTGTACGAGAATTCTGCCAATGGTAGGTGATCATCCCAGTTCCTACCATGGTGGATGGCACATGCTCTCAACATGTCTTCTAATACTTGGTTCACCCTCTCTGTTTGTCCATCTGTCTGAGGGTGATAGGCGGAGCTCCTGATCAACTTAGTACCCAATGCAGCGTGTAGCTGCTCCAAAAAGCGAGATACAAATAATGCACCTCGATCTGAGACGATGGTCTTGGGTACCCCGTACAAACACAGAACCTTTGCTATGTATAGCTCCGCATATTTTCCGGCATTGTAACGTGTATTCACCGGAATGAAGTGAGCCGTCTTGGTCAACCGATCAACGATTACCCAAATGGAATCATGTTTGTTGGCATTTAGGGGTAATCCCACAATGAAATCTATGCTCACATCTCCCCATTTCCATGACGGGATCTTCAGGGATTGCAACAGCCCTGACATCCTCATATGATCCGCCTTCACTCGTCTACACGTATCACACTCGGATACATACTTCGCTACCTCCCGCTTCATCCGTGTCCACCAAAATTTCTTTTTCAAATCTTGGTACATCTTGTTGCTGCCCGGATGAATGGAGTACTTAGACAACTGAGCTTCATCGAGGATTTTTTTCCTTAGCTCCATATCCTGGGGTACGACTATGCGGTCATTGAACCACAGCGTCCCCTCATCATCCTTCCGGAAACATTTGATCTCTCCATTGTCTATCCATCTCCGGAGATGTGCCATGCTTTTATCATCTTTCTGAGATGCAATGATGTCCTCCCTGATGGTAGGGATGAGGGCAAGTTTGTACAGCGACCCATAAGGAACCAAGTATAAACTTGGCTCTTCCTCCTCCACCGGTGTAATGGTGAGGTGATGGACATGTGATTTCCGACTCAGCGCGTCGGCAACCACATTCGCCTTGCCGTGGTGGTAATAAATCTCAATTTCATAATCTTTGATCAATTCTAACCACCTCCTTTGCCTCATGTTCAGCTCCTTCTGGGTGAAAATATATTTCAAGCTCTTGTTGTCGGTGTAGAGGTGCACCAAATTCCCCAGAAGATAGTGCCTCCACATTTTTAGCGCCAAAACCACTGCAGCAAGCTCAAGATCATGTGTGGGATAATGCTTCTCGTGGTTCCGAAGCTGGAGTGAGCCATATGCGACCACACATCCTTCCTGCATCAACACGCGGCTGAGCCCAATACCGGACGCGTCGCAATACACGTCGAAGGGCTTTGTTGTATCTGGCTGATCTAAGACTGGGGCTGTATTGAGATGCTTCACCAATGCTCGGAACGCTCCTTCACATGCCATGTTCCAAACATATTTCGTCCCTTTCTTCAGCAATTCTGTCATCGGCTTAGCGAGCTTGGAGAAGCTTGGAATGAATCTCCGATAGTATCCCGCTACCTCGAGGAAGCTTCTGACTTCATGAACTGAAGTGGGAGCTTTCCATTTCAGCACCTGCTCTATTTTGCTTGGGTCAACCGCAATGCCTTCTGCTGAGATGATATGTCCCAAGAATGGCACTTGGCTGATCCAAAACTCGCATTTACTGAATTTGGCATAGAGCTTGTGGTCTCGTAATCGTTGAAGAACGATCCTCAAGTGTTCGGCATGTTCGGCTTCTGTCTTGGAGTAAACCAAAATATCATCGATGAACACTACCACGAACTTGTCCAGCTCCGGCATGAACACTGAGTTCATTAGATACATGAAATGGGCTGGAGCGTTTGTGAGACCATAAGACATGACGAGATATTCATATAATCCATATCTTGTCGAGAAGGCCGTCTTCGGGATATCCTCCGCCCGGATCTTTATCTGGTGATATCCAGAGCGAAGGTCCATCTTTGAGAACACACTTGCACCCATAAGTTGATCAAACAATATGTCGATGCGGGGCAGTGGATACTTATTCTTGATGGTGACGGTGTTGAGCGGCCAGTAATCCACACACAGCCTCAGGGTTTCATCCTTCTTCACGAACAGCGCCGAGCATCCCCAAGGCGAGGAACTCGGCCTAATGAAACCCTTGCTCAACAGATCATTGAGCTGTTCTTTTAGTTCAGCAAGCTCATTGGGAGCCATTTTGTATGGTTTCCGTGATATGGGCATAGTCGCGGGTGCAAGTTCAATCTTGAACTCGACATCCCGCTCAGGTGGCTGTGGCGGACCGGGATCCGCCCATCCAGGATCGCAGAGGGTGGTGCCGCACGATGCGACACCTGATAGCACACGTCATAAGAACACAATAAATTACATGGGAAAACAACTGAACTGTACAAAGTAGTACATACTCCAGTTACAAAATATTATTATCTTACACAGCGGAAGTCTACACTATACAACTCACGCCCGCCTATCTAGCAAAAGTCGGTTGCCCAGCCCTATGGCAACCCACACTAGCTGCACGTCTCAGCTCAGCGCGACGTGTACAGCTCCCACTCAGCCGTGGTCCCCGACAGAGGGTAACCCTCGCCGGTGGACTCGTACTCCGAGTCCATGGGTGGCTCCTCACCTGAAAAACACTTAAGCAGCAACCGTGAGCACGATGGCTCAACAAGGCTTATCTGACTCACCTAAGCATGAAACTCTACATGAGGTGTACAATGACATAGGTTAGTAATACTGCAGAAAAGGGACACGCCTACAAATTCATCCTTAGTTCATCTTTTAGCAACAAGTTAACGGTTCGAAAATCTGAAATTTAGTAAGCAATATTTGGTGGCACACATGTAACAATACAATTATATCATAACAGCAAGATTTAATCATCACATTTCATACATTAGTCTACGTTATGATGCAGTGAACAAGCGGTACTCGTCACCGCGAGGGACGGCGAATCGACTCGATAAACACCTGCAGGGAAACCCAAAGAGCACGTCACGTACGCCCACCCATGGAGCTGCACAGCACGCTCACTCGATGTCGTACGGGACAACCTTTCACCCAACAGCCCAAACGTCGAACCGGGCGCACCGAAACGAGCAGGAGGTTCCCCACACAGAACATCTCTCTATGCCCGTTGGCAGATTTCCACCTTGCTGCCCTCAACCTACACCTATAAATCGGTGTGCTATGCCTCGACGCCCGGAGGTTTAGGCTACATCGGTTTATCGGGGCCCATATATCCGATATGCCCTCGGTACGTTCAATACTTGTTCAGCAGGGCTGCACATGGATCGGTCCTCAATCGACATGGACAGGGCTGCGCACACAAGACTTCCTCTTGCTGCGCCCTAGCCCCTGCCTAGTCTCATTTTCATTACTAAAGTGATCTCACATCACTCAACCGAACCCGTGCGTCCCAAGCCTATCTCGCGAGTAGATTCCAACTACTCGACTTGTACCGAAGTCCTATGACTCGTTAAGCATAGCCTGTATACTCGAGATCCTTGACACTACCCTCACTCTTTTAGGAACCTTTGGTTATGCAAGTGGGGTTTCATCCATCCTACACCTAATGCACAATCATACTTCACACTATGTATGTAAACAAAGGAAAACTTTATAAAAGAGTTAATGCAAACCGGGGCTTGCCTTGTTGCTGCTGGTCAGGAGTCAGTTCTTCCTCTGGAAGCAGGAAGTCCAGAACCTCCGGAGCTTCATCGCCTTCAGCGACTACACGTTATTGAAATGCTACATGTTAATGAATATGCATACAAGTTTATTGTAATACTACTGCTATTAGTTCTTATCACAAGTTTCTAACAACTGGAACTCTGTTTAAGAATTTAAAATGGAACTAGGGTCTAGTGGTTTGCGTTTGGACCTAAGTACATGGTTAAGTGCTAAGTGGTTTCCCCCTTTTCCATATTAATCCCCCAAGTGGTTAAACAGGACAGGGGTGATCCAGAGCTCCAATGGAGCTGAGACTTTTTGTGTGAGTTCCATGTCACAATAAAACCCTCTGGACCAATTATTAGCACTTTTCCTTGAATGGTTTGCTCAGAATAATTCTCTTAGGAATTAAACAAAGAAGAATTAATTCTGAGGTAACAGCCCTGTTCATGCCCAACTTAGTGAACTACAATTTCAATTATAGCTCATAGAGTTTGCATGAATTTTCCTAGCATTTTTGGAGCTAAGATTTGCCCAGAACTGAATTTCCAAGTTTTGGAAATTCTCTGAAAATGTTTCTGTATTCAAATGAAGACAGCACCTTCACATTTGAATTGCTCTGATCAAATCAACTCCAAATGGGTTGAAACTTTTACAGGGGTTCATTAACCTCGTAAAGGATATTCTGGCAAAATTTGAGGATTTTTGGATGAACCAAACTCCCTCTAAAATTCTTTTGCTGAAAAGCTTTCAAGAATTTTCCAGAATTAAATAATAGGTTTCATACAAATTGGGTTGTATATTTGGATAGAGCTATGCAAGATGAATCCAACCCAATTTGAATCACTAAATTTGGATCTTCCTAGCAAAAGTTATGGGGTTCTAAAGTTTGAACTAAATCTGGAATTCTAAACAATCCGGAGAAAATTTTAAACTCTGACCGTGGGCCCGTCCCACACGTGTCACCGCTGGAGCTGAGCCACACGGGGCTACAGACCCCTGCCCACGCAGTCACACTTGATCCCGGGGCTGCAGTAGATCTGGGTTTTAAACTTTCCGTCGCTGACACGTGGGGCCCGTGGGTCGTCTTCCTCCTCGCGTTCCCGCGCCCGCGCGCCGCCGGGCTCGCCGGAGACACGGTGATACTTGCCGCCCGGCCGAATCTCAAGCTCTCCCTCGCCGGCAGGGCCTAGTTTCGTGCGCTGAACACGATGGCACCGACTGCTCTGGCCGGCGGTGGCCCTAACCTAGCCGGCGATGGTGCTGCGGCTCGGCAACCCTTCGGTCACGTCGCCCGGACAGTTTAGCCCGCCAAAACATCAGTGGATTGGTGCTATAGCACCAGTCGGTGCTAGGGAAGCTCGTCATAGTGGTGACACCGCCCGGAGAGGGCTCTATCCTAGGTCTCATCGTGAGCCCGAGCCTCCGTGCCTCCATTACCGTAACAAAACCTAGAAATACCCGGCTTACGTGCGGTTTCAAGCGAGGGATGTGAGGGGCTAACGGGCATTGATGAGTGACGGTCCTGTGTGCCAGTTTTCATGACCTAAGAACAAAGGTGGCGAGGGAATTCGATGTTACCGTGCCGGAAGGTCTGTTCGGGCCCGCCGGAGAACTTTCTCCAAATTCGAGCTCTATGGTCCAGGTCACGGTCTGAGCTTCGGATATGAGCACCACCGGTCCCTGACGTGTCCGAGACCGTCCTTGCTCAGCCGTGAAAGGCCCTCTGTTGGGCTGTCACCGTGAGCCGAGTGGTGGCGGTTTCCCGTGCGTTGCTCGGAAACGTGGAGCTAGGGCTGGGGAAGGGCCGAACTCGACTGCTCTCGTGCCGAGGAGGTAGAGGACGAGCAGCTGGTGTGGTTTTGTGGCTAGGAGAGGCGCTGCTCGTGGTGAATTTCCGGTTTCTCGATCGAACAAAAACGGCGGCGAGCGTAGCGCTCTCTGTTCGTGCGTAAAGGACCCGAGCCTCGGTGGTTTCAGGCTGTGGGCGACCGACCGCGTTGGGGTTGATCGATCCGGGAGCAGCTCGCCAGCTCGGGCAGGATACCAGGAGGTGGCAGCGCGAGGGGGTCCGGCGCCGGCGTTCCCGTGCGCTGTCTCGGCCGAGAGAGGAAAAGATCAGAGGGATACTTCTCTGTTAAGTCTACTGACAGGTGGGACCTCCCCCCTAATTCTTTTTCCAATTTTCTCAATTCTGTTACGCCCAATACTCTCAGCTACTCACAATTTAATGTGAGACTTAGTCACCAAATCTTAGTTTAAATTTGAATTCTCAAATTTAAACTGTGTTTGGCTAAATTTGCTGCATGTTGAAACTGAAATTCAAATTCAGTTTTGAATTCTTGCACATTTAGCTCTTGACAAGATGAACTCCAATGAGGATGAAAATTGGTGGGCTTACTCAGAAAAATGTGCTGAGTTTGAATATGAAGCTAACTTTTGAATTTGAGTGGTGAAAGTTGCTGCAATTTGAATTTACATTCAAATTGGCCTCTTTTTCAATTACCTCCAAAAGTGCCTCAAAAAGTGTTGGATTTACATGAAATTTGGCCTGAACCTTCCCAAGACTTTTCAAGTCCTAGGGGTGAGCTCAACCTCTCCTGTTCATGTGTAGAAATTCTACTTTGTGAAAGTGTAGGCTTTCCCCTCTAATCACTCTTTTGGTGGAGGTTACTTGCTCTTCACACTTTTTCACAATCTATCCACAACAAGAACTGTGGTGTTGTGAGGTGAAGAAAAATTTTTGCAAGTCCCTTTTCTTGGGCTTTTACATCCCTCCCTCCTTAAAAGAATCTCGTCCCGAGATTACAAAAGAAGAGATAGCGATGTAGTAGGGACTTACCCGTGCTGAGAAGCCATGAACTCCGGGTAATTTGAGCGAAGGAATTCCTCGCTCTCCCACGTCGCTTCTTAGGCGGTGTGGTTGCTCCAGAGGATCTCGTAGAACCACGACGTTCTGTTACACGTGGTTCGGGCTTTCTCATCAAGAATTTCCACCGGATACTCCTCATAGGTCAAATCCGGTTTCAGCTCACCGATGTCTTCAGTAGGAACAGCAGCTGTATGCTTTAAACATTTCCGCAGTTGTGAAACATGGAAAACATCATGGACACCAGCAAGGGATGCCGGTAGCTCCAGTCTATACGCCGCTGGTCCGCACTTCTCGGTGATAGCATAGGGTCCAATGAAACGGTGAGCGAGCTTCCCCCTCACACCGAACCGGTGCATGCCAATCATCGGAGACACGCGGAGGTACACGTGTTCCCCAACGTCAAAGTGCAACGGTCTACGCCTCTTATCAGCGTAGCTCTTCTGCCGGGATTGAACGGCTTTCAAATTAGCTTGAATCGTCCGAACGCGCTCTTCGGCGTCGTTCACCACATCAACCCCGAATGTGACCCTCTCACCGGACTTGCACCAATTTAATGGGGTGCGGCACTTTCGACCGTAGAGAGCTTCGTAGGGTGCCATCTTGATACTCGCCTGATAGCCGTTGTTGTACGAGAATTCTGCCACTGTTCACACGCCGTACGGATAATGCTGCACATGGTTCTGAAGCTGGCGTGAGCCATATGCGACCACACATCCTTTCTGCATCAACACGCGGCCGAGCCCAATACCGGACGCGTCGCAGTACACGTCGAAGGGCTTTGTTGTATCCGGCTGAGCTAAGACCGGGGCTGTAGTGAGATGCTTCACCAACGCTCGGAACGCTCCTTCACACCCCGTGTTCCAAAAATATTTCGTCCCTTTCTTCAGCAATTCTGTCATCGGCTTAGCGAGCTTGGAGAAGCTTGGAATGAATCTCCGATAGTATCCCGCTACCTCGAGGAAGCTTCTGACTTCATGAACTGAAGTGGGAGCTTTCCATTTCAGCACCTGCTCTATTTTGCTTGGGTCAACCGCAATGCCTTCCGCTGAGATGATATATCCCAAGAATGGCACTTGGCTGATCCAAAACTCGCATTTACTGAACTTGGCGTAGAGCTTGTGGTCTCGTAATCGTTGAAGAACGATCCTCAAGTGTTCGGCATGTTCGTCTTCTGTCTTGGAGTAAACCAAAATATCATCGATGAACACTACCACGAACTTGTCCAGCTCCGGCATGAACACTGAGTTCATTAGATACATGAAATGGGCTGGAGCGTTTGTGAGACCAAAAGACATGACGAGATATTCATATAATCCATATCTTGTTGAGAAGGCCGCCTTCGGGATATCCTCCGCCCGGACCTTTATCTGGTGATATCCAGAGCGAAGGTCCATCTTTGAGAACACACTTGCACCCACAAGTTGATCAAACAATATGTCGATGCGGGGCAGTGGATACTTATTCTTGATGGTGACGGCGTTGAGCGGCCGGTAATCCATACACAGCCTCAGGGTTTCATCGTTCTTCTTCACGAACAGCACCGAGCATCCCCAAGGCGAGGAACTCGGCCTAATGAAACCCTTGCTCAACAGATCATTGAGCTGTTCTTTTAGTTCAGCCAGCTCATTGGGAGCCATTTTGTATGGTCTCCGTGATATGGGCGTAGTCCCGGGTGCAAGTTGAATCTTTAACTCGACATCCCGCTCAGGTGGCATGCCCGAAAGATCATTCGGGAACACGTCAGGATACTCCCGGACTACGGGGATGTCTTCTAACTTGAGAGCTTCATCATTATTAACTGCTAAAACTTCCCGGACTGGAGTGTCTAATACCATGGAATGCGGAAGGTGGAATGGAGAGTTTAAATGAACCGTCCGTGTCCGAGTCTCTAGGACAGCGCCATGGTATTGTAGCCATGACATCCCTAAGATTGCATCAATCTTTTGTCCCATAAGGATTATCAAGGTGGTGGGATATAGTTTCCCACCTAAGCACAGAGATGCCTTTGGAATCATCATATTAGCTGAAATCTTCCCTCCCGGTGAGCAGATCATATAAGTGCAGTCGGTTGGGAAGACTTGCATTTCATGCTTAGCCACATAGGATGCACTCATAAAGCTGTGGGTTGCACTAGAACCAAACAATATGACGATGGCTTGATTGTGGAGAGTAAACGTACCCGCCAGCATGTTGTCTCCCTCTAGGGCGTCCTCATTGTCGAGGTTGTGGACACCCCCAGTCCGCTGACCAACCTTCTTCACCGGAGGTCGGCCTTGAGCACTGCCCTGGAACTGGGCTTGCCCGCTGCTCTGCTGCCCCTGGGGACAGTCCTTCGCAAAGTATCCCGCCTGGCCACACGTGAAGCAGGTGAAACAGGGCGGTCCCCCGCTGATCGGTGGACGGAATCCCGGGGTGCGTTGTGGCGGTGGAAATGCCCGGGGTGCCGTCTGCTGCTGCTGCTAATGTCTTGGTGGTGGCATCGTCGGTCGGAACGGGGGTGACTGAAAAGGACGTCCCCCGAACCGTTGATGTCGTGCCGGTGGATGCCACTGCTGCCCGGATGGTGTCCGATACACCATACGGTACTTCTGAGGCGCGCCACCACCGCTGCTAGGTAGAGCGCTGCGTTTCCTCTGCTCAGCTGCCAACTCCCGCTGAGCGTCCTCTTGCATGATTGCGGCATTGACTAGGTCGTTGAATGTGCCGCGATTCCACTGCACGAGATGTGTCTTCATCTCGGGGTGTAACCCCCGATAGAAGTGCTCCCGCTTCTTCTCCTCCGTGGAGATATAGTCTGACGCGTATTGCGCCAGATGGTTGAAGGCACGGGAGTAGTCATGGGCACTCCCCCCGCCCTGCTTCAGCTCCAAGAATTCTTGGAACTTCCTCTTCATGATCCCGGGAGGAATATGATAGGCGTGGAACGCCTCCCGGAACTCTTCCCATTCCACGGCATGGCCAGCCGGACGTGAGGCGACATAGTTCGCCCACCATGCACCAGCGGCACCGTGGAGTTGCTGCACTGCGAACAGAGTCTTCTGCCGCTCCGTGCATTGGAGCAGTCCAAACTTAGACTCGATGGTCCGCAGCCAGTTATCGGCCTCCAGTGGTTCTTCGGCTTCGGTGAACACTGGAGGGTGCGTACTCATGAAATCCAAGTACGACACTTCCCGGGGCTCACGAGGCCCTCTATCTTGACGCCCCCCCCCCCCCCGCCTGGGACGTATTATGCACGATCGTGCGTAGCAGGTCGGTCTGCTCCTCACGACCTCCCACCAGTGCCGCTATCATATGCTCTAGAGTAAGCGGAGGCGGCGGTGGCGGCTGCTGCTGCGGGGTGCTGTCGTAGGCCGGTGGCTGGGAGTCATCACCTCCCTGTTGGCTAGAGCCACCAACCTCGTGTGTGATCCTAGTACGAACCATCTGCAACCACACGACAATAATCATCAGTCCCGCAACATTTTGCATGCAGTCCAATAAAAATAGGCGTAAAAACATAATGACAATAAAACATGCGATACATCTCGTAAGTAGATAATGTAATAACTTTGCACAAGCTACATCATTACCAGACCAAACACAAGCTAGTTTAATCCAACTTGATGAACCTCCTCTTTGGAAGCTCACCATAACTAGGTTTGGTCACTACGAGACATTACTATCACGTTGTCATCACGTATACCACCCTTAGGGTACAACACCCTCTCCAATGAGTTCAACTGTCACTCCTCTATCAGAATGACCAGTTTCTACCTATTCCAAGTTTTGATCTGGTTCTGGGAATTTTCATAACTCAAGCTGAATACCAAAGTTAAAGTTAACTTTAGTATATTTCCAACGAGTACTCATTTGCCCCCAGATAAGCTCTGGATAAAAAGTTATATTAATTCAAAGTCAGCATAATTTCTGGAAGAATTTTAACAGCACCTCCCTTGAGAAGTTGCTGTTTTCAACTCTGGTTTCCACTGAATTCTGTGCTGAAATTCCAGAAACTTTGAATTGAAAAGATGCAACACATCTTATACCCTTTCTTAAGATGTATCATATGACAACTTTTTATTTTTCTACTGGGAATTATGTTTGAAAAACAGAACAGTCCACAGAGTGTTTAACTCTTTCCTGGTTCTGGACAGTTTATATTCCTCTAGGATTTAAGCCATATTTAAGGTGTGTTTCAGCTCTGTAAGTCTACAACAAAGTTGTAGAGTACTTCAATACCTTTCCAGAACTATATTCCACACCTCCCTGGGCTAAAAGACCTGTGAGTTATGCTCTGTTGAAGATCAGCAACTTGCTGCCCAAAACAGAGCACTCTGTTTTTCAGTCTTTTGGAACTACACTCAACACCCTCCAATTTTTCTACCCAACCAGAGCCCTAGATGTTGATCCTAGTGATTTTTAATTCCTTGTTATCATTATTTTCATGCATATTCCTACAATATCTTGGTACTACGTTCCTCACAAAAGAAAATCCTAACCGGATTATACCGGCATATACGTCTCAAATGTGGCACTAAACTGTCTCTCGCACACATTTTCTACACGGATACATACGTGGTTAGTACCTGCAGAAGACCACACAATAGTGATGCACTCAATGGTTTTGTTTCCATTTCAGGCAGTACCATATTTGAAAGTAAATACAAATGCCCGTATCATTTCCATACGGCCGTCCTTGAGTTAGGTCACGTCTCAAGGTACGTGATCGTGTTTCAACACCACACGACGGGGAACCTGAGTATGTCATGAACGGGTCATCACGGTTGGGAATGTTATCAACCCAACAGATATCACCTACTGCCCTGCAGGGCACGCCGATGGCAAGCGCTGCGTATGTCCCCCTGGGCTACTTCTAGACGAACACACTCTCGCGTTACTGACCACGCAACGGGGCCTCCACTTACTTGCCTAATGCAAGCTAGGGATCAGCGTTTCATATGAACTCAGGAACATGAAGAGTCCAAGAGTTTCATGTTAACGTCTCACACCAAGCTGTGAGACAAATCCCTGAACCACGTTCCTCGTCAGGGGAGCTAACCGAAATTGAACCGCTTTCGGTAGCGTTCCTTACCATTCTTACCAGAGAGTAGGTGCGTCCTTACATAATTGAAATTCAGAATTATAACACATAAGTTAGTCTTTGCCACTTTAAGTAACTATGCTAATATAGTCCTTACTTGGGCAACTAACGAATCCTCACCGTAATCCTAAGTTTTCCCGTACAGTCCTTAAGTACTGTGCTATCCCCACTGCAGCTCTGATAGCAGGCTGTGGCGGACCGGGATCCGCCCATCCAGGATCGCAGAGGGTGGTGCCGCACGATGCGGCACCCGACAGCACACGTCATAAGAACACAATATATTACATGGGAAAAACAAACTGAACTGTACAAAAAGGTACAACTTCAGTTACAAACTAGTATTTATTTTACACAGCGGAAGTCTACTCTGTACAACTCACGCCCGCCTATCTAGTAAAAGTCGGTTGCCCAGCCCTAGGGCAACCAACACTGGCTGCACTCCTCAGCTCAGCGCGGCGTATGCGGCTCCCACTCAGCTGTGGTCCCCGACGGAGGGTAACCCTTGCCTTTGTGTTCCGTCATTTTTTGGGCACAAATATCACCGGAGCTCCCCATGGTGAGGAACTAGGGCGAATATACCCCTTCTCCGTCAATTCTCTCAAATGATCCTTGAGTTCTTCTAGCTGCTTGGAGTCCATCCGATAAGGTCTCTTGTATATCGTGGCTGTTCCAGGCACTAGCTCAATTGCGAATTCCACCTCACGATCGGGAGGCATACCTGGAAAATCCTCCGGAAAAACATATGGATATTCCCTGATGGTCCTGATCTCCTCAACTTTCATCTCAACTTGATTTAATTTAATGTCCCTCCTAGGCTCGTGTATTGTTATGAACTTTACTCTTGTGCCACTAGGGTGAGTTAGTTCCACCGTTCTGGTCGAACAATGGATGATTCCTTTATGTTTGGTCAACCAGTCCATACCCAAAATAATATCTATCCCTTGTGAATCTATCACTATGAGGTTAGCAGTAAATACTACCCCATTAATGTCTAGGTTCACTTTGGGACACACTTGTCTTGTCCTTATTTCTCCACCTGGAGAGGTTACGACTAGCATATGATTCATTTGTGTTGTTGCTAGGTCATGCTTGTTAACAAACCCTTGAGAAATGAACGAGTGGGTAGCACCAGAATCAAACAGCAGGGTTGCAATGTGTAAATTGGCAGGAAACTTACCAACTACCACGTCGGGTGCCTCTTGTGCTTCCTCCATAGTGACGTGGTTCACCCGTCCTCTCATTACATTCTGCTGTTGTGGCTGCGTGGGCTTCTTCTTTGGGCACTTATGGGCGTAGTGCCCCACTTCACCACAGCTAAAACATTGCACCCCAACCTTAGGTGCCTGGCCTTTGTTGTCTTGGGGTTGGTTTGGAGGTCCTTGCACTGCTGGTCAAGGTGGATATGCGGGGCGAGGCTGCTGTACAAACTGACGTTGCGGTTGTGCTGGTGCTGCCGGAGGCCTGTAGTTCGGGTTGTACCCTCTTGGTGCTGAGTAGGGTACCGCAGCATGGTTCGTCTGCCCTGCAGGTTGCTGCATCAGACGTGGGCGGGTGTTGCTCCCTGAGGCTTGATGTGACCACCCGGCCTTCCTCTTATTCTCATTTTCCAAGGCCTTCAGCTTCCTTTCTACCACAAACGCTCTGTCCACCATCTTTTGGAAGCTTTCATACTCATTTGAGGACATTGCACACTGCATTTCTGCGGTAAGTCCTTCCACGAAACAATCTTGTTTCTGCTCATCAGTCTCTATGTCTCGTGGGGCATAACGGGATAGTTGAATAAATTTAGTGAGGTATTCCCTCACCGTCATGTTTCTCTGCTGTAGTCCTAAGAACTCCTTCCTCTTGTTTTTGAGTTCACCTCTTGGGATGTAATGGTTGCGGAAGCTACGCTTGAACTCTTCCCAAGTGATGTTCTCAGGGTCATGATGGGCGGCCACGTAGGCGGTCCACCAATCAGCAGCAGGTCCATGCAATTGATGAGAGGCAAACAGCACCCTCTCGTACCATTGGCACTGTATGATCCTCATCTTGCTCTCAATGGTCTTAAGCCAATCATCTGCCTCCAGAAGTTCAGCAGCACTTGCAAACTTTGGAGGTTGAGTTCCTAGAAACTCACTCAACCTTGGTTGGCGTGGTGCAGCTTGTGGAGGTGGAACTTGATGCAAGTTGGCCACCACTTGAGTCAAGTTCTGGATGAGCTGATTTTGATTCTCCAGCATTCGGTGGAGGGGATCAACTCCTTCACGGCGACCACCCGTGTCCTGGCCTCCAGAAAGATGAGGGTTGGAGGCCTCATCATTGTTGTTGGCGGGGTTGGCAGCACGTCCTTTTCCTCTTCCGGCCATCTGGCATGATCAACCAATGTTAATTTAAAGCATTACGTATCATCTTACTACTTTCACTTGTTTGTACTTTGAAGTGTTGAGGCTTTGTTATACTTTTCTGAGGGTTCATATCTCACACAAAAATAAATGCAATATTATTTCATGTGGGTTCACACACCAAAGCAAAACAATCTAGAGACGAAGCTGTGGACAATTGCTCATGGCTTCCACAACTCACGTCACACACCAATCATTAACACACCATTAACTAAGATAACGACTTGACTACTCGACATCCTGCTAAACTAAGGGAAGGACTCTACACTACTCGTATTCACTGAGCTGGCTCCTCGGGGTCTTCCTCATCATTGCGGCTGCCTTCTGACTCTGCTTTGGGTGGGGAAGCTGCTGGTGGAGAAGTGCGACGACGCCTAATCGCCTGGCGATCTAGGGAGTCAGGAGTCCATGTATCATTAACGGTGACACACAGTTCATTCCCATCTCCTCTTTCTCTCGCCCTTAAGCAGGCTCGCAGCAACGCCTCCATTTCCTTCAGGGTGTCCCGAACATCCTGAAGTTCTTGCTGACACTCCTGCAGTCGAGTGCTGAGCATAGCAGCATCCTCCAAGCACAAGTCCATGTGCTCATGGGAAGTCCCTGGCTGCACTGGCGGGTAATTATACTCCGTTGAACCACTCTCACACTGGAGGACATACATGTACTCAGTCCTGTCCAGGTGGCGACGATAGATGTGACTCTGGCAGGTGATGGACTCCCAGGTGACATCCTTCTCCGTGTCGACCTGTGTTGCTCGACAAGTTGGAGAGCGGTGGATCTTGAGCAGCTGATTTTCATGGATAATCCTCATTTCTGAACTCCATTCTTCCCGCTTCTCCCGGATGGTCCTGGTGGAGCTATAGTGTATGATTAGCTTGCCCGTATTGCCGGCGGCTTCAAGCATACGTCAAAGACGGCGCAACAAGCCTCCTACTACCAATCCGTAGGAAAGGTACGTCACCGGACGGCTCTCCTCTCTTTCGGCAAGGGCAACTACGGGAACTCTCCCTCCTGTAGACTTGCGAGCGGTGCGAATCATGCGAACCATCTAAAACAAAAAGCATTTAAACTTAGGTTAGTTAAACTTTTAAACAAAAATCCTATTTTGAATGAAAGTTGGGGTAAGATGAAGAAAGTGACTCCATTAAATAACACTTCTTAACACACACCTTGTAAAATAGTTTTTAAGAAAATAGGGCCCTTAAATACATTCATTTCTATCTAGGTCCACGTTCCTACGGCAACCTTGGCTCTGATACCACTTCTGTCACACCCGGTATTCCGAAGAACAACCAAGTGAATATCACATGTATGCCAGGATCATTTTCTCATACATGCGATGACAAATAGTGAAGCATCATTTATTACAAGCCAGGTGTCGAACATAAATAAGTCTTACATAGCAAATGTCTCGATGGACAATAATAAGTTCATCACAAGTAAATAAACTAGCAGCGGAATATTATTCTCGAAGGCTCCTTCACAGGCGTTGCCCGGGGGTCTCCATGAACCTAGAAACCTTCTTCGGGTCCAAAGTCTTGGTCATTATACACCACCTCATTGTCTTGACCTGAGCAGCAATATAAACCAACAAAATATGCAAGGTTGAGTACCGATGGTACTCAGCAAGTGTGGGAAAGTTATGTCATGCATGGCTAGAACAAGGGGAGGTTGAACTCATGGTTAAAGCACTACGCAATTAATACCTATCACCTTAGCTTATTAAGCACCTACATTACTACACAGGTGAAATGGTCCCAATCTCCCATCCCATCATCATAATCAAATAACCATAACATCATTTCCAATGTTAAGCTCCCCGCTTAACATCCACAACTTCCAAAACCATCAATCCTCTAATCATGAATAAGTCCAAGCCGCTCTTGACCGTGAGCACGGCTGTCATGACAGTTTTGACTCTGCAGAGTTTGTACCACTGTACCCACATGTAGTGATTTCATCCCCCGTTGCCGGGTGGACTAAAAGAACCTCCATTATGCCAGTGGCTACGAACCACATTCACACTTCCCAGGTGTGTAGCCAGGAGATCACTACGAAGCCTTTACAAAGGGATTCCCGACGAGCATGGGCCCACTGAGGTTTCACCCCTAACAGCATACAAGAGGCTCCAACCCCGCTACAGTGGCCCCCTCTTGAGCCTTGCGGTTCATATGGTAGTCCAGCTGACACCTATTCCCCGCACCATCCAACACACCCATACTACGCCGGGGATGCACCTAATTAATTGGCCAAGCTGCCCCATCTCAGCATGTGGTTGGCACAGTAAAGCCAGGTTACATGCTCCATGAACCGGTCCTTAGGATCCAGGCAAGTACTAAACACAAACCCGAGTCTCGTGCACCCAGCACCAACCAAAACATCCAACTTGCCTTGATCCCTACCTCTACATAACTCACAATATCTCATTCAAGAGTATGGTAAAATAAACTAATGATCTCATATCCCAAATATCCCATTCTAAGCATGGCTAAGCATTATGCATAATAATAAATGGCATGATAAAATGAATCCCAACCCAAGCTACAAGGAAAGAAGATAATGCAATTCTAGGGAAACATCCTAGCATGGGTTTCATATTTTCATTTGACAATGCAAATAATTCTAGCTACACATCCTAGCATTGGATCAAAGTTGTCAAGGACACTTGCCTCCTTCCTGCTGCTCTTGAAATGGGTAGTCCTGATCTTGGAAAGGAATAACTTGCTCTTGAGCAGGTTCTACATCATACCATCACACATAGCAAAAGAAAAACAACAATCCATAAGACATAGTTCACACTTCCACTTCATACAAACCACACATTCACATGTAACAAAGCCATTCACAACTCCTATGTGTTGTGTTTACTCTATGTGTGTTGACCTTTGGCTTACATGCACTTTTAATCATGTGTATATGATTCCTACTTTTGTATTCACATTTATGCTTGCATACTTTATATATGAGTTTCCAATTTAAATAAATTCCTTATATTCAATTACTACACCTTTTAGCTACCAAGTATGCATGAAAGGTATTTTTCTTCTCGATATGTGTCTTCAGAATTTCTACCAACCATAAACTGAATTCTTTGGATTTTAGAAACTCCATTTATCATTTACTAGTTGCTATATTTATTTCCTATGCCTAAATGTGAACTTTATTATGAAAATAACAAGACACATCATCTAAACAGAACAGGTTCTGATCTAAAATATTTAATAGCATAATTTTGACCTTTTCTTCTGATGTAAACTATTCTACATTTATTTTCCTAATTTTCAGAACTATTCTTCACTTAAAAATGTGTCCCTATAACTAATAAATTTGAATAATAAATTAAACAGATTCATTTCAGCCAAAAATCTATTTTTATCTCACTCCAAAGTTTTCTAAGTACTGAGAAAGTTTTTAATTTAAATTTGACAATATGTTTGTCCCACTTTTTAAATTTTAAATACTAGCCACATATTCAATTTCCTAAATTTAATATCAAACAGGGTTAAAAAGGTAAACTCACCCCACTACAGGGTCTATAATATTATTTTAACAATTTTCAGGGGTCTAGCTACACATAACAGAGGAGTTTTTCCAAATTTTTATTAAGTTCAGGGGCTAAAACTGATTTTTAAATGAATTTACATGATTTTCTGAAGGTCCAGGGGCTAGATCAGAAGTTTCTGGGGCTAGCTCTTATTTCCCGAGAACCCCAGGGGGTAGCGCGTAAGAATTCCAGTCTTTATAACGCGGGGCTGACGTGGACCGTCCGATTTAAAACAGACGGCTGATATTATAACGTCGAACCGGTACGCGGGGATTTAAACTCTACCGTGCGATTTAAAATAAACGGCGCACAAGCGGCCACGTCGCTCTGATCGAGCGCGGGCGGCGCTGCCCGGCGGCGCACGGCGGCGGGTGGTGGCAGTCTCGCCGGAGAGTTTCGGATCTTCGTCAATTCTTCCTAAAACTGTGATTTTATGCCATAGATCGGTGGAGGGGAGGTCGGGGATCTCACCTCGGGGGTTTTCTTGAGCTCGGAGGTCCTGGAAGGCGGTCGGCGACGAGGTCCGAGGTGAATTCACGGCGAGGCTCGTCGGCGCTGTGTTTGAACCGCAAACCACCAGTTTTCTGCACCTGCGAGGTTCCCCGGAGGCGGTGGATCAAGACCAGCAAGTTAGATCGGAATTTTCGAGCGTAGATCGGCCAGAATTCGCCGGAGGGGCTCGGGTTCTCACCGGAGTAAAAACGGCGGATCGCGTGGGAAAAACAGAACGAGGCCGGGGTTTTTATAGACAGGGGAGGGCGGTGGGTTTGTTTAGATCGAGTGGGAGTCCTCCGGAACCAGAATTCGGCCGGAAATCCGGTCGGTTGCGATTGCACGCGCGGGTGAACAGTCCGAGTTTCGGACGATCGGGGGTTAGGGATGACAGGTGGGTCCCACCTGTCTGAGAGAGAGCGCGCGGGTGCGCAGCTGCGGGCTGGCGCGGGGGCAGGGTAGGCCGGCTGGTGGGTTTCGGCCCACTGGCCGGTTTTTTTCTGTTTTCCTTTTTCTTTTTCTATTTCTTTTCTGTTTTGAGTTTAATTTGAATTCCAGTTTAAATTTGAATTTTTGCAACACATGCAACACGTCCAAAAATTTTTAAACTCCCCTCTGAACAGGATTTTAGAGTGTCACACCTCCCTTGCTTTTATAGCCAGCCCTCAGGCTAAACAATCCAATCTAGGACTCCTACTCCTAATTGGACTCGTATCCTAACTTACCATAACTGCTCAGGACTCTCCTATTCGCAGATAGAAGCAATCGTGAGACTTCCAAACACCTTAGGAACGTCCTAAACATTCGTAAAACAACTCAACTTCGTGTATAGCACAAAATCTTATCATAACCAACTCAAATCTTCAATATTTGAGCCATATCCAACTCAGCCTCAGACTGAGTACGCAATCCAGCCGGTTGGACCTTTCCGACCAATTCTTTAGGTCCACTTCTCTTCATCACGCCTTGGAACAATGTTGCCACGTCCATGCACTCCTTGCACACATGCAAGCACCTTCCAACGACGTACACGCAACCTTCATATGCACGCCCTTGATCCAAACATGCTGCGCGACCTCCCGATCAACTCAACCACAGCCCCTCCCGAACTTGGTTGTTGGAACCTCATCTCCTCCCTGAGACTAGTCCAAGGATCCCGTCACCAGCCATGTCTTGAACTCAAGCAACACCTGCACATGAATAAACAACCAATTCTACCGAGCACAAGTCCTTGACTTGACTCACGTTAGTTCGAAAACCACAACACCTTACATGAGTACGTCACATAAGCATGTTGCAAACCATATCAAATGATAACAGCCATAACCACAAAAACACACCAAAAACTTAGCAAATTAATACTAAGCAAACCTTCCAATAAAGCAAGTTTGAAACATTGCGAGTTAAAAGCAAAAACAAGACGCTGCAGTTCTACGAGTTGAACTTCACGGGAGCTCCCTAAAAACAAGCTCCGGACCTCACAGAAGCTCTCCGGACCTTGCAGGAGCTCTCCGGACCTTGCGTCGGACCTTGCCAACACTTGTCGGACCTTGCCACAGAAGACTGTTTTGGCAATATTCAAAACTTTGAATGTTAATGCTAACTTTTATCCTAATTGACAATGTATTCAGCACACATAGGTCTCACAACCTCGACATGGATTGTCCACGTCTTGTTCCCCTCTTCGCCTTCTTCCTTGGCGAAGTACTGCGGCATCTGGTTGTACCCGAAATATTGGAGCATTTGCCACAATGCTCCCGGGTAGCCACTACGGTGAGAACAGTGGGATACCACCCACCCGTTCTCCAACTGCTTATCTGCTGTCATCTGTGAGAATATATTTGAGAAATGTCAAATATTTAAACAGTAAACCACTGAGTTATAACATAAGACATATTATTGAACCCATAAAATTTGGAAACATAGTTCAAATTTTAAACAAATTTGACTGCTGATCTGCTGTTCCCACGATAGCCCTGACCAGTTTCTATTTCAACCTGATTTAGGCCATGTTAAAGCAAAACCAATTCTGGAGCTCCACATCAAAGTTAAAGCTAACTTCAATAGCTTTCCAGAAAGTATTTGCTTGGCCTAAGATCTGTTCTGGTTCAAAAGTTATGAGATGTCAAAGTTAACAGAATTTCTGAAAACATTTGGACAGCACCTCCCTGCTATAGGTACTGATTTGATCCAAGAATTCCAGTTAATTCTGTTCCTAATCTGACAAAACTTTCTGTTACAAAGTTGTAAACCCATCTCATAAGCTTTCCATAACTACTTCATTTTCTATTTTTGGATTTTTAAGCAGGAAGTTATGCTTAATTTACAGTGAGTTTACAGAGAGTCTTTACTCTGTCCTGTTTTCTGGACAGTTTCAACTATACTGCATTTTTCGATTGGTTAAGTGATGAAACACCTCTGGACCTCAACAGAAATGTTGTAGAGCTTTTCCAAAGCTTTCCATAAATGTATCATATGACCCCAACCTCGAAAGAACTCGACCTATAACCTCTGATTAACTTCAGCCTTGATTCAGCTGAAAACAGAGTGCTCTGTCCTTAACAACCTATAAGTTGAAAACTTGTTAACTTTGAATATCCTGTTCAAGGGAAGAAGTTACATCAAGTTTTACTATTTTGGATTAAAACCTTCAAGTTTTAAATGAAGTTGTTCATTTAATGGGGTGTGACGTCGATGCTTCACCAGATTATGTCGGTACTACGTCCTCACAAAGAAAAACCTATACCGGACTTAGCCTGCTTCGTTATTTCAGTGGCACTAAACGTCACTCGCACACGGATGCTACACGTCTACCGTTTCATGGTCAGGCTACCTGCAGAAACTCAAGCAATCGTCAGACTCGGCTGCACACCGAGCCCGGAATCCATACAGTTCGTACACCCGGCCGTCATCACTCGCCTGGATGTTCTCAAGTGAAACACGCCTTGAGTTACGTGTTAACGTTTCAGACCACGTGACGGGGTCTCCCAAGTTGCACCACGCACGCCAGGGACAGACGTTGCTCGAATACCCCAAACGACATAAAGAGTCGTAGCGGATATCAAAGAGGGTCGGGTTACCTGCCACCCGTGGGGCTTCACCCTTCAGCTTGTGTGCACTGGTGGACAGCGCTTACGTGTACCCCCCCAAGACATAAACGTCCCGAGATACACGATTTTCTGACATAAACAAATAGGTTAGTATGCCACTTTCTATATGCTAATAACATCCTTATACGGGCTACTAACTCGTTCCTCACTGGATCTTTGAAAAAGATGACCTTTGTAGTGCGTTAATCCTCAAGCGAGCTCTGGTACCACGCTGACACGACCCCAACGGTCTTGTCGAGCTAGGATCACGTTGAGGGGTGCTGCGTTGCACAGCACCGGATAACACACGTCAAAGGTACAAAGCGGAAGCGAAATTTTATTACATAAACAAGTTTATGAACATGTTTACATCAAAATAGTTCCAGTCTACACTCACGGGCGTAGACTACGCATCAAGTACACGTTCAGCCCTTGAACGTGTCCTTGCTAGCACACACGCACACTAACTCTGCGGCGTGCACGACTCCCACTCGATGGGGTTCCCCTCCTGGCGTTCCGTCTCCTCTTCGGGAGTCCCTTCCTCATAGAACCCTGCAAAAGCTTCAAACACAAGCAGTGAGCACGAAGGCTCAGCAAGTCTGACCCGTCTCACCTAAACATGGAACTTCTACATGAGGGGTAATGGGTTACATGAGGAAAAAATCATTTGCATGGACTCGCCTAATTAGTAGAACCTTACTTTCAAGTTTTAGCAGCAGGTTGTGGAGAACCTTACGCAAAGGCACATGAGAGAGCCGCAATAAACAAGAAACGCATTTCTCTCATGTACTTTGCCCAAAGTTGAAAGGAACTTTAGTTAGCTCTAAACTACAACAAACCATTAACAAGCAAAGTCCATCTTTCAATCAGCAACATTTTAACATGTAACTCGCCTGTTCTTTCTACGTCACGGTACAGTGAACAAGTGGTATTCACTGACCGCGAGGGATGGCGATTATAATCGTTTTACACCTGCAGGGTTACCCGAACAACCCGTCACGTATGCCCGTACTCGATGTTGCCTACAACAACCATCACGGACGCCGTACGCAACTACCTTTCACCCATTAGCCAAATGTTGAACCGGTCCAGTCGTCCCGAGCAAGAGGTCTCTGCACGCGCATCTCAGTGCCGCCAGCCGATTTACACCTCGAGCTCTCAACCTACCCTCTGAACGACCAGCAATGCCTCAACACCCAGCTAGCCGAGTTACATCAGTTTCCCGGTTCCCATATAGCCGGTAGGTCTTCGGTACTGTTCTAGCTTGTTCAACAGGCCCGCACATGGCTCGGTCCTCAATCGACACAAGCGGAGCTACAGCACACAGGCCCCAAAGTCCTGTTGCCCTTACTCTCCGCTTGGTCTCATTTTCTTGCCATGTGTTTCATGTGCTATCACTACCCGAGTCGAGTGCCTCTAGCCTATGCTCGTGAGTAGTTCCAACTACTCGACTTGTACCGAATCCTACTCTATCTTAGTAATGCAGTGGCTAACGAGGTTTTCAATCCTAATCCCAACCCATGGATTTCTTGGCTATGCACTTGGGTTTCCAAACAAGACTCTAATGCAAGGAACAATAGTATTCATGTATGTGCTCAAAACAATAAAAATTTGTAAAATGTTAATGCAAACCGGAGCTTGCCTTGCTGCTCTTGGTCATAGGCTAGCTGCTCATCCGGAGTAACGAAGTCTAGGACTTCGGGTTCCTCCTCGACCTTAGCGACTACATGATAGAAGCAATACATGTATTAATTTAAATGCAGTTGTATTTACTTTTAATCTTGTGAAGTCTATAACTCTTACTAGACAAGCCCAATGACTGTGAAACTTTTACTGTGGCTTGGTTACAACCTAAACAGACACTTGGTCAAGCTTTATTTGCAGTAAAGCTCATTTGAGCCCTCCACAATTAATTATGTACTTGACCTTACTTGAAGGCTTTTAGGGTGTTCTAAGGATTTTCATGAAACAAACTATGACTTTCTGAAAACTAGATTTTCAGGGGGTTCTAATAGAGTTGGTCTCACTTAATTTGAAGGTTCCTAGCTAAAGATATGAGCTAAACAATTTCAGAGAAAATTCTGAAAATGTTTCTGAACATTTTCTATTTTCTCTGGAACAGTTTCACTAATCACACCATTAGGTGGATCAAATGAGCTCAAATGGATCGGAAATTTTTATTGTACTTCAGGGATATTTTGCTGAACAATCCAGCAAAATTTCAGGATTTTCCTCCAAAGCATTCTCCATCTAAAATTCCAAACAGTTTAAACTTTGAGGCATTAATTCTGGAGAAATAAGGATTTTTATGAGTTGAAACTTGATTTTCTGGAAAGTTCTCAGAGAGCTGAATCCAACAAAATTTGGTTCACTCGATTTGGATCTTTCTAGCTAAAGTTATGAGGATTTGAAGTTTGGAAGAATTCTGAAAATCGGGGAAAAAGTTTAAACTCTCGGGGGCCCGCAGGGACACGTATTGAGCGCGGAGGTGTCCGGCACATCGGAGCTCACAGGGTATTTGCGCGCCAGCACAGCCGATACCGGCCACACCTGACGCGACCCGCTCAACCGAGACAGGCCACTCGCCCGGGAATCGCATTGGGTGGTGCCGTGTTATGCGGCACCCAACAACACACATATGAGGAACAATGTATTACATAAAACAATAGCGGAAGCTTACAAGTTTTTCTTTGTAAATACTTTACATCAAGTAACTACAGCGGAAGTCTTTATCAACTCACGTCGAATAACTAAGAGCACCCGAGATGAAGTCCAGCCCGCGGACTCCTCTCGCTAGCAACACGAAGACAAGCAGCAGCGGCTGGGTTCTCCATGTGTTACCTGACTCGGGAGTTCCCGAGTCTCACCGGACAACCTTCTTTTCAGCATCGTTGTTAACCTGCAAAACCACTTATATAGCAAGCGTGAGCACATAGGATCAGCAAGTCTGACCCGTCTCTCCTAAACAAGAAACTCTACATGCACGATGGTTTCAAACGGGTCGGCTAGATTTGCATAAGGGACTCGCCTAAAGTTGATCCTTAACTTTCATATTTTAAGCCTCATTGTGCAGACCTTGAGCCGAAAAGCATCGCAACTCCACAATCAAACAAGAAACGCTTTGTTGCGATGCTCCTTGCACAAAGTGAAAGTAAACTTTAATGAGCCTATCTCTAATTCAATCATGGTTGCAATACGAGTTATAGCACAGACTTATCAAGTTCAAAGATAAACAATTCCAGTTGTTACTACGTCAAGACGCAGTGGGCAAGTATGCTCATATGACCGCGAGCGGCGGTGATTCGAATCAGTACACGCCCGGACTACACGACACGTACACCCGTACTCCGAGTTGCCGGCAGCAACCTCGACTGACGTTGTACGCGGCCACCTTTCCCAAGATCTTCCACATTGGACGCAGCCCAACTGCCCCGAGTACGCAAGTTCCCTCAAGGTGCATACCCGCTGTGGTATGTTCTTGAGCGAGTTACCTCCTGCTACCCTGACGCCGAAAGCCTAAGGCAGTTGGAAAAGTTCCACTATGGATCTCCCAAGGTACATCGGTTTCCTGGGTCCCATATAGCCAGTATGTGCCCGGTACACAACTCAAACTTGTCCAACAGGGCCAAGCACGGACGGGCCTTAACCGACACAGGCAGGGCTATGCACGCACGGCCTGCAACCTGCTGCATCTAAACCTCCCTGCCCGGTCTCCATTTCTTAAGTGTGAACTTTCATCATTCTTTCTAATCCGAACCCGTTCCGAGTAAACCAGCCCTAAACTCGCGAGTAGATTCCAACTACTCGTCTTCTACCGGACCTTTCCTACTAACATTAGCGTAGCCAAATTCCCTCGAGGAGTTGCTATTCTACCCTTTCTCTCATAGGTGTTTCTGGTCATGCAAGTGGAGTTTCCAATATCATCTAGACGTAATGCAATCAACGATGCAAAGCTATGATCTCTACAAATGAAAATGTTTTATAAAATGGTTCAAGTGCAAACCGGGGCTTGCCTGTTTTGCAGGTGAATACTGTTACAATCAGTTAGTGATGATCACTTGGAGCTTGATCACTTGTTTTCTTCCCTCCTTGATCTTCACTTCATGTCCTTCTCACCTTCTTCACGTATATGCTACACGTTATGATCATGCATATGTATTTAATTGAAAAGCTTTTGCTCATAAGATCTAATGACCATTTTAAAACTGGAATTTTGTTTAAGAATTTAAAATGACACTGGTGCTAGTGGCTTGGGTTGGGCTTAAACACTAAGATCACTTATTAAGTGCTTTTCCCACTTAAGTGTTGATCACCTTAAGGGATCACACATGACAGTGGTGATCCAGAGCTCTACTGGAGCTGAGAATTTTCATGTGATTTCCTTGTCACGAGAAAGTCCTCTGGACCAAAATTTAGCACTTTTCATGGAATGGTTTATTCAGAATAATTCTCTAAGTGTTCAGTCAAAGATGAATTAATTCTGAGGTAACATCCATGTTCATGTCAAACTCAGTGAACCACAACTTCAATTATAGTTTATGGAGTCTACATGAATTTTCCTAGGATTTTTAGAGCTAAGAATTTCCCAGAACTGAATTTACAAGTTTTGGAAATTCTCTGAAAATGTTTCTGTATTCATTTGAATACAGGAACTTACAATCTGAATTACCCAGATCAATTCAACTCCAAATGAGCTGAAACTTTATCAGGAGTCTAATAATACCCTAGAGAGTATTCTGGCAAAATTTGAGGATTTTTGGATA